>JAQFVV010000157.1:2209376-2955568 GCA_028023455.1 Epiperipatus broadwayi
TATAAGTGTATAATAATATGAATTGAACATTTGAACATAGTCTTGACATCTAGCTTTCATTGAAAAATCAGAAGTTTGATTTCAATTGATTTTTTGAAATTTGTTTAAAGTTTTGAATGTGCAAAAGCTATCAACTAAATACAAATTCATTGCTAGATTATTAGATTTGTCTTTTGCTGCTAACTCTAAAAAACAAAAATATGAAGGTAAAGATTTTATATTTGTAATTTTAATTTCAAAGGTAATTTTCAATAGCTTTATTGTATTTAATATAATGGTATTATAAAGCTGAAACTTTATAAATTGTCTATATAGACTTCTGAAACTTCTATGAAAATTAATTAAATTGGAAATGAATTGTCATAAAAATATAAATGCCAAAAAGATCAGATATAATAAATAAAAATACATTGTTGTAATTTGGGGAAAGTTAAAGTTTATGAGGGCAGAACATTTTATTTAAAGAATTCTTGCTTTTAAATATAATCTTAGCAATAATTCTTTTTATATGAAAGTAATTTCCAAGAAGAATGAGTAATTTTATAGTATTCTACTTTAGAAGTTATTCTAACATTTATTTCAATAATTCAAAAACCATTTATTAAAATGAAGAAAAAATGAATTTTTAAATTTCAATAAAATATTAAAATTTTCACTTCAAAGAAACTTGATCCTGTATATAATTTTACAGATGCTAATCTTACTTTAAATTTTTATTCTTGAGAAAATGATGAACATTCAACCACTCACACTACAGATGAGTCAGTTCTATAAAGATGTGAATTTTAATTTCAATAATTTTATTTTTAAATGTTGCCAGTATTATTGTTCCTGCAAACCTAAAAAACATTTTTTTTTTCTACCTATGAATATTGGAGAAAATAGGGACGAATTGAATTCCAAAATTCTATTTCTAAAATATATTCAATACCTGCTGTTTTTAATAAATCTGCTAAGCTCAATAATTGTTTCTAAATAAAAATTTATTTTCCACTGAACATAAAGTGAAAAAGTCAAGCTAAGTCTTTTCTTTTTAAAAAAAAGACAACTTTACAAACTTAAATATATGACAATAAATTATTTTATTGTTGTTAAAAGCTTTACTTATGCATATGATTATGTATTTTAATCTATTGAATGCTAAAGTTTAAATTATGAATAAGGTTTATATAAAAACATATTTTAAATTTAATTTTATTTAATATCTGATAAATTATTATTAAAATCTAAAATTTAAAAAATATGAAATATGTTTTAAAATGATTAATGAGCAAACATTTTAGTAGTTGATCAAAAGCATTTTAGATAAATCACCACAAATTATAATGCTTGTTACTACTGAAATATCAGATAAAGCTTATTATTTAAAATATAAATAAGTCAGTGGATTCAATTATATTTTAATAAATAGATTCAAAATGTAAGATAAACATATCTTAAAATAAGGTTAATAAAGATTTAGACTTATCCAGCTTGCAAATTTCATGTATATGAGATAGTTTCACATTTTGCATTTAAATTAAATTGATGACACAGAAATTTATTAGTGTCATCATTAGTAATAAATCTAAAAATTACTACAAAATAGGGGCTCTTAATGAAAAAAATAATATTATTTTTTATAATTGCTTAAAATGGCCATGGAAATTATTTTGAGAATTTCATTATGATTTTGAATTCTTATTTAGTTCAAATTTATTTATGTAATGCAAAATTTGCTCAGTTATAAAGCTAAAGATGACCTAGTTTGGGTGAATAATATCTTTAAATATTTTATTAAGTTAGCACAAAATAATTATAACTTATAAAGAATGTTCACTTATCAAAGAAGCTACTGTTTTAAAGAAAAAAGGTTATCTTGGAGCAGTGATCAATAATCATTAGACAATGTTCTGTATAAGACATAGTTGCAAATATGAATATCTATTAAACAATTCAAAACAAAACAACACTCTCCATATAGTAGTGCCATCTTGTGCTAACAAGAGCAATCAATGGATGCCAGAAGGCTTGTGCATAAAATCCCTATCTAATGCCTACTCATCCAATATCCCCAGACTAGTTTCTGGCTTGTGGCCTTCATCAGTGAGGAGCCTTGGATCTGAGAGCACTGCACCTAGATCTTAGGATCTAATGCAACCCTCCAGCACCCACCTTTTAACTCTATTTAACTACAAAACTATGAGAATGAAATTGAAAACACTATTAATATTTTCAATCCAAGCTCAATAGCTTATATAGTCATATGGGTCTGAACTCAATTCAGCACCCATACATTTTGGTGTCTTTGGCTCTTTAACAACCATAGCCACCATTATCCTATTAGGCAGGATTGGTGTTAAACCACTAAACATCACATGATCACTATCTCATACTAGCACAATAATTGTTATTAAACAATTCAAAACAAAACAACACTCTCCATATAGTAGTGCCATCTTGTGCTAACAAGAGCAATCAATGGATGCCAGAAGGCTTGTGCATAAAATCCCTATCTAATGCCTACTCATCCAATATCCCCAGACTAGTTTCTGGCTTGTGGCCTTCATCAGTGAGGAGCCTTGGATCTGAGAGCACTGCACCTAGATCTTAGGATCTAATGCAACCCTCCAGCACCCACCTTTTAACTCTATTTAACTACAAAACTATGAGAATGAAATTGAAAACACTATTAATATTTTCAATCCAAGCTCAATAGCTTATATAGTCACAAGCCAGAAACTAGTCTGGGGATATTGGATGAGTAGGCATTAGATAGGGATTTTATGCACAAGCCTTCAGGCATCCATTGATTGCTCTTGTTAGCACAAGATGGCACTACTATATGGAGAGTGTTGTTTTGTTTTGAATTGTTTAATAACAATTATTGTGCTAGTATGAGATAGTGATCATGTGATGTTTAGTGGTTTAACACCAATCCTGCCTAATAGGATAATGGTGGCTATGGTTGTTAAAGAGCCAAAGACACCAAAATGTATGGGTGCTGAATTGAGTTCAGACCCATATGACTATATAAGCTATTGAGCTTGGATTGAAAATAATTAATAGTGTTTTCAATTTCATTCTCATAGTTTTGTAGTTAAATAGAGTTAAAAGGTGGGTGCTGGAGGGTTGCATTAGATCCTAAGATCTAGGTGCAGTGCTCTCAGATCCAAGGCTCCTCACTGATGAAGGCCACAAGCCAGAAACTAGTCTGGGGATATTGGATGAGTAGGCATTAGATAGGGATTTTATGCACAAGCCTTCTGGCATCCATTGATTGCTCTTGTTAGCACAAGATGGCACTACTATATGGAGAGTGTTGTTTTGTTTTGAATTGTTTAATAACAATTATTGTGCTAGTATGAGATAGTGATCATTAATGAATATCTATTATTAAATATTGGATTTTGAAGCCATAAAAATATTTTTTTCTATGGATTTTATATACAAAAGCCATATAAATTTGTCTCTTGAGGAATCTCCAATGTTTTTATTCTAAATAGTTGTTTTGCAAGAAGAAAGTTAAAAATATTAATAAATAACTGTCTATGGCTCATAATTATTATTGAAATGTATATGTCAGCTTAATATGTTATATATTTTTAATGAATTGAATAGTTTAAAATTATATTAGGCATTCATTTTATTTATAGAATGTCATTTTTTATTATGCTGTTTTATTATTTTACTTTAAGTATATGTTTAATTGATAGTCTATGTGATAATAAAACACCAGTATCAAAATAGTTGTCTCACACAGACATGAATTTTAAAATCAGATTATACACACCACATAGGTCAGTAACCAATATCTATCAGTAATAATCAATTTAGAACTTACCAAAATATTTTATTTAAAAGTAATAAAGAAAATGAAATTTCTCGATTCAAAAATCATTTTGATATTTATCTGATACTACTTTGTTGAGTAATAATAAGATAAATTCTCAAACCAATTAAGATATCATTTGTATTAGGCTGATATCAGTTAAGTGAACAAATATGTATAATGAGAGAGAAAGAAGGATAAGCTGGGGAGAGTAATTGTAAATATTTTGTCATAGTTTACTCATTTGTTAAATTAATATTATAAATAAAATTGTTTTAAATATTAAAATTCTATTAATATTAGTTCATAAATAAGTAATAAAAGTGTTGTTGGAATATTTCAAGGATGCTAAATTAAAGTCTCTGTTGCAAAGTTTACTGTGATGGAACAGAATATCAAACTTTGTATTGGTTAAAACATTTTGCAATGAGAGAATAAAGTTTGCATCATGGAAATGGTTATACATGGAAATTTCATAATTGAAGATAAGTATAGGATATTTTAATTTATTGATCATACAATTAATCACTTGTTTATAATAGATATTTAGTTACATAGGAGGCATATGTATATAAATATAAAGTGATAGGAATGGCTAATTGCATAAAGAACTCTTCCTATTTACACGATATTCGGAAACAAAATAAAGAACCAAGTTATTTAATGTAATAATATCTGGCATTGTATTAACTTATCCTAGCAGTTTTATTATTAAATCTCAAAATCTCATACTAATCTATCCTCCTGCAAGGTGGAACAGAATAATTCAGTATATATAATGATGAATCTTTGCACAAATAGATAGAAAGGCTGATGCTAAATACTATCAAGAATGGTTTTTTTTTTAAGAATTAGATCAATGCTATGCTTTATACTTAAGTTGCAGGATACTTTAAATTATTTTTATTCTATATGTTAAATATTACATATTTATTTGTATTTGTTACAGTTATTAGAGTAAAAAATAACAGATGTTGATCTATTATTGATAAAGCTGTTCAGATAGAAATTTGAATCCTATATGATGACTTTTGCAAAAATGTTAATTAAAAAATTTTAACATTGGTTAATATAACTATTGTTTAATGATATGTCATTATTATACATCATATTTATTGGTGTGACAATGGTTTTAAAATTGTTTTATGTTCAGTTAAAGATTTAAGGCCATATAACCAGGGGAACAAAATTCAATATAGATTCAGACATTCAAGCATATGCAAATTATCAGCAAAAAACAGAAATCAGTACTTTAATACTGAATATACAAGATTATTTTAAAAATACCTGCAGATTTATTTTAGAGTCTATAAACAACTCTTTAAAATATAATGCATATATTAAAGATTTCAATTGAAGATAAAATACTTGATAAAAGGATAAATTACCATTACAAATATATGAAGGGGAAGAAGAGAGATACACTAAAAAATAAAAAAACAGAAATTTTAAGTAAAAAGTTCTAAGAATTGAAACCAAACTTAGCAATCTTCTCATAAAATCAAATATATTGAGGATTAGATTGAATAAAAAAGATGTGAGAAAAGTTCATTTTATGGTATATAAAAAATAATTGGGAAGATATATTATTATCATCATATGATTTAACTTGTGGATATAATAGTAAATAAATGAAATACCACAACTCGAATCATAAAGTGTGTATCTTTATTGAAACATAGATTTTATACTTCTCACTTCTGCTTTCTTTTATTATTAGCTCATCTTTATGAAATAAATAAGAAGTCAGCCAATTATAACCTATTCATTATATGCTAATAGATTCCCATGATCAGTTTCTGATTGGTTAGCTTTCATTCATATAAAAGGAAATGGAAACTAATTTTTGACAGAAATGGCTCATTGCCATCTAGTGTTTATTCACTAAATCGATGTGTACAGAAATAGGTATTATGTAGGTCCAGGAGATTGCTAGCATTTAATGCAAAGACATCAGATGCAGTGTGTATGGAAAAGATAGTATTGAACCATTATTTTTAGAGTGTAGGATGTTGAAAGCAATTGGACAAAGTGTAATGACAGAGAAATTTAAAAAAAAAAAAAAGTGAAAAAGAAATTTTATGATTTTTTTTGTTTGGATTTTTATAAAAAAAAAATTAAAAATATGAGTGTAGAATAGTGGAACTAATTAAACAGTAATCAGGATTGAAAAAATAATTAAGTAATAAGAAGTAAGAAATAAAAAAAATTATTATAGTTTTTAAGAGTTTTGGAGAGAAAATATTTGCTTATCTAAAGAGTTTCTAGGCATATAGTGTATGCAACAGGAACTTCTTTTAAGAAAAAGCCATTTTACTAGGTTTAGTGCTTACAGTGCGTTATGCATTTATGACAGCTGATTCATTGAAATTTTGTTTTCTTTTTTAAATTGCATAAAAACTATAAGCATAACATCAACAGAAATCCCAGCATTCATTGTGGCTTAAATCCATCTTTAAAATGATGTATCATAATTTGAAATCGGATAAAATTTGAATTTTTTACTAATATTTTTATTATTAGGTGCATTTAATTTTTTTCTTTTCTGTACTAATTTACATGAGGACAAGAAAGGCAGAAAATCTTTATCAGTCTTATTAGTTAATAAAATGGATTAAAAATATACTGATGATTCACATTTCAAGGCCTTCAATGCAATATAAACGTAATCGCAGAATATCGGTGATAAGTAATCAATTTTAATTTTTTAATTATTTGAATAATTTTTTTTTTTAATTATTTGATAAATGGTATAATTTATTTTTTTTTTTTGCATTTATATTGGTGTGTCTGTGTAATATATAAATTATATAATATTAAATCACTTATGCTCTTTATTATACAGTATATAAATTTATATTCAAATATAACAAAAGTGGGGTTTGTACAGTGTAATTTTGGGTCTCTGATTTAAGTTTGAGGCAATCTTATTTTATAGACATAGTGAGTCTCAAAAGATTTAATAATTTATTAATGTGTTTATACTTGTATTTGTGTTTGCACTTGTATGTTTGTGTTTGTATAACAAAGTAATGATTTACATATATAGAGCAGTGCAATTTAAATTTTAAGACTAATTATCAATGTACAGAAAGTTTGCAGTTGCTAAAGCAATCACAAAACATGCTGGACATAGTACCATGTAAAAATATAAACACTTAAAACCAATAAAGAGATTTCAATGGTGTGTATGTAGTGGTAGCCACAATGGTTATGCATATTGTGCAGGCAAAGAATCAAATTCTGATTTTTGCCTATGCCTTGATGCTCATGCTGTGGAGTCAGTAGTTTTGCCACATCTTACTATATGCAAATAAATTATACCTCTGTGGGACAATAAATGTAATAAGATAGCATCACTGATATGCATAAAGAATATAAAGGTCACTGATGTACACAAAAAAATAAAATGAGATAAAATTCATTTTATCAGTGATACATATAGTAGCCTAAAATTTCTAGTTTTAGATGGACAAGAAGCCAATTGCTATGATGACAAATACATGTCCACCTTCTGGAAATGATTTGTTTTGTATCTTTTTTAGGATGAATCTTTTTCTCATAGAGATCTTTGAGATTTGTTAACTTTTGGTGTACAAGTTAAAAATGAAGAATTCTTATGTGAATAGTTTCCATCATTCTTGGCCAGAGAGTACATTCAGTCAATTGAAAGCTCTTGGACCTAATTCGCACTCTCAAAATCCGAGATACTAAACTAGCCCCACCTCCACTCCTCACAGACACTTTGGCAATCCTCCAACTTCCATCCTCTCAGCCTCTATCATAGGACTCAATCACAAAGACATGCTTTTCTAACCAGCCTGAACTACACACCACTTCCCCTCTCCACCTTGCATTCCCTCTTTACGTGTATCCTTCCCCTCTTACCATTTTGTTCCTGAAATTTCATTTGTTTCACTGTATCTTTTTTTTATTTATGAATAAACATCTCATCACTGAGAGAGAAAAAAAGTATTATATATGGTTTAAAAGATAATTTTGTGAGGAATAAAAAAATTATCAATGAAGATGTAATTTAAACTTAATTAATGATAAAATAGAAATTATGAACAAACAATAAAGTAATAATTATGTTGGATGTTGAAATTTCTTTTTTCCCTTATTTTTTAAATAGTTATCACTATTTGTCTTAGCTTTATTGTTTTTCTTCATTTTTCTAGTTTTTATCCATGTAATTTTTTTTTGCTCTAACATAATTAAAACTGCAGTTATTGTGAAAATTGTGTCTCAGGTCAGTTTTTTTTTTTAAATTCAATATGGCGCCTGGAGAATCAACAAGTTATACCACATTGATAAAATAGTTATTTGATGTTTTTTTCTAAAGGTTGTCTCAGTTGTTTAGAACTTTAAAATTCAGTACTCAAAGATCTAAGGCTCCAAATTTGATTTCTATGCTAGTACTATCACTGGTCAGGCCGGCAACACCCGAAGAAGAGAGGAGAATAATACCCCTTAAAACGTTATGCATATACTAAAACTGTGTGCTATTACTAACAGTTGAATGTAATTGGAATATTTAAATAAAGTTACTTTTTTTTAAAGACATTCAATACTTAATATCAGATTATGTAAATAGTCTAATATATAAATACAACTAGTTATTTGATAATTTGACTACGAATAATTGCCTGTCAATGTACGGTAAAAAAATAATATTTTTTTATGTTAAATAATTGTTCATTTATCCATTATTGACATTTTAATTGATTTTGTATTATTTGAGAAAGTTAATATAATTGATTTTTAGATTTAGCAATTTAGAATGCATCTATTGTATATAATGATTCTGATTATTGATTTTTTATTTATACTTAATTATTTATTTATAGACTGCAAATTATCGATTTTTAATTGCTTGTTATATCTTAAAATATTTAATTAAAATTTGTTGCGATGAAAGATTTTTATCTAATTTTAATTTTATTCAAAGGTTTTAAAATATTCTGACTGTTTTAATTTAATTTTTCTTCCATTTTAAATTATTTAAAAATTGATTTTAATTTTTTAGCCAAAAATAATAGTAAATTATATATGAATAATAAAACAAATATGTGCATAAATTAATGATCAATTTTTTTTGTATATCTTGAAATATTAAATGATGCCCAATGTCTTTGAAGATAAATGGTTTATTATGCAAAAAGAGACAATACCTAGCATAGTGAAGGATAGGATTTCTATTTTGCTTCTTTGAAATTCATTGAGATGTTCTATTCTTTAAAGGAAGATGATAATTTTAGTAGAAATCAAAAAAAGGGTTTCACATTTTGTGGAAGTGGATGGAAAGAGATATTCAATTTTATGTGTCTTTTGAGATGAAAAGTGCCAGAGGAGATTTGATTTCGGTGTTTAGTTAAATGAAAAAGTATATACAAACTTAGGTTTTTAAACTATTTTAGGCATTTCATGGAAAAGTTCAAAGCATAATTTGTGTAGATTTATAATAAGATATATCCATCTATTATCTCATAAATGAATAAATATGCAAATATATTCATCTATTTATCTATCCAATTATTCTATTCATCCATGGATGTATGAATATATCAACAGAATTGTTTATTCAACTACATTTAATATAGGAATAATGTTACTCTTCATCCACCCAGCCTTCATTAATTGTTCAGTCGTGGAAAGGGGGGGGTGCTTTTGGATGGGAAATCAAACTCTTTATTAAATAAATGGCTCATTGTTGAATTTAATGATATTTTATGCATATAAAGAAGAAAAACATTATTATTAATTAAATTCACCTTTGAAGTGATATTTTTAGAAATCCAAGAATACCAGATTAATCCTTATGTCTAATCATATTTTGGCTTTTTTTTTTTTGTTACAACTTCTTTCATTTAAAATGTACTGATTCTATTTTCATACTTATCTGCTTATGAACATTCTGTCTGCAGATTAATCCTCACAACTTTAACTACATCATAATTATTTTAAATGTTTCACAAATTGTCTTACATTATTTAAGAAATTGTCTTTAAATATTTAATTTAGTTATATAATTTGCATAATTAACAAATATTATTTTCAAATTAAAATATATTATTATAAACAAAGGAATTAAATACATATTCATTGAGTTATGTTTAATTTAAAATTTATATATTATTATAATATTTTGTAATTCCAGTTTCTTTAGATTTCATGAATCCAACACTAACTTTGATTACGAAATGCTTTCAATAACAATATTGTTCTTTTGAATTAATGAACTTTTCATTTCATTGTGAGAAAATAATTGTGAAATTGTTTTTTTCTTTTCTTTTTTTAAAAGATTTTCATAGGATCGTTGAAAAGTGACAAAATAAATAATCAAATGTGGGCTTTGTTGCTTGGGAGTTCATAAGAGGTTTGAATTCCAGAACGGTCAAAACTTGAACTTGTTTGATAATTATAAAAAAGATGGATCCATTCATTTATCTAGCTATTCATCTATTTATTGATTTGTGAAAGTATTCATCATTTACCTTATGGTCTATACATATTTTTAACCTTGCATCAAGTCATTTCTTTGTAGTGGCACGTTTATTACTGGCAACCCAATTTTGAGCAAGATTTTGTGTGTATCTTATTTATATAAAATCCTTTCATCGCATACAATTATTTTCTAATTACCTATCATCCATCATTAAATCTGTATATATAATCTATCCTGCATATTCAAACATTTGTTATTCTGCTGTCAATTCCAAGAAATTTCTTTGGTAAAATGTTTGTAGCTGTGGTTCTCAACGTACCAGCTAACCTGCTGAGCAGTTGGCCATGCAATAAACGTGACTGAAGCTACAAAAATATAGATAGTTAGAAGGCAAAAGATGAACAGTTAATCTATCTGTAATATGTATATGCAACTATATTTGTAAAGTGAATTGATTTTTAGCATGGTAGTCTTCACAATAAGAAATACTTCCGCCTCCAATTTAAAACAATTTTTTTTAAAATATAACTATGATTAAACATTTTATTTATCTACTTTATACTATGAAAATCTTTGTATTCATAATCAGTTGTATAAATATTGATTCAATATTAGGTGGCAATGCTAACAGACTGCCTACTTTTTTAGATTTCCTTGAAATATAAATGTGAGTAAAAAAAGACTAATAAATATAGTAAAGTAGTAGATTGTCATCTGGTATTCATTAACTAAATCAATATCCATGTAGTTGGCTCTGAATAAAGACATCTTTTTTCATTAAATTGTGTTTTAATTCTAAACAAATTCAGGCTATTAAAATAAATGAATTCTTTCAGTTAATTTGACATCCTATTTTTGTGCCATTTATTATATAGTGGAGCTGCAAACTACACTATATTTTGTTCCAAGCTCCCTTTGCATTCAATATATATAGTGTATAATAGCTCATCTTTTATTGATAAATATTGATTAGAAAATAATACATATTGTTAATTGAACTGCAAGTGCACAGTAACTTTTCACTGCACACACACATATATAACACAAATGTTTTTTATATGTATGTATAAAACAGAATTTTAAATAATAATATAATTTGAGGGAGACAAAATTTATATATATTTTATTAAATGTGTGTTTACTCATGCATTCACTAAAGCAAGAAAAATAAGAAAAAAAAATATCTACTTAGTATTTGTATTTTTAAAATAATGTAAACATCAATTTTTTTTCATAACTTTTTTCTCTTACTAAAAACATATTAGACTAGTCTAACAAAAAACTATGATTTCTTTTATTTATGTATTTTTTAAAATCAGTAGATTTGCATCTCATTTTATGTGGTAGATAGATTCTGCAAAAAACACACATAAAAGAAATCACACAAAAATAGACTTAACTTACATTGAAAAATGTGGGATATGTTCCATAATTTTTGAAAATTGTATAAAAGCAAAGCAACAAGGTAAAATTACTTTAAAATTTGCATTAAAAAAAATAAGAAATAAAGTATGACTAATAAAAAATTGATACAAGACAAACTCTTTTTATTTTTTTTATTAAGTATTTAATTTTATTCAAAACAATATGTTTTTATGTATAATTTATTTTACATTTTTTCAAACATATTTTAATTATTATCTCTATTTGACAATATGGAGATACATTTGAGAACTGATAAGAAATCAGATTCATCACAAGAGGAAATACAATTAGCAACAACATCAGTCTTGTGTTGTGTTTAATAAGTACATCAATGGAAAATTTTCATTTAGGCTTCAAGTTGCTCTAAAACCGTCATTATCATAGTGAATTTATTTGTTGCTGCTCATTTTGAACCAAAGGGAGTGCTTGACATTCAAAATGAAAATATATATTTTAGAATATTTTTTCCGTATTTTTTTTACGTATTATAAATTATTTTGATAAAATCTGCTGAAAATATAATTATTTTAGAAAAATTGTTAAGATTTTAATAAAAATTCTTTACTTTTACACGGATGTAAATTGAGAAAGAAATCAGCGACATACACAACATTTTCTAATAGGTTACAAACTTTTTTTTAGATTCTCTGCTATATAATATTTTTATAATTATAAATAGAAATTTATTTTTGAAAAAACTTTCGTTCACTTTCATAATCTGACAAATTATTAATTTGTTTTTTACAAATGAATCTAATATTAAAAGTCAAATATATTTTTAGTACTGATTCTGTAATTGAATCAATCAAAAGTTTAAAACTTTAATTCACTCAGCCAATAAAAAATTTTTCAGTTTAAAAGTTAATGGTTTTCTGTTAACAATGTAATCAGTGATTAACTTTGAGACAATGATTTTACTAATTGTTTATGAAGCTTGCAATATCCAGACATATAACTACAGATTTAGCTTTCATTGCAATTTAAGAGCTCATTCATAATTTTTGTCTTTAACAAGAAAATTATTGTCCAATTGATTAGAAAGTTGAAGACTTTCTCAAATCATTTTTGCTGTGAAATGAACAAGTTCCAATTTTGTTTCATTATTTTTTTCTAAATCTTCTACAGTATCTAAATATCTTTTCTCAACAGGCACTTAAAATATCTAAAATATAATGTGTGTATATAAAATGAGGAAATCCTGATATTAAGTGAAATATGAACTTCTTTATCGCATAAAAGAAAACCGCATAAAAAGATATTAAGAAGAAACATGAATCGCATAACTTCAAAATCGCATTAAAAAAATCTGCATAAAATGAGACCCAGGTGTATTATCTTTAAATATTAATAATTTTTATTAGACTTTTATTAGATATTTCTGCAGTGTAATTTTCACTATACCACTCTCATGCAAGGTAGGGACTGATTTCTATCCACTTTTAACATTTTGTAATTATTAACATATGGCCATGGATATGTGAAAAAGATGTATGATCTTTAAGGTGCACATTTCATGCAGAATCAGACTCATCAGTTAGCCCAGACCACAATCTTTTACACATATCCTTATATCATTGTTCAGTATATGTAGATAACAAATTACTACAGTTTAATTGATGTGTCAAACTTGCTGCCCTCACAACTTTACCACAAATAATTTAATAGAAGAATATTAATAATTTTCATTAGTCTTATATTACACTAGAGATTATTTAGTAGCAAATAATATTTCTGTAGTGTAATTTTCACTACACCACTCTCATGCCAGATAGGGACTGGTTTCTATGAACTTTTAACACATTCTAGAGGGATATAATCATAAACATATGACCGAGGACATGTGAAAAAGATACATGATTCACTATATTTAAGTATGTTTCAAAGTTTTGTAAAACATCTAACATTAATCTTAGAAAATAATTTATTATGTGAATTACTGAACATCTAATTTGGGAAGGATAATGAAGAGGGAATAAAATGTATTGCTCTCAACATAAACTCGAGAAATTTTATTAATATATATATAATTGTGTATGGCAGTCGAGGGGGGGGGAGGCTGCTTGAATATAAAATTTACAAGTTTATTTGTTTACATTTTTCTTTAGATAATGTATAATTGAAATTGTGTAACTAGATACAATATAGTTTGCAGCTCCACCATATCTTGTAATATATAAATTAAAGTATAGGAGCATTCTATAGTAATTTCATTGTAAAAACAGATATTAACAATCAACTTCTTAATTATACATAACAAATATAAGATTAATAGGACTGGTTTTAAGGAAATTCCATTATCATCTCTATCAGATTTTTAAACATCTGAGTCAGAATTTATATAACCAGTATTTTATTTATCTAATCTATTTATTTAACATCTCATGATTTGTCTTTAATTAACATAATTTTCATCTGGAAGCACTTCATCATCTTGCCTAATTGCAGTTCTTTATTATATTTTATCTTTCCAATAAAAGCAATCAATACTGCATGTCTTTATAATACCCCCCCCCCCCATGAAATAATCTTTATAATGAAAATGAATCTGTCTCTCTTACATAAATCATTCTCATTTTCATTATAAAATGCGTTTATTTTTTAGGAAATCTATCACTCTTCATTTATTTCATTGTTCAATCCAATTAAGATGTGTTTGTCAATTGTAGATTGAATATTATTCTTTTTAAAAACCTTAAAAATTTATTCACTTATCTTATAAATTTCATACTGTATTTTCATAATATTACAGATTATCTTGAAATAAAAAATTTAGAGACAAGAGAATATACGAAAATTTTAAAAAACAATTCATTAAAAAAAATTAAATATCTAAAGTTTTGTAAAACACTATGAAAAAGAGTTAATAATGATATAAGAAATTGTGAATTGGCAAGGAAAGTCATAGATAAGAATAAATTCTCAAAATTGTAAAACAACATCTTGGTATTGAAAGGAAATTATTTCTGTAATAAGAAAAAAATAAAGTACTATTAATAAAAAGAAATATGGCATCATGAAATGTGTGAAAGAGTTCTATAAAAAATTATATAGTAATAAAGTATTCCCTAAAATTACTACAACTTCTGAATTGCCCAACATTTTAAATGCAGTGAGGCATACAATTAAATCTCTAAAAAAGGGAATAATTCCAGGAAATGAAGAAATTATAATCGATATCTTAAAAGAAGCAGATGGAAAACAAAAAAAAATTGTTGTCAAAGTTGTTCATATAAATGATAAAAATGTACTAAATAATTGAAAGAATTCAGAAATAATATTCATATCTAATAAAGGTGATAAAGAAGATAATAGAAATTGCAGACCTATCTGTTCTATGCAAAAAAAAAATTATCAAGATAATTAGCATTCATCTACAGAGAACTTGTTTTAGTGGATTATATATAAGTATTAAGAGAAATTATAGAAAAGAATAATGAATATGAGTTGCCATTAGGCTTTGGATTTATAGATTATTCTAGATATGTTGATGATATTTTAATTCTTGGTAATAAAAGAGTAATGAATAATATTTATAATGAGTTTAATAATAATAATAATAATAATAATAATAATAATAATAATAATAATAATAATAATAATAATAATATATATATATATATTAAATTTATTAAAGTAGAATTTGAAGATAAGATTAAATATTTAGATATAGAAATTAATATAGATAACAATAATAAAATTACTTTAAAACATTTTATTAAAAAACATAAATTAAGAAAAATTATTCATGTAGATTCACAACAAGCATAAGTACAAAAATCAGCAATAATTAAAAAATTTAAATATAGAAATAATAAATACAATATAGATAAAAGTGTAGCTCAATTGCAAAAGAATCAATTTATTAAATTATATAAAGATTATGCATATAATCCTAAAAGTATTAGCAATATATTTTTTTATTTCTAAAAAATACATGGTAGATGATAAAATTTTTGAGAATAATGATGGTATTGATAATGGTAATAATGAATCAAGTAAAAAATGGATTAAATTTTTATATTATCTTAGAATTTATAATACTTTAAGATATAATAAAAATTATATTCATGAGAATATAAATATTGGCTGGTCAAATAGTAAAAATCTTGATCAATTAATAGGTAATTATAGATTAAGGGATGATTTACAGTTCAAAAAAATAATTATATATAAAATTACATGCAAAATTTGTAAAATGATTTACTTTGGGCATACTGGAAAACAATTAGAGGTAAGAGCCAAAGAACATAACAATGCTATTAAAAGAAGAGATGATAGATCTGCATTATATATTCACTACTTGAAATATGGCCATAGAATAGATGCTACAAAAAGTATTAAATATTTAAATTTCATCAAAGATTCAAAAAGAAGACAAATATATGAAACATATTATATTAAAAATAATTTGACTAATTGTATGAATATTTATGACTTCTACAAATTTGGTTAATAATTGGTTGATTAAAAATGAATTGAAAATTATATAATTGTATATTAAAAATGCATGTAATATTGTTTAACATATTGTTATAATATAATCAATTGTTTTATAATTATTGAATTTATATATGAGGGTTTTGATTTGTTTTAATTATTTATATTATTATTGTTTGTTTTAATTTCATTATTGGTCACTGGATGGTTTTATGTCAGATGATTTGTTAATAGTAAATAGATTAGTAACCTTTGAAAAGGCCACCAAAACAGGTGCTGAAAAAAAGCTTTTTAATGTATAAAATTATTATTTGATTATATAGCTGTTGTAAAGAATTATTATTATTTTTTGATTATTATTATGAAAGGGTATTTGATTCTATAAACATTTCTACAATGATTAAAGCATATGATTATCAAGATAAAGACCCAGAATATTGTCATATTCTAAAGAATATTTAACAAAATGCAACAGCAATGATTATATTACATAAAGATATTAAGACAATTAAGACTGAGAAGGAGGTATGACACCGTGATTTCATATCTCCAAAACTTCACAGCTGTTTTGAAAATTTTATGGATTAAAATGTGAAGCTAAGGGAATAAAAGTAAATGTATATTACTTAAATCATCTAGATTTTGCACATAGTATTACTCCTTTTGCAAATAATGCAAAATAATGTTGCAAGAGTTACCAAATGAAAATAAAATAGGACTAAAGATAAATGCTAAAAAAAGACTAAAGTACTGTTCAATGGATTTTTGTCAGAGGAATAAAATAAAAACTGATAAAGATTAGAAGAAAATAATAACTACAAATACTTAGATTATTAATAGATATGAAAACATAATAGATCAAATTAATAAAAATCAGTCACATGTCACATGACATAGCTTGCATTACCAATATGCAATATATAAAGAACCTGCTAATAGCTCTAAACAAGCTTATTTATTTTATTTTTTTAATGATAAATTAATTATTGAATTAAACTTGTAATGAGTGTTTTTGATAGAAATAACTTAATATTAAAAGAAAATAAGTTCATATGTTCAAACAGAAGGTTTTTAATGTGTTTCACAAGTTCTTACTTATAGATTTTAAACTTGGATGCTTTATAAAAATGCAATATGGAGACTTCAGATCACTGAAAAAAATATGGAGAGATATATACAAGAAGAGATTGAAAAATAAAATGCATGCATGAAAAGATAAACAGATATTACTGAGATCATTAAGAGTTTGAGATGGAACTAGACTGAATATATTTCTAGAGGAAATGATAGTAGATGGACAGTTGAAATTTTACATTGGATTTTAAGAGATTTAAAAGACCTAAAAATGAGCCACATGAGATAGATGGATAAAATAATGACATTTTTTTAGGTGTGATATGAATAAGAGAGGCTAGGGATAGGAGAAACTGAATTAAACTTGGAGAAATTTTTACCCTCTAGTAGATCAAAATGGTTGAAAATGATGATGATAATACTCATTCTTAGCAATGAAGTATTAAAAGGAATGCTTTGTTCTGTATAATTTAGTACATAGTGGAGTGGCAGAATCTGTAGCTCAGCTTTATGGATTACACCCAGCTCTGTCATTTGCAAAGTTCAGACGTTTTAGGAATCCCTGAACAATAATCTATACAGTTAGTTTTATTTGAATTTTTGTATCATTATTCAAAAGATAATAAAACTTTCCCCATCTATTCAAAATATCATTATTATATTAAAAAGTATCAATCATGTACTTATTTAATACCATAATATCTGTTTTAGGTTTATATGTTACTTCCAATACATTATCTGACCAAATCTAATTAATCTGGTATTGTCCAGCTAAGAATAATTTTATGCCATTTATCTATCTCTATTAAATGACTAGCTGAGTTGGTTATCTAATAGAAAATTCTAAGCCTACTTGTGACTTAAAAAAAATGTCAAGGTTGCAGTAGTTTTAGGTCAGAGATATGCCAGATAGATATGCTAATAACTACACCATAAGGCATTTCATAAACATGCAAATAGAATTTCATTAGTTAAATACTTTTAGTTTCTGGATGTTTCTGGACTGCGATTTTTACAGGTCATGTAATAAAATAATATTTATTTTAATATTGTATTTTTTATTAATATTTGTAATAAATCTAAAATTTAATATAATAATCATGAAAGTAATATATATGAAAATAAATATAATATTGAAAGGAATATGACTTCACAAAATCTTGTGAAATATCTGTTAAAAGAGAAGAAAGAAACTGACTGTTCGTTCATTAAAGCGATTCCTAAAAGACCACTTAGTTTCTTCACTTTCACGTCATCCTTTGTAAAGTGATCTGACTGTAGTCAAATGGTACCATTTACTCTGAAACTTGCAAAGATGAAATCAATTCTTTCATTTTAAATGAAGCCATTTATCATTCATCATCAAGATATATTTTCTCAACATTATGCAGTGTTTTGAAATAAATACTATTGAATTCACCTAGTTTTATCTGCAGGTGTGAATTTTAATTTTGATATAAAATGCGTAAAAATATGATATATACATAAACTTTGGCATTCTTAATTGTTTATTTACAACAAACAAACACAGATACACATATGTATACATGTTATGAAAGATAATTTAATTTATGATATAGCTCTGAATATTAAAATATATAAAAAATGACTGTTAACAATTAAGCATTATTGCTTGGTCTAGTTATATGTACATGCTTTTAAGCAGGGAAATTAACATATCTTTATACATATTTAATGCAGTAATATGTTGTAGTTTTCTAGCCTCATTTGTTGCTTAATCTTAAAAACAAGATTTAGAAAAGAATGTTATAGTAGAGTAAACTATGTTTTATATATATATTTGTTTTTCTATATCTTTCATTTTATAAAGTATTATTGATAAATGGAGTAACTATATATATAGCATACCGATTCCTCCATTTAGAAATAAATAGAATCTGATCATACAAGCTTTTCTGGCCACACCCTAATATATGTACATAAAGAGAAAGAAAGAAATAATATGAACAAAAGCACCCAGAGTGGAATTACTTTTTTTAATAAAAGTCGCAAACCATTTATTTCTTTCGTTCTTCAAAGTCCCTATCTTAAGTTGAGATTTGAAAGGTCCCGCTACAATCAAAAACTATATTGGCTGACTATTATACAAACGTTTAAAGCCCATGTGGAAACAGGTTAAAGCTTTCTCTTTCTAATTACATGCTGTGTGCTCGATAAATAATTAGAATGTTACATTAATGCAATTAGTTAAAACTAATTTATAACAATACAGAAAGATATTCAGATTTGTTGCATGTAGTCTTGAATAGTGTTGCTAAAAAAAATTTGTGATAGATACCGTTTTTTTTTTAGTTTTTTGAGAGTTTTTAAGAAAGCTATAACCTTGTCATAGTTAAAGACTTTTGAATCACTTCAACCAGCAAAAACTCTGTAAACAACATTCAGTAGTGCCTCCAGGTGCAAGCTTTAAGCAGTCAATGAATGCAGGAAGGTTTGTGCATAAAATCCCTATCTAGTCTATACTTATCCAATATTCCCAGACTAGTTTCTAGCTTGTGGATTTTATCAGTAGGGAGCCTTGGATTTGAGGGCATCGCACCTAGATCTTAGAATCCAATGCAATTCTCCAGCATCCATATTTTACCTATTTGGTTAACTATAAAGCCAGAATCTCAAAATGAAAACACAATAATGATTTCAACTCAAGCTCATTTGTTTGTATAGTCAGAGAAATCTGAACTCAGTTCAGCTAGTGGTGTCTTTGATTTTTCAAACCACAGTCACCATTATCCTATGGGCAGGATAGGTATAAAACCATCAAAATATCACATGATCACTGTTTATGGAGATATTACTACTATTATTAACAGCCTGTGTAAGCATATGAAATGATGATCATGTAATTCCTGAAAGTTAAGCTGATTAGAGTGACATTTTTGATTATTTAAGAAGCAGTTAATTTACAAACTATCAACCACAACCAATATAAAAAATCATGTGATAGCTAAAAATCTTATTATGATGGAGTAAAAAATTTAGATAATATGTCAATCAACTAAACTTAGAACTATGTTGCTTCCTCAGATATCTATTTTAAAAGTGTGTCATTCATGTGTGCACCAGCCATTGATGAACTAGAATAGCCATACATGCATCTTTCACATAATTCTAGTCAGCTTCATTCATAATGAGTGCATAATTTAGTCATACTATCATTCTACCCAGAAAAGATTCAGAAATCACATCAAATGAAGCCTTAAACCTTCCCAATAAAAACTGTCTTATAGATCAAATTTTCAAAAGGATTTGAGTTTATTTTTAATCAGTTAAAAGAGTAAAATCAGAATTCTGGTGATATTGTAAGGTCAGTTTTTATTTAGAATAAAAGATCTTTATAAATAATAATCATAGCAAAATTAAAATTAATATTTTCTCTAAATAATTTGAACTTTTTTTTAAAATATGTATTTTATTTTTCTTAATATATATATTTTTAATACAACAGCAAGTAGAATTTATAAGTAATTTTTTATTCAGTTATTGGATTTAATATGATTTAAACAGACTTTCAAGCTCCCTACAGCTATCCACTCTATCTTATCAACTGATACACATGTATGTAATCATGTAGGAAGCTTGAAAGTCTGAGTTCAAATCCCTTCTAAATTACATCAAGTTCAGTATAGACAATGTATTTTATTTCAATATTACTATTTAATATTTATTATAACATATATATTTGTTTATTGATTGATTTATACTTTTGTCAATCTTTTTTTTTTTTGCAATATTAAACTTATAGTTGAATAATAATAATTATATGATTGTTTTATATTGGGTATAAGCATATTAGAACTCATAAGTTAAATTCAGTCTAATTAAATGAATTTTCTTTGATATGACTACATACATTTGGCCATGTGGACTAAATATATTTTCTATAATATATTAAAAAAAAAATTCTATTAGATTATAATAAATAAGTTTTCTTCTTGATGTTAAATTATAAAGTCTTAGCTAAATGTTTAATATTATTGTTTAAAATAATTTACTTAGCATATTTAAATATTAATTAATTAAGAAATACTAATTAGATTATTTAATGTTTGATTAAAAATCCCAAGTTAATTGTTTAGATTTAAATAGGAATTAGTTAAAGCTGTCATGTTTTAGGTATAAACAGTTAATAAAGTTGTTTTATTCTGTTCAAAATATGATTGTTTAATTAGAATCTCTGTTAGTAATAAAATACATGAATTTAAAATAATAATTTATAAAATGTTAGTTCATATAACAATTATTTAAATTCAGAGTTTGGAGATGTTGAGTTTAAATGTGATTGATTAGAATAAATTTCAATTTAAATAAATTTTAAATTAACTACTTTTTAAATAGGTAAAAGGTTAACTTTATTTCTCTTAGAGTAATAGTTATATCTATTTTAAATAAAGGTAATTTTAAAAGGTCTCTGGAAATAAAATAAAAAGTATATTTTGAGTGGAAAATACCTAATTTAAAAATGTAAGTAAATAAGTTTAAATTAGTTAAGTAAATCATTTATGTAATAATTAAATTGCAATTAATAAAGTTTGTTATCAGTCTAGACATCACATGAATAGAGTTAGTCTGGATTAAAAAGTTCAAGGTCATGTTAATTATGAAAGTTTAAAACTATGCTAGTAATTTTAATATCTTGCATCCATATTTAAATGGGATTGGTTAAACTAAGTCATCTGATAGTAATTGTAAAAAACATACACACATAGGTGGTTTGATATATAAAGGAAAAATCAGAAAATAATTATTAGTGTGTATGTTGAAATTATTTAAATTACTGAAATTATTGATTGGATTTTATTTCATTTTTTTAAAAATCACTTTAAAAGTTTGGGATTGATTTTTTTTATCATTTCAAATGTCTAAATAAAAAAGTTAAAAGTTATCCATTGCAATATTACCCTAAGATATATGTTTAACCAACTTCTCAAGTAGTAAATCACAGAAAGATGCTACAAATCCTATATTAACTTTAATGGAAACTAATTATATATTGGAAGCATATGTTTATTTTATCATTATTCTAAGACAATTAATTTGAACTTTGGCTGTAATAATTGCTTTTGACACTTTAAATAATGTTTTAAATCTTTATTAATACATTTTATTTATTAATTAAGTATTTATTACATGTTTGATAAAACTCTGACCTAAAGATTAATAATTGATGAATAATTTTATGAAAGATAAATTACTCTTAATTTGTTTTGGAAATATGTATAAAAGTCATTATATTTTTGTCAAATTAAAATTATAATAATGATGAATTCTTGTAGAAGCATTGAATTCATTAAGAATAGAAGAAATTGCAATGATTTAGAATTACATTATATAATTTTAAAGAAAGAAAAAATCATAAGAATCAGCTTTTTCAATACTTAGAAGAAAAGATTTTATTCATTTGATTTTCTACTAATGCAGATAAGCTAAAATTAAATTGATATAATTATCCATTCTGAATTCTTGCCTATTCTTTAGAATATTTTCTAAATTGCTTATTTGTTTTTGAAATATATTACTTTAAAGAAAGAATAAATGATTGAAACTTATGTCATACTTAATAGTATTAAAATGTGTGAACTTTATAATAAGGGACTTTACAAAGATATATTATTACTTAATATCCTCTATTTGCTCATATTCAAATTTGTGCTTTATTTATAAACTTCATTAAAAGAAAGTCCTACTTTTAATTATGATATGTGTATTTTTTATCTGCTTGAAGGAAAGACTATATTTCAATATTTTCTTACAAAAAATACAAAAGAACTTGAATGAAAATGGATTATTTTTATTATAAGATATAAAAGAATCTTAAATTGTAAAACAAAATATTTAGTGTATATGCATTTTTTTGGAATATTTAAAAATTATAATTGATATCATGTAGTTATAATTTCTACTTTATGTTTAATTGCTGTTATTATTTATAGTATTGCAAAATATATTTGATAGTTTGTGTATGTGAACAAAGTTGGGTAAGAAATACCAGGTAAAAATATTTATTTTATAAGTTATTTTGTTATTATTCAGAGTTCTCATATTTGTTTTTGTTTCAGCCTAAATGAATTATTGTATCCAGAGTATAACAGCCTTTTATATATTTATATTTATTTTATTTTATTATATATATTATATATTTTATATATTCGATATAAATGGTTATGAGTAAAAGTGATGAATGTCAGTGTATGTGAGAGTTGAATGATATAATCATATGCAATTATAATTTATAGGTAAATACAGAGTCTTGAGCTGAATGGACATATTGTATGCTTTTGTATGTACACACAAGACATTTAATTATTTATTTATATGTTATCATTATCAAATCCATACCTTGCATTATTAGTGGTAGCAATTTGAGCAATTTTATGTGGATAACATATGACTTCTATATGCATTCAGCCCCTTCATGTGTGAAAGCATGGCCTGTTTATTTGTTGCCATTGCCTGCATATAGTTATCATGTGCCTATTCATATTTTGTTTATTCATATTTTTCATTATCCAAATTTGTCTGGAATTTAATGTAATGCATATTTTGATATTTTATAATAACTAAAGTCATGTCTATCTTTAAAATATATTATTATCTCTTCTACAACTACACATTGTGAGCATTGAGTATATTTATTTCCTTACACCATCATAGGTATTAGTAATATTATATTCACGTTATATTTCACATATTTTTGCTATTTTTGTAAATCTATAAAACATGTCTCCATACCGATTTTCAAACCTAGTTTTGCTGTGTAAAGTATATAACATCTTATTGGTGGCTGAATATAGGCATTTAAGTGCATTGTCTCACTCTGCATGTATAATATTTAAAGAAAGACCAGATTAGATAAAAGTGAGAACTTTTGAGTGATGATAATTGCTTGTATTGTAAATCCATTAGGAATATTTTATGAAAAGAGATATTTATGTGTAAAGTTTATTAACATTTTGTTAAACTTAAAAAAAGATGTTTAATGTAAATAATATTTTATTGTATAAATATTATCATATGTTGTAAATAAATATTTTTTGCTATTAATTAAATACGTTTCTGTTTTATTGCCATTATCACATTATCACTTTCATTAATCAGAAAACCTTATTAATAAAATTTTATTAATTATTTTAAATAAATACATTTCAAATGGTCACATAGAATTTATTTATTTGTTTTACTTATGATTTATTTTACTTGTATTATAAGAAGATAAATTATATATATATTCAAATGCATTTGTAATGTAGATGGTAGCATAAAATATATCCTTCCTACCTGCTGCATTATCTCATATTAGTACTTATTAAAAGTTGTATCAGAAGACATAAAATTTAGAAATGTTTATAGGTTATAGAAATGAAATAGTTACTCTTGAAGAACTTTAAAATAATTAGAAATATCTTAATTTGGTAGCCATATATTATTTAAGTATTTAAATACTTCATTCTTGGGCATTCACATTTCTGCTTACTTAAAATACAAATGTTTAATAACAAAGCTAAGAGAAGAATATAAAATGTTTAGAATGTAACTTGAATAATTGACACATTTTAGAGATTTGAAGTACATTATCATTACCATTTTTCTTGTTCCAAGTGCGCTTTAATTTTGAACCCTGAGAGATATAGACATAGAGAACTTGAGATGAAATTATTTAAATTGTAAAAAGAACCTAAATTTTTAAATTTTAAACAAAGTAAAAAAACCTGAGATAAGATTTAAGTTGATGTAAGAACCTGGTATTATAATTATTTATTATGTTGTCCATAAGAGGACTTGTGCACTGTGAAAAATCCATAGGTATTATGGTGTCTACTGAATAATCTTTGTTCAAGCACCTCTAGTCTAAAGATAGGGACCCCCGATATAGATTTTGAATTTTTTTTCTCTTTTGGCACTCATAAAATAAAGCTTGATTTGAGTTATTGGTAATCTCCATCTAGTGATCATAAAATGCAAGTTTAAAAGCAAGTTACGAAATTTATGACTTATTTTAATTTTATATATATATATATGTATTGAATTCATCCCTAAATATCATATAAGAAGTATAAATACTATAAATGTGTAAATATTTTTTTCTTTATTATATTCGTATTATTTTAAGTCTAATGATCCATTTCTCTCTTATTCCAAACTTAGTTAAGTATATACATCACATACACCCTATGATGCACTGCTATGTTTTTTGAACTAGTAGTGTATGAATGAAGGGGTTAACATCTAAGAAACTAGGGAGGGATTTAAACCTGGCCTATAGATTCTCATTTTAGACATGTGGCAAGGGAGAGACCTCTCTATACTTAGACATGTTTGATTGACATGATTGTCAGGAAATATAGCTGAATGCCTAGTCTGACCATCATTAGTTAGGATATTTAATCCAAAGATAGTCAGTGTAGTCATTCTTAACATACACTAAAACCCCAGAGTTTAAATCTCATACATTCTAATGTAGAATTGTATAAATAAAGAAAAGGGTGAATAGAGTCCTAGATCCATTTGATTTGACACCCTTTAAATGTGAGGCTTCAATAAATTTGCTTCAGTAAAAGCTTGGAGAGCTATAATGAATATTTCAATACATTTAGAAGACGTAGCACCTTATTTTTAATAATTGTTAAATATTACATAGTGATTCAAAATAGTTTGTGACATACTTAAATGAGTTTTCATTTAATATGTAGGAATTGTTAAAAATAAGGAATTGCCTTGATTCTCTATAGTAATCTTATATTTACCATTGAAATTAATAGAAATAGATGTAAACTGTAAAAAAAATTATTGGCTTGCTTTTATTGTTAAATGAATCGATCACTGTTATTAGTATTATGGCTGGTAAGATGACCAAAAATGAAATTAAAATGTCTTTTATAAAAACTACCTAGTATAAATTACTTAAAAATTATCTAAAATATCTTTTGGATAGACTTAGTAATCAATGCATACAAAATGCATGTGTCAATTTTTTTCTTTTGAAAAGTACGGATGATTTTCGTTACATCTATGAAGACAAAAATCACACACACATATATTTGTTATTAGTGGAAAATATTTAAAATAGGAGATATTAGACTCACTACAATAAAATAGAATAACTAAAATATCCATCCAATAATTATATTATGAGAATTATACAGTCAACATTATATTCAGTTAGAGTAGTAAAGTTTAACATTCTTTTTCATCATGTAAATGTGCATGCATGAAAGCTTTGAGTTAAAAAATTTAGTCAGTTTAAAAAAGTTATATGTGCAAAATTATTAAATGAATTTTATTTTTATAAGTGGTTATTGAATTAAGTAAATTTAATAATTACAATTTTGAGAACTTTAAAATTTTATAAAATAATTATTATTTGTGAAAAAACTCTTGTATATTTTATTGTGGATGAATAATGTACAATAGAGTATAATATTAAATTTATAAAATTTTAATCTCTATTGAATACTATGACTCAAAAATTCGTGATTTTGAGATTTTCAGTTGGCTAAACTTGTGAGCTCCTCAGGGTTACCATAGCAATGGAACAATTTTTTCCTGTACAAACTTGAAGTGCGATGTATTGTGAGTGATATCTAATGTAATGATATACTATATGCCATTACATTAATTTAAAATTAAAATAAAAACTTAAGTTCGTAAATAAAAATTGATTTATTGAAAAGAAAAAAACTTAACATAAAAACTGAAAATTGAAAGTTATATTTAATGTATATATTGTCATGCAGATGGAAAACTTAAAATATTTTAAGAAAAAAGTATTTGAAAGTATTTTTTTTTTGTAAAAAAGTAAAAATATAAAGATTGATATTTTGAAAATAGAAATAATATTGATTTCTATAATCTTAGAAAATGGAAATGATTGTTTTATTAATTAAATGATTGTTCTAAAGCACACTAGCCCTTGGGGCACTTGAATAATTAAATGGTCAGATAAGAGAATAAAAAAATAAATACCAATGTAAGCACAAAACTACAGCACAGACCATAAATGAAACACAAGAGGATTAGTGACATCTTGCTCACTGAATCTGAAGATTTGCTGATAAGAGGCTAATAAAAATATAAAAGCCAAAATATTATTATTATTATGGTTGTCAGAGGGCTAACTTTGAATCTACATATAAACTATAGCTGTATTTCAGGCTTCACGATGTAGAAGTCTGCAATAGATTTAATTTCTTGACAGCCAGCTGAGACCTCCCTGTGACAGTTATGGACCAAAAGGAATGGCAAATAGCGGCTTTGTTTTTTTTAAAAAAAAAAAAACAAACAATCTACGTAAGTGATTGTTGTGTTTGGCTAGGCTTGCAGGTTCATTTCCAAACCAACAGATACAAAACAAACAACTATTCAGCAATTAATATGTACAATTTATTAGTATAAAATATATACACATGTTAGTTAAACAAATGTACAAATACAGTTGATATGCTTCAATGCTGAGATAGTTGTGCAGAGTAAGGAACTAACTTCCAGCTAATGATTAGCCTGCATGGTAAGTTCTGGTAAGACTCTTCCAGCTATGTAGTTAACTTGCCTTGAGTCAGCTCTAGTTCAGATGTAGCAGTTTCCAGTCCTTAGGTGGACTTGCCTCACTGCGTACATGTCTCAATAATGACTAGATAAATACCTTTGCTGATGGCAGAAGGTTTAATGGAGGGCACGTTCTGTCATTCAGGTTAACAGAAGTAATTGCTCTCTACCTTGCCTGCAAAAGGCTGACTATTTAAAGGCAGATCCCCTACCTTACTGGAAACATGCAGATTCAGTGCATGAACCCAGTGAAGGTTTTAATCCTATTGGATACAACTGGGTGCTAGCCAATCAGACAAGGAATCTGGAATAGTCCACTTCTGAAGGCAGAGTCAGATATGACAGTGATCATGAAGATGGACCTTTCAATCTGAAGATTCCGTAAAGTATAAACTTTTACCAATTGAACTTTCTTTTAAATAATTACAGTATAACTTCAATAAGTAATCAATCCAAAAAAAAGTAATATAAATAAATGGACTCTTATCTGACTAAGAATAGAACTCTAAATCAATTATTAATTGTATATAAGTTTGCTATTTCAATCATTTCCATTTTATTTATTTATTTATTTATGTTTGTATTTAACTAGGTTATTTATTTCTATTTGTTAACTAAAATGTATTAAATTTAAGTTGGGTGTGGATAGCTATATAGGTTCGTTAAATTATGTTAGTTTTAAGGGGGTTTAATTTCAGGCTACTTGTCTCATGGTTAGGTCAATGCTGGTGAAGGGATATATGAGCATTTATATCAATGTAATGTGAAGCATGTTTAGCATACAGAGCAATGTGCCCAACTGAATGCATGACCCCAAAGATGTAGTCATGGCATTGCAAAGGATGCAGACGTATTTCCTGCTCCATTCACCCTTTTTAGCTATATGGATAGGGACTGTAAGTCAGCATATAGACTGCTCTCCCCCATATGTAGCATTTCTCTTTAATTATTGTATATACATGATTCCTTCACCAGACAGACACACATTCCTGTACTGGATGAGGATCATGCTGTCAGATACACATTTCTGTCAGTGTGGTTTTATGCTAGCAGATTCATATTGCATTGGTTGTGACTATATATCTGGAGTCAGGCATTGGTTTGGCTACAAACTTTTAGTCTGAGATTGAATGATTTGTTTTGAAAAATTATTAATTGTGGAATCTATGTAGCCTATCTATACTCAACATGCTAAAGTAAAATATTATTAAAATGTCTATCTGTGTGGACTATTTACAATTGTAATTTAAATTAAAAAATTAATGTTAAAATCTAAATATAAATTTTATTCCTCAATTTTAAATGTGAGTTAATAAAATCTGTTCTGTTATTAGTAGTGGCAGTGATCTAGTTTATTTTTTTTAATCTTTATTAAAAATATATTTTAATAAATATGTTTTAAACCTCTGCTACTCCATGATCTAGTGGCAAGGGCTGATGGCCGTGGTAAAATATCTATGTAAAAATTGGATCATTAACAGTGTGTATCTGCCTACTCTATAAATTTTCTAGCCTTGAGTAGCCTAGTGGTGCCTTGTAGTGCAGATATGGTAAGATTCCTTTGATCTCCCACACCCTGATCATTATACTAATGATATCACAGACCACATGACAGAAATCTATAAATATAATTCCTGTAAAAATTTCAGTATCTTTTCTAAAATTACAATGCACAGAGGACCTAGCCAGATTTAAATCTAAATATCCATTTTGTTAATCTTTTTTAACATGGAAGAGTAGAAAAACATGATATGCAATATGCCTATCTGGCAAAGTGTTTCTTTCTCATCAATCTAAATGAATAAATTACAACAGCAACAATGAGTATCACTGAATATTATTTAAAAGGAAATGACATTTAAATATTTTAAATCACCAATGAAATTTTAAAATTATTTATGGGATGCTTCTTAACATAGTGATATTTCTGTCATAATTCATCTCTTCTGTAATATTGTAATAACTTGTTAAAATAATTATGTCTACTTATGGATTGCTTAAATTGTTACAAATTTCATATTTGTTTATGGATTAATTTATTATATTTGTACATATACGAAAACTGTTTAAAATTGCAATAAAAATTGATGAAGTTGATTTGAGTCAATGGATTACTTATTCTTTGCTAGGTCTTATATTTTATTAAAAGGGATCTGAACTATGGCTGAACTTGAATTATCTAATACTTATATTTATATGTGTGATAAATACCAACTACAAGAATATTCTTTTGATATTGTTTTCTATAGAATTAAATTATCAACTTGATAGAATAATAGAATTATAATATCAACTTCAGGATAATGGATTTTAATCACCAGCATTATAACTTCAAAAACCTATGCTGAAAACATTATAAGTTATAAAGTTTTCAAATGGGTTAAGTGCTACCATATCATAAGCTGGAATAGAAATAATAAGTGTGATTTATGGAAAATATTTGGAGATCATATATTTGATATTTACAATAAATTTCAATCTCTGAATGCATTAATCTATCATGTAAATTTAGTGGTAAATGCATTATTATAAATATTTATTATTACTATGAAACTACAATATTACTTTGATACCATTTGAAATGCTTAAATACGTCAATAAATTTTCTGTGAACAATAAATGGAAATGAAGATTATTAGTGAAGGAGATATAATGGATTTTATTCTTGGTTTGATTGAATTATATATTTTAATATTACTATTGTTATAAATATGATATTATACTGTAATATACTCTCATGATAGTGATGATTATAAACCATATGAGTGAGCTGGATTCCTAACCATCTATTACATTTTAAAAGATAAGTTAAGCTAGAAAACATAGCAAGTCATGCCACATAAACACTTTATAGAGTCATATGATAGTAGAGAATTAATATTATTACTGGATAAACAATTCAATTTTTCCAAACAAGATTAAGGAATTATACTGATTTGCTAATTATTAATGTAAAGATATTAAAAGACATAATAAAACATTCCCATATCCACTTAAATTAACATGAGATAGTGGATGAATCTTGTACAAACCTCTCCAATAGAGTGTTTGGTCGTGTGTATCACTTTATTGATCATACACATAACCATAACTCAGTATTAAAAGTTCTTCAAAGAGAAATCAACTAATAAGATTTAGAAACATAAAAAAAACTTTTATTATTAGAAGTATGCTTTGTTATTTATTAATAATTTTATTTGTTTATATAATTGCTTATCAATAACAAATTAATTGTTATTTTACAATATATAAAAATATCTCATTATATATGTTTAATTTCAACTAAAGAATGACGATTCATAAATTATAAGATTTCACAAGTGTCATTTGTTCAAACATAACAAATGTAATTTAAAGTGATTGTGTAACACCTTCATGCTCTTATTTCCACACACTTAAGATTTGCCCATACATAAACGTTTGGGTCAAAAGATTGGGTGGATTCATTCCATTCTTTCTAAAATACTATATCTCATGTCTGGAAAAATTGTGTATTCATTTATAATTTATCTTTAAAGCGCATGTGCATTGGCTTAATCGCTAATATTACTATTACATAAAAAAACATAGTGCTATATAAAAATAATATCTCATTAAATATGTTTATTATTAAACTGAAGTCATCATCATCATCATCTACATATTTTAATATGATTTGGTCATATTTACACATTGTTTACATAAATTAATATTCTTTGTTTAATTCATTGACACCATTTTTGCTTCCATCTATAGTTAAAATGCATAATTCTTAAGGTATAATAAGGTACAATAAAATCCCTCTGATATCTTAGTCATATCCAGAACAGACATAATTTTGATTTTAAGATTAGAATTTCTGTAATACTGATTGACTAAATTTAATTAAGAACCTGAGAGAATTATGAATAAAATATATAATATGGGGGAAAGAGAGTTAAATTAAAATAGACTGTCTCAAACCTATTTATACTTATTTGACGTTGTTCAACAACATGTTTTGTTGAAGGTTTGTGATAATGGTGTTTTAGTTGTATTTTTATATTGGACTATTTTCATCATCTAATAGGAGTATTGAATGTCTTTTAATAAAATTTAACTTTATTTAAATATTCCCATGCTAGTACTCTCACTGGTCAGGCCAGCAACATCTGAAGAAAAAGGGAGAATTATACCTCTCAAACATTATGCATATACTAACCTGTTTGATGTGCTACTACTAACAGTTGAATGTATTTGGAATATTTAAATAAAGTTAAATTTTTCTAAAGATATTCAATACTCATATTAAATGTTCAACATTTTTTCCAAACACTGAACTCGTCACCAGTTAGATAAAAAATGTAATCTGTTCCTTACAACAACATATGTTTTGAAAAACATTTTCTTTATTCTCATCACATGTTGTGGAAACAATTTTACAGATATCATATCATGATTTGATACATAAATGAATGAATTATTTCAATTTGAAACATAATTGAATGATAGAAAAACAATTTTTTCTCTCTCTCTTTCTTTACATTAGTTAACGATTTAGGAAGGGAGAAAAATCTTTGCTGACATTTAAATTTTAACTGATAACTTTTAAAATATTACCAATCCCAAAATGTTATTAACATTTTTAGATTTCCCATGAAATTTACTATTAAAAAATGTGAAAAATTTTATTTAAAACTCCACTCAAAAAAGATGAATACAAAAGATATAAAATGCTTCAGATTTTTATAAATTATGCAATCCAAACTTGCTGCGTGCATTAAATCAAGTTTCCTTTCTTGTCAAGCATTGGTGGCCTATTGGTTAGTATAGCTGCCTTCCAAGTAGTGGGCCGAGGTTCACTTCCTGGTCAATGCTTTGACATATATAAAAAAAGTTTTATTTCTTCTATGTTTCTGATATATTACAAAGTAAATATTTAATAATACAACCAAATGCATAAACTAACTTTTCTTTTAATTTTTTTGTGCAGTTTACTCAAGTGACACACACATACTGCACACCGCAGCAGTTTATGCATTTTTTAAAATACAGCTTTGTAATATAGTCAATCTGAGCTGCAATCATATTTGTTTTAGTTATAATATGTACATATATATTAACTATTAATGTAAATGCAAAATTAAAATATGTTGTATATATTTAGAAGGGACTTGAACTCATACTTTTAGGTTCCCTACGGCTATCCACTCCATCTTATATAACCAATATACATGACAACATACACGTGAAAAAGATAAATGATTGGTTGCATAAAATGAAGTTATGGATATGTTTAGCCATGATTTTTCTTGATAATTGTTACTTTTTTTTAAGGACACTATATTTTAGCCCTTCTAAATTAGACATATGTAGATGTCTTGTAAGTCTTTATATGCTATAAATAAATCGACCACAAAGGATCTTGTTTCTTTTTCAATATTTTTATACAATTTTATGTTGTATTCTGATTGGGTTTAAATAAATAAGGATAAAAGTATTCAAAATTCCAATCATTAATTTAAAAGACATGATTAACAAACACATCAAGAGATTTGATCCACACAATGCTATGGTACTTATCCACCCAATTAGAACAATATGGAAATAAGATGTTCAAGAATATTTGATAATAAAAAATATGGTTGGATAAAAAAACTTGATAAAGGATGAGATAAATACTTCGAACAATGCTTAAAATACTTATCAAGAAAACAAATGATCAAGATCTGGAGAGGAGCAGCACCTATAGCATGCGAAATATAGTAATAGATAATTTTATGAAAAGAAGATATGCATTAAACAAAAGCATAATAGCAACCAACCAAAGATAAAATTAAGACACATCAATAAGAAACAAAGTGGCATCTACTTACTAACAACCACTTATTACGATAAATATAAGGATGTATATTTTATTAATGTAATGTATAAATTGTAGGTAATCAAAAACAAAAAGAGATTTAAAAAATAATTAAAACCTTGTAAATATGTATATATTGTTTAATAAAGATAAATACTTAAAATAAAAAAAGTATAAACAATATACATGTATTTAAATATTATATAAATATAGATATATACAATATCTTTTGAAATGTAGACTATAATAAAACAAAGGCCAGGAACTGCTTTTAATGACACAAGAGATTATTAAAATTAATGATTTAACAGAGAAGCCAGAATAAAATGAGATTTAAAAATGAGCAATCCATGGCGAATTATCAATGATAATGATCAAGAATTATCAATTGTTTATTGTAATTGCCTTATTCATAGATATATAATTTGAAATCAATTTTTTTGTTTCTTATTTTCGATTAAAATCTTTTATTTTTCTAAATCTTTTAATCCATTTTTTTTCTAACCTTTTTTTAAAAATTTAACATGCCAATAATAATTAAACATAACATTAAAGAATAAAAAAAAAAACAATTGTAAATTATTGAGATTAACTTCATTTTATTTATTTTACATAAAATGAAGTTTTTGTACCAGTGAGGAATTATTCATTTTTACAAGTTGGAAATTTTAAAATAATACTTTTTTTTTTTTATTTCAAATAATCATGAAAAATATTTCAAAATTATTCTACAATATATACAAAAAAATATTTAATAGCTTTAAAGTTTTATAGCCTGAAGGCATAATCTTTTATCCAAATTATTAGTTTCACATTTAACTATTACATCTTTTTATCTCGTTGAAAAATTCTTGCTGTTAATTGTTAAAATGTGACTATATAAACAATTTTATAATATATTACATTTATTTATTAGAATTCATTTACGGTATAATATTTTTTTCTTAAACTTTATTCCACTTAATATTATAAATATTGAGTTTTTGCAAAAATAATTAAATGATATTACAAGTCACCTGAATGAGGACATTTATTTCATACAAAAACTAATCAAAATGAAGAAAAGAGATGAAATCCTTGCTTAAAAAGCCAGGTTCGAAGACACATGGAACCTTTTCACTATATCACAACTGCCTAGAACCTAATGCTTCAAATTCAACTCATCACATAAGACGCTCTAGGAAAATATCAACACAACAAGCAACAAAAGACACTCAGGATCTTCAATACAGATACACAACCATTGAAAGAAAGACACCCTTTCTAACTCCCTACTAATCAACATGTAACAATAGTAGCAATAATAAATTTATATTTTGAAAGAAAGTATGCTGTAGTAACTGCATTGAAGACATGCTAATGGGATATGAACTGGCCAGTCTCCCATTTTTTGATCATTAAATAGCTCAACATTTAGCATGGAATAAATTTTAATATTTCATAAGTGTTAATAAGATTATTAAAAAGAATGGATGTAAAATGAATGATTTAATATATATTATAACGGTCTGAAAGAGGATCGAAACTTACAGACTTACCATATCTGCACTACAAGAGTGCCATCTAGGCATTTGAACCTAGAAAATTTATAGAGTGGGCAGATATGCACTATTAAACTTTTACATATGTATTTTTCTCCGACCGTTAGCCCAAATCACTAGCTCAGTGGAGACGCAGAGATAATAATATATATAACTTTGTTTAATTTGTATCTTAAATATAAAAAAATAAAAGCCACTGCCAGTAATTAACACACAAACATTTACTTATGCACATATATAATATTTAAAATTATTTTAGTATCAGTTTTACATTTTAAAATTTAACTTACATTTTTAACTTTGATTTTTGATTTTAATTTATATTTTAACTTTTATAAGTTCGCACAGATGAGTTTAATATTTTTATTTAGAGTGTCGAGTATGAATAGATTGCATTTGGTAAAGAAAATGTTCTATCCCTAATTTAACTTTAGGCCAAAAGTTCGCAGCCAAACCAACATCAATCCATCTGATATATTGATGTATTTAATGCAGTATGAATACAACAGCACAAATATCATACTGTCAGGAATGTACATCTGAACAGTATGGTTAAGAGAAGAAATCGTTTTTCACCCAGAATAGGAATGTGACATCTGTCGGGCAAGAAGAACAATAAAAAAGAAAGCTCCATGGGAAGGGACTGCATTTTCATCTAACTACCCCTTCCATAGGCAAAACAGGGACCTGCAGTGTATACAGCGATTCTACACGTAGCAAACCTCATACTACATCTACTAATTATACCAATATATCCAATCCATTGACCCAATTTAACTACAAAACAAATAACCTAAGATTACCCTCCCCTAATTAATTAATATAACTTTACAAATCTATATAGCCATTCATGCCTGACTTAAATTTAACATTTATATAATTTTTCACAGATGGATTTATAAAAGTTTGTTTTATAATGTTGAGTATAAATCGGCTACAAAGATTACATGGTCAAAAACATTTCAAAATAAACATAAATGATCAAAATATAAAGTCATTTATAAAATTCTAAAAGATATAAAGTCATTGATGGAATTGCAGAGGGATATTCACAAGAAACCCAATGTCATTCATCATAAAATGCTGCATTGACACCAATAACTTAAAAGACATCTGAATAAATACATTTTAGATACTCACCATAAGGTATCATTATTTATCGAATGTCTATATATTTTAATCAAATATGAAAACAACAAACATAATTAACCGATAACGAATCCATGCAAGCGTCTATACCCAACTTAAATTTAAGGCATTTAAAATTTAAACAATAAATATTAATACAAATAAAAAATAATAATAAAAAAATGGAAATGATTTTTTTAGCAAACAAATATGTAAAAATTAAACATTTATAATTAATTTGAAACATAAGTCAGATAAAAGTTCCTTTTTAAAATTTAGATTAGCTGATCAAATCTTTAAAGTTCTTAATTACTTGTAGTAAAAATTTTTCTGTTTATATCTTACAGTAGAAGAGTCCGGGTTCCTGGTGCCAATTCCTGCGGGGTCTCTATTTGAAGTCCGGTCTGTTGTTCTGGAGGAGGCCTTAGCTGTTTCATTCCTGGTATTTCAGTCATTTCATTTTTAAATAAATGAGAGAGGGTGACAAGTGCATCTTATCATGCCTCTCAAAAACAATCAAGCTGGAACTGTTCTTAATTTCAATATTTTTCCTTTTATAGTAGTCCTCCGGATTCAATGAACATCGTTTCCTGTTGCAATAATTTCCATTATGATCTGGGCCTTCATTGCTGCTTCTATATTGGCCATCTAATTTATTTTTGTCTCTTATCTATATCTTTCATCTGACTTTTCTCTATAAGAGCCCCAAGGGCTAGTTTGCTTTTCAATTAATTTATAACACAATCATTTCCATTTACAAAAATATTTTATCTTTTTCTTGTACTTTTTTCTAAAAAAGTACGTTCAAATACCTTTTTTTTTATTTGAAAAAAAAGAAATAATTTTTAAAGTTTTGTATCTGTGCGGATATATATTTTCGTATACACGTTTAACAGCTCTTTAATTTTTTTAGCTTTTAGTTTTTATTTACAAACTTAAGAAAAAATTTTATTTTAATTTTAAATTAATGTAACGGTGTATACCGTTACAATATATTCATGCTTTCATTCCAAAGATTGGTCTATATAAGTGTATTTAGGTTTGAAAATATAATGGTCATTCTTATTTTCTCAAGGTCTTTATCTTGTAGTTAGAATAATAGTATCCTCACATTTAACATCACTGATTTATAATTCAGTGCAAGTGAGAAGGGATTATTACATTCTAAATATAATGACTATATTTTGTTAAGCATATCAAATTGTACCAAACTGTAGTCCCACTAAATGCAAGTTTTCATAATCAATGGATGCACAAAGAATTGTGCATAAAATCCCTATCTAGTGCCTACTCATCCAACATCCCCAGACTAGTTTCTAGCTTGTGGATTTCATCAGTGATGAGCCTCAGACTTGATGGTACTACTGTATGGAGAGTTTGGCACTCTTATTAACAACATGTGCAAGCATATGAAATGGTGATCATGTGATGTTTTGATGGTTTTATATCAAATTGTAATGGAAATTATATTTTATGATTATTCAATAAAATATCTAGATAGTAAATAAAAAATTAAGTACAAATCAGAAAGAGTATAAGAAGCAGATTTGAAATGATACTCCCATCGTAAACATTTCACAAATCTTAAATTATTTACTCACATAATTTTTATATATGATAAAGAAAGTAGAAATGTTTAAAGAAACTCATTACACAATGCTAAATATATACATTTGGCATGCTATGGTTTGGGATTTAAGATTAGGCAAATAAATCACGAAATTTTTTTAGCTAATAAGCAAAATTGGAAAAATACCTTTTTAAGTAGTTATCCCAACCAGTCTGTCTATCATTAGTTGGAGAGTAAAAATATCGAATTAATCTGGATTGATCATTGTAATAAATTGTCCAATATTATTTTCTGATATACTGACAATTATAAATTAATCAATTCAAAAATTATAGGCTAAGTTATTGTCAAATGCAAGAAATGCAATTAAACAACAGTATCATGAATAATACGCTAAGCAAAATAATAGGCATTAAGAGATGAACTCTAAGTGTTAATATTAATGGCATAACTAGAAAGTTTTGCAAATTATGATTCAGTCTACAAAAAAAAATTCATTATAGAATGTGTAAAATGAATTAAAGATTATCTTACTGTAATATATAAAATAAATTTATATTCTATGAGCACTTGTTGACCTGCGGGTCTGAAAATTAGTTTAATGCCTGCAAAACAACAATTAAAAAGAGTGATGTTCTTGTTTTGATGCATGTAGCAACATTATATATTGTAGATATATTGATGATATATTTATTTGTGCATCCAAAAAGCTATTGATACCATGTTTAATTTAATTTGGATTTAATGTTTTACAGATTAAATGATAAGAGTGATTTATAAATAATTGTGAAACATATATTAGAGGCTATATAATAGCACTTAATACTTTTCTTTATTCACTTTTTACAATGCAATTAAATAGAAAGGATTTTCACCTTTTCACAAATATGCTCTACTAATTTATATAAGCTCAATGATGCTGTGTTGAGTACAAGAAAACTCTCAAACCCAAGATAGAGATTCTAGAAAATTTTATTCATTCCTTGATAATACTTCCTTACAGTTTTGACTGACCATTAGACTTCATCAGAACTGAATATTCAAATATGCATGTTCACATAATTAATACCTTTTAATACAAAATACTCTGTATATCTGTTTAATACATGATACAATTATATATTAATACACCTGATAAAATACCTATATAAAAAAAGTTTAAACAACTTTATAAATATTAATTTCATTGTTTGTTGTTTTTTATATAAATATTTTTATATACTTTACATTTATATAACTTTTAATCATTTTGCTAAATTAATTTATTTTTATCACTTAAACTATTCTATTATAATTTTATTCATGTATTAGCCTAATTATAATATATATAGTTTTTATTTAATTTTATTTTTAATCTTACCTTCTCTTAACTTTCTAATTTTGTAATTGATATTTTTTTTATTTTTTTTTTTACCTTTTATTTTGCATACTAACTCCGTTAGGAGTTATTTTTTGTGACTATTATTTATTTTACTTTTTAATTCATATGTTTATTTATTTAAGTTTTATAAAATTAATTTTTATAAAAGTAATGTCTTTACGTTTAAATCTTTATTTAAATTTAATTTAAGTTTTATAATCATGATAGCTTCTTTAATTTTTCTCTTTTATTAGTAGTACAATGAATCATTTTTATACTATCTTTTTTCAAATTTATACCGTTTCTATTGAATGTAAATAAATAGGTGGTTTTTTATCACATTTGTGTTGGATTAATCTTGTATAAATTGAATACTCCATCTCACATAATGGCATTTGATATTTTTTGTCTGACATTTTACATTTAATTTCATGTACTCCATTTATGCAATTTTTTATATTTACAATATATTTACTGCCTAATCTATTAAATATATTTTTTCTTTATTGTTTTTTAAAGTTTATTATTACATTTTTTATTAATTTTATTAATAATTTTATTTGTTTTTATAACTAAATATTTATTTTTCTTATCATCTTTTTATCATAATTAATTTTATCTCCTAATATCTTTGTTATCTTTTATAATCTTTATTAAATTAAATAATTATTACTTTTTAGTTTTTTAATTATTGAATCTACTTGTTTGTCATAACTTTCCACATTTGAACAATAATTTATAGCACTATATGCTTTTGAAATTATAGTATTTTTTTGTATATCAGTTTTTTAATATATAGAAATGTTTGTTTTACATTTACCATTTATATATGATTTGATTAACATATGTTAACTTATGTTACTTTTCTGTTGTAAATTTTGTTTTTATGTCTATGCTATTTGCCTTTGGCTTTTATTAAAATTAATAGATAGTATCAACATATCTTTTTATAAAGATTGAATCACTTTTTTCTTCATCATTAATTTTTCTATTTTTTCAATATATATTGCTTAGAACTCCACTTAGTGTTTCTCTTCTTAATAATCTTTCTTCTTATTTAAACAAATTTTTATTAAATTCAAATTTTATTTCTTTAGAACAAATTTTCATAATTTCTATTAATTATTTTATTGGTATTCTTTTATTTATATCATTTACATATCTGTTAACTGCCAATTTTATAGCTTTTTCATGTCAGTATTGTATTAACTATAATATTAATATTTTTATATTAATAGTTTTAATCCAAGGCAATATATAATTTTGCTTATACTGAATGGTTTTTATATATGTAAATAGATGAATTTGAACTCAGGATTTTTCAATCTATTCATCTTCTATTTTATTTCAAGCAAGTAATACACATGATCACCCATATGCAAAAAAATACATGACCCCAAATATAAGGTTTGAGGAATTGCTATCTTAATATAAACTGATCACTGATTATATATATATATATGGGAGATTATGATCTGGCTCAACTGATGATTGCTGAATCTGGAGATCATGTATCTTTTTACATATATGTGGTCATGTGTATCAGTTGCTTTATATAGAATGGAGTATAGATAGACTGAAAAATTCTGAGTTCAAACCCCTCTTTTTACATTAATATTTTAATACTTTGTATTAAAATACTACATTAATATTAATATGATATCTATTTTTACTATTGTTAAATTATAATTATTATATTGTTCAACTTTATCTCTAATTCCTCTTATCAAATCATTATTGTTTTTTAATGAAAAAAATTTATTTTCTATTAATATGTATATATCATTAAAATCTGTTAAAAAGGAAGTTGTCTTGGCAACAGGTTGAGATTGTTGGTTGTTACTGATATTGGGATTGTCAAAGTGTTGACTTATTTTAATGATATATATATATATATATATATATATATATATATATATGTTGCTAGCCATTTAGAAAATTCTAACAAAATAAGAATTTGCATTATTAATGATTGACCTTAATGGTATTCCTTCTTGAAAAATGTTTGTTTCTCTGTTCGAAGAATGTAGTTTTTTTTTATCAATCAAACTTTAATTATATATACCCTATATTAATTCAGAAATCGTTTTTGTTTTTTAATTTAGTATTTATTTTTTTTTAGTTTTAATATAGTTTTTCTTTTGACATTTGTATTCTAATATATCAATATGTTATAAAATAGTTGATGTTTTAGATTTTTTGTATCTGTAATACAAATTTATGTAAATAAAGCAGATCATAATGTAAATTTTGGAAAAATGTAAACAAAACTTGTCCAAATCAATTATTCAAAATGTTGATTAATTAATACCATGGAAAATTTACTAGAAGACAATTAAGTGGTTCATATAATATAGTAAAAACCTTGAAATTATATTCGTCACATGGCTAAGTTAAATAGTAAGCTTTCTCCTCTATTTACAAGCTGTAATTTAAATTTTTAAATGTTGCTACGCTTGGAAAAAAAATAATTCTCAAGGATAAATTAATAAAGGAGAATAAATCTCAAACTGTCTGAACTATATCAAGCAGAAATTTTCTTATTATAAACTAAGAAATTTTCTTATTCTAAACTGTGAAGCAAGGATTAAACTAATCACATCTTATGTACATATATGCATAATAGGGTGAAAAATAATGGAATATAGATATTAATTTTGTATAAATCTGGAAAGTTGTATTTTTTCTTATGAACCAAAACAGATCAAAGTTGTTTAATGGAGAGAAATGATTGAAGTTGTATGGTTAATTAATCTTGTTTTATAAAGCATTCTAATCATGCTATTAATGTTAAAATATACTTTGCCACTTATTTCCAATTGCTTTACTTAATATATTATCTGCATTATTGTTGATGATTTACATTTATTGGTTTTGATAAATATTCTGAATATTGAAAGCTTATTTAGTCAAGAACTTCTGAATTTACTAATGTACAGCCACTAATGAATTTCAAAATTCAATTGGTCAATTGATTGCATTATTATGTATCCCCAGAACTGATAGAGAACAACATCATAGTCTTATCATGAGTATGATTTATTTTTTCTTCTATTGGTGATTATATGATTGTTACACACTATAAAGAAATAGTTTCATATTCCCTTTACTATCTGTAATTAAAATAAAATATAAATCATCTTTCTTCTTGTTGTCAACTAGATGTCATATGCAGTGATTTTTTTATGGTACTGCATTAAGGATATTTTATCTTTCAGGTTCTACAATATGTACTGGATGATGGATCAGTATGACTTTTATATGCTCAAAAAAGTACATAAAGTACGACCGATATTTAGCAGATGCCACATGACAATTGCATATAATAATCCGTAAAACCTGAATTTTTTCTTCATTTTGAATGCTTTTAAATAATTGTATATGTTATAAAAGAGTTTCAAATAGTTCTGAGAAATTATCTAAATAATATATAGCGACTCTGTGATTCTTTTTTCATTTATATTTGTGGATATATCCTTCCACACTAAGATTTGGTGTTACTTTTAATAAATTATTATGAAAAATATGAATCTGTTTCTTTACTAATTAATACGATAATTATTATTATATAAAAAAGAATAGAGATTTCTGATTCTAAGATATCAAAGTCGATTTCACATTGCTTTTAAGAATCTTTACCTGATTTTTTAAAAATTACTATCTAAATATATATATTAAAAAAATAACTTTCATTATGTATTTTTAAAATATAATCTTCAATATACTTAAAAAAAATTTTCACTGAAACTAAATTTTGATTTTTAAAAAAGAATGTTTTTAATAGAATATTTTTTATGTGTATATTTGAAGATTTATACAAATATACAACTTATTTAACAGAAAATCCAAATTTATGTTGTTACTTTTATCTGTCGTTATTTTTGTAACAAATAGGAAACAGATAATTGAAATTGCTTATTTTATATTGTATTTGAATTAAAGTTATTTAAAGTCATTAATATAAAAATTGTTTTTTTTTTTTTTCAAAATATGGTGAACCCAGGAAATAATTTTTATCTGAATTTGTTGAGTATATAAAAAGATGGTCAAATTAATATAAAAATCATTGCTAAAAAAGAAAAATATTAGTTGAGATTAAAACCAAAACCATATTTATGTACTTGTCAATATGTCAAGTAAAGTATTTAAATTCTAGTTATATTACTATGGAATATGTTGATTGAATATACAATAATCAATAATAAATAATATTTACTAAGGCTGTAACCTCAAGAATGTGCGTGTAAAAATGCGATAGTAGGGACCTCTACAGGTCTTAACCACAAGCTTACATTTTGAAACAAAAGAGGGGAACTTCTTTACTTCAACCTACTTTCTATATAAATAGGTGAAGCTGAAGCAGTTAGATCTGAGAGTGTGAAGCTATTCAATACTTCACTGATTAATTTAAATTTCATTAATGAGTGATAACATAAAGAATACATATCATCTTAAATTTTTGTTAAAGAAAAAAAAATTATCAAGATGAGGAAGATGAGAAAAAAATGTACTCTTTTATTTAAGTTTCAAATATATTTGCAATAAATTGCATAAGAGTTCATTGTTGTTTTTTAATTTTGGTAATTACTAATAAAATACCACAATTTTTTCTTGAAAATTTATGACATAATAAGTGCCTATTATTAAAATATTATTTTGTATTAAAAAAATTAATAGAAAGGTTGAATTTTGGAAATGATGATTAAGCATTTAAAAATTTAAAAAAGCAACAGTTTACAATGCTAATTGATTATTAAGTAATCAGAAAGTAAAGATTGTCTCAATTATTTTATAGAAAAAAGTTTTGAAATGCCTTATTCTTGCTTAAAACTGCAGGTAAATCTAAAATTAACTAATGGTAAGAAATATAAGTACATAAGATAAGCATGTATTAATAGTATTAATGTTTAGCATGGGATTAGTAGAATCCTTTAATGCTTTGGTAAACTTAAAATATCATTACCAGGCATAATGTTTTTTTTATTCTTAGATTTATATATCTTATATTATATCAAAATCTATACTTGATTTCACCTTTCCATATCTGATAATTTTTCACAAAAAAAAAATTGTATAAATATATTTAATACTTGTTTTTTTCTTATTTTGTCTTCATTTCTTTTATTTAGTTTTATTTTCATAATGTCTTATTACTAATATCTATATTGAGCATAAATCAAAGATGATTATTATCGGAAGCAGTTGATCATAGTCAGATCTTCATTAAACATTATTTCAATCTTTCATATGTGAGCCTATTCATAAACTATCCCAGTATATAAAGTTACAAATTTTATAAATAGACATCATATCTTTCTTATTAAGAACTGAAGGTGGTTTGATAGTATTTAACAACAAAGAATTAGAAATAATAAGCAAATCATGATATTAATGTATAAACTACAAGTGAGTTTGAAGAATATCTTTACTAGATGAAATAATTAAGCCATGATTATTTTAATTAAAAAATTAGACTAATAGACATTAATAGCTGACTAAAATTTATCAGACACTTATTTTTGGAAAAATAATCAAGACAAAAGAAGCCATATTTTATAAATATTTTTTATGAGTATTTTAGAAACTGGATTATTTGAACTTTTCTCACTAATTAATATTCAAAGTCTGTACTAAAAATATTTTGGAAAAATTAATAGATATTGTAAAAGATATTGTCATTGCAGAAAAGAGTTTGCTATTAACTCAAAGGAGATTCTTTGATTTCTATTTGAAGCCTTAAAAGAACTAAGCAGAACACATTCCTAATGTTTACACCATACCATTGTAGCAGATTATTCATATAGTAAATTAACATGTATGAGCTGTTCATCAACATGCATCATCCTGTAGGGTGATTGTATTGGTGTTTTTTTTTTACTTATTGAGATTAAAAACTCACTATGGTCTTTCTTCTCAGTTATCTTATAGTGCTTCAAGTTTTCTTGAAAGCAGGATGAATGTGTGTGATAAACTCTTGTATTAAATATTTACAATCATGATAGACAAAACTAAATTATGTCCCTTATTTCCAAGAAGCTGTAAGATCACTAGCTAAGGCACTGGTGGTAGCCAAATGCCAAGTTTTCTAAGAATATCCTCATTGTAAATCCAGAATGCCATTCAATGATGACTTTTTATTTGTAACTTCAGATCACTTTTGAGTAAAGTAAGATTGTGTGAATTAAAAGAAAAACTGTTTAATATTAAATGAAACATTATTGGACTTTCTTAATATAAAAGAAAAAATGAAGAAACAATTGATTTAAAAAGTAATTAAAGGACAAATATCAAAAGCACAAATGAAGTTGTATTCATTATAAATACAAATTGGAAGAAGAATATTATGGATATTGAATCAGATAGAATGTCAAGATTACATATTTAAGTTAATGGACAATACCAAATCCAGATAATTCAGTATTATACCCCATCAAGTGGTCACAGTGATGAAGTAGAAGGTTTTTAAATGGATGTACGAAATGCTCTTTATCAGAACAAACAACATTTTAAAAATATCATGGGAAGCTTTAAAGCTAAAATTGGTAAATCATTGAAAGAGGAAAGTGATCCAAATAAATTAGGTTATAGTGATAGGAATGAAAAGGGGAATTTGTGGAATTCACACAACATGACAAATTGTATTTTATGAATTGATTATTTAGGTAAAATACTAAATGGAAATGGAAGTATCCAAATGAAGTTACAACAGAATTGGATCATGTTTTGACTAACAGAAAGTACATATTTCAGAATTGTAATATTCTTAATAAATTCAGAACAGGATGTGATCATCAGTCAGTGAGATGTTAATGCAAAACTAAAAGTGGCAACTGTTTGATTAAGTTGCATGTGTTTTTAATCCTACGTTGTTGCTTTTTTGTTAGAGAAGCTTGGAGTTTGTTGTTTTGATCTATTTAGGATTGAACTGGAAACTCTTCTATTTTTAATGAGCTCTAAAATGAGCTAGATAAATAAAAATGTCTGCAAAAATATTTTTCTTCTTTTGTAGTGGCTGTTAGGATATGATGACAAACCTGCGCTTGTGGATGATTTAGTACTTTCATTTTCAATGATGGTGAAATGTCTGCATTAGCATTAGATTCTATGGATTATTCTCAATAAGGCATAGAACCTATCATTAATGCCAATATTTCAGCTAGTAAGAAGTCATTAGAGCCTGGTAAAAAAATGTTGATTTCTCATTAGCAAGTGATATTAACTTTATGTGAAAGATTTTACTGCCTTGAATCATGTTCCAGTCTTTGAAAATCAGTTGCTAATAGTAATAATCGGTCAGATAAGTCAGAAAATAGTAGAAAATGACCTCCCTCCCAAATGCTGATTTTCATATAGGAATTCAAAATGGAAGGGAAAAAATAATTATACAAATGCATTGCAAATTTATGATTCAAGACTTCAAGTAAACGTTAAAAGGGTTCTGAAAATAATTTGTTTAATCTACTAAACGATATATATTTGCTTTATTTGTTTTTAGCTTTGTGTGCTTTTTAGCTTTGTGTGCTTGTGCGTGTTAGCGCATTTTATATATTTTGATTCATAATTAGCCACAAAGTATAAACTATTTGCTTATTTAAACGATAAGAAGACTTTTATGCAATGCTTACTGGGAAAAATTATTGAACATTATTTACAAAATTTTGCTACAGCCTAATAATAGATACATCAGAATAGAATTTCATAATGCTATTCAAAAAGATTTATTTTTTAAAAAATCCTTATTTTCTTTTGAAGGATAAATTGTTACTGATCAAATTAAAAACACTTACCATGACTTCCACGATACATATCTTCAACTTCTGCTTAATAAGTTTAAACCATATCAAACTTCAAATATTTGCTAGAGAAAATAGCTACCCAAACACATTTAGTGTAACATTAAAGAAAGGACTTTTTTAAACTATCCCAATTCTTCATGCCATTGATTCTTTTTCTTTAATAATAACCCTAGAGGAGTTTCACTTCAATGTTTTTTTGCAAAGCAAGAACCCATATTGTTAAGAATTTCTCTTCAAGATTTTGTCAACAGTGTGGATGAAAATGTCCAAAAGTCATCAGTGTTCCAAAGATTTTCCACAGTCTATTACTCAACAATTATCTATCCCTATTCATGGAAATTCTTACACTTCTGTCATATCTATCCTTAAAAACTGTTGCTGGTCTTTTCATGCAGTAATCCATATTCACTGATACTGAAACTGAGTGTGAAATTATTTAAGCCTCTTTTAATGAATTTATATCAGTGCAAATGTCTAAAAAGAAGAAACCAAGGAAGAAGAAGACAATAAAGGGTAATTGAAGTTCTGTGCTAAAGTCACTACTAAGTTTAAATCTGATTTGAAAGCTGTGAAAATTGAGTTTCATGCAACTTCTACTATGTGGCTCTTAAAAAAATGGAAAACATTGGTTAAATCTGAACATCTCCTGAAACCAAGTGTGATTAGAAATCATTATTGAACTAGACAGGCATTAGTTATAGTTGCATCCTTATGATAAGAATAGAAGTTATTCATTGATTGCGTGGACACTAATAAGTGTGCACCCAGATAGGAAAGATTACTACTGGTTCTTCTAATCTAGCTGTAACTGCTGCTGCCAAGATGACCATGGACTGTGAACTGCCTCTCATTGAAAGTGTGTCTACAAAGATGGAAAAATCATATTTTGTTTTGCTTTATTGCGTATTTGGTATTGCTTTTGTTTTTACCTATTATTTATGAATATCTTCCCTAAGATTTTATCTAATTTTCATGTTAAGCTTGTTGTTGATTTGTGCAATATCTTATTTTTATATCAAGTTCTAGTTTTTACTTTGCACCTTGTTTTATTTCTATGTGCCTCTGGTGTCTGTACATTTGCTGATCAAATTATGTTGTCTTTCTAGGCATTGCTTTACCTTTATGTACCTCTAGGGTGATTGTACATTTGCTGCTCAAATTGTGTTATATTAAATGTCTCCCTGATTTTAAATTTCTTCACTATTTAAATTGTATAGTTTATGCATCTGAATATTACCAGTATCAATGTGAGAGGTATGGAACTCTCCTAAATGGCTGTTTGCTATCAGTAATTGGATCTCAATTTTCTTCTCATATTACTTTCTTTTCTGAGATTAAACTTTATGTGCATTCTGATATCAATCTTGTTAGGTATCTTGGGAGGTTTGGATTTTTTCAGTTCTCCACCACCAGTACTCCAGCTGCAGGAGTTAGTTATTTTAATTCATCATAAAGCACCATTTGATTCCTTTAACATTCTTTATCTTGATCAAAACATGATTCTCATTACCTTTCATCATGCTGCCTTTACAGTGAACATTATTTATCTTTATTTATATAACAGACCCACTCTTATACATCAACTTATATGCCATATTAATCTTATTCTTTCATTCAACTCTTTTCTACTCTCCTTTTTGGTGACTTTAATATACTGATTTTGTAGCTAAATACCTTCAACTTATTAATTGTAAACTGATGAGTGGTGAAGGCTTTCCCCTCTGTAATGCTTTTTTCTTTTATATTTTAAAACATTTAATTCTCATTAATCTTTTATTTTATTCATCTGATCTGCACTTGATGGTTACTCCATCTTTGAAACCAGTTGTTTTTTCTGATCACTTGGCACTCTCCATGCAAGTTGATATTGATCTTCATACACAACATTTCTTAACTACAATGATACATTAAGAGTATTGCTTAAGGCTACAACTACAGGCAATAATCTCTGAAATTTACATTTATTTTAGGAAGATTGTTTTTCTACAACCTATTATAGCTTGGTTCTCTTTTATCAATATTATCCAATTGATCATTTGACACACTAATAAAAACAAATCACTTATAGCTTTAGTTAAGAAACTTGATGTTGTTAATTTGAAATTGAAACTCACTTCTTATGACCCTGCTTCTGTTCCTTCAATTATGTCCCTTAAGCAGCAATATCACAGCATACTCAATCTATTTTAGCTGAGTATCTTTCTACTAAAAAGGTCAAAATCTTCTTGACTCAATCTCATAACTGGTCAAAAGGGTACATCCACTGGGCTCTTTCTTATAAAAGTAAAAAGTCCATCCTTCTTCAATTATTGTAGATAAACATTTCTGCACAGAACTCAACATATTACCTTCTATTTTTTTATCACTTTAAATCTAAGTTGCAAACTTTCAGCTGTCCTGAACTCCTAATATTTGCTTTTGTTGAAAGTCATCAAGGTCATGATATTACAAAGTCTGACATTATGCTTAAGCTGAAATCTTTACCCAATATCATTTATTCTAGTTTTCATATGATTACTACATGTTTCTCTTGCATATTAGTTTTTATGGTACCAATTATTATGAACTTGCTTGATTTTCTTTCTAGGCAAATTTATCATATTGATAGGCTATATCCAGTTTCCTTAATTCTAATTCTCAAGCAAAATACTCTTCCCTCTCCTCTTCATAACCTTTGTCCTATCTCTTGTCATCTTTACTTATCAAAGTCATTGAATCCATCATTAAGGATGACATAGCCTATTATTCTGTCTTTCATCTCAAACTATCAGTTTGCTAAAAAGTGTGCTTCCATCTCTGATGCTATCACCCTGTTTAAAATTGTTATTGACCAAGTTGGGGCCACTAGAACAGCTGGTCCCATAGTTGTACAACTAGATATTTCATCAGCTTTTGATTCAGTATCTATTGACACTTTCATTGAACTATTACAATTGCAAAACATTCCCATTCTTTATGTTTTAGTTAAGCTTCTAATGAAAATAGAAATTTATATAACTCTTAATGGCAAACTAACATCAGGATTCATATCCCATAACTCTATTTTGAAGATTTCATCTTTGAATGCTTTGCTTTTTATTACTTATATAAATCTGCTGTTTCTTGAAATAGAGAGAAAACTGCCTGACATATATATTCTGCTAATTGATAAAGTAGTCATGGATATATCATTCATTGATAATATTGTCATTTTTCTTCCCTCTAGGAAATACCTTCCTTCACTTATTTTATTCTGGAAAAATTATACAGCACACTATAAACTTCAGTTTAACCTTAATAAGTCATCCACATGGAGTATACTCTTTCTAGTAATAGTGTTTCCTCTCCCTTCACTGCCCCCTCCCCTCATAACTTTCTTGGATTTCCCATTTATAAATCTATGAATGCTATGAGAACATCTATTCAGAACTCTATCCTCACATCTGTTGAAAATATAACTAACTCCTTGTCTAAAACATACCTTTCCCTTCATGCAAAAATCTCTCTTATCAACATCCTGATTTTTTCAAAAATGACTTCCTATATACCAATTAACCTAATGCTTTCAAGAAGAATTACATTTGCTCCAAACTGATTTGGAATAAAAGAAGTAGTTACAATCAGTATTAGAACCTTACAGAAGCATGCCAAAGACATCTCCCTTCACTCAATCCCTACCCCAATTCAATCTCTAATTTTTCATTTTCAAAGGTATTTTTAATTTGTTCTTGCTTACCCTAATGCTGTGAAATTTGTCTTAATACTCCTCCACCCAGTAAATATTTTTTTTCAATCCTTAATCAAATCCATTGCTGCTTATATTGATCTTAATAATCACACATTCTTTAGGAAAATACTCTTTTGGAGGGGCTTACAACATGATTCAGAGTGCTAGTCAACCTCAACTATCCCCATCTCTCCTTACTATCACCAATAAACAGATAATCAAAAAATTCAAATTCTGGTATCTGGAACCAAAATATCTTGATTTCCTTATCAAAATCAATTTATAAGCTCTTACCTACTAGTTATTTTTATCACAGAGAATGGCATACGCTAACATTGACCCTTTGTTCTTTTTGTCATAAGTCTAAAGAAACAATACATCACTTCCTATCCCAGTGTCCCACTGTTCTTATCTATAGAAATATCACTGAGCCGATTACTAAATCACATACTTTCTCTATTTCTATTCATTGATAGTATAAAATAAGCCTTTCCCCTTCAATTAAGATTACTATTTGTCTTACATTTATCATATGTTTCCTAAGATGCCATTTTTACTTCAGCCCTACATCTAGGAAATTACAATCACTGTTTTTCAATAAAATTTCAAAAATTAAAAACAAAGACAGGATGCTTGCTCCTTCAGACATTGTTGTTGCTACATGGAGGCTGGTCTCTTTTCTGACCCCATTATAAATAGATAATTCCATTTTTTTCTTTTTTACTTTTTGTATGTTTTTACTATATATTCACAAAATGTACCTTTTGTAATTTATATACCACTGTATTTGTCCATTCTTTGATGGTAAACTTTAAAATATCCAATTGAATTTCAAATCATCTTTTCTAAGTTTGTTAAAAAAAATATTGCTTAATAAAACCTTCAGAAATGCTCCAAAGAATTTAAATTAGAACTTGCAAATCATTTTAAATATTAGAAGATTCAGATTTAACTGAAATCAATAAGATGACTGATACTCTATTAAGAACTGCAAGAAAGATATTTGGTACAAAAAACCCAGCAATATATTATCATTTTGGAAAGTTAAATGTAGCACAGTTTACAATAGAAGACTTTGAAATAATTTTAAAAAGAATAAGTTCCTAATGAAGATTATGAAAGTAAACAAAGAAAATTGGTGATACATTGTTTAGTTTTAGTTTTTTTTTCTAAACAACAATTATTAAAACTAAAAACTTCAATCTCCAATTATCTTTAAAATGAATATATCATTAAAATAGTTGCAAGCCTAAATATTAAGGGATAAAAAACTTTAAAATACAAAATTGCTTTTTTAAAGAAAATAAATTGGATTATTTTTAAAAAGATTCATGTCATAAATTTTTCTGTAGTGGGAAAAATTGCTAGTCTTCAATTTTATAATAATGGGTAATTTAATTTTTATTTTCTAACACTAAAATGCAAAATAATATTTGCCTCAAAAATCTGATATTATTGCTAAACCAAATTTACATTTATTAATAATGAGATTTCATTATGTTTTACCTATGTATTTTTTTTTTTTTTTAAAAAGTAATGTTAATAAGGTTACTTATTATGAAAGTGAAATAAACTCAAATATATTTGTATCTTTTAAGACTTCTGAATATTAATCCATTTTTTATATAAAAAAATTATTTTTTGTACAATGCTTACATAACATCCATCAACATCAACAGTTTTGATTGCCCCTGCAATCATCTTCAGAACTTTTTTAATCTTCTTTATTTCCCACCTTCCATTTTCTTTTATAATTAAATTACATTCAAATATAAGCCTTTCAAGCTAATTGAGCACGCGCCTTTTGAGAGTGTTAAATAAATGAATACTTTCCTCTTCAATCCAAGATATAGTATTTATGCAGGAATAAAAAGGATCCTCTAATTCCTACGACTCAAATTCTTTGATATGCTTATTTACTCATAATTAAGTTTCAGTAGGAATGACGTTTAATAAATTCTAAGCAATTTCACCTATGTCATTCAGTCAAAAAACATCGTAAATAGTAATTTAAAGTGAGAATTCTACTCATGCTCTCCTCAACAGTTCTTCAGATTTGCTCATATAAAAGAATTTGAGTTGTAGGAATAAGAGGATCCTTTTTGTTCCTGCATAAATACTATATCTTAGATTGAAGAGGAAAGTATTCATTTATTTAACATTCTCAAAAGGCGCATGCTCAATTAGCTTGAAAGGCTAATATTTGAATGTAATATAATTGTAAACATGGCACTAGATAAAATAATTGCTTTTTTACAATTAAAAAAAAGGAAGGTGGGAAATAAAGAAGATTAAAAAAGTTCTGAAGAATATTGCAGGCTCAATCGAAACTGTTGATGTTGATGAAGTGTTTTGTAAGCATTGTACAAAAAATACTTTTTTAATAAAAAACAGATTAATTAATTAATTAATTAAGGCAAGGCAAAAAAGGAAAAAATAAGATTAAAGACTTCTGAATATTCCTGTAACATTTATTTCTCACTATTAAATTTTCAAAAAAAAAAAAAAATTAAATGCTTATGCTAACATTTTCCAAAAAGTTTATCTAGATAGAACATTGCAAAAATTAAATTTATTTATATCAACAAACTATGTGAATTAAATTGCTGAATTCAGCCATAGATTTCATTCTTATCTCTTTTATAGCAATCTTTTATATAAAAACAGAAAACGTGAATCATAGTTTTAGCAGTAGTAACAAATCTGAGATCATTTATTTCCAAACCATCCATGTGTGCACAAACAAACAGTAAATATCAAATAGTAGTGCTAAACAGATTCCCACAGTAGTTTTTAGCTAATTACTTTTATTAGTAGAATATTCTACTCTCCATGTATCATCTAGTAACAAATTTTAAATATTAGCCTTCATTAATTAATCAAGTTTAAATAAATGCTACTGAAGTAAATAGTATGAATCTAAGATAAGGGAAACCTATGTTATGTTTAATAGATGAAATTACGAATTATTCTTTCTAACAGTAAAAGTAGTTTGCTGATTCATTAAAAATCTCATTTAATTTTTTCAGTGGAAATTTTTAGATTTATGTACCATGAAATTTCTAGTAAAATATATCCAATAATTCTCCAATAATCAACCTATAGAACGTTTTATGCATCCTAGTATAGAAATTAATATGCCAACTAATACTTGGTTTTACTTTAATTTAAACATGAAGTAAAACTGGCACCTACTTTCAATGAAAAAGTTTTCAGATGTTTTCAAATAAAATTTAAGACAATCCTTTGTTCCTCTAGTTTATGAGTTGCTGCGTGTGAGTGGTAGAGAGATTACTCCAGCAATCAAATAAATAATAATGAGGTTCTTATGACTTTTTAATTATCTGAGATTCCATTTGGATCTTCAGCAGGATGCTGCATTGGTGTTTTGACTCTGCTGATAGTATCATGTTGTCTTTTTCCCTGGCTCTTATACTTCCGTTAAGCTGCTTAGCTCTTCTGCTGAATATATTCTGTTACCTTCTTCTTGGCTTTTGAACTTAAGTCTGAGTCCACAGATTTAGATTTGGGAGAGGATTTATAGTATGAACTGCTATTGTTTTCTAAAGTATGTAATTAATTAATAAATTTTCTAAATTCCAAAGATCATCTTTAATTAGAAAAAAATACAATTACAGAGGTAATTAGTTTTTTCTTTATCAGATAAAATTTGTAACTTTAATTCCCTGACGAATTTTTTGATCGATAAAAATTATTTTAACATTTTAAATTTATACTTTTAAAAAAAAAAAACTAAATGTATATGCATATAGCAGTTCCAAATAACAAAATACAGTAATTCTTTGTATTTTTATATTTATGAGATAAATAAAATTAGGATATCCTCAAACTTTGATTAAGATTTGGATTATTTTGATGGTTCCAATGCTTTTTAAGTTTAGTTAACTAGAAAAACTTTTATTCAATAACTTATATCGTTTTTAAAAGAATTTTCTAGGGATAAGATCTTTTTGTAGGAAATACAATAATTATATGCAATAGTAATTTTAAAACCACTATTTAAAAGTTTAATTTATTGTCTCTCAAGTTTTGGGTTACATCAGATTAAATAATTAATATTTATTAATTTGTTAACTTTTTAAATAATACTTAGTTTTAATTAAGTAGTTAAGTTTTAATTAAATGCAAAAATATTATTTTTACTGAACTTAATATAATTAGAAGGCATTTGAATTCAGACTTTCAAGCTTCATAGAAGTATCCGCTCCATCTTATATAACTGATACCATGACTACATACAAGTGAAAAAGACAAATGATCTCCAATATATGTATTTCACACTTAAACCAGCACTCATCAGTTGATCCAAATATCTTTTTCACACATATGTGGGCATGTGTTTTGTATAAGTTGGAGTGTACTGTAGGGAGTTTGAAAGTCTGACTTCAAATCCTTTCTAATTATATTACATTTTAATTGTAAACTATTTTTAAAAAATATTAATGTGTTTTTCAACTATATGATGGCATAAATATTAATTTTTAATACATTTATAAAGTTTATTAACATGTTTTTTTATAATGACATGTTAGTACATTTTTTATGATAAAGTTATTTCTTGAGAGATTGTGTGATGTTTGAACATCAAAATAATGAATGAATGCAATAATTTCATTTAATTAACCAGACTGATATATTTTTTTCTATTGGAAATAATCCATGAATCATTGACTCTTCAATTTCCCCCTCTATCACTGTTTTAAATTGTGCATGAAGATTTATTTTTTCATCATAATTAAGGTGCTGAACTTGATGAAAAACAATAAGAACTTATATTCTGTAAAATACAGTAAATCTTTTCAACTCTCTGACATTAATTATTTTTATTTTAGCATCATTACAGACTGTCTTGAACAGAATCGTCTTGATTAGTGTTTGTTTTTAAAAGTAGTTTGTGCATGATTACATTACATATACACTATATATATTTCTGTTTTGGTGAATTTTTTTCATTCTTATTAATTAAAACATGAGTGAGAAACAAAAAAAACCAGCAGTATTGATACAATCAAAAAGAAATCAAGGTCTCACAAACCCCAAGTGGTTGAGACAAAAATGGATATAATTAGACGTTCTGAAAATGGGAAATCTTTTGCTTCAATCGCACATTCATGTAATTTAAACCGATCAACAATATATACAATTGTGAAAAATAAGAACAAAATTAAGGAATATGCTAAAAATTGTGGAAATATTTCTTTAAAGATTGTTAAAAAGACATGGCAGAGTAATGGATGAAATGAAGAAGTCTTTGGCTTTATGGATTGAAGATCACATCAAAAAGGCATCCCAATGAGTTTATCAATTTTTCAAGCTAAGGTTTTGATTTTGCATGAAGATTGAAAAAAAGAATTAAAAGAAGGCTCTGCTGTTGAATTTATAGCAAGCAATGTCACTGATGAAGATATTGATGAGTTAATGCAATCTCACTCAGAACCTCTGTCAAATAAAGACTTGATTAAACTACAAGAGATGAATGAAATACAAAATGAAGAAGAATATGATAATAAACTTATTGTTAAGAGTTTGACAATCAAGAATATGAATGAAGCCTTCTTGCATTTTGACAAATTTTTGACTATCATGGAAGAATGTTATCCCAATGGAAAGCGTATATCTCATGTACAAAGGGTAATAGAAAAATACTCAGTATGTTACAGAATTCTTTATCAAGAAAAAAAAAGAATACAATTCAATTAACTCTTGATAAATTTGTAAACAAAACTCCACATTCTAATCAATAAAAAAATAAATACTGTATTTTGAAAACTCTTTTTGATGTTTTTTTTTTTACATACCTCTACTTTCAAACAATTTCAACTTCCAAACACGCACCATGAACCAATTAAGTTCATAAATAGGAGACTGCCTGTAATCAAATGGTTAATTGTTCAGAAAATCATGCACACTCAAGCACAAAATAACATGTTGATAAGCTTTTAGCTCTTAAGTTCATTATTTTATTGCTGGGCTAAAGTGCACAATGTAACTATCTGGATGAACATAAATGCAAGATGGATTGAGAATAGATATGACTAACAAAGCCATTTTTAATTACAACATTGTTATGGTACATCCACTCTAATAACTTTTACAGTAAAGATTTTTAGTACAATATATATATATATTAAGAGGCATTTTAGCAGATCTCTTAACATATGTAAATTTGTTGTGTATATATATATACTCATTATATATCTTTTATTTTTTATCATTTATTTTTTATCTTTATTATGAAATGCTTAAAAAATATATTTATACTCTTTAAAAGTAAAGTTATTTGAACGTTTTTACATTATATTTAATTAATTTAATCAATATACAAAAAGTAAAATTCATAAGTACTCTCTATGTACCAATATGATTATTTGAATTACATACACAATTTGTTCACAAAATGTGGCATAAAATAGCAATAAAAACATAATTGAATTAATTTAAACTATAGAAAATGATATTGTATCTATAATAAAAGAGTATTATTTACATTTCCAGGAATATTTCATTAATACGAATTACCCGAGATAATTATTTGTTGTATGTTTTGATCAATAGTCGGAATAAAGAGTTATTTTTGTTTGAATCTATCAACTTGAAACAGAAATCCTTCAAGCAATATAAAATTAATAATAATAATATAAAAAAGGATGTTTCAGGCAACTTAAAAGTTTGTTGAATAAAAAATAAATTGAAATATTAAAAAAAACCCAGTATAATTGAAATATTTTTTTCAAAAATTGCTTATATACATAAACAACACAAGCATACACATATATATTATTATCATATAGCAAGATCATATTTCACATTATTGTAGACTACATTCTCCAATCTTCTATAATTTTGCTTAATATTCAAACACTCGTACTTTTCCCAAGATCATCTATTATTAATATGTATCTTTCAACTCTTTTTGATTATTATTTACTATTCCCTCTAACACAAAGATTTTCAATGGTGTTCCATAAAGTAAGATAATAAATATGTGTGCATTTTAATGTCATTTGTTTTGTGTATAATATAAAACCTCTTTTGTCTTTATTATCAAACACTATAGTGACTATTCCATACTGATACAACACTGAAGTATTTTAGAAATGCAATAAAATTATTTTCATAATTAAATATAAACTATTCATCTCAATAAAGGGACCCTAAAGTTAATGGTTGAAAATTGCTTCTAAGACTTGGCACTATTAATTCTTTTACAGGAATATATGATTTTTTCTCATTCTTTTTAATAATTTACCAGTATTTTTAATTCTGCTTTGCTTCAAGTTTACTTCTTAAAAAAATATAATTATTTTTCTCCAATGTAAGATTTTTTTCCATACAATAAGAAAATACGTATATTCAATCATATATATTATCAGTTTTACCTATTATCAGCCTAAATTCTCTCCAAGTTAAATAATGTATTTTCTCCTACCCTAGCCTCTCTTCTCATTATATCAACAAACTTCTTTTTTTTACCCATTCATCTCACATATAAACATCACATGATCACCATTTCTTATGCATGCTTATAACTTATTAAAACAGGCAAAACTCTCTATATGTATTGCTATTCAACGCAAGCCAGAGTAATCAATGGATGCCAAAAGGCTTGTGCATAAAATTCCCATCTAGTACCTACTCATCCAATATCCACAGACTAGTTACCGGCTTGGGCCTTCATCAGTGAGGAGCCTTGGATCTGTGAGCACTGCACCTAGATCTTAAGATCTAATGCAACTTTCCAACAAGCACCTTTTATCTCTATTTAACTACAAAACTATGAGTCTTAAATTGAAAACACCATAATATTTTCAATCTCACTTTTTAATTATAGTCCCATATTTTTTACTTATTGCATATATAATAGTTTTCTATCAATAACAAAATGTTATTTTACACTCTTCAGACTTTTTTTTATTCTCTTCTACAACTTTCCTTGTTACTTCACAATTATACTTTCTCATATCATTATCAACTCTTTTTCGTACCATTTTACAAAATTCAAGATATTCAATCCTTTTTAATGCATATTTTTATATAGCTTCATATTCTTTCTTTTCTTCATAAATTCTCTAGTCTCTAGAAATTTTCTTGGGCAATTGCTGCTTTTTTCTACTAGCTATCTTTGTTGCAGTTTTTAAAAGTATATCAGTTATTTTTCTGTTAATTTCATTCTAATCTGAATCAAGTTCAAAATCTACTAATACTTGAAAACGATTTGTAAATTCTAATTTAAATTCATTAGAATATTTCTGAAGATTAGGATGTTGTAAATATTGTTTTTCTTAATAATTTCTGTTTCTGTAGTTTTGGCATTAATATGTATTTTACATCTTACTAATCAACAATCACTTCCTATGTTGAATTTATTAAAGATATTACAATCTTGAAATATTTATTTTCTGTTAGTCAAAATATATATAATTCACTTATATATATAATTTAATTAATACAATGTATAAAATGGAACGCAAGTAAATTTTAGAAAATCTATTGATAATATATCTGATTAATTTATTTTAATAAAAGTTTTACCGTGATAATACGTTAGCCATGATTTTTTTTGTCAATTTAAGTTTTGGTGAATTATTTTCTGGGTAGTATATCAACTAACACATCTACAACATTAGAAAAAGTCCATGTATTTGTGTCAATGTTCTTTGGATGAACCTATTACTATCTAAATGAGGTATTTCTTTTAAGTATTGTTAATTTCATAGTTGAAGAAGGAATTTCTCAGAGTGTGTTAAACTCATTTCTATATAGCATATGATCACTTGTGTGACCGGTGGAAATGTCGCTTCTTGTTGAGACAATCAAATCTATAAATTTCAGGCCACTTACTTAGTATTTCATAATACATTTTTATTACTTTCTTACTAGGCTGTTCTTATTTTTGCATATTAACAATTAAAGCAGATGAGTATTTCCTGCAGTGATGTGTTTTTTCCCTCTTATAAGTATATGCAAAGGCCAGCATACTGTATTTATATATTCTAGTATTTAACTGAATGCCCTTTCTTACAGCCTAGCACCTCAATGAATTGTTTTTATATTTTAGAAAATGCTTGAAATCCTCCTCGTTTGCCTGATGTCTTATATCCTGAATGTTTTAATTGTGAAAATGCCATAATCTATAGATTATTTTACAACCGTATCACTTGTGGATGTGATTAAATTATTTATATATATATATATATATTGATTCCTAGTTTGGTCACACACATAAATTGTTTATTTATTATAATATTCCTAGATAGAGCCTTATTGTCCTTTCAGAAGAGATCATTGGAATTCATAATATAAATATTGCCCATATTAGTGCACCACATAATGTCAAGCTAATGTTTTAGAAAGCACATTGATACTTATAAATATACAATAATTGATATTTAAACTCAAATTAATGATAAATGTTTACCCTAGTGTTTAAAGTTTCAATTAAAAATGCATTTATTTTATTAATCTAAAACTGCTAAAATAATTGTCCTGAGTTCAAAACCCACACAATGTACAATAATCTTTTGTGCTTGCCAACGTTTTTTTGTTGTTGGTGTTGTTACATGAATAAATATAAAATATTCAATTGTCTCTGAATTTTATTTATTTACTGAATGATGTATGTATAGTTTCTTGCAGCTTAATTTAGAATCTCTTGTATCTCTCTGACCATAATGCATTTTCTCCTACCCCTAGCCTCCCTTCACCTCATTATATCACCCAACTTTTTTATTTCATCCATCCATCTCACATGTAGTCACTTTCTAAGGCTTATACAATTTATTGGGATTCAAAACTTTTATTGTCTACCTATTATCATCTCTGCTAGCAATTTCTCAAACTCGGCTTTATTTCAGTCTCTTAATTCTTTCAATGATGTTTGCGATACCCATTTCTTTTCTCACTTTTGTATTTCTTATCTTTCCTGAAACTCTAAAGTATTATTTGCAAAAACAACCAAATTATCTGCAAAATTTAGATGGTTTGAATAATTTCAATTTATTTTTATTTTCTGAGCTTCTCATCTTTATCTACAAAATACTTTTTGTAAAACTGTTGTAAAAAGTTTGGAAATTTGGCATCATTCTTTCATGCACCCTTATTAATATTAATAGTACCACCATATAATCTAATCATTGTTTATAATATGACATTATTCTGTATATATATATATATATATATATATATATATATATATATATATATATATATATATATATATATATATATATATAATATATATAATATATATATATATATATATCTTGGTAATTCAATTCAAACTATAATGACAAACTCATATTTGTTAGTTCTTTTTATAACATCTTTTAAGATTTGCCTAAGATTCATTCTGTTAAAATAGCTTTTAAATCCAGCTTATTATTTGGTTGATTAGGATTCCAAATTTGTTACAGATAAGGTGTAATTATTTTAAGAAAGATTTTGTATAAACTGATTTCTGATATCTTTTTGAACCTTTACTAAATATTAATATTATTACTGCATTCTTCCAATTTATTAGTACATCTTTATCATTAAGATAAATGGTATAACAGCATTGCCAACAATTTTTCTATTTCATCATCTGCTTCTTGTAAAATATCAATAATAATCCTATTATTTTCTGGAGCTTGTCTTTTTTTCATAGATTTAAATGTATATCTCATCTCTTCATTTAAAATACTTAGCTATTCAGAAGAATCAACTGTCTTTTTATTGATTTCAGTCAAGTTTGAATCATTTTCAAATTTTGTTAATATTTTAAAATGATTTGTAAATTCTAATTTAAATTCTTAATAGTTTTCAGCTCTCTACGTTTGCTTTAATATATTTTCTAAATCTCACTAAATAATGATCACCCCCTATTTTGAATCTATTAAGAGCATTACAGTCTTGAAATACATATTTTCTGCATATCAAAATGTAACCCAATTTTGTAATATCTTTATTTGATGCTTCCATGTTGATTTTCATTTAGCTTTTTTTTTTTCAAAGAAAGAATTTTTAACGTATGTTTGTTTTTAAAACTTCACAAGTCTGTGCTTTCTAAATCTACCTTTCAAGCATTAAAGTCCTCTATGACAATTTTAAAATATTGCTAGCTATGATTAAAAGTATTTTGTACATCCATATAAAAATCCTTTACTTTTTTATCATAGTGATAACTTATTGGGTCATAAACCTAAACGAACTGCCTTTGATAAATTTGAATAACCAATCTTAGTTGTTCTATCTGATATACTATTATTCTTTGCAATACTTCATTTTTATTTATAATAAATCCAATTCAACTCGTGCTTCTAATATTTATCATTTGTAGTAAAATTTATCTACTTTTTCAACCAATTGCCTCATCACCTTTTCTTCTAACTTCACAATATTAACAGTTGAATGTATTTGAAATGTCTAAATAAAGTTAAATTTCTTTAAAAACATTCAATACTCATATTAGATTATGGAAATAGTCCACTAACACTATTATCACAAATCTTCTTCAGGAAAACAATATTATTTGGCTAACTTAAAGATCACATGATAAAATAATCAGTGTTATTAAAGAAATAAAGGTAATAAAACTGTTTCCATTAATGATATTCCTGTTTTTATTATTATTATGGGTTGTTCAGAGTTTATTCCTTCTGCATTAATCCAATATATTTACATTGTCTTTACAAAAATTATTTTTTTCTGAAGTATATAACATAACTAGAAATATTTTGATTTGACGAAGTGTTATATACTATTTCAAAAAATTTTAAAAGGTGTGTATATAATTCCTTGATATTTCAAATCAAGGGATGCATATGCAGTTTTCAGCATGGAATTTTTTTCAAAAAGATCAATAGAGACTAATCTTATATTAATGTGTGATCATACAGTTAATGCTATAAACGGATAAGATTATCTAGATGTAATATATTTTGATCTCAGCAAAGATTTTGATATAATCAGTTATAATATTTTATTATTTAAATTTGAATATCTAGGTTTTTCTTTTCCTTATTTTTTTTTATAATGATGTAAATCCTACTTAACTAAACATTTAAACTTTTTTTTTTTTTTTACTGTTTCAAAGAATCTGATGACCACTAATATAAAAATAAAGATTTTCAAGGAAGCACAATTGAACGTATTTTATTTTCTTTATATACTTTTAATACATAACACATTGTTATCAATTCTAATTACTGATAATATAAAATTATATTATAGATTAATAATTTATAATAGTAATAATAAAAAGTCAGATGTCACATGACTTATATATAGCTTGCAATTAATAATTTATCTGCCCACCTAATATCACAAAACTCAATAAACAACTTTATGATTTTTAATATTGAAAAAACATTCATCGTCTCACTTAATAATAAACTTTTATCTATATTTTTCCATTACTCTGTAATAATACTATTAATCATTTAAAAATGGAATAAAAGACTTAGGGATCTGATTAATGATCTGAATTAGCCTACACCAATGAAATTATTATTAAATGCAATTAAATTATTGGGATCATAATTAAATTAAAAAAAAGAACTTATATAAGCACTCATGTAGTTATTTATTTTACATGATACTTGTTTCAACAATTAGTTATTGTTCTGTTGTTTGGAATTCTGATATAAAATATTATGAAAACTGATTGTTGAATATAATGAAAAGATTTTTTAGTTACATAGATTTACCTGTGGTAGTGAAACTTATCTTATGAAAAAAAGAAGCTTGAATCATATAATATTTCTAAGAAAAATTGTTTTAGGTAAAATAAATTTAGCAGAACTTGTTCACAATATAATAAGAAACAAGGATTTATATTAAAAATATAATCATAATTGTTATAAAAACTCAGTGTATATTGTACAGCAAGCTATTTTTAGATATTAATATTCTCAATTTGAATTTTCATGATTTTTTAAATCAATATAAACTAATACTTGACTTGTAAATAAGCTGTGCTATAATTTGATCATTACCAATCTGTCCTTACTTGCTTAGTTAATTGAGTTGAATTGTAAAACCGTATCTCATAAAAACAATAAAATAAAATTTTCATTTAAAAGCCTGAGGAAGACTGCTAATTAGTCAAAATATAGTAATGAAAGCATAAATTTAAAAAAATGTAGAACTGTTTCTACAATAGCAAACTCCTCAAACAGCAGTAGCACCTAGTGAAAGTCTTAGTAATTAATGGATGCAAGAAGGTTTGTGCATAAAATTCCTTTGTAGTGACTACTCATCCAATACCTCCAGACTAATTTCTAGCTTGTGGCTTTCATAAGTGAGGAACCTTGGATCTGAGAGCATTGTACCTAGATCTTCAAATCTAATGCTACTGCTTTAACAGCTAGTATAAACATAGGAAATGGTGATTGTGTGATTTTTAGAGAACTGTTTGTAGTTATATTAATCCACTCAATACAAAATTGAAAGAAGAAACTATGTTAAGAATATTAGCAAGTATAATGCCAATATGTCATTTTCATATTTTGTTCAAAATAATTTGTATGACATATTAAAGTCCTATATGTGAGGGGTCAGAGTGACTTAAAATCAACATTTGTATCAATAAAGACTTTGAAGTGTTCCATCACCAGATTTTCAATGATATGGATGTCTGAAGAGTTGGAGGGTGGAGAAAATTAAAGTCTGTCCATTAAAGTTTGAAGATTTTCTATCTTAATATAAACTGAGCACTGATTATTATATATATATATATATCTGTGTGGGAAATGATGATCTGGACCAACTGATGAATGCTGGTTCAGCACAAATCACATATATTGGTGATCATTTTTCTTTTTCACATGTATGTGGTCGCGTGTATATGTATTGGTTGTATAAGATGAAGTGAATAGCTATAAAGAGCTTGAAAGTCTGAGTTTAAATCCCTTCTAAATTACATAAAGATTTATTATATAATAAAGTTTTCTACTTAAGATCCTCTAGGCAGCAGAATTTCTGCCACTATGAACATGAAATATGTAAATATTTTAAAAGTCCATATGGTATTTTTATTATTATTAAAAAATTTAAAACCTTCTTGCTTTAATCTATTAAGCATATATTTTTTCCATTCTCTCTCAAAACTGCAACTACTGCTGACGTAAAATTGAAATCAGTCAACCATCAACAAATTACTATTAGTTTCACCTTGGTAATATATATGCTGCATTTAATATTTTATATTATACGTTTTTATAAATTATTATTTTTATTACTTTCTTAACTCATATTACTTTGGAATTTTTTTTTTTTTAAAGATAGGCGTTAAACTATTCTCTACAAATTATATTTCAAACAATCTGAAATATTTATTCTAAAAATGCATCTATAAAAATGAATAATTAACGCAAACTACTATTATAACAGTTTATATAATTTAGATTCTGATTAAATAATTCACACTGTTCAATCATTAATTTAAAAAAATATTTTGTTTATATTCTGAAACAGATCATTAATATGCATTTATAAATATATGAATATGTCTGTATATGCTTTTGAATGGATTATAAATGTTTATGCAAATGTATATATGTATATAGATGCGGCATGCACATATACGATCTTGTTCAAATACATATAGAATATGTAATAATTTGTGTGCATGTATATGAAATAACATCATAGGAATAATAAGATTGAAAATAGTATCCAAATGTGTACAAATCACTTTATTCACTGATGATGATCAAATGTTTTCTACTCTATATATGTGATCACAGTTCTTAATGCAGAAAAATATTCAGAGTTAATAAACCTGCATTCAAAAAGTCAACTAACAAGTGCATATGAAAAGACATATATATACATATTTTTATATCTGAATTGTAAACATATTTTTTTAAAAAATGGCATGCATGCTGAAGGTGTGATGGGATTCCATTTTTATTGTTAAAAGGAAGTTTCCTTGACAACAGGTTGGGATTGTTAATTGTGATTGATATTGGGATTACTTAAGTGTTGTTTGATTTTTTTAAAGATTTGAGTATACATTCTGCATAAGTATGTAGAATTAAACAATGATAAACATACAATGATTTTTAATCAACATTTTATACAGTATATACACATTAGGCATTCATTAGACTAGAAATTATCCAATAATAAATAATATTTCTGTAATGTAATTTTTAATACACCACTCTCATACAACATAGGGACTGGTCCCTCCACAAGGTATTAAAAGTGAATAAAAATCAGTCCCTACCTTGCATGAGAGTGATGAATTGATAATTACACTACAGAATTATTATTTATTTTATACAGTATTATTTAAAAATGAAATTAACAATGCATGTATCTGATTTTCTCACACAAGTATTTTCTACAACAATATATTGTAATGGTCCAGATTTCCTTAAGGAATCATGGTGATCACATCTGACTATAATCAAATTTAGGTTCTTCATATAGGATGTTATGAATGATACAATTTGACTTTAATCCAAGACTGAATTCATTTTAAATAAGATAATATAGTATTAAATATTTAACACAGATGTAATTTAAATTAATTCATCCAATCTTCACCTTTATAGATTGATCCATTATGCTCAGTATTTGAACTCAGGATAGGTTTTACATTTAACTCTCTTTAGGGGTTCCATCAATATCCTACAGTAGTAATAATACTTAATATAATCTCAATAGATTTTTAAAATTAATTCCAACCAAGTTATCAGGATATTAAATTAGTATGATATATTATATGGGTATGTGTATTGAATTCTATTTTGTTTTAGAAAATAAATAAATAATTTAAATAAATTAGAGATCTCTTTGGATTTAAAATAAATTTTAACATGTTTATTAACAGATAACATTTTAAATTTATTTTATATAACAAAAAAATATTTTATAAGTGCTTTATATACATTTCTACTATTTTATATCAAATTAAGTAATACCTTCCCATGTTCTCCATAGTAGATATATATCATAACACAAACAAATTATTTATAAGTTATAAAACAAATAAAATTTTATATTAAAAAGATTATAATAATATTAACAAGTTAAATTTAATTTAAATAATATATGTATAAATGATGATCTTATATTATCCAATCCTTGGGAATGAATTTCAATTTTATGAGACCCCCTTCTATGTGTGGTCATTATTATGAAATAAAAGACTTTTCATGCAAGAATGTTAATTATTTACACAAAGAATAATAAACAAATATTACTATATTAATTAGGCTAGTAATAAAAAAGATATTCTGTCCTGTCATCGAATGAATTTAATATAAAGAACAATAAAATCTTACCTCCATATTAAGTCTACTTATTTACCTTGGTTAAATCATTTTATAGGGAAGACCTAAATTTTATTAAATAAAAAAAATATTTAATTCAATGATCTTTCTATTTCTCTTGATCTAATACTTTGTTAAATGGACTATTTCAATGTAAATGGATTTTAGAAGTAAAGGAAATAAAATTAGATGTCTGAAGCTGATAACACACAAAGATAATATGCTGTATTAAAATTTGATAATATTGTCCTATTCTTTTCCATAATGAGATTAATAATGTTCATTAAAAATAAAGTTCTTTATTCTTTGGTCATCAAGCATCAATGAGGCAGACAACATACTCTTTGTTCAGAATTCCTTCTCTCACATGATATTGACATTTTCTTCCATAAATTATTTTGATATCAATTGAAATTTCATTTTAAATTATATAGATGAAGTACACATATACTTTAGGCATTTCTGTAGGAATAAGTAATTATATTATTTTCAGTTAATACAATAGCATTTAATCCTATGGCAAGTGGTCTTTACTCATGATGCATTTTCTATACTTATTATCTTCTCAAAAATAATTTAGTTTAAATATATAAATGTTTTTTGACAAAATTTATTTTCTTTAGAATTTCAATTTAGAATGATCTTTTGAGTTTCTCTAATTAATAAAATATATATATAATTTTGTCTTGAAATTACAATTAATGATACTAAAGAGTAATTTTATTTACTCTTTTTATTGAGTGAGATTAGCATTATTTTCTAATAACATTTTTATCAAGAAGAATATTCATTCAAATTATTGATCCAACTTTAATATGTTCAGAATTTGAACACAGCAAAATGACTATGCGTAGTGGCTAGTTCATTGGCAAAAGATAAAATTAATTGGAAAATTATTGATCCATGTTTTATAGTAGAATTGACTTTTGGTAGCATGTGTTAAATATATTATTTGATTTTATGATTTCATATTCGATTATTGTTGAAATTATTATAATTAATAATTATATAATTGAATTCTATTTTTTATTTCCTTTGTGTTTAGCACTAAGATGTAACTTGACCTAAAATTATCTCTATGTTTGACATCTTGATTAGTGTTAATCATAATATGTACATATATATAAATGATTTTAAAAATAATCATTTTAGTATTTATTTCAATTTAAAACAATTATTTATTTAAATGGACTTTTGTCATCAATATTTCTATAATTTAATCTTTAAGTTATATATATGTAATTTAATGTAAAAGGATAATGTATATACATATTGTATATACATGTATTGAAACAGTCAATCTTAGTTCAAGATCAAGTTTCACTATTCTACCACTTAACCCATGTTTCACCCTGCTCATTTTTGTCATATGTATATAAGTTATATGTGTATTTCTGGGAAGCGTCTATAAAAATTTATAAATATAAATCTCAAATAAAAATTTTCTTTAATTTTAAATATTAACTTTTGTAGATGCAACTCAGATATATACACATATTAATGGAGCTTTTATATATATAAAAGCACAAACAAATATTGTAAATAATTTTGTATTTTTTTCTTAATTATATTTTTAATACTTTGTAATTATTTTTCTTTATAAAACTACATAAAAATTCAAGATGGAAGATGCAACCGCTAACTGTCCAAAAGTAATTAAAAGGAATTTTTAAATTAAAGTTAATGAAAGTAAAATTTAAAACAAAGCTAATTGATTTTAGTTAGCTGTTAACATTGTTATCAAATCTATTTCCAATCTGGAAATTGATTTGAATTTATTTTTGGACCATTATCTAGAAATTGCATCTCCAATAACAATAGAGAAAAGATTTATGTAAATTAAAGATTCAATTAGAATTAAGAAATTTAATTAAAAAAGCATTCTTTGAATAACTCAAACTGGGATAAATAGGGCTAAAAATTTATTGTGCCAGAGAGTTTGGTCAATAGTTGCTAGCCGACTCCACATATGTTTGATTTTTAAAATAGTTTAAGTAAAGGAGCCTAAGCCACCTCCCTTTCCATCTTCAGTTCAACTCTTTGCCATGCAGAGATGTAGCTCCTACCGCTCAAGAGTTCCTGTGCCGTCAAAGAACCACTGAGGCCAAGAAACAAGTTTTAAATCAAAGAATGCTGCCTGCCACAGAAGATTCGTCAATACTTCATTCCATAGAATCCTGAGGTAACAAGCCCAAAGACATTATAATTGTAGAATCTAAATTCTAACTTCTAACTCTTTAAAATTAATGTTCTCTTTATTTTGAATATCTTTTTAACTTTCCAATTGGCAAGTATGTTAAGTTAATAAATATTTTCTTTGGGTCAATTCCATGCAATCCCAATTAATGTTACTATAAAATTTTTCATCCAACTCACGCTTATTATTTTAATAATTTAGTGCAGTTACAATTTATTTTTAATAATATTTTTATATTTTTCATTAAATTTTATTTGTAAATGTCAATCAAACTTAGTCTTATGAACTTCTATATTCCACTGTGGAATAGAAGGGGGGAATAATTAATTATTTCATGCCTTTATTTCTAAATAGCTCATAAGATTGAGTTTGTCTTTTAAATGAATATATGCTTTTAAAAATATTTTAGTATAAATTTATACAAAATGTATGAATGCTTTTCAATCTGGGTGGATATTGGTGTCTGTTAATGTTATTAATTTCTTTATTGATCATCATCACCAAAAGACTGGTGACCAAATACTATTTTGTTATTTGCACTTTTAACTGCGTGAGTTTTAGTTTTTTTATATATGTTAAACAAAATAGTATTGATTCAAGAAGGGGGAGCAATGCACACTTCATTAATTATAGTTTTAGCTTCTGATAAATGACTTTATCTTACATGGGTCATTATTCTAATATGTCATTACATATTTGTTAATCCACTTAAGGCTTTATGTTAGTATTTAAACCCAATGATTTTAGATTCTTATAATAGCATTGCTGGTATATGTCAGAAATTATTAATAAGCCACATAGGGCTTTGATCTGATTTGCCTGTACCTCATTTCAGGGATTCACGATTGCCTTCATTTGTCATTCTTCTTCTCCAAGTATATATTTATATACTGCCTTGATTTGCCTGTATCTTATGCCAGGTATTTGAAGCCTTCCATCCTTTTTTAGTGTTCTCATTCATAACAGGGGTCTAAGTCTACTCCTGGAACATGCAAGTTAGTGTAGTTGAAGCTCTGTATCGTTCTGCCATGGTCCAGCCCATAGCAACTTCCTACCTAACTTTTTCTTTCAATACCACTGAGCATGAAGCTGGCATACCACCTTAAAATCTGAGGATGACACTTTTCTTGGCCAAAACTGTCACACACTCTCTCTCTCTCTGACATAATGCTAGCACCACAATTTCCCATGTTTCATTTTCTAGCCTGTTTAGCAAAAGAAATCGTAATGATATGTGAGAATGAAACATTTTCTCTTTGTAATATTTTTCATTGGAATTGTAGATCCAACTTCTCATGAAGCTGCCCTCTCCTTTATTGAAATAAGCAATTCCCATATTGAAAGAGTTTCGCAATATTGAAAAGTTAAATGTCAAAAATGTATAATAAATAAATGTTTTTAATATACTTACTGATCAGAATGTATCCTTATTTAAGTGTTGTAAATAAATTCAATAAATGAAAGTAAAGCTATGTATCAAATGCCAAGGGCATTCTATGAATTTGTATAAACAGCGAAACTCTATTATTGTCATATCTTTATATGTGTTTTGGTGTATAAACATCCACCAAAATCCAGATAAATCTGTTTTTGTAATATTAAATAAAATTTGATTTTTTAAATATACATTCAGCATTGAAATACTACACTAAATTGATATTTGTTAAAAATAAAATAATTGAGTCAAGTTTGTCAAAGATTTGTAACCAAAATAATAATTTAAACTAAAATAATCTTGAGTTTTGTCAAAATAAATATTCATATTTTTAAACTTAATCCAGTTGTTTGAATCTTATTAATATATTTATGTCTGTTTTAAACTTATATATTGGGTTCACTCAATCTCTTATCATCATCATCACCAGTTGGGTTCTCATGCAAAACATACCACCGGGCCAGAATGGAATGAATTCTTGTAGTATCACTATAGATGTTGTCCATAGTGTTATAGATTTGGGGAATGGGCAAATAGATTAGAATTCATGATTGCTCCTGACCTGTGTATCTTGGGCATGATTGGATTTGGGGTACTTTTGCTTAGATTCTAAATCTTGTTGGATGGACATACATTTTCAACCAATACAATATATGTGAGTAGTTTTATGTACTCTCCCAATATATCTATAACTAGAAACAATGCATACCACTGACTCAAATCTATACAAAATATTAAACACCCCATAGCTATATTATTCCAGACACATACTTTAAATAAAGAAAGTTTAAATTTTAGCAGTGCTAAAATTCAAGCTTTCTTTATTTAAAGAATATGTGTGTCTGGAATAATATGGCTGTGGAGCATTTCAAATATTTTATATATTGTACCTATTGAAGTTTGAGATAAATTTCAATATGTGGAAAAATGTCAGTCATAACTTGTGTGATTTGGTTGATGGGTGTCTTAACCAATGAATCATTGAACAGCATTGCTATGACAATGATAATATTGATAAAAATTAGTTAAAATTAATTGTATAGTATAAATATATGAATTGATTTTATTCATTTTAAAATGGATATATGAATAATAAAGCACATAGTTTGGTTAAAATTATTGTTCTTTTGTTATTATATCTATTTTTGTTACTGCATCCATGATAATAAATTACAAACAATTCATCTAAATGTTTAATATCTCAAATATATTTGTTATTTTATTTGTATAATATTATATTGGAAAAATATGGTGAAAAATATACTTTGTGTAGTATAATGAAAATGTATGATAAATTGTTTAATTTGTGGTAGAATAAAAGAATGGCATTTATATTAAAAATGTAAATGTATGTTATATGTAATAATTGTGAAATACTTTTTTGTCATTATTATGTAATAAGATTTTTATTTATGGAATGCTGTCTAGAATTGACTAAAGAGTGAATAATGTATATTACTATAGTTACTCTGAAAAGGGAAGAGATACAAATAGGACTGAAGAGAAAAAAACTAGCTCTCTCCACTTTAGCTTCAATAAAAACAAATCTAAGTTCCTTCTTATGATTTTTTTACCTGCAACGGATTGTCCGGGATCATTCCTCTTTTAAAAAGTGCACTGGCAACAACCAGAGTAAGTCGTAAGCCACTTTTCAGGGGAGAATCCCCATATCTCATACCTCGTTTTCCAAAGCGTAAGTCGGAAATGGACAGTTGAAAATTCCTGCCATTGCAGCTGCTTAGTCAAAGTCCGATCAAGAGAATCGGCAATCATTTTCCAGGGCGTAAGTTGGAAATGGACAGTTGAAATTCCTGCCATTTGCAGCCACCTTTTCTTAGTCAAAGTCCGATCAAGAGAATCGGCAGCCGAAGCTTCGTTTATAAAAGATCCCTGTGCCACAAAATTAGTTTGTCCTCGTGGTCACTATCCAGGACGAACATTGTAAACAATGTTGCCAGCATAGAAAGAAGAAAAGCATAGTTGGAGATTTCCCTTAGCATGGAAAGGAAAAGATACCAAAAAGCAAACTTAGCAAGAATAATAAATTAAGATTTAATGTTGTCAGAGATAAAATGGTCAAAAATGACGCATTTTACTCTCAAAAGGAAGGGCGGTGTAATGTACCTATATTGATATAGGCACATATAATTTTATCTAAAATTATATTATTAAAATAATCGTTCATAAAAGAAAACATAAAATTAAACGTTGAAGAGTTTATTACAGTTTGTTTTAGAAAAGGATAAAAATCAAATAGTTTTCTAGCGTTAGTTTTGAAATAAAAAGCTACAATTAATTAATCAAAAGGGGGGAGGGGGAGTCTTGGTTTGAGAAATGAAACTAAAGGTTTACAAAAGGAAATAAATAGTTTTATTAGTATTCATAAAAATATAATTTAAAAAGTTAAAACATACAAATCTCTTTTCATTCAAGTTTAATTAAATAAAAAATAATGTTAAAACTAAATAGTAAATTGTATTAAAAATATATGTGCGTATATATGTGCGATTTGTAAATAAATAAAATGTATGCGAAATAAAAGATTATCATTAAAAACACAGCAATGGCTATTAATAAAATAAAACAACACGTTTTATTGCATGGCTATTACTAATTAAGCAATCTTCCAAAACACGTTTATCAAAGGATTAATTGATAAAGAATTCCGACAACAGATATTTGCCGGAGGATATTGAAAAGAAAACACTTCATTGGTATAAATACTGAATATTTTATTGGACAATCAGTTGAGACAATCAGTTCACAAAGTTATTGAGAGAGTGCAGTTCGGAAATTAATTGAGTCAGTTAAGAAACAAAATGCAGTGCTGAGAATATTTTGGAACGCACGTTCACCTCCAGCCCAGATGTCCTAGAAAACAGCAGATCTGCCCGTGAAATAATGTCAGCTTAACATCGTAGAAAATCTCCATCCATGTCTCCAATAGTAATAATCATGAAAATAAGGAAACTCATCAAGGAAAAATCCCAGCTGGCTGGTAAGCATTTATAATGGAAATATCCTCACTGAAAGCAGCCTCCAAAGAACAAAATTCTACGTCAACATTCAAAAACGCCTAGGTAAAAACATTTGCTTATTTCGTTTATACTGTAATAGCATTGCTTTAATTCGTACGAATCTTTCAAGAGTCTAATTATATGAACTCTATATCATACATAAATGAACTATTGATGTGTGTGATTAAATTTCAAATGCTATGTCGTCCTTTATTATCATTATTATGTGTGTACATGAGTTAATATGTGCATGGTCATTATATCAATATTTATTAGTTAAATTAGAGTGTTTTGTTATTAAATCTATAGGAATGTTTAAACTATTTAGAAATGTTAATTTAAAATATGCGTGTGTTTTATTAGAATTATAAAATGTTTAAATTTAGTAAATAAATGTTAGTTAATAAATTATCTTTAAAATTAAACTATATTTGTTGGTCAATTCTTTTTATCAATTCTTTTTAACAAATTCTTTTATTAATTCTTTTAATCACTAATTAAGTATAATCTATTAGTGATTACAAACAACTGAGCTAGTCATGGATTTAGGCATTGAGTTAGTGGCCACTATTCAAAGTGCGTTGTCTATTCTTTTAGTATTCTTTTAGAATAAGCAGATGGCGCCCGTGTTTATACACAAACAAAAAAAGTGCTTTGAACTTGGTGTTGAACTCAACAGCCGAGAAGAAGCTATGTCCTGGAAATGTAACGCTAGTTATAAATTTTATAGCTATTGTTTGGGCATACATACTCTCCAAATATGTTCTTCTCTGCCTAAGAGACCGGTGATTCGAATACACATAATCGAATACGGTTCAATATGTATGTATTGAAACTGTAAGATTCGAGTTCGAATCTTAGTTTCACCTCAGTCATACTTGTTCTATCATCTCCTACCCACCCCTATCCCACCTAAATTTAAACTCTCAATTTTGGACTGTGTGCATATAATTGTATTAGTTATATGTATAAAAAGCTTGTTAAATATGCCTCATGCACACACCCTCCAATATAAGATATTAACACACTGAAATTAATTTATTAAATTTAGAATATTTAATATTTTGCATTAATTATTATTTAGGTCAAAGTTATATAACATTTTAATTTATAAAATCTGAAAAGTCGTTTTTAAGCTTTTAAATATTTAAATGGATTAAAAATAGAAAATTCCTACTAAGTATTCATGTAAGTCATAATGGGTGGGGAAAGAGACAATAAAAGGGAGAGAAATGTTCTTAAAAGCTTTTAATTAGTTTCAAAAAAAACATCTGAAGTATAATGATGTCATAGGTAAAATACGTAATAAAGTAAAGTGAAATGTTCAGATTGAAATGAGAAATGGAACATGTGCTCTTAATGCATTGTTTTACCTGCAGGTATTTTAAGCGGACCTGAAAGGCAAACAAATATGCAATGTCTGATGGATCCGTGAGATAAAGAGCAAAGGTGTATAAAGTCTTGTTTAAAGGAAAATGGGCTGGCTATCTATCTATCTATCTATCTGAGTCTCAATGTCAAGCTAAGTTAATATCAAATGTTTAATGCACTGTCTGCTTCTTATTAAAAATATGTTTTTCACATTTAACATTGCAATGCCCAAGTAGTAGGCATTAGTTATTCTCCTCTGAGTGGGAGATGAACTGAATCCCTACTTGCTTTAAAATGACTTAAAATCATTTGCTGTAATCTGTATACTGCTACCTAGTCAACTGCTGCTTACAATTAGGATCACTGAATGAACTATTAATGGAAAACTACTGTGCCATCCTTCCTGAATGAGAGGACCATTTGGAAACATGCACGTTCTGCCCAAATCCAAGGTAACTGGTACCCAAAATCTTTTAAGAACTTTCATACTGTTTTATTTGAACTAGAACTCGTATAGTTAATGTATATTTTTCTATAATCTCTCCTCATTTAAATTCTTCTAAATCACCAAACTTCTTAAAATCTGTAACCTTATAATATTTAATGACTCCATGATCTTTCTTGTTCTTTGGGTATTCAATTCTATATTTATTTATTTATTGACCTAATTAATTTCATGCCTCAATAATTTCTGAGCTAGCCTCTTGATTTTATTAAATGTTAGCCTTAGCCAAAATGCGTGGAGTTATTAAATAATCCATTTATAGCAAACTAATCTTATGTGTATAGAGTGGCTAGCTCAGGAATTATATAATCTTTATATTTTATAAATTATTTTTTGGATGTGTCTCATTTATATGCTTTTAATAAATTATCTTAATGTCAGAGACACATCTGGATTTCATGTTTAGCTATGAGTGTGGGTGTACCATAATTTGTATGGGTGGATGTCTTAGCTCAGCAATAGAAATATGCTAGAATTGTAATCTTTGTCTTTTTATTATTAATTTTGATTGGTATTCATTGAATTTGACTTTATAATTAAACCAATCTAATGTTAGTTGAGGGTTTGTAAGTTACTCATTCATAAATGTGAGCCTTGGGAGCAAGTCATCATTTTTAGCAATTAAATATAAATATCGTTTTATTATAAACGATAGGTGTTATCGCTGAGTGATGCCAATGTATTTCTCTTATTTAAGCCAGGGAAATTACCAGATATCTATATTAAAACAATCGTTCCCCTCCATATGGAAGGGCATAGTTCAAAATGCTCCCATGGAAAGCTGAGTCTGTCATGCAGTCAGGTAGTAATAGTGGCAGAAGTTTCCATACACCCAGACTCACATTTATGACCGGTCTCATAGAGTCCCCGGTAGAAAGCCTGCCCATGAGTTTATATTTCCCTCCTGGCTTACATCTCAAAGTTCACTCAATTATATTATTATCTGGCATCTCTTTCAATACAACCTCTCATCTCATTAACTATTCTTTTATTCTCTGCTTATGATTTCACTTCCAAGCTTCCCATGTTATTTGCCCTCAAATAACAGGTCCCCTTGTAAAATTAATCATTAATATAAGACTTTATATATATAATCCATTGTTGGGATAAGTTGATTTGCAGCCGTATATCCCATTCAACTCTTATCTCACATGATAGCTAATGTACTTAGTTTGGGGCATGAAATGATGGTTTGCTAAATACCAAAAGGGACAGGTCGAATGCTTAATGTGTTAATAATGTAAACTCATGCCATATTAGGAGTATTGACTAAGATCAAACTCCATGTCTGTAAATAAATTTGTTAATATTAAATATAGTTTAAAATTATCTCTACATGTCTATTTCCTTGATGCCTTATAGCCATAGTGTCTCATGTCAAAATCAATCAGATATAAAGAGGCTATTCATTAGATTTAGAATAATATTAGTTATAATCAAATTAGTTAGAATCTCTTGTATCTCCCTGACCGCCGTGGCCTAAAAGATGTTTGCTAATGTGGTGGCAAGTATGTTATACCGTAGTTACATGTTGTGTAGTCAATTTACTAGATTCAAATTCGGCATTACAGGCCCTGAACGCACTTGCAGTGCTGCTTTTTGACTGTAGTGGAGGGAAGATGCAACTGGTTAATGAGATATACGAACTCTGACCGTTACAGTATATTTTTATTCATAATTATTCTTAAACTCTTCCCAAATCATTAATTTTCTTTAAGCTTTCTTTTTTTTTTCTAGAAAATAATCAGATGGCAGATTTTTATTCAAAAAATTTGCCGTTCTTTAAAAAATAAAATAGTACATCTTACAGTTTAATTATAAATTTAAAACAATTTTAATTTCATAAATGATATTTTGAATAAGTAATATTTATATAAATCTGAAATGAGCATATCACATAAAATAATCCACCATATTTTTATTTGACTTTTTCTCCAAAAATCAGTCAGAAATTGATAATTTGGCTATTTGATTTTTTTTTTAAAGAAGCAATTACTCAAAGTTCTCACTCAATAGGATTAATGAATTTCATGAAACAAAGACCAAAAATAACCACATAAATGTATTTTAATTAAAATTTGTATAAAAGTATATATTTAATAAAAATACTTTTAGATTAATTTTAAGGCAGTGATTATACTGTTTCTTATATATGTAATTAGAGGGATTTGAATTCAGAATGTTTCAGTCTATTCATCATTCACTCTATCTCAAGCAATTGATATACATACATACCAAGCACATGTGGAAAAGACACATGATCCCTGATATGTGTATTTCGTAGAGACCAGAACTCATTAGTTCAGTTTAAAATAACTATCTTCTTTAATAATTATAAATATCTGATAAATGCTGTGTTTTATCAAAATTCAACAATGTCAATAATAATAAGATTACAATTTACAAACCAGGATAATCAAGTTCAAATTTTAATTGTATATAACATCTGAAAATAATAAATAAAATTATAGGGATGCACTAAAATTATTAGAATTATCAGAAAATAATTAATTATTATATTTTTTTTAAAAATCTAGTTTTACCCATGCATATATCTGTAAATCATTCCAAAAAATAAAGGATATGAAATTTATAACTTTTCCAAGTATTAAATATAAAAATTAAAATCTTGTGCATTAAGAATGTAAATTGCAATGACAACCATTTAAAATTAAAAGGAATAATGACTTCACAAATATAATTTGAAAATAAAAGCTCAGCTATTTCTGGAATATTAGAATTCATGTCTATATTGTTTTCCAATAAGAATCTATCAATAGCATTTTATTACTTTTATAGAAAAGCATATACAAACACATGGCAAAGGATTTATTTATAGATTACATGATATTTCCAGAAGTATTTTTTAACATTCAAATTTATTTATTAATTACATATAGATCGTATGAAAGTAAAGAAAAATGATTTCACTTTTTTAACACAAGCACCTTATTAATTTTTATAATAGCTCAACTATGCTATGTTGAATACAAAGAAAACTCTCAAACACAAACATAAGATAGAGACTTTATAAAGATAAGAGGCATCTTATTGTTATAAAGTCTCTATATTGTAGTTGGGTTTGAGAGTTTTCTCTGTACTCAGCACAGCATCATTGAGCTATTATAAAAAGCAGCAAGGTGCATATGTTAATATGTATTTTTTGAAATTTTAGTAGAATTAATTATTAATCATTGTTACTTGAAAAAATAAATTATATTTGCTAAAATTCCATTGACTTCTTTATTCACTGTGATGTCTTTTATGAAAAGACTTTTAGAAGTCAATAAACCCATTTTCTAACAATTTACTTAATATAGATGCAATAAATAATAATATAGAAGTTTATATAAAATTTAAAATAACAATTTTTATATATGTAATGGACAGAAATTACTCTTCACACATGTGTTATTAAATTGATATGACACCCACCCATCAATAAATGTTTTAAAAGCACATTGATGGATGAATATGTATCACTGATACACACAAATATGAAGAGTATAGAATTAATATAGATGCATAAAAGAAATTTATCTATGCTTTGCTGCATATTTTATGTCTGAATATTTAATAAATTATGATTTTTTTAATATTCTTTTTAATGCTTATTTTAAATAAAATGTTTTGACTACTCCAATATCAATCATCAGCAGTCAATTAATCCACATTAGACAAACTTTCTATTCAAAATTTTAAGCAATAGAATTTCAGCCAAAATAATATTATTATTGATCAATAAATTTGCAATTCAGTGTTATTTTATGGTCAATGCTGTTTATCTATCTATTGGAACAGCCAAAATATTTATTTACAATTTAAAATACAAGCTACATTTCAAGTCATTAAAATAAAATAAGTACAGAAAATATTTGAAAAAATATAAATTATTTAACATTTACACATAAAATATGCAGGCAAGAGATAAAGAAAATTGTTTTATGCACCTATATTAATATTTGAATACAAGTATAATTTATATACTTGAAGTTTAAATGTAATATAGGGAATTTGAACACAGACTTTAAAGCTCCCTTAGGTTTTCCACTCTATCTTATCCACTGATACACAAAACTACATAAATGTGAAAAAGACAAGTGATCTCCAATATACATATTTGGTCCTGAACTAGAACACATTAGTTGGTCCAGGTCATCATCTTCCACACACATATATAATCAGTGTTTGGTTTACATTAAGATAGCAAATCTTCAAACTTTAGTAAACAGACTTCAATCTACTCCACTCTCCAACTCTTCAGCCATCCATATCTTTTGAAAATCTGATAAGGAAATGCTTAAATCCCTTGTTGATGCCAATTTGCTATTTTAATATAAACTAAGCACTGATTATATATATATATATATATATGAGAGAGAGAGAGAGATAATGATCTGGATTAACTGATGAGTGCTGGCTCAGCATAAAATATGTATATTGGAGATCATTTACCTTTTTCACATGTGTGTGGTCATGTGTTTCAATAGTATGAGATAGAGTTATAGTTTAAGGGATCTTAAAAACCTGTATTCAAATCTCTATATTGCATGTATATTAAGTAAATTTTTAGAAAATCGATTTATTGCCTTCAGAACGTCTCTTCATAAAAGACTTTATAATAAAAAAAGCATATCAGTAGTATCAACATTTTTTAAAAATACTATTAACATTAGTATTAACATTGGATGCTATACAATTTCAAGATTACCTCTGAATTTAAATTCCTTATAATTCACTTTAAATATTTTTCAGTTTTTCTATCTCTTACTATTCAAACAATTATTTATGTTTTATTATTTTTCAATAATAAATTTTAATTTTACAATGCTTAAAAAATTCTAACTTTGACTTTACAATAAATTTTAATGCACTTTTATTCTTGCTCTTTCTGTCCCTTCCTTTTTTCTTCTTTTCTTCTCTTTCTTTTTATCCCTTCCTCTTTTTTTCTTCTTTTCTTCTCTTTCTTTTTATCCCTTCCTCTTTTTTCTTCTCTCTCTTTCTCTCTCTATTTTTAAATTACTGATGTCTTCAATTTATAAAATATTCTGAATCTATATTTTCAATTTTATATTATATCTCACTGATTTAAAATTATTGTTTTAATTAAATTATTTACTCATATTTATTATTTTATTTAAACTTATCTTTAATTTTAATACCATAAAAATGATTTCAATGTGGAGCAAATAGAGCCACTGAAAACTAAAATAGACCGAAAATCAAACTAATGCCCATAAAAATCACTATGATTAGTGCCAAATTAAATAATTGATTATGAATTTATATTAAAAATAAAAAAACTTAAATGTAAGTGATACTAAACCCAAAGCATAGCAAGTTTTAAAACTGTTTTAAAATAAACATTGCCAAACGAAAGTTTAACACACATATATTTAAAAACTCATCTAGGAATAGCATAAAATAAATAAATAAATAAATAAATTATTGAAGCAAATATCAACAGAAAACAATTTAATGAAAAAATTAATAAATTATTCTATCAGATTGGTTAATATTTAAAAAAATACATAATTTTATATTTAAAAATAAACTATCATTTAGTTGTTTTTTTTCTAAAAAAGAAAAAAAGATATTTATAATAAATATGATATATTTATTAAAATCTTTTAATGCTTTTTGCATTGTATTAATAAAATTTCAAAACTTTAAAAAATTCATTTCTTATGCACTTAAATTCAGTGCTTTTATAATCTGTTATTTACTTGCAGTTTTGATTGTTGAAGTCTTCTAAATGTGATTTTAATCCAGATATTAAAATTTATTATTAATACTGTCTACTTTTATATAAAATACTCTACTTTAAAATACTTTGACAACAATTTTAATTATAAATTTAAAAATGTAAACAATTATTTTTTATATCCATTTATATGTACAATATATATCCACATGCACATATGTGTATAAAATTATATGTATATAAGAAGTAAAAATTTAGTTATAGTATTTTAAAATCTTTAATGTACTCACAACACTTTTAGATATTTACACATACTTATGTATATATATACGCACAAATCTATTTTAAAACATCTAAATCATCTGAATTAAAGATTATACATTGTAATGGAAAACAGAGGAGGGGGAATGCATCCGAATATGGTTGGACCTAGGATCTTTGAGTAGGATGTTGTGAATGATGCAATGATGTAATTAACCAATGATCATATCCACCTCCATTAGGTTATCTCTCAGTTTACTCATTAAATATAGATATAATTTAGGCCAGTTTATCCATACCTCACCCCTCTTTTGAATGCTGTTACACCTCAGTATTCAAACCAGGAAGAATGTTGCCTTCAGCTCTCTTCATGGGTGAATTTACTTTGTGTAGAAACTATTGCACCTGTATATAGGTTTCTAGTGAATTAAGATATATCCAACCTTAATGTGGTATTATATATTATAATAATACATGTGTGTATATACATATATAGTCAATTAAATTTATGAGTGAGTGTATGAATGAATTTGACAAACCAGAGACTAATTTGATTTAAAACATATTAACAAATTTTATTATAACAGATAAAAAATCTAAACTCTATTAACATAGTAAAAGATGTAATCATATGCGTCGAATATGCATCTCTACCATATCAATGATTAAAATTATCTATTACTCCAACCCTTACCCATGATAAATATGCACCAATAGACACTCATTATTTACAAAGCAAATGAGATCAGCAAAGATAAAAATAAAAATAAATTATAAGTTCATTATCTTAATGATCGTGAAGCTGACTAACTATTTACAAGGTTATTTCACTGTACTTACAAAACTATATACAAGTTTCCTAACATTAATAGAAAAGAACATTCACACAAGAGCATTAGACATTCATACTGAATAAACTAAGATTAGTTAAACCTAAACAAATAACACAAACTGTGTCCTGTTCTAGTGCATGTAATTAATATATGGAAGAGTAACAAAAATTCTTCTCATCCCATATTATGTGATGATGATCAGATATCACATCACTACAAAAGAAATTAAGCTAAATTTTATTTAAAATATTTTCTAGCTTAATAAGCCTCCCCCCTGCACTCTGTTACTTTTTATTGCAATGGCCTGTTTAGACTGAAAACATGCTGAAACTTCCAAGAGTGAGAGAAAAATGGAAGATAGAGTTTAACAAATGTACAAAGCAAAAAAAACACAATAATTTTGGATTTTGTTCAAATATTCTTGATTGGAGTCTATGATTTTAACATTAATGTCTCTCATGGATATACTCTATTTATCTTCTTGTCAGTCTGCTCTGATAAATCCTCCATTGTTCACTCAGATTCTCTGGGAATGTGCTAGAATAAGGTTGTTTCCATTTTGGATGTCACTTTCTTTCTGGATCCACTGAGACACTTCAGATGAGTCATTTGGCATTTTTCTAGGCATTATTTAATAAGTGAATTGAATCATGTTTTATGGCAATTAAGGCAGTACTACAGCATGTTTATCTAGTCAATTTTTTCAGCTTATTATTTGGTGTTTATTAAATTTTTACAAAGAAAAATTTTACACTATCATTTATATGTATGTGCTGAAGATATAATATTCCCTTTTTTCTTGTTCAATTGATAGCACAGCCTTTTGTCTTTGATTATCAATATAAAATTATTTCAGTTCTTTTGTTATGTTGACTATGATTTTGTTCAACTTTTAGTGCTATAAAATTTATACAAATGAAATGATATTTTTAGACATGTCCAATTTATCCTGCATTCTAATGTTCAATTTTAAGATATTTACAGTCTGCAGTTATTATATCTTCTGATAAAATACTAAAGAGAATGGAAATGAACTGGCTTTGTTTTTATACTTGGCTTAATTTCCATTTTTCAATTTTTTCCATCACTATATGTGCCTATTGTTGCATAAATTAATGATCATTATTGAAATTATGTAATAAGATTATGTAATAAAATAACATAGTAAAATTCTACTCTCATTTTCTAACACTTGGTTGCTTAAGTATTGACTTGATACCAAGTCATCACCATGTCTACTAAGTTACTGTCTTACATCGTGACATTTATACATTGACAAATGAGTCATTATTGGTATAGGTATTTATATGAAAGGTTTCTATGATTAGGTTTTTGTTTTCCATTGAAATAAAGCATTTATTTCATTTTAGCATTATCTTGATTTGGTTCTTATTAAAATAAACTTTGAGTGTGTATATGGCTATATGCCTGTTTGCATACAAAGAAATGACAATGTGTACCTAACCTATTATCTCAGTTTATGTTTTTCATGGGTTTAGTTTGATGTTGTGGATACATAATGGTTGGTTTAATTGTAAGCTTCTCTTACAACTGCCCTATCCTTACAGGGTTAACATTTTACAGCATCCATAAAATTTTAACACTAAACTAGTGTGTAGGTTTGTTTTATATTGGATCATTCAAATTCTTTCCTTTTCCTTTCTTCTTTTAAAAGAAGGTTATAATTTTGGTTTACTGACTTGACTCATAGGCACTAGACAATCTTGAAATGACTTTAAAATGCCTTTATACATTCTTGGCTGGTAAATCTAATTTGTTAAGGTATGTTGTTTTGTGGGCACTAAAGTGTCTGTACAAACAGTGAATATACTTTATGAATGGGGCACACAATTGTTTTAGGTATTACTACCCTCCACTCATCCATATTTATATTGACTCTATAGAGTAAAATCTGGTTTTCTATCTTATAGTGAGTGAGATTCTTTGGCACATTCAAAACTTTCTCACCTTTTAAAACTTTCATGATTGGGTTTAAATTTGGGTCTACTAATTGTAATTGGTGAAGGTTTTCCAAATTTTTCTCTACACTACTATCACTCATTAAACTGATGTTTGTAATGAGGGCATTCTCTACTGATAAATGAGTCTGTTCTGATCTACATGGGTTTTGAGTAAGCATGACAGCCACAACATTCTCAGATCCCTTACAGTACTGCATGGTGTAATTAAATTCCTGTAACAGCAAACTCCATTTGACTAGATACTATTGGCCAGATATCTGTGTTTCAGGAATTCAAGGTTTGTGATCTCTGGCCACTATCACTTTAGATTCAAGTAGCATTTGTTGAAATTTTTGGAAGACCCACACTATAGCTAGTGCTTTCTTTTTGGTAACAATGTAATTTATTTCTGGATTCTTCAGGAGTCATCTGATAAAATAGAGGACCCCAGGTTGCCATTTTCCTGGAGCTGGGGTAGTGTTACTACTAATCTGAAACCACTGCTATCTGTTTAAACAGTAAATGGTTTATTAAAATCAGGGAAAAGAACTGTATTTTAATATTTTCAAATGCTTTACCTGTTCCTCAGACCAGTTCCATTGCTCATCTTTTCTTAGTTTTAACAATGGTTCCATGTTGTTTGAAAAATTCTGGTAGAAACAATTGTAAAGGTGTACATGCCTAAAAATGATCAAATTTTTTGCTGTTAGTTGGTTTAGGAAAGTTTTGATTGGCACTGATCTGTTTTGGATGACGTCTTGTCCCATTGCAACCTACAATATGACCTAGGAAGACTACCTGGTTGGAAACTAGGGTACTCTTCTTGAAGTTGATTTTAATCTCCTTTTTGTAGCACTCTTCAAAAACTATCATGAGGTGTTGAAGTTATTCTTTAATTGTGGCAGATAAAATTATTACATAATCTTTATAAATAGTCACAATCAGTTTAACCTCAGGAGATGAGAATCTTATCTAAACATCTTATCAGACTTGTACCATTATTTATCAATCCAGAAGGCCCTATTAAACTGATACGCATAATCCTAGTATCAGAAGGCAGTGAACTGGTGATAATCTGGGTGTAGTTCAATCTGCCAATAGTTGGATGTTAGATCGAAAATGGAAAACACCTTCTTGTTTCCAAATTTCACAAATAATTTCTGTATGGATGGTGGAATGTTTCTGTCAGGGACAGTACTTTTGTTTAGTTGTTTAGAATTCAAACAAAATATCATTGACCCATCTTTCTTCTTCATACTTACAACTGGATTCCAGTAAGGTGAAGAACATTTGCAAATAATCTCCCAATTCAGCATTTTATTAATCTGTTTTGGATATTTTTTCACAAAACTGATATAGAATAGTGTGTAATTTGGATTGAAATGGTTGATCATGCACCAATCTAATTCTCTGTTGAAATCCATTTATCACTCTTGATATCTCTGAGAAGATTGGGTTAAATGTATTAATTATATATTGCAATTTCATTGCATCTTGGTTTTTAATCAAGTTTGATTCTGCAAAGTTTGTTATCTATGACTGTCTCTGGATACTAGATATAATACAGTAAACTTCATGTAGATCATATCTTAGAAGCAATGTTATCTCCAAGACTTCAACATTTATTTTGACTGTCTTGTCAGAGAAATTAATAATGCAGGTGTTCATGTGTAGAAAGTCTGCTCCTAGAATAAAATCATGGGTTGAAGCCATTTAGTACAAGAAACACATGATAAAGGATTGTTTGGCCTACTATCATCTCAACCCAGATTTGCTTCTGTCCTAGTTTAGTTTTCCTGCTGTTAGCAATGGTAATCTGAATAGATTTCAGTGGTAATGTTTTGATGCTGGGATTTTTAGTCAGAATCTCTTGATGGAATTTGTCTGACATTACTGAAATCTGGTTACCAGAATCTAACAGTGCTCTAACCAGCAAGCCCTCAAATAAAGCCTTTATCATGGAGAAGCTTTTCAAAGTAAAGTTAGGTGCTTTATCCTCCCATAAATGCATCATATTAGTAATTTCTTGAACAGGGGGTTGTTTCACATTTCTCTGGGTCATTTTGGTTTCTTGAGATGAGAAACATAGCATTTTGTTTGGACTTTGGATGCATAACTACTGCATTCTGGTTTTGCAGACTTTCCCTGGACTATTAGAGGGGTTATTCCTGTCTTGTTACTATTAGTCCTATTTTCTTTAGATGACCATATGTATGGGGAATTCCTCTAAAGTGATTTCCCCTCCAATGGCTGGCATCATTATTATTTGTTATTTTTTTTGTAAAATATGGCATTCACAGTGGCATCTGCCTTTCTTTTCTCATGTGTTCTAGTTGATAAGTTGGTGCTATTCATATCTATATTGTTTAGCAACTCAGCCACCTGCTCAATGCTTCTGGCATTAGTATATAGCAGTGATTGCTCTATCTTAAGCAGTAAATTTTTTTATTATAATCCTTATTCAGATGATATATGTTAAGAGGCCTCAATTTTGTGACTGGGTGGTGAAAGAACTTCATTAAAGTCTCTCTTGGTACTGATATGTACTTCTCTTGGAATAGCTGGTATAGTAGGGTCTCTTGCCTATCCCTATTTCAAATTTTTTTTTATTAACAACATTTGATAGTCATTGAAAGTGGATGGTGTTTGGAATAACAACTCCCACCACATCAACACATCTCCTTGAAAGTGACTATATGAAATATTTTACTTTCTCATCTTCTGGTAGAAATTAGAGAGCTTCATTGGTGGCTACCTTAAATATTTATAACCTTACAAATTGGTTAATTGTACTGAATTGGACTGGATGACCATGCATTTTATTTTTTTCCAGGGTATTTATCTGTAGGATCAGGTTGGCCCAATTAGCATTTGGGACTAACCCTTCTAAATTAAAATTAAAGAGAGTAATCTTCTGTTTTGGGCAGGATGCAATGTGGGAGGGCAAGTTCCCCACTAGAGTTATTCATCAACTGTGGGTCTTTAAGGGAAGTAAGAGTTTCCCTTACCATTCCATTCTTCTCTATTATACTGGGTCCTTTAGTAGATCTCTACTTGTCACACTTCAATGGTTAGTGCCAATGACATAGCCGAGAATCGATCACTACCAACCTCTGACTTAGTGTATTGTCATCAATTTGATCTCATGTTTTCGTGGTACTTTTCATAAGCTTCTCTATCATGATTTTATCTATGATTGAGTCTGTTTCTACTGAAGTTAAGGTTACTAACACTTCATTACATGACTCTGCTTTAAGGCTTTGTGCTGTGGAGAGTTGGTCCATCCTTAAATGACCCTCCTGAAATTTTCTTTGTGCTTTGGCTTGCAGTTTCTCTTGTTCTGTTTATATCTATTCTCTGAAGATCTGATTCTTGTGTACCTCATCACATTTGACATTTAATTACCCAATGATACTCAAATTGAGCTCTTCAAATCACTGTTGGCATCTTAAGTCTTTCTCTTCCATATCATTTCTTAGATGTTCAAGTGCCAACTTTATCTGTGAGTTGTCTCTTTGTACACTATTCAAGTTTATCACAGCTGTTCTATATCAGTAGACAGCCTAGTCTCTATATCCTAACTTCTGTTTTTATATCTGCTCTGACACTATTTATATTTTCCTTAAGTTTTCTTGCATAATTATCATCCTACTATTCATTTCATCTCTCATATTTTTCTTAATACTGTTCATATTACTTCTTAGGCTACTTATTATAATGGTGGGAGATTTTGGAATTCTACCGTATCTGCGCTACAGGGTGCTACCAGGCTATTCGAACCCGAAAAATTTATAGAGTAGGCAGATACATACTGCTAAGATCTAATTTGTTTACATATATATTTTATTCTGACCATCATCCCATGCCACTAGCTCAGTGAGATCCTGAAATTTATAAAATATACATTCTTATCCAAAAATATTTTCAATATTAAAAAAAAAAAAGAAGCCACTGCCAGTAATAACACATACAAACATATATGTAATTTAAAAATTATTTTAATTTAACTTTAATTCTTTTCTTTTTTTTTTATAAAACATAACTTTACTTTAGATTTTAATTTACAATTTAACTTTTTTATTTTAAAATTCACACAGATGAATTTAATATTTATTAGTGTCAAGTATGGATAGACTACATAGATTGCATTTGAAAAGAAAATATTCTATCCCTTATTTAACATTAGGCCAAAAGATTGCAGTCAAACTAACATCAATCGATCCGATATATCAATGTATTCAATGTAGCATAAATACAATAGCAGAATACCATACTGTCAGGAATGCTTATCTGAACAGCATGGTTATAGAGAAGAAATTGTCTCTCGTTCAGTACAGGAATGTTACATCTATCTGGCAAGAAGAACAATATAAAAAAACTCCATAGGAAGGGATTGTGGTCCTTTTTGCTGACTTACGATCCCATTCCATAGGCAAAGGGGGTGATCCACAGAGCAGGGATTACCATCTGTCTCCGATGGTCAATAAGAAATAGGCTTATTTTGCCCAAGTGTGACATATAATGTGATCCTGCACATAGCGGATCTCATACTACATTTATTAATTATACCAATATATCCAATCCATTAACCCAATTTAACTATGAAAAAAATAACCTAAGATTTACCCTCCCTTAAACTAACTTACTTTATGAATCTATGCAGCCATTCACACCCGACTTAAATTATATATTTATTAAAAGTTGTTTAACAAAAAAAAAAAATCATAATAAAAAAAATAACAAAAAAAAAATAACTTAATGGAAATGATTTTTAAAAAATACATCAAATAAAATTAATTATTAATAATAATTTATGTTGGTCAGATAGGATTCTATTTCTATTAAATACTGAAAAGGTTTTGGTATTAAAGTTCTTACTGTTTTGAAAATGTTCATTAGTTATATAGTTCTTACTGTTTAAAAAGTTTATCTTTATCCGTTGGTTGCCATTTGGGATCCAGTATTAATTGTCCCAATGTCCTGGGGAGACCAATATGCCATTGGCCATTTTATTTATTCATCTGCAAGTCCTTTACTTTCACTGGTATTTTATTTCTGGGTCCTGATAGCCTGTAATCCGCAATATGGGAAAATGATGTCTTTTTTTTTATAGAAAAACTAAATTGAAAGTGCACCTTTCAATCCCTTCTCCTTCAACTCTCTCACATATCACATCCCTCTCTATTACATCTCTTGCTCTCCCTAATTATTTATTTCCAACTTTTTCCTTTTATATTAGACTTTCGGATCGAGTGGACATTACGTCATGATGATGATGATCCTTTTATTGAGATCCATTTCCTGAGAGATCTCTTTTATTGGCTATTAATTTCTATTGTTTTTCTCTCCTATCTAACCTTTACTTATACATTTTGAAATGCCCAAAAGCTAGTTCACTTGGACTAATTAAAAGAATCATTTCCATTTTACACAATAGAATTAATTAAATTATTGTACATTCTTTTTATCTTTAAATCTTTTAAGTCCTTTTTCTTTCTGAAAATTTAGTTTTAAAATACTTTCTTTTTCTTTAATAAAGTTTTCTTTTAATAATTTTTCATATGTGCAATTTTATATATATAAAGTTTAGATGACTTTTAACTTTCAATTTTTAATTCTTAAAAAAGAAGTTTTTATTTGCGACACTTTTATTTTTAATGTCTAATTTTTAAAATAAATAATGTAATGGCATGTGTGCCCATTACATTATGTTATTGTTCATTTCATCTCTTAGACTTCTCATTTCTCCCTTCATGATACCTATGTTACTGTTCACATCATTCAACCTTGCTTCCATGTTACTTATGTTATTGTTCAGTTCTCCTTTCATACTGTTCATATCTTCCTTCATATCTCGTCTTAGAGTGCTTACGTTACAGTCCAACATTTGGTATATTTTCATAAATATTTGGGATAGTTGTTCAATAGTCACATCATTTTTTGTGACTTGTGCCAGTCTGTTTTCAGGAACTTGAGTCATCACATCATCGAAGGTTCCTTGAGCTTGAAATAGCACATGATCTGTGGTATGTGCCTGTGGAGCATGGTCAACTTCAGTGATGGACCCCTTGGACCTGTGAAGACCCTTCCTCAATATTACCATTATCATCTTCTGTTTTGCTATCACTAGCATGATGTAATTCTACAACACGTCATCTCTTTACTTGATAGCTGCCTTCCACTTCTTAGTTTCATTAAAAAAAAATTCTAATAGTTAATTATAAAGTTATTATTTTTCCATGTAAATATTAATATATATGTCATAGGATTTCCTGCTACCTCCTTGCCATTGAGTGCTTTTTAACTCCTTCCTGTATTTTATACTTTTGTTTGTGTAGATGTTGTATTTAATGCCTACCTTTTGTTTAGCCTGTTTTATCCACCGATCTCATCTATTTTAATTTGTTTTATTGATTAGTTAATTATTTATGGTCTCTGATTATTGCCTCATACTCATCAACTAGTTATATTTAATGTTTTATAAAATGTATTATTATTTATGGTTGGATGTGTCAATCTGTTGCTACTCATATAAATCCTATCAGGGCTGTAGATGTGAAAAGTTTAAGAGCAGAGCAAATTCCATAAAAAATTATTATTATTTTTTGATTTACCATTTCATTGGTTGGACCTCCATAGAAACACTCCAGAATTCAAGGCCCCACAGTTGACTGCACCAAAAATGCAATAGTACTCAGAAGAGGGAAAATGCATCTGATTATGGTCAGTCCTAGGCTGTTTGGATAGGATGCTGCTGTGAATGGTGTGATGAAGTAACTAACAATGATCATATCCATCTCCACTGGGCTAGCTCTAAGTTTACTCATTAAAAATAGATATAATATAGGCCAGTTCATTCATAGTTCACCCCTCTTTCAAATTCCATTACATCTCAGTATTCAAACCCAGGGAGAATGTTGCCTTTGGCTCTCTTCAGGGTCAATTTACTTTGTGTAGCAACTATCACACCTCTAACTATCACACCTCTATATAGATTTCTATTGACTTAAGAGATATCCAACCCTATTGTGGTGTTATATATTATAATAATATGTGTATATGTATATATACATAAGTAGTCAATTAAATTCATGAGTGAGTATATGAATGAATTTGATAAATCAGAGACCAATTTGATTTAAAACACATTAACAAATTTTATTTATAATTGATAAAAAATCCACTCTATTAACACAGTAAAAGATGTAATCATATGTGTTCAATATGCATCTCTACCATATCAATGATTAAAATTATATATTACTCCAATCCTTACCCATGGTAAATTGCATCAATAGACCCTCATTATTTACAAAGAAAATAAGATCAGCAAAGATAAAAATAAAGTATAAGTTCATTATTTAACAATTGCAAAGCTGACTAACTACTTACAAGATTATTTCACTGTATTTACAATAGTTTTATTATCCAATTTCAGCTGTAATGGTTCCATATTCTTTGGGGACCCTCTTAACTATGTACAAGTTTCCTAATGTTAATAGAAAAGAACATTCACACTAGAGCATTAGTCATTCATACTGAATAAACTAAGTATAATGATTATTAGTTAAATGTAAACAAATAACACAAATGTAGTCTAGTGCATGTAATTAATATATGAAGAGTAATAAAAATTCTTACCTCATCCTACATTATATGATGATAATGATCAGATACCACATCACTATGAAGGGAATTAACTTAAATTTTATTTACAAAAAAAAGATATTTTCTAGCTTATTAAACTTTCCCCTTGTACTTTGTTACTTCTTATTGCAATGAACTGTTCCAACTGCAAAGATGCTGAAACTTCCAAGTGTGAGAGAAAAATGGAACAAAGCAAAAAAAATACATAATAATTTTGATTTTGTTCAAATATTCTTGATTAGAGTCTATGATTTTAACATTAATGTCTCTAATGGATATAGACTATTTATCTCCTTGTCAGTCCACTCTGATAAATCCACCATTGTTCACTTAGATTTTCTGGCAACACACTTGAACATTGTTTCCATTTTTGATGTCACTTTCTTTCTGGATCCACTGAGCACTTCAGATGAGTCATTTGCCATTTTTCTAGGCATTATTTAATAAGTGAATTAAATCATCGTGCTTTATGGCAATTAAGGCAGCACCCTGGTCCAATGGCACATTTATATCGCCAGTTTACACTGTTTAATAATTTATAAAAGATTTAATTTTCTCCATCTTATTATTTGGTGTTTAGTAAATTTATGCAAAAAAAAGTTTAATCATTTATATGTATGTGCTAGCGATATAATATTCCCTTTTTTCTTGCTCGACTGATAGCGCAGTCTTTTGTCTTTGATCATCAATGTAAAATTATTTTAGTTCTTTTGTTATGTTGCTAAAATTCATCAACTTTTGCCATTTTCAATGTTGACTTGATTTCTTTCAACTTTTAGTGGTATAAAATTTTATTACAAATGAAATGGTATTTTTGAACATGTTGACCACTTTATCCTGCATTCTAATGTTTGATTTTAAAATATTTACAGTCTGCAGCTATTATATACTCTGATAAAATATGAAAGAGAATGGAAATGAACTGGGTTTGTTTTTGTTAAGCAAACTCACATTTTCAATTTCCTTTTCCATCACTATATGTGCCTGTTGTTGCATGAATTAATGATCATTATTGAAATTATGTAATAAGATTATGTAGTAAAATTACATACTAAAATTTTACTCTCATTTTCTAACACTTGGTTGCTTTGATATTGGCTTGATATCAGGACATCACCATGTCTACTAAGTTACTGTCTTATATCATGATGTTTACACAATAACAAATGAGTTATTATTGGTATAGGTATTTATATGAAAGGTTTCTATGATTAGGTTTTTTTCCCATTAAAATAAAGCATTTACTTCATTTTAGCATTATCTTGGTTTGGTACTTATTAAATAAACTTCATGTTTATATGCCTGTATGCCTGTTTGCATAAAAAAAAATGACAATGTGTACCTAACCTATTATTTCAGTTTATGTTTTTCATGGATTTAGTTTGATATAGTGGATACGTAAGGGTTGGTTTGAACTGGATTGTAAGCTACTCTTGCAACAATGATATCTAGATTTATATAAAATTGATTTTAATAATCCTAATTATATAAATATTTCTATAATACATATACTTACACTGTACTTTAATTTTATTAAATAAAAGTATGCTAAAATTTTAATTAATTATCTGATTTTATACTATAAATTATATTCTTACTAATAACATATTTTAATAATTATATTGATACAATAACCAATTGTATTATATTTTTTTAAATTCAATAATATTTAATGTTATATTTGTTTTATGATTTTTTTTATATATATTTGTCTAAATATTATTCACATTATTTACATTATTATTTTATTATTTTATTATATATATTTGTCTAAATACATTATATACATATATATATATAGTAACAGACGGATGACCCACTCCCAACCATTTACCTAAACCCACACCATTACATACACCGTGACAAGAAACCGGCCATCCATGGAGAATTGGACAGATCCAGCAACATTATAGTCAAAGTAGATCTTAACTACAACTCAATTCCCTTCATTTGGTAATACTCACAGCATCTATCCACTTTTCATTTCAATCCATTAAATTCCCAGAATTCAAACCCAGTCGTAATCTGAGTAGCTACTCTGTTCAGGTATGAATTATGATAAGGAGATATCTAGCCAATGTGAGTACTGACTTGACATTATGGTTCACATGGTACATTTATTAGGTTCGTGTTACATGTATGTTCCCATATAAAGAGGTATGTAAAGTCAGTGATGGGTTATCAATAAATTATATACAACCCTTGATGTAAGATCAAATTAAATTAACAAATTTATTATAACTCAATATAAAACATTAAGATGGACAAATATAAACTTTAAAACATAATAACTATAAATCATACCACTTCCACATAATCTCATCAAAATAATAACAAAAAAAAGATAAAATATCATTCACCACATGTCACTATTGGTATTCATCAGCATCTGCATTTCATGCCATCGTATTAAAATATTGACTTACGATCCGTAATACCATCTAACAAATGCCATTGCTCTTTAAATTTAAATTAACTATGATATAACCATTATACCATGTAAATCATTATCTTGTAAATATATTTGAACTAATGGGTTCATTTGTAACTCTACTATCATGTATGATAACTGGAATTGCCATCAATTTATTAAAATTAATTACATGCATTTATAGGTAAATGTTAGTATGCAACTTATTAATAAGTGGTTAATATGGTTTTATTAACAGTTAACTTTGTTTCTAAAAATGTTGCGTCTATAATTTGTTAAAGAATAAGTCTTACCTCCCTGTATGCTCATTTCATCATAACCCAGTCCCTCTTTTCTTTAAAAGAACCATCTATACCTTTTATTTCAACAATACATTTTACATCATTAAATGCATACTATTAAATTTCTTTGCACTTCCAGCTCAAAATTCAAATATGGAAGTAAAAGAATAAAGGAGAGAAAATCTTACAAAATTTACAAAATTAACATGTCAACAACAACAAACAAACAATAACATGTCAACATGAATTTATGAATGATTCTGTAGACATCTTGGGTAACATGAGCATCTTCTTTCAGATGGTAAAATTCATTGTAGATTGGGAATTTTCAGCCTCTTATACTTACCTCATTTTCCAAAGTAGTGCCTTTAACAATTTATCCATCTCCCACAAGCTGACCAAGTAGTTTGGATAACATCTGGTTTGGCAACTTTCACAATTGATCTAGAAAACTTCCACATAACATCTGGTAGCCATTGTATATATATATATACGTGATGGTGGGAATTCACACATATATGTAGTGTTTATCATCTTCTTCAAACACATCTGAGGTGCCTTGACCCTTCACAACGATTATTTAGCACACCTGCATAATTCTTTACACTAGTATATATATAAAATTATTTCCTTTCATCAACAGTTGGTACGTTATAGCAGATGCTTGATTACTTGAATAAATATCTTTTCACATATCTTATAACTAATAGTTCAATAGAATTATACAAAAAATAAAAAGTCTTGGTGCCTATTAGGTTTCAATCAACTGACTATTATTTTTTTTTTTTTTAATGTATAAAGTTCATATAAAAGTTCAATTCCAATGGAGGCATAAAGATATTCTTGTGTTTTAGTTTTTATATATATATCAAATTAAATAACTTACAGTTCTAGATTTCCTTGTGCGTTAAATTCTTCTTTCTTTACAATGCTGAAAAATGTTTTTATCAAAATATAATTTTCAAATTATTTGACTTGTCATCGTTAAAGAATAAAGAAAAGAAAAACTTGCCTATATCTTTTTCTGTACTTGTTTTTAATTTTTTTAGCCATCAAAAAAAAAAAAAATAGTTCTATTAGGTTTTTTTCCCCCTTCCCATTATAACACTAGATTATAAAATTGGCTTTTTTTTTCTTTACAAAACTTTCTCAATTGTTTAAACAACATCGTTTTGTCAAGGGTTATTTTAAAATATTAATAAAATGAAAATTAGTAACAAATTTCTATTAATTACTTTTATCATTATTATTTTGTTTCAAGCATTTCCAGTTTGTAAAATACAATATAATTTTATTCCTACCTTTATATGTAATAAACTTGAACTATTCGATGGATGTATTAATTTTATAAATTAACACATACATGTTAACACATACACATGCTTTATTACATTCACAAATGTTTAATTTTTTTTTATGTTTAAAGTTCTATGTTTATTGTAAGGATATGGATGAGACCTATGGCGATCCTTACAATATATATATATATAATCATTATTTATTTAGCCCTAACATTTCCTTTAAATTCCTATTTAAATTTGGTTTTCATTTCTTTATTATTAAAGTTTCTTTTATTTATTTATTTTTGTATATATTGGTATTTTAATATTTTTATATTCAAGTATATATGCTGTATTTTTAATATATAAAAAAAAGAAAAATATTTAAAACTTATTTTATAATACTTTTTTATTAAGTTCTTTGTTTTCATATCTTTGTTTTTAATATTGTTTTAAACATGTTCCAACTTTTAAATATTTATTATTTGTCTTGCGTTGTTAGCCGAGAGGTATAGCAGCCGCCATGCAAGCAAGTAGTTGGTTGCAGACGGGTGTGGGTTCGCGTCCCGGCAGATGCTATGACATATGAAAAAAAAAATATTTGTTATTTAATAAATCTCATATGTTACTTTTTATTTACTATTTTTTTGTATGTTCAGTATATTCTTATAAACTGTACTATGTTTTTTATTATATTTATCGTTTTTTAGTTTATTTTCATTATTTCTTAAATCTATGTAGTTATCTTTATTAACATATTTGTTATCTATTTTAGTATTATAATTGTTTATTATTATTTTTTAGTTTTATTTTATATAAGTTCTGTTTAATTATTTAATTGGATAATTATTATTTTTTAAATTCTTTTATTATCTTATTTAGCTTAAGATTGATTTTATTCAAACAATAATTATTAGCAGTTTAAGTCACATTATCTTTATGTCTGTAATAAAAAATCAATTTGTGATATTATGTGATTTAGATTTATTATACACTGATTTATCTATTATAGTTTTACCATTATCAATTTTTTATTTTAAGTATATCTAAATAATTTATCTGATTATTCACTTTCTTCATTGATATAAATTTAATAACCGTATCTAATTTCTTTCTATTTTCTATTATTCTATTTGTCTTTAACTTTCATTAAATATCAGCAGATAATTGTTTGTATAGTTTTTTTGTATACTATGCGTTTAATTTTTTTTTTTTTTCAATATTTATTTCTCATTCATATATATGTTGCTTAGGACTGAACTAAAGACTTGTCCATCAATAAACCTTTTTTTGTATATGATATTCATTATTAAATTCAAATCCATTTCTTTGCGATATAATTCCATAATATCAAGTCATTTTTAATTTTTTAATTTTATCATTTATATATATCTATCAATGATCCTTAATGTAGTATACATAGAAATTACATCAATTTTTATAAAAAGTCAATCTGAAATTGTTATATATTTAAATGCTTTTATATTAATTTGTCTTGATTTCATATTTGTTGGTATGTCCACATTTTTGAATTAAAAATTTAAAAAAATCTGTTATGTTTTAGAACTCAAACTTACATACTTATTCTTTCTAAGAAAACTCCTTAACAACTGAGCAAACAGAAATATTATGTTTATAAAATAAAATTTTGTTAATATTGATTTACTTACACCAAATTAATTAAAATGCCAATACTTTAATATTTTTATCTAGTAGATGATCATGATATTTAAATTCAGAATTCATTTGTTATAGGACATATTTTTTTATTTTCATATCTTATTATGAAATTATAATTTTTGTCAATTTTTTTTTTTTTTAGTTTTAAACTTTTTTTTTACAATAATATTTGAATATAACTAAAAAGTAAAAAATGTGATGTAAAAAAAAAGATTTTTTAAAAATAATACTTTTATATAAACAGATGACAAAAAAGTAAAAAATAACAAAGTAACCCTTTCTTAGTAATATGCTATTCTTTTAAAATGTCGGAGAACTTAAAAATCTAGACTTTTATAAAACAATTAGAAATTGCAAGAATATTGTCATTTCATAAAAGGATTTGAGACCTTTTTTATTTTTATGATCTATTTGAGCTTCAAATGATTTATGAAATGACAATATTCCTGCAATTTTCAATTGATTTATAACAAGTCTAGATTCTTAAAATTTTTGATATTTTTCAAGAATGGCAAATTAACCAAGAGGGGATTACTTTCTTATTTTGTACTTTTTAGTCAACTATTTGCATAAAAGCATTATTTTAAAAAAATATTCTTATTACATTTTATAAATGTGTTATTAATTTTTTTTAATAATTCTGTACTATTAGTTATAATCAAATATTTATTAAATTGATATATTTTGTTATTATATTCTCTGATATTCATTTTAGTAGTCAATTAAATAAGTATCCACTCCATTTACTATTAGTTTAGTGATACATTTTCTGTATATATTTTCAGTTCACCATAATATGATTTGTTATATTTTCTTTTTATATTCTTAGCTTTCAAAATATTGATATAATTATTATCACTAATATTTCCTAACAATTTTTTATTATTATTATAGTTATTGTTTTTTTTATATTCATTAAATTGTTCATTTCTCATTTTATTTTAATATATTATTAGCATCCTTATTCTCAAATAATAATTCATATATATATATATTATTTATTCAGTGGCTGTTTATAATTCCATTATATTATTAGTAACATTATTTTCATAAGAATTATTCATTATTTTCATTTTTGACATTTTCATAAGTTAAGTAATTAATATTTGTTTTTATTATATCACTTTCTTTAGCTTTAAATTTTACAGTTATCATTTTGTTAATGTTGTCTTTATTATTCTGCTTATAATTTTTATTATTATTTCTATTTATATATTCAACCACTAAACATCACATGATCACCATTTCTTATGCCTTCTCATAACTGTTATTAAAACAGCCTTCTGGCATCCATTGTTTAATCTGGCTTGCACTGAGTGGCACTACTGTATGGAAAGTTTTGCCTGTTTTTAAATATTCAATGATTTTTACTTTTTCCATGTCTTTTACTCATTATATAATTCATTTTATTAATATTAATAATTTATTTAAAACTTTTTTTTTTCATTGTAATTCTCATCTTTAATTGATCTCTATATATTTTTTAAAAATTATGATTTCCATTACATTTATGAATTTAATAGCATTAAAAATATTTTGTAACATACACACAATTATGCATGTATAAGTATTTATTATCTGATCTTTAAGTACCAAACTTTCTGCACTCTGAAATAAATGAATATAAAAAATGTAAATCAGGAAGTTTGATATTTGTAGTTCAAAATCATAATAATTTAATATTAATAATGTAGTATGTAAATGATAAAATCATTTGTAAGAGATTATGATATATATCAACTGAAGAGTGCTGGTTCAATACGAAATGCATCTTCAACGTTATTTATGTTTTTCAAATGTTTATATTCATACATTTTAAAAAACATATATAGAACTGAAGTTTTAATTACAGACAGACACACACATATATATATATATATATAATAGTAATAAAACCAAGTGATAAATCACACGACTTATATAGCTTGTAATTACCAATATATAATAAAGTGCAAATATTTTTAAACAAGCTTATTTTATTATTTTTTATTTTTTTATTTTTATGATAAATGCTATAAGAGAAAGCATTCAAATCTTTATCTATGATTGTCCCCATCCTCAGACCAGTTTCAAGTTATGGCTTTCGTCAGTGAGGATCTAGACCATCAGATTCAAAAATACCAACTCTAACCAAGGGTTTATCTAATGCTTAACTATTAAGAAGATTTGAAACTTTCAGATTTCTAATGTTATCAAATTGAGCTCTCCTACTAAAATAGCATATGGGACTAAACTAAATTCAGATACTCCATATATTAATAGCCTTAGCAATTTAATATAGCCAAAGCTTCAATAGCGAAATTATAATAGTAATAAAACCAAGTAATAAATCATATGATCTATATAGTTTGTAATTAGGAGTATGTAATAAAGAGCAAATATTTCTAAACAAGCTTGTTTTATTATTTTTTATTTACTTATTTTTATGATAAATGTTATAAGAGAATGCGTTTCAAAGCTTTATCTATGATTGTCTCAATGGGAAACACTCTAAATATTGAAAAAAGAATCAAGAATAGAATGAACCATCTATTCTTGGAGATAAAGGTATGCTTATAATCATTAGAGCCCTAAAAATAGGTGGATTCATTTTAGTCTTGATTCTTTGTTCAACATTTAGAGTGCTTTTAATTCATAGCTGAGGGGGTATGATTTACACCATTTGTTTGATATACAATGAGCTATGTTTAATTTAATCTTATATATATATACATCATACTTATATATGTATATAATGAGATTTTATTCATGTAAACATAAGTACTTTTGCCTTAGATGATGAAAGAAAACTATTACTTTTAATTGACAGCCTCCCTGAAACTAAATAATTTTTTCCCACTACCATGATAGCTCTTTTTTTGGGGTTTATTGGTAAAGTAAAAGAGGGTCCAACAATAAACCCTAACAAAAGAGCTATTATAAATAATGGAGAAAAGTTATTTAGACTCAGGTAAATTGTCAATTAATAGTAATTGATAGTTTTTTGGCAACATCAAAGATAAAGGTTATTTTGGTTTACATGGATAAAATCTCCTTGTTTCTGTTCTTTATTAGAATAACATTCCTTGGAAAATATTAAATTCAATTATATATATATTATCTGACAGAGTTTTTATTTTATATATATATGGTTATACATATACAGCTGATTAAGTTATTAATTATAATTAAAAATTTATGATTGCAATTGTTGACAAATTGTTTTAAAACTAAATATTGTAAGTAAAATTATTACTAATACATTTTACTAGTTCTGTTATATTTGCAATCTCAGGCACTTTTAAATCTGGAGCCTAATTTTAAATATAGGGGATTTAAATTCAGACCTTCACACCACTTCACTCTTCACACTATCTCATAATAGTGATACACATGACCACACACATGCAGAAAAGATAAATAATCACCAATATACATATTTCGTGCTAAACAAGCACTCATCATTATTTCTCAAATAAAAACTGTAGATCTGTTAAAACTGTAAGCAAATTAAAGATTAGAAAAACATTGAAGTACAATTAAGGAGAAGTTTTTTTTTTTAAAAAAAAAAGATTTTGAAATAATTATAATTATAAGTTTAAAAAACAAAAATGCAATCCATTTATATCCCTAATGGTACAACATTAACATGGGGTTATAAATCACTGTTGCTAAATGATTTATTAAACAATTTCAAACAATTAATGCAGTGGATAGTTTTGAATCCAAAATATTCATCTGTGGATAACAAACATGTAAAAAGAGAATATATTGCAATAAAGTAAATTATAATTTTGTATTAAGAGACTTTGAAATATTAAAGAACTCACTTAATAAGAGTATTAAGAAAAAAATTGTTTGTTTATTTAATGCAATAGAGAAGATGTGTTTAACAGTATCAGACAATTCCAAAAGTTAAAAAGTTTAATATGTCTTAAAAATGAAGCATTCAGATATTAAAGCACCAACTAACTTGTTATTATTAAAAAACTTTATTTCATTAGAAAAAATTAAAAAAGCTGAAAAGATAAAAAAAAATCCAAAGAGGGAAATTAGCTAAAAGTAATCAAAGGAGGAGACCATTGAAGCTGAAGACAAGCATACTGCTTATCAACTATCAGTAATATATCTGGAAAAAAATCAAAATTCAAAATAAAATATAATTACATTATAAATCTAAAAAAAAAAAATCTACAAAAATAAATAAATTATGTATCAGGTATAAACAAGGCACATCTACTTTAAATATAATTCTAACGAACCATAGAAAAAAGCGACTGTAATAAATAAAGTATATACTATAATACACCATATAAATTAAGATGAGTGCGAGCATAAATGTCATATACAAAATTTAATAAATTAATAGACTATTTGATAAAACAATTACTTTCAATTAAAGTAAATCTAATTAAATTAAAGCTCAAAATAGCATAAAAATGAATACTTTCACCCTAAAAAAAAAAAAAAAATTATGGGAATTTAGATATCTAGACAATTTTTAAAAAAATTAGCAATTTATAAGTAAAAAATTTAATTAATTATTGGTCAATACAGTTCAATCACTAATAGTAAATTAGCAATTGTTTAATAAAGTAAGTTAATTAGCAACTAAATATAAATGAGTTGCTAGATTACTAAGATTTCTCTACTTTTGGTAAAATTAGTATTTTTCCTGAATCTCCTAAAAACAAAATTCGACATTTTATCAATACACTCACACATACATAAATATATATCAGTTGAGAAAGATTTTGAAAAAAATAATATAAATGTTGTTTTCACTACAAGAGATTCAATTTTATTGAGGCATGAATTTCAATTTCAAGGATTCCATTTCAAAAATTGTTAATATTTTTTTAACCTAATTTTTTTTATTGGTATGAATATGAAAATAATAAAATAATTGAAGTGCATTTTCAGAATCACAATTCAAATTATGTCTAATACATGCTAATCCTGATTTTAAAAAGCTATCTTCAATATTTGTTACTTCTAAAAATAAAAAAAAATCCAAAAATTATTATTCCCAGATAAAAAGTGTTAAATATTTGTTGTTCCTAAATAAAATTCTATCTTCTTTCATATCACAAAAATAAATAAATAAATGTGTTTTCCCTTAATTTTATGAACTTAAATATAATGATTTTGAATTTTTATCTCAAAACTTTTATTAAATGGGTATAAATATGGGTGATACATTACAAATATGGATATGAAAAATTACAATATTAGATGAGTTATGGAACTAACATTATTGAGTTAAAACAGGGTTAGGTATTTAGTGTTTAAGTTCTTTGTTAACTTTATTAGAGAGTCTGATATAGCTTCCATGTCTCTTGAAAAATGAATGTTGTTGCAAGAGTTTTGTCTCTTTGTTTAATTTTCTCTATGCTCTGAATAAATAATGAGTTTTCATCTGAATTTTGAATTTTTTATTATCATTGTTGTTAATAATACAACTTTTCATGTGTATTATGTAATGTAATTATTATAGTATTACATAAAATGGATTTAAATGCAAGCATATTTTAATTTTTAAAAATAATTCCAAACTTTATTTAATGTATTATATGGAATTATATTTTAATATATGTTGCCACTAAAATTCAAAATTTGAAGGATATTATTATTTAAAATTCTTTCACACTCTTAATTAAAATGTGCAAAAATTAAACATTTTATTAGTTGCTACAAAATAATGAGACAACATCAATGGAAATATCAATAAAACTTATTGTTAAAATATAAATAAGTCTGTTTTGAATTTAAATAATTCTAAGAAATAGGCTCAAAATGAAGAATAAATATGCCTTAAAATAAAATTAATAGAATTTAGATGCAAATATTATGGAAGTATTCCCAGATAAATTAATAGGATGGAACACTAATTTATCTTGACAAGATCAAAAAATACACACATCGAATGATATTAGTCAATAATATATATATATATATATATATATTATTGACATACACACATCGAATGATATTAGTCAATAATATATATATATATATATATAACTGTTTAAGAGAGGCATGGAAATTACTTTGAAAATTTCTTCATGATTTGAATTCTCATTTAGGTACAAGCTATTTAGTGTAATGCAGATTTATTTAGATATAATGTGTAAAATATCATCATCTTTAAGAATTTTATTAGGTTGGTACAGAAAAGTTGCATCAAAACATTGATCAGTAAGCATTTAATGCTAATGCATTAGACATTTTTATGTATTATATATAAAACATTATTGTTGCAATATTTGAAGATGTAAATAATCCACCAATTAAATATTGGAGTTCAAACTCATGAATAAATATTTAAAATGACTAATACATTAAATCACTGCAACATTTACGTATATAAGCCACAGAAATATATCTATTAAAAAATCACCAATGATTTGTTCTCTAAGTAAAAACAGTGTGTATTCTCTTAATTATAGTTTATATTATTAGCTGAATATGTTGCATAACTTTTATAAACTGATTATTTCAAGATTATATTAGATATTTAATTCATTTATATAATATTATCTTTATTAAATTATTTCCACCATTTTACCTTACATATATGTAGGGTTGTCAGTCTGAGTGACAATAAAACACCTCGAAATAAATAGTTGTGTTACATACATGTGAAGTTTAAACATAAAGATACAAATGTAAACTAATAATCCATATCTATCAGTAATAGTCAAATTAGAACTTATAAACTATTTTATTTAAAAGAAACAAAAAAAAAATAAAATTCCTAAACACTGGCTATCATTTTCATGTTTATCTGATAATATTTAAAACTTATATTTTTTAGTAATATTAATTTTTTTCCTTTGTTTGTATTTATAATTTAAATTTGCATACATTTGTTCATCTTCAAAATGAAATGGTATGGTTAGAGTGAACTTCACCGAAAGCACTCAGTTTTACGTTATAAAGAAAAAAGAAACTACTTTGTTATGCAGATGAATAAATGTATGCAAATTTGATTTTTTTAGTAATAGTAATATAAATTATTATACCACTAATTACATCTTGAATAATATAAGCTAAATGATCAAATATATATAAAGAAAATAAAAAACAAGAAGAAAAGGGAATGGAAAGCATGTGTAAATATCTAGCATAATTTATTATTCATTTATTAATTTAATGTTCACATGAACACTATTTCTTATGCTAGCACATTACTGTTATTAAAACAAGCTAAACTCTCCATACAGTAGTGCCACTCAGTGCCAACCAGAGTAATCAATGTATGCCAAAAACAGAAACTAGTCTGGGGATATTGGATGAGTAGGCACTAGATAGGGAATTTATGCACAAGTCTTCTGGCATCCATTGATTACTCTGGTTGGCACTGAATGGCACTACTGTATGGGGAGTTTTGCCTGTTTTAATAACAGTAATGTGCTAGCATAAGAAATAGTGATCATGTGATGTTTAGTGGTTTAACACCAATCCTGCCTAATAGGATAATGGTGGATATGGTTGTTAAAGAGCCAAAGACACCAAAATGTATGGGTACTGTACTGGGTTCAGACCCATATGCCTATATAAGATATTGAGCTTAGATTGAAAATAATATATTGTGTTTTCAGTTTTATTCTCATAGTTTTGTAGTTAAGTAGAGATAAAAGGTGGCTGCTGGAAGATTGCATTAGATCAGTGCTCTCAGATCCAAAGCTCCTCACTGATGAAGGCCACAAGCCAGAAACTAGTCTGGGGATATTGGATGAGTAGGCACTAGATAGGGATTTTATGACAAGCCTTCTGGGATCCATTGATTACTCTGGTTGGCACTGAGTGGCACTACTGTATGAAGAGCTTTGCCCATTTTAATTTAATGTTATAAATAACAATACTTGTAGTTAAATATTATATATTTAGCCTGTATTCTGCCCATCCTTCTTCTATGTATTTAAATGGACATATAAAATGACTTAAATTCAACATGGGTATGACAATAATATTGGCATTGGCTTTGAGAGTTCCATTATCAGGTTTTTAGTAATATTAATGGCTAAGGAGTTGGAGGGTGGAGAAGATTGAAGCTTATCCATTAAATTTTGAAGATTTGCTATATTAATATAAACTGAGCATTGATTATATATGTGTGTGGGAGATGATGATTTGGACCAACTGATGAATGCTCATTCAGTGTGAAATACATATATTGGAGATCATTTATCTCTTTTACATGTATGTGGTCATGTGTATCAGTTGTATAAGATTAAGTGGATAGATTTATGGAACTTGAAAGTCTGAATTTAAATCTCCTCTAATTAAAATAACTTTGCTGTAAATATTACAATTGCCTTACTGTTATTTTCATGAATGAGTAATAAAAGAATTAATTGAAAGATAGCCAATCTCTGTCTTGAAGTAGACTGTGATGGAGTAGAATATATATATATATAATATTATAAATTGATGTCTGTATTTCTTCAAAATATTATACGCAAATTTATAAATAAATATTTAAAAATACAGTATTTAAAAGCTTATAAAAAATATATGTATAACCGTCACTTAGGAGCGCTTTCAACTAACTTGTAGCTTTGTCAACTATCACATTTAAAATGTCAGCTTTCCCATAATTCTATGATGTCTACTTTTCCCATAATTCTGTGATCTTAATGTTTGCTGTTTGTCTATTAACCAAATCTTGCTTGTATTTACATATCAACATCACATCTTTAATTTTCCTTTTATTATTATTTCTTTCAGTTTCCAATATTTTTATGTTGTTATAATTAAAATCGAAACAGGTGAATCGAGGTGCACATTGGAAAAAAGAACAAAGAAACACTTATTGTTATTTAAAAGGGTTCAAAATACAAAACAAAATTTTAAAAATAATAATAATTTATCAGCTTCTGTCTTTTATGACCATAATAAATCATGTATATATGGTTTCGATTTTAATTATAACAACGTAAAAATATTGGAAAATTAAAGAGGCAATGTTGATATGTAAATACAAGCAGCATTTGGTTAATAGGCAAACAGAAAACATTAAGATCACAGAATTATGGGAAAGTTGACATCATAGAATTATGAGAAAGCTGACATTTTAAACATGATAGTCGACAAAGCTACAAGTTAATTGAAAGTGCTCCTAAGTGACGGTTATACATATATTTTTTATAAGCTTTTAAATACTGTATTTTTAAATATTTATTTACAAATTTGCGTATATATATATATATACGCTTGATCGGTGTTTTTGGTAGAACGCCATCTGTGGACATAAATACAAGCGTTAGCAAGTTTTTTAACTTGCATTTTTGTTTATCATAAATGTACCTTTGAGGTCTTTCTTGCAATGATATAGATTGCAGAGGCTTCTACTATGTGGTGATGCTGAACTGAGATCAGACCCATATAGCTATCTGGTTTGCTATGCTGAGTTTGAAGACATTATGTGTCTAAAAAATTCACGCTTGCAAGCTGAATAGAAATTGTTTCATAAACGCTCAGAGTTTGTATTTAGATCTAGTTTCTTTATTCCTGTCTTTCACTGATGATAGCAAATAGCTTGAAATCATGATCTGAAAGTGGAATTATAGTTAGAGATAGTGAATACTAACTACTCTGACGTTTATGTAAACAAAACATACACTTGATTGGTGTTTTTGGTAGAACGCCATCTGTGGACATAAATACAAGTGTTAGCAAGTTTTTTAACTTGCATTTTTGTTTATCATAAATGTACCTTTGAGGTCTTTCTTGCAATGATATAGATTGCAGAGGCTTCTACTATGTGGTGATGCTGAACTGAGATCAGACCCATATAGCTATCTGGTTTGCTATGCTGAGTTTGAAGACATTACGTGTCTAAAAAATTCACGCTTGCAAGCTGAATAGAAATTGTTTCATAAACGCTCAGAGTTTGTATTTAGATCTAGTTTCTTTATTCCTGTCTTTCACTGATGATAGCAAATAGCTTGAAATCATGATCTGAAAGTGGAATTATAGTTAGAGATAGTGAATACTAACTACTCTGACGTTTATGTAAACAAAACATACGCTTGATCGGTGTTTTTGGTAGAACGCCATCTGTGGACATAAATACAAGCGTTAGCAAGTTTTTAACTTGCATTTTGTTTATCATATATATCTTTGTATTGGTGAGACATTCCACATTAAAAAATGGAATTTATGTTATGAAAATGATTGCATATGGAATAATAATCTTTGACAGATAAGGATGTCAGATTTTAATTTTATTTATATTTAATATATATTTATTATAAATAATTAGTTAGATAAGTGATATATTTTCATGAATAGAGAGTGTTATGAATGATTAATTACTTGACTTACCCCTTATTTCAGGATTATATGAATCTAATGGTGCTCAACAAAAATATTTAACAACAATTGGTTAATTTTATAGGATGTACATCTTTCTATTTACATGCCATTTTGAACCAAAGTAAAAATTCAATAAAGACATTGTAATAGTAGTCTGTTTCTATCTTCCTCTATTCACATCTTATCAAGGCTGAACCCCTAACTCAGGATATTTGATCCTATATCTCTTTTTAAATGGTAATGAATGCATATACAAAATTTGTTGTCAATTAAAATATGAGATATTGTGATCAAGTGATTATAAAAGATTTAAAATTGTGTTAACACTTTACTGTTATTGAAATCTGAAGTGTTGAATAAAAAGCAATTGTAGATTGATTGCAATGCCATTTGCATTCAAAGTTAATCTGGATGTGATTGAGCTTTGAATATCACCATTTTTACATAAAAATTATTTTTCCATCCACTGTAAACATCAAGAAATTTACAAAATAAAATAATAAAGTAAATATTACAAGTATTATATTACAAATGCCTTAAAAGTAATTAGTTAAAAATTCTATAAAATGTGTTTTATAATAGCATATATAAAAATACATTAAAAACATGCATAAAATTAAGCTATTCATTGGTGGCAAATTCTCAATAGAAGCTGAACTATGTTGATGATAAATTCTACATCATGTCTACTTTCAATCATATAGATCTTCCAGAATTTGAAACATTTTTAGTTTCTGATTCTTATAAAACTCAAATAGATAGAAAGGATAAATACAAATATATAATGTTAAAGCACTAACTAGACTATAAAATAGACCAAATTTGTATAGAGTACCAGAAAACATTTCTCCAAAAAATAATGTTCCAAATTAATAATTCTTGAAATTGCCCATATATCTGTAATTCCCCAACTTATTAAAATTTAGCATAAGTTAGGTGTTAATGGTTAATCAGATAGAAATTCAGATGAGAGTTCTGTTTGTTCTGCTTTGATAACTTTTTTGATTGCTAGCAAATTTAAGTATCCAAAACAGAATGCAATGATTTTAAAAGTGAAGAGCATTTCCAATGCTAACATAAACAATAATAGTCTATTTATGGCAAATGCAAGAAATACTACATCTGGCCAAATATGACTTTTAGACTTTTAATGTATTATATATAATCTTAAATATTCTCAATATTATTATTATTGAATGTATTTTGTGTTTTATATTTAAACTATTATACATAGTTTTTGCTTAAAGATTCATTGTTCGAAAATAAGTGAAGTTTGGTTGGGATGTTTTTTGAAGTCATTTGGTTAGGAAAGGTTGTTACACTTTGGAATTCAACACAGTCAGAAATTTCAAATTTTCTATGAGTTTACATGCACTCAACAAGAAATGCAAACTTAATTCATCTTTCCAAATATCTTATACTTATCTTGGAAAAGAGAATGTTCATTAGAGGAATAATTCCTGATCATATATATCTGTATAGCATCAAAAGTTAATAATTACTGATCACATACAGCTGCATAGCATCAGAAATGTAATTTCTAATCATGGGTATTGTTTTCCAGATATTTAATCTCTGATTTTATAAATATTAGTGATGGGTTTGTAAATATTAATGAGCTTTTAATTTTCCAGAGGTAGCATTCTTATTACCAGGCATAATTTGACAATTATTGGAAACCCTCTGTATTAGAGCTGAAAATATTACCCCCCCCCCATAAGATATTCATTAACAGTATGAGCTGAAAGTTCAGAGAGATCTGAAAGAAGATAACACAATACAGAAAATTTCAACTTCTTCCTGGATGTTTTGATAACAATAAAGAAAATCATTGGTGAAAGTTTTGATTAACTTTATTTATAAAGAAATGAGATTCAACAAAATATGTTTGTTCAAGTTATTTCAAAAAGATTTCACAAAATGTAACATGACAATATTCCCATGGAAAAAAAAAATCATAAAGACAACATAGTGTTAATAAATTAAAATACAATATGGATCTAAGTAACAAAATGACAATTCTCAAAGAGATAGAATAATAACAAGATGGACTCTGGTTTATTTTTTATCGCTAATCACATAAAGAAATTCATAAACTTATGGAAAAACTGGAAAAGAATTTAGAATAGCAAAAACAATGAAACACTATGGAGCAAACAGAAATCATGGCAAATTGAGCACTAGACATGAATCAGATAATAGAATTAATGAGATTAATGTAACAAAATTTCTTTAGAGTGAAAAAAAGAACAACAAAAATTGAAACAAGAAATAAAATGGGAGCATTAAGAAAACAGCAGAATTACAAGAAGTAAAAAAAGAATTAATACAAGAAATGAAATCAAGACAAAAACCATTAGAGATAAAAATGGCACAATTTGAAAGTGTGGTGTAAATGGGAATACAACAAATGGAAAGCAGAAAAATTATATAGAAAGCAGCCACAAGACAGAAAGATAGCAGACCAAAAAGATAAAGATAAATAGCAAGAACTTTTGTTTGTTGGTGGTTTGTTTTGTATATTTTGTTTTGCGCATTAAAAATAGTGTTTATATATACCTTTGATTTATCTTAAAAATGCTTTAATTTTTAAAGAAAACAAAAGTTAAATGAATATGGCTATCATGAATCAGACTCCCCCCCCCCCCAATCGTTCTACTCCATAAAACCAGAACAGTTAATTATATATATGTCTAAATACTATTTTAAATAATAATATATATAAAGGCCAAAACTGCATTATTTGAGACACAATCGTTATTTTTAATGTTAAAATTTTTAATGGCAATAAGGTGCAAAGAAAAATTAATGCAAAAAAAAAAAAAGCCTTTTTGATTACCTTAAAATTAAGCTAAATAGTATTTCATAATTTACAAGCTAACACACGCTCTTTGTTTTATTGAAAGGATATTATCTGAAAACAATTCATGCATAAAATAAATCATGTCGGAAATTACTTTGCATACCAGTAAATAAAAAAATATATATTGATTTTATTAACATTTTCAAGGTAAATTATAATTCTGATAACCATTAACCCAGTAACTCATTAGTAATAGTGGGAAGTTGGACAAAAAGATAATGTAGCTTTTTCTAAGCATTTTTTATTTATTTATGTTTTTTAGAATAAAAATAAGCAGACGATAATGCGTGTTAAGGATTAGTATATAACAATACTGTCTGGCGTAAATTTTTTAATATATTTAAATTAAAATGCGGAAATAAAAGGGGGAAAAAACTAAAATTTTCTTATAAATCTCAAGGTAGCAATAACTTAATCAGAAATAACAACCATACACAAGTATATATAATGATATAACCTGATTTAGATGCCCTTAAAGAAATAATGGGGGAGGGGGGCAGATCAATGAATATACAAATATGGTAAATGTGTAGTGTATAAATTATCATACCATTTTTAATTAGATGACTATGGACTACATGTCAAATCAATCAAATTAGTCTAATTTTGAAAATGAAACAGTAAAAATAATTCTCTTGCTGAAGGTATCTAAAGCCAAATTGAAATTAACCAAGAACCAATCAACGCAGTTAAAGATTAATATTGAATAGTGAAAAAGTAATTATGCATAAGAATAAATTGTGATGAATAAGGCAATATAAATCAATTCTTGCATATGAAGTTTTGGCAATAGTAATTTAAAAGTATTATTTGCCTTGTTCCAAGACATTTTAGAATGCCTTTCTGTATTAACACAGATGTATAAAAAAAAAAATCTGAGTCAGCATTTATTAGTATCTGTAAAAAAAAAAAAACAAATAAGGATTAGAATCCAATAAATCTTGGATTGAAAATTGAATATTAATATTCAGAATTTATAATAATTTACAAAAATAGCGCTGCCTTCCCCCGTTCACAGAGATTTGCCATCTGTAGGTTGAAACAAATATTAAATAAAAAATTAGAAATTGAGAACATACATTTTAAGTACATTTGTCTGTAAATGTGTGATATCATTAATTATCTTTAATTGACAAGCTTCAACTAATTTATTATTTTACTCTCTTTTCATAACTATATTATTCTATTTCTGTGTTATCGGTTGTTGTTTTTTAATGTCTTGATGTGCATAATTTTTAAATTAAATTATATAATAAGTATGTATCTATTAAAATTATATATTATGTAAGATTCAATATTATACATGGTTAGTAGATGTGGGGGGAGGGGATAAGGCAAGTTGGGGTGCAAATCCCAGAATAAAGCAAAATCTAAGATAAAATATAACTTTACATATATTTTAAAATATTTTATTTTTCTATATAATTTTAAGTAATACGTGTTATTTTAATTTATTAATATTTCATTTAATATAAATTTGTTATACAAACTAAGTTCAGTTCTTCATTATCACTCTAGTCAAAATATAAAATAATATGACAAAAAATTGATCAAAAGGATTTGTTTGTGATCTTGATGATTGAAAAAAAAAAAAAAAATGTCTATGATATATAATAAGTGAAAAAAAAAAAAGCAAAGTAAACTATAAAACTGAATAATAAAAATAATGGTAGTTATAATATATTTTACCCCATAATCTAATTATTTATATTTGATTTGTTTAAATAATATGTGAATCATGCAATAAGATTCTGGACAGCACTAAAGTTTATTTAAAGCTTCAACAGGTTCAAGTCGAAAACATTGTTGTGACTATGAAAAAGGAATAAAAATTTGAAAATTAAATTTGAAAAACAGAAAATATTCATATAGCTAATAAAAATTAAACTATTGGATGCTAAATAAATATAAGAACTTAACTAGACTTAAAAAAATTTAAATAAGGTAATTTGATTATATTTATTAGGGAAAAAAGATTGTTAATTTATAATGAAGCATGTGAGAATCTTAAAATTCATTTAGTAACAATGTATTATGATTTAATCTTGGAAAAATATGTATTGTATCCTCATGGTCAACCACCTAAGATAGGCATTCTTATTTATTTTGAACAATTACTAATCAATAAATGAGCATTATATAGCATAGTGATTGAAATAAACAAACCTTGAAATAATGTTGATAATCATTGGTACTCCTTCATCTAATATGTTTTAAAAAACATGATAAATGAATATAAAATAATATCAAATATATCTTTTGTTACCAGAGATTTTTAATTAAAAATATGTAGATAAAAATTCAACTCTTATTTGAAAATGTTTGACAAAGATAGAACTTACCGCCCTGTACAATTTTGTTTTAATAGGAGATTGGTGGAATCAAAAGCTAAAATTGAATGAAAGCTGAAACTATCTTCTTATTTTTTATATTGATGCTTAAATATTACGTGACTTCCTAAACAACAAAAAATTTAATTATTGTTGACTGCTAAAATATTTATAACATTTCTAAAAATCATGATATATTTTGTGGGTAAATCAATTTCAAAATCTGATCCTTTTTTGCCACTAATCTGACTTTTAAATTTTTAAATAAAATAGTCTTCAAATAAATGGGAAAAAATATTATAACAATCAAAGAAATAGAAAAAATAATATAACAAATCTTAGAAATTTTTTTTTAAAAAAAAGAAACTAAATAGGAAAATTGATGTCTGAAACCTAAACTTAATCCCTATATTTGTAAAAAGAAAATCTTCTAAATATATAAATAAAATAAAATAAAACTGCTTTCTTAACAAAGAAGTTGATAAAAATGTGCTGAGATTGGAGGATGTGACTAAGCAGTTATCAAGCTGAATATGATCTTTACATATGATTAACAACTGTAACTTGATATCAGATTTTTCACTGTAAAATACCCTAGTAATAAAAAATATCGGAGTATAAAAAGATAAAATAGAATTTGATAGAATTGATCTAATTTTTAAAAAAAATTGTTTCCATAAAGTAGCAGTAGATGGTGTCAATATTAAATTTAAAATCATAAAGCTGTTGCTATTTACAAAATAATATCTTATGATTTTACTAAAGATATCATGAATAACCTTTTGTTTAAATAATTTTCTAAAGTAGTAGTGAGAACTATGGGTTTGTTTTAATACTGACTGGAGGAAGGTCGAGATATTTAAAAAAATATTAAAATAAATTATTGAAAAATTAGGGCAAGTTAGGACTGTTTAAGCAATTTGTGCTTTAAAAGATAGAGACGAAATTCATTTAATATAAAGAAAACCTGCTATCTGGATAGAAATTATATATGTACATATTAGGGATTCAATAGGACTTACATAATGGGAAGATTTTTTCTTATTGAAATAAATTTTTTTGACTAAAGTAGACTTGTTTAAAATGCATTAATTAAGCTGTGATAATAGTAGAGAATTTGCAACTAATGAATTCAAAATTTGGAACAAATTAAAAGAACTATTTTAGATTTTTAATTTTGTACATTTCACATCAATTGTGATGAGAAAATATATTAGACAGCATATAAAAAAGAATATAGTTATTCTAGGATCTCTGAAATAAAAAAACGTATGTGTGAGAGAAGCAGGGCAAGTAATTTTGCACTTATTTATGGAAATATTTTGAAACTGTTTATAGAATATTAATATAATTACAAAACTATAAACATATATCAACAAGTGGATCTTTCTGTTCGTGTAATTAATTAAATATAAGAAGTACAATTTTGCCGATTGTGATCTGAGGTGTTTATTTTGCCTTCTGAATAAAAAAAAAATCAGTTTTGTTAATAAATCTGAAATTCAAAAAAGTTATAGAAAACCTGGAGAAAAATAATTGTAGTAAGTACGAAAGACATTAAAGAAAACTCATAAACAAGGCAGACATAGAAAGATGAAGTCAAAAAATATAAAAAGATTAAACAATAAAATGTGAATGGTGCTGAAAATTAGGTATCAAATAACAAAACAAAGAGAAGCACAACAAGATTTGCTATAATATTGAATATTGCTCAATATATCAACTTGATATTTTCAATAGCAGAAGTAGAATAAATGCAACTGATCCTCATAAAGAAATTCTGGCACGTAGATATTATTAATATAAAAATGAATTAATATTCAATGCTTATAATCATAGTGGAATTTGATGAAAATATTGAAAAGGTTTTTATATATTAAAAGTAGCTAGATGAATTTAATAAGCAGATATATTTTCTAAGAGACTTAATGTAATAAAATTTTAATTGTTTTAATTCTGATTAATATAATAATTTATATTGTATATCTGTAACTATTATAATCAATGGCATATTAAATTTTTATGGAAGTTTTATATATGATATATTTTTAAAGATATTTGCCATTTACAAAGAAAAAAAGGTAAAATTAGGGGAAAGAATCAAGTTTTTGTTTTTGAGGTTGTGAATAATCAAGATATAAATGATATCTGTGATAAATATTAGAAGAATCCATATATTTTGCTTTGTGTTGTATCATATCTGATCTTGCCTTCAGAAGTGGACTAGTCCAGATTCCTTCCTTATGTAATGGATTGAGTACTCATTGCCACTAACCAATGTGTAACACATTGTGTATAAACATAGCCAAAGGGCAAAACATAAGTATGGCCAATGTGTAAACATGTGTATAAAATCCTACCATTGGTTAGTATGGACCAATAGACAATGATGCTAATTGAATCCGATTGCTGCCAGTAAGATAGATGATCTGGCAATAAATAATCAGCCTTTTTGGAGGCAAGCCAGAGAGAGAGAGATATCTGTCTAACCTAATCAAATGAATGTGCTCTCAATTGAAACTACTTTCAACTGTGAAAGTGTTTCTACTATAATCATCACAGTGAGGCAAGTCCACAATAAAACAAGAAGCTGCTATGACAATGGCCAACTCGGGGCAAGCTGTTCAGTACAGCCAGAAGAATCTTGACTAGAACTCATGAGGCAAGCTAATGTATACAGCTAGAAGTGAGTTCAGTCATTCGGGCCACCAGCTCATTAAAATTTGCTTTTTGTTTGTTGAAATAAACGGACAAAACCCTGTGTGAAATTTACGACTAAAAAATACGCTAATGAAAATATTAATTACTTTTTACTTTTGTAGATAAAACATTTTATATTACTTACAATCAAGAGATTATTAATTTTATGTCTAAGATTTTAAAAACGTACATAAAATAAGTTTTATTTATATTTAAACGATAGTTTCCTCATCTATCTATTGTGCTAAAAGAAATAAACATTTTAACAATTTCGCCACATTGCTAATCGATTGATGGAAATTTTTTTTTATTCAATCGACTATATATATTTACCTATCAAATGTTATCAAATGGTAAAGCGTTGGTGGCCTAGCGGTTAGCATAGCTGCCTTCCAAGCAGCTGGCCAGGGTTCGCTTCCGTCAACGCTTTGACATATATATATATATGTTATCAAATAAAACAAAACTATTGTAATCCATAAAGCCACATTTGAATACATTCAGTTGAAAGTTATTTAAAATACAATGCTTGAGAATATATAATACTAACAAGACATTAGAGAATTGAGTTTGAGCGCTTTCCAGGAATGAATAATGTCATCTATATTAAAATAAAAAATGACTACATAAATCTAATGAAAAAAATTAATTAAACTTTTATCTAAAACTAATTATTCATATTAAAAAATTTAAGATTTGTGTAGATCTATAAACAATGAGGATTGCCAATTCCTCTACAAGCTTTATGATAAATGCTTAGCCAGAGCCAGCAGTTAAAATATCTCGGACAGGAACCCCCCTCCCCCCCAAACCCCTGACTATGGTTTCGTGCTTTGGCACTCCTCAGAGAGGTGTCAGGGTAGGTTCAGACACTAGATCTAAAAATACCAACCCAAAGCCAAGCACCTATCTAAAAGTTATCTATTGAGTGAAAAATCTGAAATTTTCAGACATCTACATGTCTTCAAACCCAGCTATCCAACTCAAATAGCTATATGGGGTTGATAGATCTTCAGCCATACCATATATGAGTAGTCTTAGCAATATAAAATTGCATAAGACTTATGGCAAAGACTCTAAATAGTCAAAATAAGAGTCATAGATCACATGACCCTATCTCTTAAGCTAGATCAATATTTAAAAAGAACAAAAATTTAAAAAAAAAGAACATAAATTAGAAATTAAAAATATTCAAATCATTTCCAAGCATTTACATAATATCTTAGAAAAGATCCAGTGTAGAGATTCAAGAAAATTCTTACAGTGTTAAAAATGGATAGAACCTAGTCCCTACCTTTCTTGAAAGTGGTGTAGTAAAAATTACATTATAGAAATATTCATTATGTGCTCTAATCTAATGAATGACTAATAAAAATTATTAATATACTTCTATCAAGTGGTTTGTGTCAAAATTGTGAGGGCAGTAAGTTTGACACTTATCAATTAAACTGTAATTGTTTGCTGAACAATGATATAAAGACATGTGTAAGAGATTGTGGTCTGGGGCGAATGATGAGTGTTGATTCAACACAAAATGCCTATCTTGGGGATCATGTTTTTTTACATCTTTAGTCATATGTTTACAATTACACTTCTCTACAAATTGTTAAAAGTGGATAGAAACCAGTCCCTACTTGTGACAGTGGTATAGCAAAAATTATACTACAGAAATATTATATTCAAAATATATTTTTATTCTTAAAAATAATAACTTTGTTAATGCTTATTAATAATGATAAAGACAATTTCTATTTCATTACTGCAAAGGAAGATGAAAAATTCTGTGTTCTATTTTTCTTGTAAAATTAACTTTACCCTTGATTTATATTAATAAAGTTGGCAGTGTAACAACAGTTTTAGAATTTCTTTTATATATATGTATAATTTAATATTTAGATTAGGATAAATAATCTTACAGGTTTACAAATGGCAATTAAAAGCTGTTTGATTACTATTAAGTTCATAAATATCCACAAATAGCAGAGCTAAATATTATCTGACATTCTTAAAAGATATGTTTACTGCAGAAAATTATTAGTTAATAGCAAAAGATCATTTGACATTTGAAACCATAAAGATTAAAATTCGATCAATTCTTTATAAGTATTTATTATATTCTTTACAAAGTATATTATCAATTTATCCTTCTTTTTGCATTGACAAGGTTATAAAAAAATTAAACAAATCCTTTTCTCATATTATTTTTTAATGCTTATTTTACTAAAATTAATCCATCTGACAATTTTGATTGCCTAGCAATCTTCCTCAGAGCTACAAAACATATATAATTTACATGACAGCATTATATCTATTTCTAAATGACTCATTTCTTTACACATATCTTATTACTTATATTGATATACACATATATATGCATATATCTCAAATATATATATATATATATTCATCAATTATACTATTCATGCATATATTATCCCTATTTATTTATATATAATACATAAATAAATATCACCTTCAATATATCTATACCTTAAACATATATACATACATTAAACTACTCAAAACTTATACTACATGTATATCATTAATTATTATTATTACAGAAGTCAAATCAGTAAACCATTAATATCTATTAACTATTTTATATTAATTAATATTATTATGCATATAAAAACTGCAAAATATAGTTCAACCTATGAAACTTATAATTTTATAATATTTATTAACTTTTTATTATCAATATTGCTATATGAAACTTAAATTTATTATCATTAAACTTATTAAATAGTATAAATTATTTTTATTTTATTATATTATTACTTAACTAATCCTAATACTAACCTTTTTATAATTCAGTTTTCTAACTGTCACTAATTTGAATTTAAATTTGCTTCTTTTAATGTTATATAATGTGTCCCTCTTTTGACTTTTTATATAACTAATTTTTATCTTTTTTTAAATTTATTATTTGAAATTATTATTTCAATCTCAATTAAATCAAAGGAGTTTTTTGCCAAAATCTCTATTTAACATGGATTTGATATTATTATAAAAATCGCTTTTTTGATTTTTTTTTTCTTTTATTATTTGTATATTGAATTGTTTTAATATTATCCTTCTCAAACATATGCACTGTTTTCACTGAATGTAAATAAACAAGTGATTTTTTATATTTATGTTATGCTAATCTTCTATAAATTCAATTTTTTATTTACCTAACAGATGATATTTTTTGCATTTAATTTTACACACTTCATTTGTAACATTATCTATATTTTCATTATATTTTTTAATGTATTTATTATCTAAAATATTATGTTTTCCCTCCATTATTTATTATTTTAAAATTTATTGTGTTATTAAACTTTTTATTGATTTTAGCTATAATTTTATTTAAATTGTTGCAAGTTTTTATGCCCATGTAATTGATTTTATTATTACTATTAACATTATTAAAACTTTTTTCTTCATTGTTATTTTTACAAATAAATTTACTTTCTGTTAACCTTATATTATTATTTATAAACTTAATAGAGTAATTATTATTTAAAAGCTCCCATTTATTAACTTTATTTGTCTATAGTAGTCATCTATATTTGAACAGTAATTTATTGTCCTGTGAACTCTAGAAAACTTTACATTTCCTATTATATTAGAGCACCAATTAGTAATGAATTAATTTTAACAAAATGAACATTTAACAGGTAGTAAGAAAGGTGGATTTGTTTGATTATTTGTTATATATTATTTATGATAATGAAGCCAATCTATTCTTGTAACACTTGCCCATCATATTATTTAAATGTTTGGATCTTATCAATTTTTATCAATCAACCATATTATTTTAATATTGAATTTTTCTTGAATTTGCACTAGTACATAATAAAATAAATACAAAAATAGTTGATAGAAATGATCAAATTTGTAAACACAACACCTAAAGTTATAATTGCAAAAAAAAAAAAAATTTCTAAATGAGTTAAAGTCAATGTAAATCAAACAAAAACCATATAGAATTTATAGGCAAGATTAACTGATACAACAAGATTACAATGGCTAAAATGATCATTATCTAAATATTTTGAAAAAACTTCTTCATGTAAGTTTTCTGTATAAAAATTTCTGTACACAACCAGTTTAAAAAATGTCTATATGTGTTTCCATTTCTAAAAATTTCAACAGTAGTTCAATTCATGAATATTCTAAGAGATATGAGGATCAAAAACTTTCTACATGAATTTACTTAAGATTGTTTACAGAAACTGTAATCAGACTATACAAATCCAGAATCAAGCACACACACACACACACACACATATATATATATATATAAGTATTAAGAAAAAACCCATAGTATAAAGCAAAAAAAAGCTGGGCATTATTTTTCTGGGAAACAGCAACCATTTTACAGACAAACCTGTTGCATATCATACAACATTATAGATCACATGTCCTAAAGCTTCCATGAACATGTATTATAAAAGAAAGAAAAATATTAACTTAGAGAAATAGGAAAACCAATATCTTTAAATGTGTAGTTAAATGATTTCCAAGAGTATATTGTAAGATTAAAAAAGCTAATACTTTGACAAAAGTGAAAACTAGTTCAGGATTTATATAAAGACAAAATTATTAACAAATTAAAACTAGAATGGAAAGACCCTTAAAATTAAAGGCCTTGGAAAACAATTGATTATCACCACTGACTCTCCCCATTGCTAGAAGAGTGTAGAAATCAATGCTACAAAAACAGAGGAAAAAAGTAAAATTACAAGTTTTAATAATAAAATAAAAACAATGGCCAATCATAGTTTAACCTATTAGAAACCATCATCCAAGATTTGTTAATCAAAAATGAAATTTCTTTCAGACTAAATTTTTAAGAAAAAAATTCTTAGACTCTTATAAACCAACTCAAAAGTTGGATCACCCAAACTTTATGTGCTATATGGCATTGCCTACAGATTGCATAATATCACATTATGTAAAGTGAAATAAATTGAGATACTGCCAAATCTCTAGCGATCATTACAATACATAACTGACAGCCAATCAGATGTCAAAGATAGCTGTCTAAAATGACATCCAAACCTAAACACACAACAAAGATTTTATGAAAAACGGGCAGCCACCCTTCTCTCAACTTTTCTTTCTATATATCTAAGCCAGTCATAAGCATTTAGGTTTGAAAGCTTGAAGTTTCAAATATTTTCACAATTAACTCACTGAGTCTAAATCATAAACATACAATGTGAAATCCTATAATCTACTATGAAGTAGTTTTTAGAATACATAATAAGCAGTAAAGTATGTAAATAATATTTTAAATTTGTGAAGTACTGATAGATTTTAGACAGCTATCTTTGATGTCTGATTGGCTGTCAGTTATGTATTGTAATGAGTGCTAGAGATTTGGCAGTATCTTGATTTATTTCAATTTTCAACTATTGGTGCTTCGCAAATTTAAAATATTACTCACATTATGTAGTAAAGCTACACAACATATGAGGAAGAAAATTAGAGTTTATAAAATTTCAAATTATGCAACCTTTGTAGAAATAGTTTATCATGGTGATGGGAAACACAATAACTATACTAAGTATTATATTTACTTTTCAGAAATAATCTTTATAGATCGTTGTTTAGCTTACTCTCATATTTCTATAAAAGATAAAACTATATAGTACTCACACTAGTGTCTTATACTAGACTACTCAAGATTAAAAGACTACATTATGAAATAACTAAGTTTCAGTAATTATAAAATTGTCCAGGCAACATTTTAAATATTGGAAAGTGGAAAAATATATTTTAATAATTAATAATTAAAATTCCCAAGGCATAAAGTTAATACATTCACTCAGTATCTAAAAAAGTAAATCATTAAAACTGCACCACTATTCCAAAGCATTAAAGAGCTACGAACTGTTTTAAGAAATTTCAAATTATTTAAAAGTATATACTTCATATGCAGTAATTATCATTGCATCATTATCCCAGTGATATGAGCCCACAATATGACTATCATATTATTTATCTCTAATATCTTAATATCAGTTGAAAATGACTTTAGCCAAAATAATAAAGAAAAATTTGCAATAATTGATTATTTTAAGAAATCACATACCTATATCTACAGTAGTTATTTTAAGATGTGTCTTGAATACTAATCACTTTTCAGCATATTTAATTCCAACAGAACATTTGCTGAGAATTTTTTCCCCAAAATAATGTTCTGATAAGCCACCAATACACATGATCTCACACATGTGAAAAGGATAAATGCTCTCCAATATATATATATATATATATTTCATGCTGAACCAGCACTCATCTGTTGGTCCAGATCACCAACTCCCCCCCACACATATATAATCAGTACTCAAGTTATATTTCTTGACAGTCTGCTTAATAGGAAGTTAAATGCAAAACTTGTATCAGAAGTTGTTTTCTCTAAAATTACGAATTGGATCAAAAGTTAAGAAAATAGAGCATATACATACTATTCATTGGATACAGATATACATTATCAATAGATTATAAGTGCATCATTAGAGAACATGATAATCATTTTTCCAATTGCAAACAAAAAAAAAAAAAGATGCTTCTCCACTGCTATACCAGAATGAGAACAAAGACAGTAACTAACTAACTGTTATGAATAGTGGCTTTTTTAACAATGATGAAAAAAAAAACTACATAGAAATTTGTTTAAATTAGAGAAAAATTTATTAGCTCTATAGTATTAAGGGCTTTCAGCTTCTGAAGAATAAGGCAAAGATAAGTCTTGTAGTATTATTGCATGATCTTATTTCTTAATATTAGTTTACACATTTAATAAATAGGCAGAATAATATTTTTATAAAAGTTAAGCACAAAATCGATAATTAGGCAACTGTACCATATTTCTATAATTTTAGAGACCAGTTCTCTCTGACAGCTATCTATAAACTCAATCTAAAAATTGTGCAGCAACATTAAAATGGAGTACATTTTTGATTCTACTATATAATGAGCCAGTGAAGTAAGCATATTTAATCATTGATATAAATGTATTGATTATATTGAGTAAAATTGCAGAAAATCATATTGTCTCATAGTTTCTTCCATTCTCTACACATATAAGGAAATCAGCCATTGAATAATTGATTTACCATTAAAAAAATAAATTTTCACTACCATAAATAAATACATATAAACCAAGCTAAAAAAAAATCTAGATTTAAATATTCAAACCATAAGATTGTTTGCAGATAAAAATAAAATACTTTCTCTGCCTAAAAAAATAATTGAATAACTTTTCAAAAATATTTTTCATATAGATACTGACCATTGTAATATAAACCAATTTAAAAACCTCTAAAAATATCTGGAGTTTAAAATACTCTAATAGAACAAGCTATTCTAAACATAGATAGCCTCATATAAAGCCTAAATATTTATTACCCATTCTCAAAGATATTTCATTCATCTGGACAAATGTTAACTTATTTAGTCAATTAAAAAAATCAGCAACAAACAAATCAGCCATGGAAAATAGTCTTTAAGCCAATAAACATCACATGACCACTATCTCTTATGCTTGTGTATAACTGTTGTTAAAACAGGCAAAACTCACTATATGTATGCCACACACAGCAAGCTAGTCTTTCTAGTTAAATTGCATTATTAATTTTTTAATAAATGGAAAACTGGTGTTTTGTCTGATGCATATATATTTTAGAAAATATTAACATCTTGAGAAAGCTATACTTCTTCATTTTTTCTCAGAAATCTCATTTGAAAACTGTGAACAACCAAGGGAATGCCATTGGAATAGTTAATCTAGCTTACATATAGCAATTTTTTTTCTCTACTTCAGTTCTGTCATCTATTTTAAGCTTGTGAAATCAGTACTATGTCAAATGGTAGTGCTTAACAATTTCCTATCTTCCGCAACCCTATCCATATGCATAAATCAGTCTTCACAAGCAAAATGCCTATCAAGAATAATGTTCATAAAAGTTATTAGAGAAGTTTCTAAGAAATAGCAGCCAGCGAAGCCAAAAAAAAAAAAAATTCAACAAGTCAGGAATTTAAAAAAAAAAATGATAAAAAAGACTGAAGAATTGAGAATTTCATACATATTAAAAATATTTCTCATCACAACAAAAACTCTAGCTATCATGTTTCACAGTGGAAAAAATTATTAGAGACCAAATAAGTTGAATATGTTAAAAAGATAATCTGATTGTGAATCTAGTTCTATGGCAGAAAAGATGAGATAAATAGTTATAGAAGCAAAGAGCCCAAGCCATTCAACAGTAGTAGCATAAAATGTTGAATAACAAATAAAGATTGCTAACCAGATTATTTGATATTGCAGAAAGAATCAATAATGATTTAAGTAGTATATTGCAAGTAATAAATTCACAAAGAATTACAATTTCAGAGTTTAAAATAAATTCATTAGACTGTATTTTTTTTTTTTTTAATAATGCTAATCTACTCTGGTAATAGTTGCCTGTCTTTTTTTATATATGTATGAACACTTGCACTTCCTCAATTTTCCATTTACCATTACGTTTCGTTTATATTTGTACATCTCAGTTATTTTATGATGTAATTCATAGCAGCATGTGCAGATATTTATTTTCAAAGGTATTTTATTGATTATTCAAAAGACTACTTTTTTTTTCTTGCTATACATCCAAAATATATACAGATTGCAATTTTTTCATAATAGCCCTTATTCTTCTGACTTTTTGGAGATATTTATAATGTTAGTGACTCAGGTTCTGTTTCATTAGGGACCATCTGCAGATATTTAACTACTTAGTATAACATATATGTATTAAACATAATTTTGTTTCATACGTAAAATTAAAAAAAAAAAAGTAATACCAAAACAGATGTTGACACTCATGTTTTTGTTCTAATAATATTTATGCATACTGATTAAGTCTGAAGTAAGACTTTTTCACACAAACGCACGCACACGTTTTTTTTTTTATGTTTCGAAAGGTGCAAAAGGATTGAACTCATTAAAAAAAAGGTAAAATGTTAAGATATTAGTGAGTTCTGATACGAAACATTACCATATATGAGTGCGCGTATATATACAAATTTTATAACGCTTATCTATTAAAAACAGAAAAACAAGATTTTTGTTTTGTTGCTTCTCTAATCTGGTTCTCTTAAGCCAGAAGCATTTAAAAAAAGACTACTCATGATTCAAGGAACGTATCAACGCTATAACTGTTTTCATCTACTTCGTAATTGTTAATATTTTTAGGTATAATTATTAGCCATACTCCAGGAAAAAAGGACAGTTATTCCTAATCTTATTAAATATAAATTATTTTAATTCTCACTCAAAACAATTAAGCAAAATGAATGCAAGTGATAAGTTGTGATAATATTTTTATCAAGAGATTGATTAAACGATTTGATTTTATAAGTCATGCAATTTTCTCCAAAATATTGTCCTCTGGTGGTGAAAAAAAAAAAAAAAAAATTTTTTTTAAGAGAAATTAATATTTTTTAATATTATTCACATTATTAATTTAATCTGTTTTCTTTTTTGAAGTTTTTCTAGGTAATTGTTATTAATCACAGGTAAAAGAGGCACTGTTCGGTGATGGTCGGATGAAAAATTTTTGATTCTTAATTATTTAAAGAGTACCGTATCCATTAAATGTATTATTGTTTATAGAATGCGTACAGTATTTCCAGAAGCGAAATAAAAAAATTTGCCCGGGGAATTAACAATGAATGGCGCTTATTATTTCTAATTTTAACAGCAAGAAGCCCTTGCAATAAAATTAACGTCATTTCCTTTATATATCAAAGATATTTTGCAATTTCATCAAATAGAAAATAATTTATCATTATTAAGAAAAAATATTATAATATTATTAACAAGAATAAAATTAAATTAAAGCAATGTAAGAAGTTTTAAGCAATTCATTTGAACTTAACTATTATTTGAATTTTTTTTTTTTTTTGGAATTAGCCTGAAACGTTTTTGTGTAAATCGTCGAGGGTGGTTAACTTGTTCAAATCATTTCACGTGTTAAATTAATCTTAAAAGAAAATGCAATTAGTAGATGAAAAATGAAATGCTTTAGTCAAATAATTCGTAAAAATAGGGTTGCTTAATTTTAGATCTTTTTTTTTTTTCTAAACTATTATAAGCTTTTCATATTTACGTATCCCACACACACATACCGTTCGCAATTTTTCTGCGATTAATACAACGTAGGCATGTGCATATACATTACTGTATTTGCGCTTATGTACATATGTTTCGCGTGTCTAGTTTCGTAATATTTTGACTCAAAACAAGAATTCAGTTATTCATAATCAATCACATTTAATTTGCTAGTATAATATTTCATTGAATTTACCGCTGGAAAAATTAACTATTCATTAAGTCAAACATTTACCATAACACAACTTTTCCTGACTGTTTCAGTATATTCCAATATACAGTAATTAACCAAATCCACGATTTCATTTATATTTATTTCAGTTTTATTATGTTTTGGTATATATTTTCTGTTTTTTATTATTATTATTTTATTGTTTACATTTTTTATGGTATTATTTATATTGTTATGTATTTTATTTTATATTGTTCATTATATCATAACTCTGAAGAAGACTGAAGGACAGTCAAAACGTAAGATTGTGCATGCATATAGGTACAATAAACGGTTTTTGCTAAAAAGTGTTCAAAGTAATGGGTAAATTTCATTTATACAGTAACTAACTGAAACATTTTCTGTACATTAGTATTTCATTTTAGTTTTTAAACAAAAATCTAGTTAGTGTTTATTTATTAACAAATTTATATAATTTTAGCAATAGATTAATTATTTTTTAAAAAGTAATATATTACATGTGTTCCATCAAAATATAAATACATATATATAAAATAATATAAATCCATAAAATATTTAATAGTTACATCTTATAATAATTCATACAGCACATAAAAAAAGTCAACCTGTTAATTTGGAAAATATTAATACTGTATTCCAATTCTTTCTTTTATCTTAGTTATAATTTTGTTTTTAAATCTACTGTCATTATTAGCAAATGCTGTAATACTAGTACATAATTATCCAATCAAAATAAGGACATACTTTTATATGTAGTGCTATGGCTAATTTTAATTTTATGTACTCTAATTTCACCTTCATTCCATATTGCCTTTCTTTGCAGATAATCATTGCATCTATAGAACATAAAATATATTTTTCCCTTGATTCCAAAGCAATGATAACATGAAAAAATCTTCATTGATATCAAAAGATTGATTATTAGTTGATAATATGATGATTCAATTCAAGTTTAGAAAAGTTAAGTTCAATGTTAAGTAGTATTATGATACATTAAAGTTAGATAGAAGTAATTTGTCTGTGGAGAGTTATCACAAAAGTGATTTGTTATGTCATATGAGAGATGCAGTCAATGATTGAAAGTTAAGTGGAATGATAGTGAGAGGTCTAAAGATTGAAAGGTCACTAACAAAGAAAACAGAATGAGACTAAATAATAATATGAAGGTGAAAAAGATTTTCAGTAATATTTCCAATGATTTAATAAAAGGATACTGTAAACAATATTAAAGCAAGCAATGAGTCACAATATAATTTAGAATAATAAGTATAAGTAATGATGGTGTGGTAAGAGTTCTTGAAGCATTGAGAGCAAATGATTCCAATTCATGAAACTAAAACTGACTTTGAAGTCTAGTTGACAAGCAACAAAAATCTGTGTATTTATGGGTTTCAACAAATATAATATTTTCATGCAACAACAAAATAATGGGGGCCACATTAATCTTTTATGATGACATAATATTGAAGATTCTATTAGGATTAGATCATTTCTTATGGATGATATATGAATTAACTTTCTGAACAATATCTTTATGACTTAAGTCATTTGATGACTGATGTATTATTACTAATGGCTTCTTTTTAAGACAAAATATAATGTTAATTAACAGACTCAGAATATCAGTTTTGTCTAAAGTTACTTGGCTAAAACGCGCATGTAAGACTAGGATAATGATGTGATCAAAATTTTTATAGATGATATCAGAAATTATGTTATTAAAATGTGGTTTAATGTTTTTTTAGTGACAGATTTTATAAAAAATTATATGTGAAGTAGGTAGAAAAATTTATCAATTTCATATAATAAGTGGAAGGTATTTTATAACACATTGAACTGCAATAAATTTGTTTACCTTTTAAGACATTCAAAGATTTATATATATATTCCAATACCAAACACAAGAAAGTTAATATTCTAAGTAATATAACAGTTTCTATTATGCTAAATGTACAATCCAGCATAAATTAACATAGAATTAATGAGCTTCAAAAGTTGCAGCAAATATTTATCAAGTCTAAAAGGCATATGATTTTGGTTATCAAGGAGAGAAAAGATGCTTAGTTTCAGCTTGCAGTTTATAGCCTAAGGAATTCACAGCTTTAAAATAAAAATTGTCATTAAGCACAAAATTTATAATGTCAATCTGTAGTTAAATTAGATTTTTCAAATTAAAATTAGCAAGATATGAGAACTATTTCCAAAATGCCAATTGAAAGCACATCATAGTAAAAAAGTATTGGGCAGCAAGTATAATGCTGAAGATTCCATCCAATATTAACATGTTCAATTAAAAAATATATAAATAAGAATGTGTTGGTTAAATTCTAGCAAGTTGAGTGTAACACATGCATAGTCAGAGAACACATGGTTTAAAAATAGATAGTCTGAGAAACATAACTGAACAGGTATTTGTAATTTTTAAAAAAATGATTGCAAAACTAAATAAACAAGATTAGACTGCAGTGGAGAAGAGAGTGCATCATAATGACAAAACATTCAAAAATAATTGTAAAAGAGCATACAATAAGTATCTATGAGTAATATATCATATGCTACAAACAACCTTTTACTTTATTATAGTCAGAAAGTAAATCACTTAAATAAAAAGAAAAAAAAGATTACAATGGAAATAGCTGATAATAGTATTATTTATTTATTTATAAAAATAATTATACTAATATATACAATTAAATATTTACATCTAAAAATTATTATACGGAAATATTATATATATAATTTCATATAAGATTGTAATAAACCAAATTTATTTAACATAACAGATAAATATATAAAACTTTAATTTTTTTTAAATATAAGTTTCATACTTATTAGCAACATTCCAACGTCTTGATTTGAATGAACATTAAATATGTAATCATGATTAAGAGTTTAGAGAAAGGCTGAAAAAGTTGAAGGAGAAATCCTGTTTCAATAATTACCAATGTTTTATCAAGATGAGTACAGTATACATGTTTTAATTATATTATGTGGGAAGAATTAAGATCATGAATATTCATGGCTGAAATATTTAAATTATATATATTATTTAATTAGACAGGATTTGAACCCCGACTTTCAAACTTCCTTCTGTTACCCACTTTATCTTATACAAACTATATCCATGACCACATACATCTGAAAAATATAAATGATCTCCAATATATATATTTCATGCTGAACCAGCAATTGTCAGTTGCTCCGGATCATTTCCCACACACCCACATATATAATCAGTGCCATTATCAGATTTTCACTGACATGGATGGCGGAAGAGTTGGAGAGTGGAGAAGATTGAAGCCTGCCCATTAAAGTTTGAAAATTTTCTATTTTAATATAAGCCAAACACTAATTTTATATATATGTGTGGGGATGATGTTCCAAACCAACTGATGGATTGCTGGTCAACACCAAATATGCATATTGGAGATCATTTACCTTTATTACATGCATGTGGTTATGTATATCAGTTGTATAAAATGGAGTGGGTAACTGAAGGGAGCTTGAAAGTCTGTGTTCAAATCCACTCTAATTACATCTACCTTAAGTATATACATTAGACTTGTATTTAAATATAATATAATTTAATAAAATCTTTTAAAAGATATTTCTATTTAACTTGTTTAGCAGTAAAATTTTTGTTTACTTGTATTTTCCTACAAAATTGAAAATAATTATATTAAATGGAAACAGATTATTTTTTATATCTGAAAATTATTAAGAATATTCATAAAATAATAATAGTTAGCAGCCTATAAATTAAATTAAAATGAAGTAGTAGGTATACATGTATTCCTATGCTATATATCTGTGATATGCAAGTGGAAAATAATATAGACCTAGCTCTACTTGTATTTTTTTTTTAACTATAATTCAAAAAGTATATTCTCAGCATACTATAAATTTCACTTTCTGAAGCAGATATTATATCTACTTCCTTTTAAATCATTGATAGCATTTAGTAATATTTGCCAGAATAGTCTTTTCCAGCTACATATTATATAATAATTTGTTTATTAAAAAAAAACTACACAAAAATAAATGTAAATGGCAGGAATATTAATTTCAAAAATACAGAGATAAGTAGTAGTTAATAGCAATATAACCTAAATGCATTTTCAGTACAATAAATGCAATTTGTTTAGTTTTTAAAGCATAAATAAATTTACAATATAATTGTAAATCTTCATAGCATTTAATAGTTACTATAACATTAAATGCATTTTAGATCTATTTTATTTACAATACTACAAGCTCTCTTTAGTTATCCACTCCATCTTATATTACCAATACTCATATCACAAATATATAAAAAAGTTAAATGATCTCCAATATATGTATTTCATGCTAAACCAGCACTCATCAATTGGTCCTGATCATCATCTCCCACACACATATATAATCAGTGTTCAGTTTATATTAAGATAGCATGTCTTCAAACTTCAATGGACATGCTTCAATCTTCTACACCCTCCAACCCTTCAGCCATCCATATTATTGAAAATCTGATGAATACTCAAAGACCTTGTTGATGCAATATTGTTGACATATGCATGTTTACTTTAAATCACTCTGGCTCTCATATATAGGACCTTAATAAGTCCATTTATGAATAAATACATATTCTACCAAGGATTTTATATTTAATATGTATATTGAGAAAGTAATGATATGAACTTTTAGAATAGATAATACGTTACATTCACATAATATTCATATAATATTAATATCATTTATATTCTTTATTACTTTATACAATGATTTTTTACAATCTACAATTCACTATGATGGTTTTGATTGCCCCAGCAATCTTCTTCAGAACTTCAACAACTTCTTTGTAAGTAGAAGTTCTGAAGAAGATTGCTGGGGCAATCAAAACCATCATAGTGGATTGTAGATTGTAAAAAATCATTGTATAAAGTAATAAAGAATATCGATGATATTAATATTATATGGATTTGGCAATGCAATAAGAAAGATAAAATCTTTCTTATAATGAGGCATTTACTATAACCCACTGTGATTGGATATGGCTCTGCATTGTTTAATATAGTAATAGAGTGACAGATTTTAGAGTTCAAGGTTCATCATGATCTATGGTTCCAACTGTCATTTCCAATGTTTAAACTTCTTAATTCCAAGCAATAAACTATTTGATTGTTTTTTTATTGCATACTGTAATATAGAATAATTCTTTTCTTCTTTGACAGTTTAAGACAATCTATTAATTGTATAATTTTTACAATTTTTTTCTCATTCACAATCTTAAAAATTTGAACTTTTAAAAACTTTTTCTCTTGATAATGCAGTAACATGTAATATCAGAAAAATCTTTAAGTTATAAAGATATTAGAAATTGATAGAATTAAGTTATTTTTTGTAATAAATTGCAAGTTTTTAAATGACTTTGCAGTTATTGTCTTTACTATTTTGGAAAGAGATGACTAAATCAGAACAAAATTTTTTACACTAAGTTTATTCAATCATTCACATTTTTGTTAAATTTAGCAATGTCTCAACAACTGTTAGATAGAATTCTGTTTGAACATTTTTTTTTTACTTTTGTGATTTGTTTATACACAATAGGTAGTTTTTTAAAATAATATTTAGCTTTATTATTGCCTAGCATACTTTGAATATGTTTTTACTATTTGTCTATGTGGAAATTTAATAACAAAACAATGATTTACTTGCATTTCTTATAACTAGAAATTTGTGTTTCTACCTTCACTTCCACAATAAAATCTATATATTAATATATATTTTTTAAATGATTCACCAGATTTAACAGCACTTCAAAATATAATAATCTGACAAAAACATTACACTATTTATTTATTTATTAAAATACATATTCAAATGGTTTTTATTGTCTATGAATTCATAAAAAGTTTGAATACCGGATATGCCAAAATTGAAAAGATCTAAGGGCCTTACACACCAGAGTCTGGCATTAAGCCACACATGACATTTATTTATTTGTTAATTATGAAAATGCTATAAAATTATCAATGCTTAATCAATACATTAGCAATGGAGTACTAAACACATTATAAAGCTTTCTTGCATACATTCAGTATATGTAGAATGAAGTATTACACATTTGTAAAAGGAAAAAAGAAACACGATAAGAGCTCAAAACAAAAAGATTATATATATGTTATAAAAAGTCCTTTATATACATAGACATTTTTTTAATTATTTTATCCCAAAAGTTTAAAATATTAATAATAATGTAATAAAACTATTTGGTTAATTGCTGATTTAAAATGTTTAATTTTTTCTTCATTGTAATTTTTCTGTTTAAGAAATTCATTGATTAATGTTTTAACAATTTGACTGATTGGTATATGCATATTACTGCATATGGCAACATATAAAACTTTTTATCAGCAATACAATATTTAATATTTGATTGAACACAAGTATAATTTATATACCTGGAGTTTTAAATGAAATTATATAAGTGATTTGAACTTAGACTTTCAAACTCCTTTCAGCTTTTCACTCTATCTCACAAATGATCCACATTACCACACATGTGAAAAAGATAAATGATCTCCAATACAATATTTGGTGCTAAACCAGCATACATCATTTGGTTCAGATAATCATCTTCCACACACATATATAATTAGTGCTTGGTTTATATTAAGATAGCAAATCTTCAAACTTTAACAGACAGACAACAATCTCTTCAGCCATCCAAATTTGAAAATCTAATGATGGAATGCCCAAATCCCTTATTGATGCCAATATAACTGTCAATTCCAGGTTGACTTTAAGTCTATCCATTTAAACCCGTAGAAGAGGATGGCCAGGTTACAGGCTAAATCTTACATACCTGGAGTTTTGAATGTAATTATATAAGTGATTTGATTTTAGACATTCAACTTTCCTTCAGCTATCTATTCTATCTCATACAACCAATACACATAATCATAACATGTGAAAAAGATACATGATCTCCAATGTATTTATTTCATGCTGAACCAGCACATCAGTTGGGCCAGATCAAACACACACACACACACACATATATATATATATATAATGTGCTTAGATAAAAAATCTTCAACTTTAATGGACATGTTTCAATCCATTCAACCCTTAGCCATCCATATCATTGAAAATCAGATGACAGAATAACCAAATATTGATTGAATGAGCTAGAGTGCATAGCTGTATGAAGTTTGAAAGTCTAGTTCAAATCATTTATATAATTATATTCAAAATCCAGGTATATAAATTATACTTGTGTTCAATCAAATATTACAAATTTAGCCTGTATCCTGCCCTTCCCTCTTCTGTGTATTTAAATGAATAAGGTTCTGTACATGAGGGGTCAGAATGACTTAAGGTCAACATGGGGTTGACAATAATATTGGCTTCAACAGGGGATTTGGGCATTCTATCATCAGATTTTTAATGGTATGGATGACTGAAGAGTTAGGATGGAATAGATTAAAACCTGTCGATTAAAGTTTGAAGATTTGCCATCTTAATATAAACAGAGCATTAATCATATATGTATGTGAGAGGTAATGATCTGGATTAACTGATGAATGCTGGTTTAGCATGAAATACATATATTGGAGATCATTTATCTTTTTCATAAATATGTGATATGTGTATCAGTTATCTAAGATGGATCAGTTATCTAAGATGGAGTGGAATAGCTGAAAAGAGATCAAAAGTCTAAATTTAAATCACTTATGTAATTACAATACAATATTTATAAATTGATCAACAATCTAAGTAGAGTTCATGGTACAATTAAAGACTCGTAGGCATGGTGCTAATACTGAAATATACAGTTTTTGAAAAATCACACAATATCTGTTTGTAGACTAGGTAAGTTCAGTTGATAATAATTATGACCTAAGTAATCAAACGTTTTGTATAAAATCCTAATTAATATTTATTTGTATCATTATTGTAATATTAAAATAGTTACATGTAGCACATTTTCCTTCCAAAGTCAAATTTTATTCACACTTAAAGCATAATACAAAGGAAATCAACAAATTGTAAAACTAAGTTTACAATGATTAATCAAATAAATACAACAGAAAAACAATGAATTTAGGCTAATTACAACTGTTTCAATGAAACTGAATTAAAGACAAAAACTACAAGGTAAACATTAAATAATAAACTTCCCCCACAACCAAGGCAGATGAACCTCAAACAGAGCATAACTGACAAATAAACAAATGGAGATCAATACATACTTAAAATCGTTTAGAAAGTATAACACTAAGATATTCATTCATGGAATATACAATATTACATTAGAATAAATTGAGTATAAAGATATAAAAAGATTACAGGAATCAGTCAATAACTGATAATGGTTGTACATTAGTTTACAATAAATGTATACAGCAAAAGTAAATACAATCAAATTGGTGCCAAAATTTTAAGGTAAATATTAAATGGCAAAATCACCAACGGCCAAGCAACAAAAGGAACCAGGTAAATGATCACCACTCAGACCATAACCTGATCTGGCTCAAAGGAAAGGTTAAATAAAGATGCAAAGTTATTTAAAAGTTATAACATTAAGATATTCACACATTGAATGTATAATGTAATATTAGAATTAATTAGATATAAAAGGATAATGAATTTACAGCATTCAGTTAATAACTGGCAATAGTAGGAAATAAAATTAACTTCAGTATATACAACATAAGTAAAAAACATTTTAATTGATAGTTTATTAATTTACACACAAATGCATACACAGAGACATATATGCATGTATAACAATCCAAATGCATAAGTCCAATTGTTAACAATATTGTTTTGATTTAAGCATATGATAATATTTTTGTCATTTCATTAGTTTTAACATGTTCTCATATTATCTTTCTTCTTTTTTTTTCATTTTATGCCTAAAATTTCACACTTCCTTCTAAAAAGCACTGTCATTGATAATACTATTTCAAAGCAAATTTATCATGTATTAGAAGCAAACAATAAAAAGAATGTCTGGCAAATTGTCTGTCAAGATTTGTAGAACACATTTGTATCATTAAATTTATAGATGACAAAATAAAACAAAGCTGAGACAAGAAGATAAAAGTGGAAGTATTTTTCAATAGAAATCTCCAAGAGAGATTAATATTAAAATGATATTTGATTGACTTTATATATTATCTATAAAATTAAAAAATTCAACCCAGTTAAGAAAATTAATAATTATTTTTTTAATCCATGTTATTGTTTTAACCAAGCTATATCATAGATCTAGAATTTAAATAATTGATAATTATATTTATCTTGAATTACAACATTAATAATAGATCTAGTCCATCTGACATATTTCCAAATGTTATGAGAACATAAAAGTTGAGTATTGAACTCTAAACCCAATTGCATTTAATTCACCTTGTTTGTGTAAGATTCCATTGTCAATTGTTAACTCTAATAGCAGAAATAGAATGTGATAGAGAAGCACTGTCTCACATGGAGACATTTGATGTTTGTTGATGGAGATTTTATATATAGATAATTTTTTAAAAATAATTTTAATCAATTTGAACTGTTTGGAATGACTTACTTTATTTGTAGCTAAATGGTTTGCAATCATTGATTCTTTTATACCATTATAGATCTACACCATTGTTGATATACATCATTTAATTCAAATATTTATGGATAATTCAAGGTTTGGATTCTTTACTATTAACATATTTTACATTTCAGCATGAAGTTTTTGCTAATTCAAATTTAATTATGAAGCTGTGCTTTTATTAACAGAAAATAGATTATGCATAGTTAGACAATGAATTTGATATATGCAACTGAGCTGTAAAAACATAGCATGTAATCGCTCTAGTTATTGAGTTAATTTTTATAATAAATTATTTGATAGTGTTCACTTCTGTTTATTCAAGGCTGAGATAGCTAGTATTAGAAGACATATTAGAAAGAAAGATATTTCCACATGTTCAGAAAACAAAAACTTTACAATTTTTTATTATTTCTTTAAATAAAAAATATATTATTTTTTATGAGCTTATATCTGCAGAGATATTGATGGATTGATTTTGTTTAGAAGCAATCAGCATACAAATTCTATATAATTATAGCATATAAGTTATATGTTAATAGTGTTTTTATAGAAAAGAATCTGTTAGCATACATAAAACCTTTTAAAGCAAAAATTACAAACAACAATAGCAGGTATTGAGGGGAAAAATAAATTCAATCTCTAAATGATGCCTTGGTTATATTGAGAGATATTTAAAGTAAAACCATCTTCTGAACGAGTTAACTGCATTGTTTTAGAAATTTGAATGTTCATTGATTAAATATGTCATTATAAATTTGGCATTTGGGATTATTTAACATCTTGCAAATATCTTTCTAAAGCCTCTGCACATAGTAAAAGATGAAAATATGTTAGCACAAACATCCAATTCTGTTACCATAGATAGTGCAAAGAGATGATTTTCATGGTTCATGGTGCTATATCTACTAAAATGATTGAAAATGTAAGGTAAAAAGAAAATGGAATACTGAAAATTATAATTATACAACCTTTGATTTTTTAATTCTATAAGTACAGAACAATAAAAATGTACATTGTGCATTGTTAATAGATCATTGTAATCTTAATTACTCAGTTTTGGTTAGTGTTGTTGGAATCATAATTTATATATATATATTCTAACATGCCGTTTGCACCTTCACTTCCGGATAAGTATATTATATTAAATAAATGGGTTCTAGCTCAGTTAATAATTAATAAATAAAATATTCAGCATTAAAATTAAATATTTCACTAGCTCAAATTTAAAATACGAATAAGGTTCAGTTTATACAATTAAATTAAATAAATATTTAATATTTTCATGAGACTTGGAAGTAAAATACAGGTGACAAGATAGATTACATTGACCAGTATCCTACAGGATACTACCTCAATGGCATAAGAACACTATCCCCTCTTTATTACTATTTTAAATAATAAACTCATAGTATTCTTATGACTTTAATAAATCCTACTCACTAAGATTAAACTAATAATTGAATCTTAATCTTTATCTACTATAATTTAGTTCTATAAAATCTCAGGTTCCTAAAATTGTTCTAAGTTAATAAAATTACGGTAGTAAAATATGAGAAGGGAATTTTATGTCATAATCTACTACACCTAAACTAATAATAATAAATAATAATAATATTCATTGTATAACTAATTCTGTATATCTTTTCTTTTCACTATATTTTTATTACCATAATAAAACAATGAAATGATATAATAAAGTCTTTTATCTTCATGTAATAATATAAGAAATACGTGGTAGCATTTGATAATCTGACAAACAAAAGTGTGTGGCAATGGATAGCATATAATTCAATGTATTATTATGATAACTAATTTATGACCATAAGATAATGTAAATGTGATTACTTAATAAATAATCCAATTCTTAAAATAATTCTTTATTTATTTCTGTGCAAAAAATATTGTGTTTAATTTTATTAACTCTGTGTTCAAATTCATGAAGATGGAAAAAATAACAAACCAACACACAAATTTTGAGAAAACAAATTTTAACAAAGTTTATTATAATATTAACAACATAACAATTTATTTACAATATGTACATTTAAAACATCTTAAAGATTGGTACCATTATACATTCTTTATGTTCGAACCTCGTTAAGTCTTTACTCTGACTTAAATAAAAATGAAAAAATAATACAATATTATTAATTCCTGTTTGATCAATCTTATATAAAAATTACATTTATTTAATGCTTACTCAAATATATTTTACATCCTTTAGCTATTATTCAAGTATGCTTCTTTTTCTTTATTAAAAATCCATAGAAAAACATAGTATGGATAAACATAAAATAATACTAATCGAAAAACATGGATATTCTTTTTTTACTAGACAATTTCACTTTAGCAATATTATCGATATCATGTAAAATATCTATTGATAATTTATTTCTAAATTATGGATACTATTGTTCACTATTTGTTAACTATAATACATTCCTTTATAACAATATTATAGTACTATAGAATTATAATTACTGATAGATTATCTATTCTTGAATAAATATAAATTGTACCTAAACTTATTGTGTAGATCGTTTTTTACTTTATAGCATTATATTAAAATATGCAATACTCATTTTTTAAAAAGATTGAAATAAATATTTTAATATCATTTAATACTTCAAAAGCAACTTTGCTTTACATAATTTATTCTTAAGATCTTATATTTATTTCCAAAATAAAATAAATCTATAATATATTTTATGATTCTTTCATTTGAAGTCCATTGGATTTTCAATTCATACAAATTCTATTTCTTCATCCAAGTAAATGAACTCATCTCATTCCAAACAATTGCATATCTTTAACTCTAAATCATCTATTATTTTCTTTTAAACATATCTTACTGTACGATGTAGCTACTTTTTGGAAATCTAGATAGCGAATAGATTTATAGGATGGGAAAGAAAAACTAGAGTATAACACATAACTCATACAAAAATATACATCATGGCACAGTGTATTTATAAAACTAGAGGCAAGACCTTTTCCTGTCTAATATCCTCAAATACTATAAATGATGTCAAGCTATTCCTTTAGCTTTATTGAACATCAATCAATACTCCAAGAAAAATAAACACTGTCCAAAATAAATATACAATTACAGGGCTTTTGTTAACTGCATTGCACATTCACAAATATTATAAAATACTATTCATATTTCCCAAATATTTTAACTTAATAATCTCCTGGACATGTTAACCATATTACTAATACCAGGTCACTATCCTATTCTTATTTCCTAAGATTTACCAGGTCTTACATCGACAAATTTACTAGCTTGCATATTCAAATAATAAATAAGATTCATCTGTAATTAGAGCAATCTTACTAAACCATAAGAAAAGTTTGCTTTACTTTCATATTCAAAACTAAACACATAATATTTTGATCATCCAATAATATGAAAGTTCTTTAAAAAGAATCACATAAATATTTATTATCATGTTGGGTTATATTATCATTATAAAATCATAGTATGCATATTCCAAATAAATCCTGATCTCACAATGTTTTAAAATGTGTTGTATAATGCATATTTTAACATTCATACATCAAACATTATTACATAGGCAATCTGTAAAAAAGAAAAACAAGAAAATACATCATAATAAATATCAATAATTCATTAGTTGTTACCAAGTGACATTAGCTCATCAGTATCACTTTTGCAGTCTTCTTTTCTCCAACTAGATATAACATTTCATACATAAAAAATACATATCCATGCCTCTATTTAAAATATTCTAATTTAAGCTATTAAATATTATACTATAGGATTCTAATACCATAATTAATGTTCATGTTCCTATACTTCTTAATCAAAATTTTACATTTAAACTAAGTTAATAAATTAAAAAAAATCAATCAAAACTATAATTACGTATATATCTTCAATTAAATCTTCAATTGACAAGGTTCATTAAAGTTCAAAAAAATGTTTATTATTTTCTCGAGAGTTTTTTTTTTTAATGTTCTCCTCAAAAGTGCTTTATTTCCTCAAGAGCAGTCACCTTCCCCCGTTCTTGAAAATTAAACAAAATAATCATCAATCTATTCTGAAATGGTTAATAAAATAATAGTTTATAACTTCTATAGTCCAGAATGATGATTATTGAAATCATAATACTAAAAATAATCCTGTGAAGCTTCTTAAATTTCCCATATAGGAGTAGTAATGCATTATATTCCATTTGGTTTAGCTTAATCTATCCGATAAACTTTTTGCGCAATATTTATTTTTCCATGGATCCATTCTTCTATTTACTCATATATTCACTTTCTTTATAGGTTTCTTCCTTAATAAATTTATTTTCATTTAGTATTCATTTTCATCAGTTTAAAACTCCAAGTTTTTAAAACAAATCTTTTATAAATGCGTTTAACCCTTTTAAGACCGTAGGTTTTTATATACTATATACGCTTTAGTAAAAAATCTCCATGAGGCATTTCTTCAATTTCTTGCAAAATATTTTTTAAAAAATGTTTTCCTTCACAAAGGATATAACATCTACTTTTAAAATAATATTTTTATTAAATTATCACAAAGTATAATTGTCTTATTATTTCATAATTTTGGACAAGTTTATCTTCTATATAAAATTAATGCGTCTTTACTTTTAGATGGTAAAATAGTCTTTCCATTTGAGTCTCTTGTACAATGCCCACACTGCTATTTTATTCATTAGAACAGTCCTCTGGTTCAGTATTAATCAAACTGTATTAACAAATATTATATACATTTTTAAAATATTATAAACTGAATATACTTGACTTCTTGGCATATCCATTTATTATCGTGAAGTTCTAAGTTAGACTTTGATAAAATACTTCTGATAACGGACTTTTAAAATTTAACAAGGCATATTGAATGAAATTATATTAATATTTTTATTGTACACTCTCTTTTTGCAAAACACTTTTTAAAATATCAATTAGCTTTTGTGAATAAATTATCAGAGAGCACTAAAATTGACCAAAACAATAAAGTTAAAATTATAATCACCTTGATAGCTTCTGATATGTTCAGTTACCTTAATACATTATAAATCACCCCTAGACCCCCCATTCAATTGGTATTTATAGACTGTAAGAATACCGTATCCTATTGGTTGATTCTTACTTTTAGTTCGATACCAAATTTGCATAAGTTTCAATTTTACAGAATTAAATTTCAAAATAAAAATTATGACGTATTAAAACTTACAAATATTACTTAAAAATATTACTTTTAAATAAACTATTACTTTACTAAATTGATTAAATATTTTTACAATAACTTTTTTAAGCAATGTTTAATAATCTTATCCCACTTTTAATATTTAATTTATCTATTTTTTATTTTAACAAAATATTTAACTTTTTTATTAACAGTACTCATCTTTATTGCATTGTTTAAGTATGTTATAATGACAGTTAACTTAATATTTATTATTAGCTCTATGCTAGGTAATCATTCTATCCAATTCTATAATGCAATTTTGCAGTATTTCAAACTCTACTAATAAATTCAAACAAGCGAGTGTGTGCAATCATATATTATTAGACGAATCACATGACTAATAATCAAGACAGACTATTTCCAATTTTTCTCTGTCTGGGAATAAATAATAAATTACAACACTTATCGTATTTAATAAAATAATACAATTATAAAATTTGGAAAAATATAATTTAGAAAATATAGAACTAGATACAACTTTCACTACCATAAAACTAACTTTTAAAATATACGATATTAATTATGATTATTAATATAATTTATAAATTTAAATACAACATTTACTTAATTATAAATTTAACTATCAGTTTAATACTATTAAAAACAAACTTTAAATATATCTTTAAATATTTATAGCTGAGTTATTTATTATGGCCAGCTTTTGCAACCATATGAAATAATACTTTTAGCTTTATTTAATTGTTCTTAAGTGATTTATTATAAATTTATGCGCTATGTAATTTCATTAGCTTCAAATTGTACTTTTAAGATATTATTAACACAATATAATTAACACATCAAGAGAACATATTTCGAAATTTAAAATTTTTAATAATTTACTGTGGTGAACTATTTCTGTCCTATAGAAAAGGGCACAATATATATATATATTGTAATGGGCACATACGACGTTACATTATTTTTTTATTATTAAACAAAAAAAATAAAAGTTCGCAAATAAAACTTCTTTTTTTAAGAATTAAAATTTGAAAATTAAAATTCTATACTAAACTCATATATATTTAAAATCACACAGATGAGAAATTAAAAAAAAGAAACTTTATTAAAAAAAAAGAAAAAGTATTTTAAAACTAAATTGTCAGTAAAGATTTAAAGATAAAAATATATCTAAGTTTGTACAAAACAAATTAATTAATGTTATTGAAAAAATGGAAATGATTAATTTAATTAGTCCAAGTGAACTAGCCCTTGGGCATTTAAATGTATAAGTAGCGGTCAGATAGGAAAACAATAGAAACTAATGGCCAATGAAAGAAATCCATCGGGAAATCAGACCTCAATGGAAGGATCATCATCATCGATGATGTAATGTCCATTGGATCCTAAAGTTACATATAAAAGAAGAGATTTGGAAATAAAAAGATTAATTATTATTAAGAGAGGACAGATATGTGTTAAGTTGGAGAGGGTTGGAGGAGAAGGGATTGAAAGATGCACTTTCAATTCCTTCATTTGTTCAAAAAAAATGAAACATTGTTTTCCAATATTGCGGACCACAGGACATCAAGGCCCGGAAGAATATTCCCATCCAATACCCTATGATAAAATTTCATACCATAATAAACTTTTCAAAAGTAAAGAATATAATTCAAATTAACAGATATATAAAACAATATATAAATCCAAAAATTAATATTTTAAATAACTTATTAATTTATTTACAATCTTTGTTCATATGTTTCATAATTATTATAATGTAAGTATTATTTACAATTGTATAACTTATTTTATATGCATTTATAATAAAATAAATACATTATACGTTTATTATATTATATAGTAAATAATCCTGTTTTTAATATCTGTTAAATAATAACCATTTTTTTATACTTCGTCTAATTTTGATGAATTTTGTCAAACTTTCAATTTACGTTTATAAAATTAAATTTGGATATTCCTACTAGAAATGAAACAATGCCAAATTTGAAATAAAAAAAATAAATAAAATTAAACATATTAAAGTAATATAAATAATAATATAATATAAATAAATAAATAAATAAAAACTTATTTTCCTGAGTTAAGAATGGATCTTTAAGTTCGTAGTTCATAATCCTAATGGAGTTCTCCTGCAAAGTATATTAATCCATTGGTATAGCAATTATTTATTTATCCTAAATTGATAAATTATTAATATTATCCAATGATTTGGTTGATATAAGATAAAATATATATCCTTCAAAGATTGATGTTCTTAATGTCCATTTTCTATTTGACGTTCTACACAATAAATATCTTAAATTAGCATGAAAGTTAGTTTCGAAACCTTTACGATACAACGTTGTTTTTACTCACTACACATTGAAATATTCTTTATATATATAATTATTTTAAATATGTATATATATGTAGAAAAATGAAGTATTAAAATAATGTTTCCAATAACTCAAATAGATGTTCTTTTTCTTTTTATATTGCTATTCTCTTTTAGATTTAGAAGAAAATTAAAATACTTTTCTTGTAATCTTTTTTAATCCATAGGTTTTAATTTGGAATAGTTAAAATTCAATTTCCAATGTAGAATAGTAATGTTTTTTTTAAAAGAAAAAATTATTTAAAAAGAAATCATTTTCTTTTCTTCTCTTCTTTATTAACCAGAGACCGAAAGAATTATCTCCTCGCACGTGCTTTTGTTACAATTTTCATGCTTGATTTAAATATTCATTGTTATAAATAAACACTAAGATATTATAAAATATATATATATAAAATTATTTATTTTTCAATTTCAAATCTGGTGATTACTTAAAAGCTTGACATTAAAGTATGTATTATTTAAAGTTATATGCAAATTAAAATAGTCAAATACATTTTGATTAATACATAGTTTAATTAAAGATAAAAGTGTTTTAGAGTACTCCTATGTTAAGTTAACTGAAGGTTACTATTACAATATATATATATATATAACATTCTAATGAATTTAAATTAGAACTTACAAATCGGTTTCAAGTATTAGTAGATTTTGAACATGATTCAGATTTGAATGAAATTAATATGAAAATAACTGATACACTTTTAAAAACTGCAACAAAGATAGCTGGTAGAAAAAAGCAGCAATTGACTAATAAAATTTCTACTGAGACTAGAGAACTTATGAAGAAAAGAAGGAATATGAAGATATGCAAGAATGATGCATTAAAAAGAATTGAATATCTCGAATTTTGTAAAATGGTGCGGAAAAGAGTTGAAAATGATATAAGAAAGTATAACTGTGAACTAGCAAGAAAAGCTGTAGAAGAAAATAAAAGTCTTAAGAATGTAAAACAACATTTTGGTATTGGTAGGAAATTTATATCTGCAATAAGGAAAAAATATGGAATTATTACTAAAAAGAGGGATGACATTATGAAATTGGTAGAAGATTTTTATCAAGAATTATATAGTAATAAAGAACAAGTACCTCCTATATCTATTACATCTTCCGAATTGCCCAGAATTTTAAATGAAGAAGTGAGAAATGCAATTAAATGTATGAAAAAAGGAAAGGCTCCAGGTAATGATGGAATTATAATTGATATATTAAAAGAAGCAGGTGAAGAAACAGAAAAAATATTAGCAAAGTTATATACCAAATGTCTAAATGATAAAGATGTACCGGATGATTGGAAGAATGCAGTAATAATATTAATATTTAAAAAAGGTGATAAAGAAGATATTAGAAATTACAGACCTATCAGCCTTTTATCAGTTTTATATAAAATTTTTACCAAGATAATTACAACTCGTCTACAGAGAACCTTGGATTTTCACCAACCAAGAGAACAAGCTGGATTTAAAAGTGGTTTTAGTACAGTAGATCATATTCAAGTATTGAGAGAAGTTATAGAAAGGACAAATAAATATGAGTTGTCATTATGTTTTGGATTTGTAGATTATGAAAAGGCATTTGATTCTATAAACATTTCTTCAGTGATTAAAGCATTGGATCATCAAGGTATAGATCCAGGATATTGTCATATTTTAAAGAATATTTATAAAAATGCAACAGCAACAATTAGATTACATAATGATACTGGGAAAGTCAACATTGAGAAAGGTGTAAGACAAGGTGACTCCATATCTCCAAAACTTTTTACAGCAGTGCTGCAAGAAGTATTTTGTGGATTAAAATGGGAAACTAAAGGAGTGAAAGTAAATGGAGATTATTTAAGTCATTTAGATTTCACAGATGATGTAGTTGTTTTTGCAAATAATGCTTCCGAGCTGCAGGAAATGTTGCAGGAGTTATCAGATGAAAGTAGGAAAGTAGGACTAAAGATAAATGTTGGAAAGACTAAAGTAATGTTTAATCGATTTGCTCAAAATATGAAAATAAAGATTGATTATGATGAATTAGAAGAAGTTAAGAGTTACAAATACCTTGGTCAGATTATTAATACAGATGGAAACATAATAGAGGAAATTAATCATAGAATTAAACTTGGTTGGAGTGCTTTTGGTAGAAATAACTTGATATTAAAAGGAAATATGCCTATGTGTTTGAAAAGAAAGGTTTTTAACAAATGTGTTTTACCAGTTCTTACTTATGGATCTGAGACTTGGACACTTAATAGAAGATCAATACAGAGACTTCAGACCACTCAAAGAAGTATGGAGAGATGTATGTTGGGAGTAACAAGAAGAGATCGAAAATGCAATGTATGGGTAAGAGAACAAACAGGTGTTACTGACCTCATTGAAAAAATTAAAAGATTGAAGTGGAGTTGGGCTGGACATATTGCTAGAAGAGATGATAATAGATGGACAATTGAAATTTTAAACTGGATTCCAAGAGATTGTAAAAGACCCAGAAGGAGACCACATGTAAGATGGATGGATGAAATAAGAAAATGTGTAGGGGTGATGTGGAGAAGAGAAGCTAAAGATCGGAGAAGATGGATTAAACTTGGAGAGACCTTCATCCTGCAGTGGATTGATAATGGTTGATAATGATGATGATGATATAACATATTGTATATCACATGATCTATATAGCTTGAATTTACCAATACATAATATAAAGAGCATTCCAATAGCTCTAAACAAGCATATTATTTTTTTATGATAAATGTTACAAGAGAAAGCATTCAAATCATCTTTAGCTAGGATTGTCCTCATCTCCAGATTCAAAAAACTAACTCAAGATAAGTATTTATCTAAAAGTTAACTCTTAAGAAGAAGATCTGAAATTTTTAGACATCTACAAGTCTTTAAACTTAACTCTTCAACTGAAATAATCATATGGCTCAGAACTTAATTCAGATATCCCATATATTAATGGGTTTTGTAATTTAATTTAGCCACAGCCCCAACCGCAAAATAATAATAGTAATAAAATCATGTTGTATGTCACATGATATATATATATATATATATATATATATATATATATATATATATATATATATATAGCTTGCATTTACCAATATGTAATATAAAGAGCATCTCAACAACAGAAAGCATTCAAATTATCTTTATCTAGAATTGTCCCCATCCAGACTGGTTTTGAGCTATGGTTCTTTTCAGTGAGGTGCTAGGACACCACTATAAAAATAGCTGTCTAGATTTAACCCTTATAATAATTTGGATTAGAAGTAGAAAAGAAAGAAGATACCTTTTACTTTTATTTAAACTGGATATTTATTCTATAGATTAAGAGAGAAAATTTGTTTACTCTCGGGGGCTGTCAATTAGTAATTGATTTCCTAGTAATATCACTGACAAAGTTATCTCTTCTTGTTTACATGGTTATAATCACTTAATTTTCATTTTTTGTATCATATTAAATCCATGGAAATATTTAATTTACCATATATAACTCTCTGGGAGAAATGAATTATTATTTGCAGGATATAAATGGAAGATGTGATCTTCTGCATTTTCATATCTATAAAAAGTTGTCTGGATTTAAATCATTACAACAATTTGGGTTAAAAGTAGATGATCTTTTATTTCTATTTAAATTCACAACAAAAATGATATTATATAAGTTAATAGAAAAAACTTGTTTAGCCTCAGGACTGTCAATTAGTAATTGATGGTTTACTGACAATATCCAAAGGTAAAGTTATCTTTCATTGTCTATGTAGATATAATCTCTTAATTTTCATTGTTTATATCATATTAAATCCATGGAAATTTATATATACATAACATTAAAGCTATAAATATTAAACTATCAATGAAAAAATCAAACTTATCAAGAAAATTAAAATAAATATTTTATTTGAAAAAGTGATTCAAAACAGTTAATTTTTTTTTGTTTTTTGATTTTTAGGTATACTTCATATAAATTTCACTAATTTGTCAAAAATGATTGAATAGTTAGATACTTAGTTGGAACAGACATAGATTTAAACTCTTATGCTCTCAAATGCATTACTCATAACATTATACTAAGGATAATAATTAATTAATAATTATCTCATTAATCATTATTTTTCATCTTCATTTGTATTTTGTTCAAGATAGTTTTTATTCTCAAAAATAAAAATCTAAAATGAGTTCTATTTGGGGATCACATTAAAAAAAATGCATTCAGTAAAACTCTACTATGTTAAACAATTACTTTCCCCATAATTCACCAATCAGAATTCTGGTATCATTAAGCAAAGGTTAGTTTCATGATGCAAAACATTAGTATGGCTCAAGACTGTGACTGTATAATAATAACAACTGGAAAAGTAATTAATTCATTTAGATAAAGAAAGTTTAAAGAGTAAGAGAAACCTCAAGTTATCTTCTATTTGCTGTGAATTTCATTAAAAAGTGAGACATATCCACTCAGAATATAAATACTTCTTTTAGCATTTGCAAAAATGCATTAGTGAATTTGTTCACACATTGTTTAAGTTCCAGAAAATTAATTATTTCATGTGATAATGTATTAGTGATAAAATTGTGTGATAAAATTGGGAAATTTTGTGAGTGATTTGTGTTTTAATCAAGATTGTGGCAAATATTTTGAGATCTTTTATCTTTGAAGGTGCTAAACCTTAATTGAATAAATTTTGCATAAATAATATATTAATTGTTAAGAAAATAGTATTATTTTTGGAATTACTAACTCATTATTTTCAATCATTAACAATCCATTGTAGGATTAGCTTTCCAATTTTATCTACTTTCTCTGACCCCTAGATTATCTTCTCCACAATACACCAACAAACTATTTTATTTCATCTTTACATATTTTTTACAATCTCTTGAGATTTAGTTTAAAATTTCAAGAGCCTACCTAATGTCATCTTTTCTAGCAGTATGTCCATATCAGCTCTATTTCAGTCACTTAATTCTTTCAGTAATGTTAATAATATTTGTTTATTCTCTCACCCACACATTTTGCTATTAAAAACCCTTAATTTCAAAGATATGAGTCTATTTTATTTTAATATTATTGTTTTTCTACCAAAATCACTCATTTAATTCTATAATTAATTATGCATTGTGTTTCTTTCTGTATTAATAATCTAACCAAGGTGTTTGAAATTGTTAATTTCTTCCAAATCATTGTTATCAATCTTTATTTATTATCTTCTTTTGAGAAAATCCATTGAGTATTGCTTTCAATTACCTTCTTACTTTCAACTTAAACTCTTGCAACATTTCCTCAAGTTTTGAAGTATTATTTGTAAAAACAATCCCATCATAATGATTTAAATAATCTCCATGTGTTACTAACTAGATATATTATCAAGAAAATTCAACATATATAAAAAGTTGTTTTGCCTGAAGTAGTAGAAATTTTATCAAAGATTAGAATTAAAATATCTTCATTTTTATTTTCATCTTCAATAGCTTCTTTTAAGTCTATAAAGATTTACTTCTTTTCTTTGACTATGTTATTCTATTAATTCTGTTCAAACACTTCTAAAGAAAAGATTAGATTTATTTTAGTTAAGCAGTAATTAGATGAGCAATGCTAAAAGATCATATTCGTAGTGTTTAAACTTGTTGCCTGAGATTAATTTGTTGTTTTTTTTTAAAAAAAGAATAACAGTAATAAGTACCAGAAACAATATCTACTGGGAAGTCATTAAAAAGGTTTACTGATAGTAAAAAAGCTAGAGAGTTTTCTTGTCAATGAAATTAACACAAGTCAATTTGAACACCAAGGCAGTAGATGAATTTGTACTGACAGTAAAGAAGCTGGAGAGATTCCTGAGTAAATTTAAATAGCAAGGCAGCATAAAAATTAAAATTGGGTACTTTTGATCTCTTGTTATTAAAAATATATCTATTTTATTGTTTAAAGTAATGAAAAATAAAACCTTGTAATAAAATCTAATTGTATGTTTAGATATCATTGATTTTTTTCTTTTCAACTGTTTTTTTTTTTAAAAAAAAAAACAACAACATTCATTTTGTTAAATATAGATATGTTACAGAAAGGGTAATAGATGAGTTGAAGTTTTAAAATGGATTCCAAAATATTAAAAGATCTAAAAAATAAACAAAAGTGAGATGAATGAATGAGATAAGGAAGTTTATTGGAGTATATGAAAAAGAAGTTATGAGTTGGAAAAAATGGATTGTCTTTATTTTGTAGTAAAACACAAAATTCTTCAGATGGACTTTTGAACTTTTTATCAAACATTTAAATTTAAATACAATTTTTTTTTTTTTTGATAAAACTAATAATTTACAAACATATATATATAAACAGTGAGGATTGCCAATTCCTCTACAAGGTTTATGATAAATGCTTAGCCAGAGCCAGCACTTAAAATATCTCTGTCAGGAGTGCTGGCTCTGGCTAAGCATTTATCATAAAGCTTGTAGAGGAATTGGCAATCCTCACTGTTTATAACTTACAAGCTTAAGAGATAGGGTCATGTGATCTATGAATTGGATCTTTGCCTCTTATTTTGACTATATATATATATATATATATATATATATATATATATAAACACTAAATGTTGAACAAAGGATCAAGAATAGAATGAATCCATCTATTTGTTAACTCTAATGTTTATAAGAATAATCTTTATCAACACTGTTGATAATTCAAAATGAAGTTAATTTATCAACCGGATGGAATATGAAACTTAAGAGTTATTAAACTCATAATTAATTATACAAGGCTGGAGGCAGCATTTTGTTTTTAACACCTTTACTGTCATAATTAAACAAGATTTAATATGTAAACTTTAAATTAAACATAGCACAATGTGTATTTAAATTTTACATATTAAATCTTGTTTAATTATGACAATCAAGGTGTTGAAAGTGAGATGTTGTCTCCAGTCTTGTATAATTAATTATTATTTTAATAACTTTCAGTGCCATATTCCATCTAATTGATAAATTAATTTTACTTGGAAATTACCAACAATGTTGACAAAGAGTATGCTTATAAGCATCAGAGTTACCAAAAATAGGTGGATCCATTCTATTCTTGATCCTTTGTTCAATATTTAGAGTGCTTTTAAGTCATAGCCTGGGGAGAGTGATTTACTCTCTTTGTTTGCATGTGCATTGAGCTATGTTATGTATATATATATTGTGCCCTTTTGTATGGGTCTCCATAAATTGTATCAATCTATTTAAAAAAATTTAAATTTAAGATCTATTTAGCTATATGATGTTAATTTATTTATGATAATTTTTTTTTAAAAGTGTAATTAAAGTAATTCATGAGTATTTGATATGTAAAAATTGTGCTGATGTTGAGAGAGACGTTTCAATGGGAATGATAATGGTATATGGTTGGGAAAACTGGCCATAAGCAATACTGCATTAATAAATTTAATAAATAACTGTTTAAAGTTAAAAGTTTAAAAGACAAGTTAAAATTAAATGCATATATTTATTGTTGATAAAAATTAATATTTAATAAATGAATATAAATATTTCAATTATTAGTAGTACATAATAGAAGATTAATATTTGATTTTAATAATATCGAAGTATTATTTTAAAATTGTTATAAGATATTATTTATTTTAAAAATATTTATTTTTAAAAAATGAATTGTTAGTTTATTTTTAGATTATTACAAGCGTTTGTAGCTTTGTTGTAAGAAAAACAGATGTTAATTAGACACATACACACATGCTTGGGAGTTTTTTTTAGTAAAGTTGCAAAGCTATTTTAAAAATTCTGTTATAAAATTTATAAATATTATATTGGCTATCATGAGATAAAAGTAAAAATAATTAATGTGAAATATTAAATCTGATTTTAAAAATACTGCTTTAAATCATAACGAATAAAAATAGACTTAATTTGTTTATAAAAATAATCTTATAAAAGTTAAAAGTGAAATAAAGTAAGAAAGTATATTTTTAAAAAATGTTTAATGGATTTAAATAAATGACAAAGATTAAGTTAAGAATTTAATAATGTGATAAATAATAAATATTAAATAAGTCATTATTTATTTTTAATTTTGTCTTGTTGGTAAAATATGTAAATAAGCTAGCAAATTGATTGTTTAATTCACCAATCAAATGGGAAGTTTCTTCCGGTATAAAACCAAGGTTCAATTGTTCGGAGGGGATAGTGATTGAAATTTTTAAAGTAAAGTGTGCTATTAGAAATAGCTAAGTAATTATAGACGCTCTCAAAATCGTTTTAAAATTATAAGAGAGTAGTTTTTTTAAAATAATTTATAAAAGTTTACCGACAAACATGCAGTGCTAATTTTAATTATAATTTCCTATCGTCTCGATCAAAGCTCAATTTACTATCAAATAGTCATGAAAACATCGTATCAGGATAAAATGTGTTGGAGACTTTATACTGAAAATTTAACAAATGCTGGATTAACTAGGAGAGTTATTAGATGCATAAAAGTAATACGTTGGACTTTGTATAAATTTAAAAGCTAATGGTAATTAGTTTTTATAAAATAGATATTTAAAAGAATGAGAAATACTTCTTTATGAAGAAAGTATTTGTAAATTATAAATTTAAGTATATATCTTGATAAAGATATGATAAGTAACAGTAATTATCTAAATATTTGCCTTGTTAAGTCTTTATGGTTTAAAAGACTACATTTTAATAGTTTTAAAAGGCAAATAAATTGGAAATTTAATGGGTAAAGAAATACCTATAAATAAAGTTATTATATTATTAAAGTCTGAACGCTGGTCGTACAGAAGAATTTAAAATTAATCTTACCTAAATATTCGTTAAGGAATGCGCAAATATACGTGGATATCCAAATCAATTAAAATAATTAAACAAGAACTTTATAAATTATAGACTAATTCTAAAAAATAATAACTTTTAAATAATAATATTTTTTTTTTCCTTAAACAAGAAATGAATCTGGATCTTATAAAAACTATTTTAATTATTATTTTATTTTTATGGTGGAACTAACTTTGACTTTTATTTTATTTTTAAAAAAAAAAGAACGTTTTCATTTATTCTATAAAAACTTTTAAAAAACACATGATGTACCGGAAAAGGAAGTAATGTTTGGTGAAAATTTGTGCCTAGGAAAAAGAACAATTATAGCTGGAAGAAGACACCGTTGGATTTTATGTAATATGTTTTATTTATTAACTAACATAAATATTTAATAATTATTGATTTATTAAAGATAGGAAAGGTACATTTACATTTTTTTTTCTTTTAAAAGCTAAATATTAATATAACATTTTATTGCATAAAGTTTATTTTATAATTATACAACACGTAATATTTTAAAGAATAATTGTTGAGAGTAAATGTGAAATTATTTTGTAAAACTAAAATCCTGGAGGACATCGTGTGACGGATTGTACATTAAAGTATCATTTATGGTAAAAAATTATGTGATAATAATAATTTGATGTATTTACTATGTTTTTCTTTAGATCAACCAAGTGTTATATGATTATTGAATGAATGTATTAATATTTAAATAATATACACGCATAAGATTAATAATAGCAGTTTTATTTTAATATGCATACTTTAAATTGATGATGTAAATTTAGTACAACATAATATGAGAACCTAGAAATAATTATATGATTCTTTCGTGAATAAATTTTAATGTTTTTGTTACAATATTAGGAATTAGATTTATTATTAGTATAAGTTATTTATTTTTTCTTTTCAAGTTAGTAAGAAGTATATAAAATCTATATTTTATTTTTTTTATTTTATTAGATAAGTAAGTTAATTTTACATAGAAATTTATATTTTGATTGAAGGCTTATTGTATATAGAAGATGAGGTATAAGAGAGTTTGGATCATTATTATTATTTTGTTTAAAATTGGTCATTTGTTTTTTTCTGAAATTAAATAAGGTTAAAATGACTTTTGTAGATAGAAGTTTATTAGGAAGGAATAAGAATAACAAGTAAAGAAGAGTAATAGTTTAAAAATAGAAAAGAATCATAGAATTTTATTTAATATAATACGTTATAAAATTTGAAATTGTTGAATAATTTTAAATATTATTTTAAAAGAACATATACGTATTGCATATTTTGATAAGACATGTGGTATGACATTACATCGGAAGGACATAAATAATTATAATCAATAATTGTTATTATATTACAAAGCTATATCAGTTTATACATTAATTGATCTTTGAGTGATATTAATAGTAAATGTAATACATACCAGTACATTATAATCTAAATAGCAGTAAGACTTCAGTGAAGTAGCATTTTAATTATTAAAGTCTGTTTAATTACATATATGCTACATGAATGATATTTCACATAAACCTTTTCTTATATTAATTGATAACAAATGATGTTTGTTAAAATTAAAGTCATAAACTTAATTAAATGTTATTGATAGAACATTTAATAAATGTATAAATTATCTATTTATGATTATGGAAATAATAACAGTGTAAAATCTTGTATTATCATTTTTTTCTTATTTTTGTTTTTATTTTCTTTAGTTCCATTTGTAAATGTAAATAATGTAAATAAGTTATTTGTTAAGTTGATGTAAATAAATTTGTTAAGTTGTTTTTTTAAAAGATGTGTCGAATTCATTATTTTACACCACAGCATTTGACAACAGATAATTTGAATATACATAATATTTGCACAATATGAATTTATTATTTTATTATTTGAGAAAGAAACACAATATTTTCTTAATATAATTTATAGAAATTGATTGACATTAACATATAATATTACAATGGTCATAAAGTAATTATAATGCACAATATAAGAGTATAAGATTATTTATTGCCACAGATTGTTAAATTATAAGATTTTGGTATATTTTAAAATTAAGATACTATATGGAAATAAAGACATGTATATGATTTACTTATTTTCTTAATGATTAAAAGTATAATCCAATAGATAAGATTAAGATATACACTAAAGATTTTTATTGTTGGTTATTGTTATTAGAATAAGTTAGATGTATTTAGGTTTGATATTAAATCCCTTATCATTCCTATCTACATGAATTATTATTACTTTAAGATAATTAGAAGAACCTGAGATCGTTTAATTATATTTCCTTAACAAAAGATTGAGATTTATTTATTTATTATTATTAAAGATAGTTCATTTATAAAAGTCATAAGAGTGCTGTAGAGTTAGTAATGAGATAATTAGAAGTAATAGTATTCTTATGCCATTGAGACAGTGTCTTGGAAAGACATTGACTCAATGTAAGTCCAATTACCAATTGTAACTTCACTTCACAGTCTCATGATTTTAGTAAATATTTATTTAATTAGTACATAATATTGAACTATATTAAATTTTGATAAGTTTGTAATAAATCTAATAAGATATAATATTATAAAATATATTAAAGATAGTTGTATATATTTTAGCTGAGCATAATGATTTTATTGAGCTAGTCTTATTTTAAATTATATTATATATCGAGAAGTGAGGGTACAATATATATATATATATATATATATAAAATATATATATGATAAATTAGAATATATATATATATATATATATATATATTCTAATTTATCATGTAATATTTTCTTTCACTACAGTAAATAATAGGATGATTAATTGGTTGCTTGGGAAGCAAGATAAGTATTTATTGTCTTTCATTGTTTCTTTAAAAATGAATACTAGTATGTACTTTGCTGTTTATTTTATAAAATTGGTGAAAACTATAAATCTAAATGGCTTAATTTTCTTTGCCAAAAAAAAACCCCCCTTTGGTAATGCTTTTTAATGAAGATATAAAAGCAGATGCAGTCCAAAGTGAAGTTTGCAATGTCAGTAGTTTTGGAATATTACAATATTTTTTACAGTTAAATTTCCAAACTGCACTATGCTCATTTCTTGATAAATTTTTTAATCATTATAAAATGAAACATGGAAATAAACAATTTTAAGTAAGTGGATAAATTATAAAGCAAAATCAATATATACTGCCATCATTTTAAAATCATGATTATTAATAGACTTTATATTACAAAAATAATAAATAACTAAAATATACATTTAGGATTCTTCCTCACACTCTCTTCATTTTCAATTTCCAACTAGCTTTTGTTATTTGAACTTAATCTGTTACAAGCTCTTTGTCTATTACAAGAAGACAACATTTCTATAATAATAACTTTTAATATTTAATTCCTACATTGCTATCAATAAATCCATTTTTTCCCAGGAACTTTTCCATAGTTTATGAAGCTTATTGGTTACTCCATGTTTAAATTTCTATTCAAACAAGTAAAAAATTTCAAGTGCCAAGAAAGAATTCTCCTAAAGTCAACTTTATAGAACACAAAATTCAAAGTTCCTTATAAACAAAGTGCACATAGTGTATGCCTATTTCAAATTCATCTATAATATGAGGTAGCTTTCAAATCCAGCAAAATTATTTCTACTTTAATCATAGTACATCCAAGAAAAGGCAAATGTTTATTTAAGTTTTTTGTGTAAACTTTTAAATTAAACATAGCTCAATGATATTTAACAAACACAAATTATGTCTACTGATCATATAATATTAGTGTAAACTATAAAGAAAATTAATGCTCACAGTAATATAGCCTTCTCACCTTGAAGATTATGTGAACTACTAATGGGAACTTTTTCTTTAACAACAATTAATTCTCTGTTGGATACAGGCATCTTAAATTACTTCTCACCTTCCTGTCTCCAATACTACTTAAAACGGTCTTTATTAGCATTTTGCTAAAGGGTTTTTTGTTTGCTATAAACTCCAAGGATTTATTTTAAACATTTCACTGTTTAACCAGATTCAATCTTAAATCACTAGAAGCAATAGTTCAAAAGTTATGCACACTTGTTGATAAAAAGACTAGTTAGCTATTTTGATAAAAATAACTAAAACAATTTTATGTGAACAAACAATATCAGAATAGCCTGAACTAGCTAACCTAGCTAATGATCACATAGCACAATTATATTGCACAAAACAAGAACCATTGAGGAATCAAAATATTCTTCATAATATTCCTTCCCTAAAGCTAAAACAAAATGTGTAACAATGAATATATATACATATAGAGGATTTGAACACAGATTTTCAAGCTCACTTTAGCTATCCACTCTATCTCATACAACCAATACACATGACCACACAATGTGAAAAAGATAAATGATCTCCAGTATATGTATTTTATTCTGAACCCACACTTATCATTTGATCCAGATCATCATCTCCCATATATATATATATATATATATATATATATATATATATATATATATATATATATATATATATATATATATATATATATATATATAAATCAGTGCTTGGTTCATATTAAGATAGCAATTCTTCAAACTTTAATGAACAAACTCCAATATACACCACCCTCCAACTCTTTATCCATCCATATATTCCACTTTCCAACTCTTCAGCCATCCATATTCAATGGTATGGATAGTTGAAGAGTTGGAAGGTGGAGTAGATTGAAGCATGCCCATTATAGTTTGAAGATTTACTAGCTTGTATACAATCAATGCTCAATTTATATTATGTGTGGGAAATGGTGATCTGGAGCAACTGATGCATGCTGGTTCAGCACAAAATACGAATATTTGAAATCATTTATCTTTCACACATGTGTGGGATTATGTGTATCAGTTGTATGAGATAGAATGGATAGCTGAAAGGAACTTGAAAGTCTTTGTTCAAATCCTCCATATATATATATATATATATATAATATAATTAAAATATTTTTCAATAAACTCTACAAAATTCAATATGTCTATATAAAAAAAACAACTGAATATTATATATATATATATATTTGTGAAAAATTAAATTTTATTTTAAAGAAATTTATTTCTAAGAATTTAATAGTCTATACAAAAATATGATGGAAGTTTAATATAACATATATCAAAAATCTGTCAAGCGTTGTTAGCTGAGAGGTCAGCGCAGCCCCCTTGCAATCAAGTAGTTGGTTGCAGATGGTTCATTGCAAAAATATAGAGATTACAAAAAAACAGTTTGATATATCTATATTTTAAGCTTAAAAATAAGTAACTTCACAAATTCCAATTTTGAAAAATTTAATATTTAAAAAAAATAATTTTCAGAAACAAATACTGATAGTGATATTGTATATTTGAATATATCATGTTGAATTCTATACAATTTGTTAAACTTTTAGTTTTACAATAGAAGCAATGAATTCAAATAATGTTTGCTAATTGACTACAAAGGTCTCTTTAATTAGACTTTTAACACATAATTAATTAATTCTGGTTTCTTTAAATTTATGATATTTGATTTGTCAATATGCTAAAAAAAATTAACTTTGTTTATATCAGAATTTACCACTTTTAATTCATTGTAAGAAAAACAATTTTGAAAGTTTTTTCAATTTCTATTACTTTATTACTGCAGTAAATCATGCAAATCACATTTTTATTATTATTAAAGAATTATCATAGTTGTGGTCTAAAGGATAGAAATATGATTAAAATTAATTTAAGAGTTTGTATAAATTGCACAACTAAATTGTGAAGTTGATCTTCGGTATCACTCTTTATGCAGCTTTATAATTAAATTGTTGAGAGTTCAATAAGAGAACTTTTTTAAAGTTAATCTTGGACACTGTATTTCATAAATTCTATGTTGATTTATTCTCAAAACATTTAAAACTAGCCTATAAAACATCTATATCTTATTATAGAAGTTTCTTTTTAATTATTCAAGACATCACAAAAATAATAAAAATGAAAAACATCACCTTGAGAAATTATTTTATTTGAGTATGGAAAAATTTTCAATAAAATCTTTTTAATATAAAAGATGTGAATTTTTTAATGATTAATTCATGTAATTTGTTATTATTTTATATTCTAGTTCATCAAATACCTTATTAAGACCAAAATAAATAACATTAAGAAAAATTGAGTCATCCTGATTATTAAATTATATATATCATATAAGGAGTTAGATTGATATAATGTCTACATGGATATGATTACAATATCAAATCCACCAAGGACTTTGAGCATTCCATCATTGGTTTTTCAATTAAATAAATCATTAAATAGTTGGAAGGAAGAGAAGATTGAAGCTTGTCCCTTAAAGTTGGAAAAATTAGTATCTTAATATAAACTGAGCATTGATTGCATATATGTGTTAGACATTATGCTCTGGTCCAAGTGATGAGTGCTAGTTCTGCACAAAATATGTATATTGGGGATTATGTATCTTTTTTACATGTATGTTTTCATGTGTATTGATTGCTTGTTATGAAGTGGAGAATAAATAGGCTGAAAAATCATAAATTCTAATCACTCTAATTACATAAATATAATATATTTGCATTATTTAATAATATAGAACCCTTTGACATTATATATATATATATATATTGTAATTTGCAACATATAGGTTGTAAAATCACACATACACACATATATATATATATATGTGTGTGTGTTACATATGTTTTAATAATTTAAAAAAAATAAATTATGAAGGAAAAAATAGCTTAAAAATAGATTTTAAGAATGAAATTAAGAAAAAAATATTGCATGATATATTTTTTTTAATAGACTTGTTTTTATTAAGAATAAGGATGGGGAAAGAGAATACTATTAGACAAAGATTCAGAATCCATACTCTTCTTTTTACAATTGAAAAAAAGTAAATGCTACAATAAAAAAGGGCGTGTGTGTGCAATAAATATTAAAAGATTTTAAAATCAGACTTTCAATAAACAATAAAATTAATTAAGGAAAGTAATTTTGTAAATTATCTCATCGGCAGGAAGGCACTTAAATTTTGGAAAGATTCTGGCCAATAAGACAATAGGTGAATCTAAGAAAGTTTAGATAAATGAATGTAAATTTAATTAAAAACCAGAATTAAAATTTTGGTAAAAGTGGACAATGTGAGAGATTGGTATAAAAGTGGTGATTGTCTATTATTATGATTATTATTACTCCAATTTTTGTGAGTGGCATAGACAACAAGCTTCTCAGAGAATGTTATTTCTAACTGCATAAAATCTAAAAGTACATAAAAGTAATGATATGCATTGTTAAAAAACTTCAGGACTGTTCATCTGGGCTTTGAGCTCTGGATCCCCAGTTCCATCAGTTTCTCTTGCCTGTGGTCAATGCACCAACTGTAGTATAGAATCTGCCACATTCTCTCCTATTGTCTACCAGAAGCATGGAAAGAAACCAAGGAAAGCTCTTGCTAAAGACTGAATAACCAGCCAGCTAAGAAGAGAACTTTGAAAAAGAAACATGCTGTCTGTCAAAAAGATGACAACCTAGGTAAATATAACATTCTAAGTTTTAAATTAAATGTCTAGATATTCTTAGAAGAAAATGGACTCTGAAAATGAAGGACAGTTAATGATATTTAAATGCTAATAATTACTGTATGGTTATTTATATTTTGTTTTTATTGTATTGAATATTTAATTGATTCTGTGTGTATAGGAATAAAAAGTGTTTGTTTAGATGTTTCTTGGTCTATCTTGTCACCAGATTATAAGATTATAATTATTCCCATGTACTTGTTAGTAATGTTCTGGGTCCCCTATTCAAGATGTTGGAGCTAGCCTGGGTAAATTTCAAGTATTAGGTTCATTTGCCTATCACCTGGGCATGACATCTATATAAAGTTTATATGGCTGAATGGCACCTGAGACTCATCTCAAAACAAATAAAGTGCCGTGGATGATTGTTGTTGTCCTAGCAGTGCTGTGGTTAGAAAAAATGGTTGAGCCTGTGCATTCATGTAACCTCGATTTGACTGTAGGTGTCATTGGTAGTTAATCTATGAATGATATTCTAGCTCTCTGCTTGAATGTGCAGTCACAATGGTAAGAAGGTGGCCAATAAATATGAAGAGAAATTATAACAATAATGTTTATAGTTGTTAAGTAGTACATAATGCTAAAAGTCAAAATGTTAACAGCACAATATGTTAATAAAGATACATAGCAAATGTAGACAGGTAATTTAATAAATCCAATCATAATAATCTACAGTAAAATAATAAATAATAATTATAGTTAATGAATAAGCATCTTTAAGAAAGATAAAGATACATATTTTTCCTTATAAACCCCAGGATCTATACAAATTTTGTTCAATATGGGTGCCCATGTGTCATGAATTTCCCAGTGTAATTAAAAGTTATTGTTCGAAGCTAAATTTTAAATAAGTGCCTAAGTTGCATGATAATAAAAAGTTGAAGTCAATGAGCAGTGTGAAGGGAGGGTTGACCAAAGTAAACATAATATTAAGAATATAAAATGAAAAAAAAAATGTAATTATATATGAGTGTGAAAATTATAGAAAAATAAAGAAAATGAGTTGTACAGTATCATTAAAGGAATAATAAAAATAATAAAATTAAACTACTCCATACTAGAGCTAAAACAAAAATAAAGACTCAAAATAACGTGAAACAGGAAATTACAGACAAAATAGAAAAAGTGATATAGAAAGTAATGACATAATGAGTTGGTTAAAGAAAATTCTGGAAAGAAAATTGCTGAGGAGGTAAAGGGAAAATTGATAGTCAGAAATGCTTGAAAAACTAGAAGAGCAGATTCAGAAAAGTAGTGAGAAGTTAAAACAAGAAATCATGCTATAAGTTAATGAAAATATAAAACATGTAAAAAATAAAATAAAAATAACATACCAAGAGATAAAAGAATTAAAAATAAACAGGTAGAGAGACTGGAAATAGGACAAGAAGAGAATGAAAAAATAATAGAAAATATGTGAACAGATATGAATAATATAACTGAAAAAATAGAAATAATGGAGCAAAAAGTCAAGGGATCCTTTAGAAATAAAAAAATGTTAATATTGACAGTAGGGAACAGAAAAGTGCAAGAATATACATGCATGTAAATAATAACTTCACTACTGTAAACCAATTTTTTAAAAGTAAGAATATTTTCGAAGCACACATGGAAGGCTCTGACTGAACACCTTAGCAGCCTGAAATGATACTTTACATTGAACCAGCTGAGCAAAGAGGCAATGGTTGAAATTATCTGTAGCCATGTACAAGGTACTTCACAGGCTTGGTGGGACTCCCTAATTATAAATCCTACCAAGTTCATAGAATATAAAAAAATAATTATTAGCAAGATATTGAAGTGACGATCACCTAGAAAATACTAGACACCAGGTGTGTCAGGATAAAATGATGAACAGTTCACTCCCTTTTTCCACCATCAAGTTGCAAAATTAATGGCCAGCTCACTGTCTGAAAAGCAAATTATTCAGATAGTGAGGTATAATTTTCTGCATAATGTGAAACAGATGCTGATAGATACTGAAAGGAAAATGGTCAAGCAAATGGCCAAACTACTGAATGCATTTGACAGCACTAGTCTAAATTATGAAGCCAAGGAAAGGAGATTCAAGCCCCTATAAAGAGAGACAAATATGAATGTCATAAATTCTGGCCCTTATGAAAATAGTTGGGAGGAAAATACTAGACAGATTGTCACATGGTCCTAGATAAAGGGAAATGATTAACACACCAGTAGCAACCTGGAGATTGACCACCCAGAACACCAGGCCAGACCTAGGTATATGTCACAATTTCCCAGCCTGAGCAAATATATAAGAAATGTGAAAGAACTGCCTGACAAAATCTAAGTGGGTTTAAAATAATTGAATGGACTGGTAAGTGATGAATAAGAAAAGAATTTTTATGCAAATTTGAACTATGAGTCAGGAGAATAAATAAACTTTAATATAAATAAAAGTTAAATTTAAAAAAAGATAATAATAAATTAAATAACTCAACTCATACTTGCCAAAAAGGCAACATTTCATGAATACAAAAGTAAATAAATAATGATCATATGTAAGTGATGGTAGTGTGTAGCTGATCAAGTTATGTGAGGTGCGTGTGTGTATAAATAAAAGATTTTTGGATTAAATAAATGTTGATGTAGGCCTTTACATTGTGAAATCAAATACACATAAAGAGGATTGGGACATCCTGTTATTTTAAGGATGCTGACCCAGTAGAGAAAGTAAGTCCTGAGATCATCCAATACACAGGTAGAAGAATTCCCAGCACAGTACCTAAATTAGCATGCTGGTAGAGTAATTCCCAATATATGCCACAAATTAGTTTGCTGGAAGAAAATTTTTAGCATATCTGTAATAAACATGTTGTAGCGTAAGTCATGTGGTCAGTAGATGTGTTCTGCCATTCACAGCATCCAGTTATTTTTTAGAATGATGACCCAGTAGAGAAAGTTCTGAGCCCATCCAATATGCTGGTAGAGAAAATTCCAGCAGTTCAATAGTAATTAAAGTTTTTTTGTTAATGTAAGTCAAATGGTCAGTAGACATGTTGTGCCACATGCAGCATCCAACTCCCCATTAGCACATTCATCAAGATAAATTTTGCCCTAGTATGGTTTCCACAATTGGAATTAAATGGCGTATTCAACATAAAATCCAGCATAGGAAATAAATCAGTATAAGAAAGGACATGCTTTTCCATTTCAAGAACTACCAAGATTGATTTAGAAAAATCAAATCAAATATAGAGCTAAAATAGATCAAATTAATGCATTTTACCTTTAATCTGAAGGGGGGGAGGTGTGATGTATGCTCACAACATATATATTGTAAAAACACACACACATATATATGCATTACATGTGTTTTAATAATTTTTTAATTATGAAGGAGAAAGAAAAAGGTAGCTTAAAAATAGATTTTAAAAATGAATAAGAAAAAAATATTGCATCATATTTTTTAAAAAAAATAGATTTGTTTTATTAAGAATAAGAGATTTCTGTTAGATAAAGATTCAGAACCCACTCTCTTCTTTTTTTTTTTTTTTTAAAAAATAACGATTTATTTAAATGATTTATACAATTTTATACAATGAAGATTACATGAATACCAAGCAATGTCCATAGCCAAATGAGAAGTGGATATATACATGCATGTTGGATCAACGCTTCAGTAGTATTCTAGATTGGTCCATACTTTGTCCCAGTTGAACAATTAAGTATGCCTCATTGAGCATTGAAAGGCACGTCCAAATTTATAATGAGTATAGGTTTATAGTCAAGATGTGAAGCAGAGGCTAAGTGGGCTGGGAGAACACTGACAAGGTCATTGATTCACTCCCAATCCGTCAGTCCAAGCCCAAGCATCCCGAGATCTGTCCGTCACTTGCTTATAAGTTAAGCTATTCAGTTCGTGATTAAATTTGTTAACTTTTATTGTTGAGGTAGATGGTGTGATCAATCCACTAATTGGTAGTCTTTAGATAATATGGTAGTGTTCCCATATATATGACTGAGCTCATTTTGGTATTGCATTGATGAGGCGAGACTCATATTTGATCATTGATATCTTTGTAATAATCAGTGCACTAGCATGGAGGTGCCGGCCCAGGTTTGATGAGTGTTTTAAATACTTGAATGGAGGTGCCGGCCCTTGATGAGTGTTTTAAATACTTGAAGGGTACTGGTGTTCGCATTGCCCAGAACAGAACTGCATCTCGTTAGCCAGATGGCGAAGGATAGGAAAATTGCTAATCTAATGTTAGCAAAATTGCCAGCTTTAATTGCTTGCTGGATTAAGAATATGTCTGTAGAATAGAGTTTTACCTTTTCGTCAATGAAAGACCCAAGAATGCTGAGTGATGGACAATCTAGAAAAATGTGTTCAATTGTTTCCTCATCCCTCTGACAGAGTTGACATTGAGAGCTAATTTTGTTAAAACCCCTCCTCATTATGAGGAACTGATTAGTGGATAGTGATGAGAGGTTTAATTTCAGAAGAAAGTCAATAAATTTGGGTTCCAGAAACCAATGTTTGGCTTTTTTGATCAATAATTTGTTGTTTAATCCAAGAGCATTATGGAGAGCTGAGGGACAATCTTTCTTTAGCCTATAAGTTTCCCAGTAGGACTTTTTTTTATTGAAAGTGTTTGGAGTTAAGTTAATACAGCCATTGACATGTGTCCAGATGTCAGTCAACCATCCTTTACTATGGGGAGGTGGCGTATCAGTAGATTGAAATTCTTGGATTAAATTTGTATAGTCCATTTCCAGTGAATGGTTGTGTAGCAGATTTAGTGATTTTTGCAAGTATAAGGTAGCAACTGGGTGTAGACCAAGACCGTTCAGTTCTCTAGGCATTTGGGCTTTTGCCAAGCTTATGGCCACAACCTTCCTTTTCCACAATAGCTTAGTACATTATGAGCCCATTTGTTTACCGAAGATTTTAGTAGGCTTGATGATTGGTAGATAGTAATTGAGTCTTGAAAACACTAGCATGTTAAGGAGTACGATTTTACCAGGAATTGAAAGCGAAATACTAGAGAGAGTGTTGATTGTTTTATTGGTTGTTTGAAGGATTGAATTTTGTATTTCTCTAGTCATGATAGTTTTTGTTTTTGCCATGGGGAATCCTAAAAAAAGCTGTGGCTTGGTTGTGAATTTGGATGGAATTGTTGTTCCTGTTTTAATTCTCCAGATGGAAGATTTGCTATTGTTAATTTGGAAGTTTAATATTTTGGCATGCTTGTCAATAATTGTGAAAAGTGTTGGAAGATGAGTTTCGCTGGGAAGAAAAATCGTAACATCATCCACATAGGAGATGTGGTTGATTTGTTTTTTGATGGCGGGAACATAAATGCCTGGCAGGATATTCTCTATGTCCTTGAGCATGGGGTTGATGTAAGTTATAAAACATAGTGATGCTAGGGGAGAACCCTGTGGAATCGATATGTGAGGTCTAAAACCTGTAGACAACCTTCCATCTAAAGAAGTAAATATGGAACGATTTAGTAAAAGGTTTGCTATTATTCTGATGTACACGTCAGGCACCTGATACTCCCGCATTGTCTGGAACAGTACGGATGGTATTACTGAGTCAAACGCTGAAGAGAAGTCCAGTTGTACGACCAGTGGCCTTGACTTATTGGTGTGTCTGACGTGCTCAGTTAGTAAAAGAAAGCGCTGAACTGCATCAATGGTTGATGATCCTTTTCAGGCAAATTGAAAAGATGAAATATGTGAGTAGAGTTGGGGTTGTATCCGGTCCTTAACTAAGGATTCAATTGTCTTAATTAGCAATGGAATCATGGAAATAGGTCGTATATTGCTGAGACTAGATGGATTTTCTTGTTTTTTAAGAAAAGGGACCAGTGCCACTGGGTACAAATCTGGAATGTTCTGAAAGTCATCGGCCAGCACGTCAATCATGTTTTTGATTATGGGGATTGTGTAGTGACTAAGGTGTAATAGTACAAATTTCGGGATTGCATGAAGGCCCGGATGAGTGCTTTCAGAAAATGCCTGTAGCTTTTGCAGTATTTGGGCTTCATTTATGTTGTGATTGGTTGTGGTATGATTCCATATGTTTCCTGTTTGAAAAGTATTGTTTTGCAACTTTGTTTTGAAATGAGAGTGAATTCTCTCCAACATTTCTGGTCCACTATACCACTTGCTGTTAATGATAATCATAGACGGTGTTGGTCTAGCAGCTGATCCAAGTGCCCATCGAATGTAGCTTCTAGTCCAGTTATGGCTATTTGCCAAAAAGATTTTAAATCTCTTTGTAGCAATGTATTGAGCTAGAGCTTTTTGTTTTTCATGATATTGAGTTTTTAATTCTAAAAGGGTTAGTGAACTTAGCCTATTACTAATTGAATCAAGTTCTTTTAGAAGTTGATTTGGTCCCTTAGATCTTTTTGTGTGAAAGTTAATGAGGGTGCTCAAGATTCCTACGAAAGCAGACCATGCTTGCACAGGTGGCAAAGTGAGTACTTGTATTTTATTTAGAAGGATATATGCTTCTGAGAATAACCATTCCGGTGTTGTGGCTTTGTTCAAAAGTCTTATAGTTTTTGTGTGGTCTGAAAGACTTATCATGTTGGTGTCAAGTTGTAGCGAGATTTTTATAGCAAGGTGGTCTGAGAAAGGCACTAATTGCAGCTTGGCATGCAGGTTATAATGAAGTTCGGGGGAATAAAAGAGAAGATCAATCAACGATTGCTTGTGTTGTGTGTAAAATGAGAATGATTGAGGAGGAAAGAAACCTTCTCCACATAGCATAACTTTGTTGAATAAATGAAGATATTTGTTAGTAAACTAATGATAGGTCATGTTAAAATCCCCAAAGCAGATTGAGGGTGAATTATTGGATGAAAGCAGGGCATTGATTTTATTAATCACTGAATGAATTAGATTAGTATCATTCTTGAGATAAAGGTAAATTATGTTTATGGGGTTATTATTAATGGTAATGTTAATAAATAGAAGTTCTTTGCTAATGTGAAGAGTTCTTAGTTGCTGATGTTCCAGATTTTTATTGATCAGGAAAGCCACTCCAGAAGAAGCAGTATTCGAGGGTAGATAATTGAAATATCCATGTTGCTGCATTAATTGCTGAATTGTAAGTTTGATTTGTTTAACCAGTTTTTGATTGCATGTACCCGATCCAGTGAATTGAACCCCCTCACATTAATTCCAGCAATTTTTAAATGCATTGTTTGATTCTGTGTAGGTGTGAAGATTGCTTTATTCTTCTGAGAACTCATCATCCAATGAGATTAGTTGATCCTCGAGTACTTGTGCTGTTTGACTCAGAATATTCCAATTTGTTACTGTTGTTATTGTTTGACCTTGATCTAGTGCTTTGTTTTGAGAATTTGTATTTGAGTTAACCATGTTATCTTTTTGAGATGCTGTACTTAGTGAATCTGTAGATTGGTTCTCTGTTGAGCAATTTGATACTGTTGTTTTTGTTTGACCTTGATCTAGTGCTTTGTTTTGAGTATTTGTATTTGAGTTGACCATTTTGTCTTTTTGAGATGCTGTACTTAGTGTATCTGTAGATAGGTTCTCTGTTGAGCTGTTCTGAGACTTATTTCTTCTTGTTCTCTTCTTTTCTTGCCTACTTCTATCTTTGTATGCTTTGTTTGAAGAGTTTTGAGAGTAATTGATATCAAGATCAGATTCTGCAGTTGAGTTGGTTGTTTCTTCATGCTGCGATTCAGAGATGATTGTATTGGTATTTGTTGCTTAATTATTGTTTGATGTACTTGATGTGTCTGTGTTTCTACTATTTCCTGTTTTGATCCAGTTGTTGAATGGTTTTCGGAAGCTGTGTGTATATGTTGTAATGTAATACTGTTCACACAGCCTTCTTTTGTTTTCTCTTGAGTTATGGCATCTGTTAATGTTTGCAAGATTTCAATACTGTCTTCATTGACTTGATTTTGTTCATTATCACTTGTATTAGTTGTCTGTCGAATTGAAGTGAATTGAGGGTTTAATGATTTTTGTGGACATTTATGATTTATGGACATCTTTAAATTGCAGTGAGCACATGTTCCTTTTGGACATGCCTTTAGAAGGTGAGTACGTTCCCCACAGCTGAAACACTGAGGCTGCACACCTCGAATTGAGATGAAAATTGGAAGTTTTGCCTCATCTAGTGTAACCAGAATGTCTAGTGGAGAATAATATGGGTTTAGTTTGAGTGATAAGGCTGCGCTGTTTGAGGGCAGTTCAATGCCTGCTCTCTTTTCTGTTATGAATTTGAAATTTGTGATATTTCCAAATTTAGCTAGAAGTCGTTGGAGGTCATTTTGATTAAAATTTAAATAGCAATTTCGTGCTAATCCATGAATAATTCTGGGTTTGTTCATGTCTATCTTTATGAGATATCTATTTTTGAGGTAAAGTTTGTTTCTTTTAAATTGTTCTTTTTGTAATATATTGTAAAACTCTATTACTAAATATCTTTTGTTCGGATGGTGATATATTCTCTTTACTGAATCAGTTAATTGTTGACTTTTGATGAGCTCAAAAAAGTCATCTGTGGGGAATGTGAACAAGTTGCAATAATCATTAGAAGTGGTTAATATCAAAGTAAGATCACTATGGTAATGTAAGAAAGAGTTGAACAAAAGTGGAGGTATTCTGGAATTGAATTCCTGGCTTTTCTCATGATAATTATTCATGGTAGTTTGTGAATTTTGTGGAAATGCTAGAGGTCTATGTTCATTATTGTTGAAATATTCATCTCCCATAAAATCAAGGGTGTTTAATTGTGTGGTAGATTCACCTGTTATTATACTTGTAGTTTTAGTTTTGTTTTTGCTAAGTGCTGTTGCATATGATTGATCACTTGCCTGAATTGTTGGACTTAATGTATTTTGTAATTGACTGTTAAAACTTATATTATGGTTTAACGTTGTGTTATTACAGAACTGTAAACTTTCTATGTCAGAATTGGGTTTAAGACTGGGGAATTCTAGTAAATAAGGTTTTTGTATGCTTAGTGCTTGACTGTAACTTCGATCACGGTTTATCGTTTTGGAAAACGCGTTTATATTTTTTGTCTACTGTGTTGTGACAATGTAACATTGTCGGAAAGCGATTGAGGCTTTGCATTTTTATTTATATGTCCAAAGGGATCTTGTAATGTTAATTCTTTGTTGGTCATTTGGCTTAACAAGGTTTCATTATGGAAGAAGTTGGCTTGATTGGTTTTACTGGAAGTATTTACTATTGTTTCGTTTTGAGGGCTCGTGTTAAACATATCAAATACCTTTCTAATGTTATGGTCACTATGAGACCTCATTATTCTGTTAGCCTTCGGTATTTCCTGATCAGAAAAATTAAATGCCCTATCCATTCTGAGTTTTAATTAATAAACACAAAAGATAAGTGCTTACCTGATCATTTCCACCCCTCCGTAGGTAAAAAAAAATTTCAAAACTATAATAATTTAGTAATTTAATGTTGAACGATCTACTTAGATTGTCACTTCCAGAATATAATTGAAAAAAAGTAAATGTTATAATGGGGAAAAATGGTAAATAAATGTTAAAAGATTTTAAAATAAAACTTTCAATAAACAATAAAATTAATTAAGAAAAATAACCTTGTAAACTAACTCATTAACAGGAATGAACTTAATTTTGGAAGGATTCCTGGCCGATAAGATAGTAGATGAATCTAAGAAATATTAGATAAATGAATGTAAATTTAATTAAAAAACCAAAATTAAAATTTTGATAAAAGTGGACAATATAAGAGGTAAGTATAAAAGTGGCAGCTTGTCTATTATTATGATTATTATTACTCCAATTTTTTTATAAACAAAGCAAAACTCTCCATACAGTATTGCCACCCTGTACCAAACAGAGTAATCAATGAATGCCAGAAGGCTTGTGCATAAAATCCCTATCTAAAGCCTACTCATCCAATATCCCCAGACTAGTTTCTGGCTTGTGGACCTCATCAGTGAGAAGCTTTGTATCTGAGAGCACTGGACCTAGATCTTAGGATCTAATGCAACCCTCTAGCACTCACCTTTTATCTCTACTTAACTACAAAACTATGAGAATAAAATTGAAAACAAAAATATTTTCAATCTAAGCAAATAGCCTATTAAGTCATATGGGTTTGAACTCAGTTCAGCACCCATACATTTTGGTGTCTTTGGCTCTTTAACAACCATAGCCACCACTATCCTATTAGGCAGGATTGGTGCAGTGCTCTCAGATCCAAAGCTCCTCACTGACGATGGCCACAAGCCAGAAACTAGTCTGGGGTATTGGATGAGTATGCATTAGATAGGGATTTTATGCACAAGCCTTCTGGCATTCATTGATTACTCTGGTTGGCACAGGGTGGCAATACTGTATGGAGAGTTTTGCTTTGTTTATAAACAATTATGTGATAGTATAAGATAGTGATCATGTGATGCTTAATGATTTTACTCCAATTTTTGTGTGTGGCATAGTCAACAAATCCTCAGAAAATCAGTTATTTCTAACTGTAAAATCTAAAGGTAAAAGCAATGATATGCATTGCTAAAGGCAGGAGTGTTTGTGTGAGCTTTGATCCCTGGGTCCCCAAGACAATCAGTTTCTCTCATCTGTGATCAATGCCTCAACCATAGTATAGACTCTGCTATATAGTCGCTCTCCTATTGTCTGCCAGAAGTATGGAAAGAAAACATGAAAGCTCTTGCTGAAGACCTAATAGCCAGCTATGAGGAGAACCATAAAAGGAAACAAGCTAACTGCCAAAAAGATAACATCATCTCTTCATTAAGAAAACCTAAGTATCTACACATTCTTAAGAGAAAATGGATTCTATAAATAAAGGACAATTAATGATGATTTAAATGTTGATAACTATTGTATGGTTATTTATATTTTCTTTTTATAGTATTGTAATATTTAATTGATTATATGTGCACAGGAATAAAAAACATTTATTTAAATGTTGCTGGGTCTATCTTCTCTTTTTAACAGCATCACTATGATTATAAGATTATAATTATTCCTATGTACTCATTAGTAATGTGCTGGGTCACCTATTGAAGATGTTGAAGCTAGCCTGGGTAAATATCAAGCACTGGGTTTGTTTTTCTGTTGTCAAGGCATGCTGGCTATATAAATGTTATATGGCCAGATGACACCTGAGACTCATCTGAAAACAAATAAAATGCCTTGGATGATGGGTGTTGTCCCAACAGTATGGAGAGGTATTATGGTCAGGGCTGTGTATTTACATAACCTCAATCTGAATGTAGGTGTCATTGATGATTAATCTCTCAATATTTTACCCCTCTGCTTGAATGTGCTGTCACTGGGATAAGGAGGCAGCAAATAAATATGAACAGAAATCATAATAATAAAGTTTGTAGTTGTTAAATAATACATAATGCTAAATGTTGAAATGTTAACAGATAAAGATACATAGTCAGTTAGCAAATATAAACAGGTAATTTAATAAATCTAATCATAATAATCTACAGTAAGATAATATCATAAATAATAATTATAGTTAATGAATAAGCATCTTTATTTTTTGTTTATAAAACCTCCAGGACCACTACAATATATATATATATATATATATATATATATATATATATATATATTATAACGATATATAAATATGTCATATACATTAATTTATAACGATATATAAATATGTCATTACATTAATTTAAAATAAAAACTTAAAAGTTCGCAAATAAAAGTAAAAAACTAAATGCTAAAATTAAAATGTTTGTTAAACATATATACATTCGCACAGATGCCAAACTTTAAAAATATTTTTTTTAAAAAAAAAACAACAAATAAATAAGTATTTGAACGTACTTTCTATAAGAAAAAGTACAAGATTTAAAAATAAAAACAGGTATTAATTAATTCTTGTAATCTGTAAATGGAAATGATTGTTTATAAATTGTTTGAAAAGCAAGCTAGCCTTGGGCTCTTGTATAATTAAAATGATCTGATGAAAGATAGATAAGAAAATAAAGGGAAATTAGCTTGACCAATGGAAGCACTAAGCCTTGGCTCGGACCCTAACGAAAGTGATGGATTAGTGATGTTTTGTTGATTGAATCCATGTGGATAATATAAAAAGGGAAATACAGTTTTTTCGGACAGTTCCAGTGTTTTGTGTTTGAGAGATGTGGTAGGACGCACATACCATACTCTCTATAAAAAAAAACATGAAAAGACTGTGATACCTTGAACCAGCTATTGCCATCTCCAGAACATTATCTTCCAATGGAGGCATCACGGGAATTAAAAGCAGAAACCTGGACTCTTCTACAGTGAGCTATGAACTTTACAAATTAACAACAACAAAAAAAAAGTAATTAAGAACTTTCGTCAATGTTTTTTTTAAAGATTTAGCTAATTTAAATTTTAAAATGAACTCTTATTTGATTTTCAAATTAATAATTGATTGTTTAAATTTATATAGTTAAGTTTTGCTAAAATCATTTCCATTTTATTATTATTATTTGTAGAAATATTTATTGTAGAAATTATTAAATGCATTACATTTAAGTTGGATATAGATGTTGCAGAGATTCGTTAGCGGTTGATTATGTTGTGGTTTTCACAGTCGATTAGAATATATAGGTCAACGATGCCACTGCAGTGTCTTATGACAAACACCAAAGGGTCTCCTGTATTCCCTCAGCAATTGACTTTATCAATTGACTTTGTATTTTGATCGGTTGTGTTTGATTTGGGATGTTTTTGACCGTGGAATCTGTGCAGCCGATCTATACTCGACATTATAAAACAAATTGTATAAAAATAATCTGTGCGAACGTATTTAAATGTTAAATTTAAGTCGGGCATGAATGGCTATATAGTTTGGTAAAGTTATATTAAGGGAGGGTAATCTTAGGTTATTCATTTCGTAGTTAAATTGGTTCAATGGATTGGATATATTTGTGTAATTGTAGATGTAGTATGAGATCCGCTATGGGCAGGATTATATATATATATGCCACACACCTTCTGTTTGCCTATGGATGGGTTTGTAAGATGGCAAAGGACCACAGTCCATTCCTATGGAGTTTTATGTTTATTGTTCTACTCGCCAACAGATGTGACATTCCTGTTGATGGAGAGACAATGTCTTCTCGAATTCTACTTGCTGTTCAGATGTACATTCCTGACAGTATAGTATTTTGTGTTGTCGTATTTTCATGCTACATTGAATACATAAATGTATCAGATGAATTGGCACCAGTTTGATTGCGAAATTTGTTGCCTAAGGTTAAATCAGGGAAGAATATTTTCTTTTCAAATGCAGATCTATGTAGTCTATTCATACTCGACTCCCTAAATAAATATTAAACTCATGGTTGTAATTTACTTAAATGTAAAACTAAAGATTAATAGAAAAATCTAAAATGTTGAATTTATTCCTCAAAATTTAAATGTTATTTTATATGTGCGTAAATAAATATTTTTATGTGTTAATTTCTGGCAGTGGCTTTTATTTATTTATATCTAAGATATAAAGTAAGATATAGATTTTTATCTCTGCGTCTCCACTGAGCTAGTGACTTGGGCTAATGATCTGAATATTTAAATAAAGTGGAATCTTAACAGCACGTATCTGCCTACTCTATAAATTTTTCTAGGTTTAAATGCCTAGATGGCGCCCTGTAGAGCAGATATTGTAGTTTGCGGTTAGATTCGATCTTCACTTTCATTTCGATCGTTAGATTTGATCTCCACTTTCATTTCGATCGTTATAATTGGCGCCCAATGTGGGGCCTTACCTCAGAGATTGACCCTGAGAAGAGAAATTGATGATGATGAAATTTTCTATCTTTAATAAATCACGAGTGCCCTGAGAATTTTAAAAGTGAATCATGCAAATAACATTTGTTGTTTTTTCTGAAATAAGTACATTTTTGTACTAACGTAAAGTTATAGCCAGATGTTTAATAAACCACTAGTACTTTTGAAAATAAATCATGCCCGTAATATTTTTTCTGAAATTCGTATAAATATATTTGTAGTATTGATGTGGAGTTGCAGTTTGAAGTTTTGTTTAAAAAGTGCTGCCAGTAAGAAAAATTGCGCATATGTAGAGATAAATTCGAGAAATAAAAACTAATAAATAAAACATAATAATAATTCTAAATCATATTTTTTTTTAAAAAAAAGTCTTGTTAAATTAAAATCTAATCGTTCAACTTGCCTAAGTAATAGGTAAAGGTAGGAGAAATGAAACTTGGAAGGGAGGGGGCAGAAATTTAGCTGGTAATAGGGAATCAACAGTCAACATTTTTTAGTCATTATATTTGTGTGTAATTACTGTTTTGTCTTTTAAAAAAAAAGTTTTGTCCTTTTGAAATTTTTATATATAATCAATTTGTGTAACGAAATTACTAACACTAAGTAAAGTCTTTTTTTTTAATGTTTTTTGTTTTTTGAGGAAGTTTATTGATATGTAACGATATATAAATATGTCGTTACATTAATTTAAAATAAAAACTTAAAAGTTCGCAAATAAAAGTAAAAAACTAAATGCTAAAATTAAAATGTTTGTTAAACGTATATACATTAGCACAGATGCCAAACTTTAAAAATATTTTTTAAAAAAAAAAAACCAAATAAATAAGTATTTGAACGTACTTTTTATAAGAAAAAGTAAAAAGATTTAAAAATAAAAACAGGTATTAATTAATTCTTGTAATCTGTAAATGGAAATGATAGTTTATAAATTGTTTGAAAAGCAAGCTAGCCTTGGGCTCTTGTATAATTAAAATGATCTGATGAAAGATAGATAAGAAAATAAAGGGAAATTAGCTTGACCAATGGAAGCACTAAGCCTTGGCTCGGACTCTAATGAAAGTGATGGATTAGTGACGTTTTGTTGATTGAATCTGTGTGGATAATATAAAAAGGGAAATACAGTTTTTTCGGACAGTTCCAGTGTTTTGTGTTTGAGAGATGTGGTAGGACGCACATACCACACTCTCTATATAAAAAAAACATGAAAAGACTGTGATACCTTGAACCAGCTATTGCCATCTCCAGAACATTATCTTCCAATGGAGGCATCGCAGGAATTAAAAGCAGAAACCTGGACTCTTCTACCGTGAGCTATGAACTTTACAAATTAACAACAACAAAAAAAAGTAATTAAGAACTTTCGTCAATGTTTTTTTAAAAGATTCAGCTAATTTAAATTTTAAAATGAACTCTTATTTGATTTTCAAATTAATAATTGATTGTTTAAATTTATATAGTTAAGTTTTGCTAAAATCATTTCCATTTTATTATTATTATTTGTAATAATATATATTGTAGAAATTATTAAATGCATTACATTTAAGTTGGGTATAGACGTTGCAGAGATTCATTAGCGGTTGATTATGTTGTGGTTTTCACAGTCGATTAGAATATATAGGTCAACGATGCCACTGCAGTGTCTTATGATGAACACCAAAGGGTCTCCTGTTTTCCCTCAGCAATTGACGTTATTGATTGACTTTGTATTTTGATGGGTTGTGTTTGATTTGGGATGTTTTTGACTGTGGAATCTGTGCAGCTGATCTATACTCGACATTATAAAACAAATTGTATAAAAATAATCTGTGTGAACGTATTTAAATGTTAAATTTAAGTCGGGCATGAATGGCTATATAGTTTGGTAAAGTTATATTAAGGGAAGGTAATCTTAGGTTATTCATTTCGTAGTTAAATTGGTTCAATGGATTGGATATATTTGTGTAATTGTAGATGTAGTATGAGATCTGCTATGGGCAGGATTATATATATACGCCACACAACTTCTGTTTGCCTATGGATGGGTTTGTAAGATGGCAAAGGACCGTAGTCCATTCCTATGGAGTTTTATGTTTATTGTTCTACTCGCCAACAGATGTCACATTCCTGTTGGTGGAGAGACAATGTCTTCTTGAATTCTACTTGCTGTTCAGATGTACATTCCTGACAGTATAGTATTTTGTGTTGTCGTATTTTCATGCTACATTGAATATATAAATGTATCAGATGGATTGGTGCCGGTTTGATTGCGAAATTTGTTGCCTAAGGTTAAATCAGGGAAGAATATTTACTTTTCAAATGCAGATGTATGTAGTCTATTCATACTCAACTCACTAAATAAATATTAAACTCATGGTTGTAATTTACTTAAATGTAAAACTAAAGATTAATAGAAAAATCTAAAATGTTGAATTTATTCCTCAAAATTTAAATGTTATTTTATATGTGCGTAAATAAATATTTTTATGTGTTAATTTCTGGCAGTGGCTTTTATTTATTTATATCTAAGATATAAAGTAAGATATAGATTTTTATCTCTGCGTCTCCACTGAGCTAGTGACTTGGGCTAACGATCTGAATATTTAAATAAAGTGGAATCTTAACAGCGCGTATCTGCCTACTCTATAAATTTTTCTAGGTTTAAATGCCTAGATGGCACCCTGTAGAGCAGATATCGTAGTTTGTGGTTAGATTCGATCTTCACTTTCATTTCGATCGTTATAATATATATATATTCATGGATAAATAATGAACTCATAATTTTATTTTCAGGAGCTTCCATGTAGTAAAAATATAATAGCTAAATAGCTGATGTTTCAGTACAATAACAAGTAATTTCCTCAGAACTTCTTCTTTTTCAAATCATAAGAGATCTGTGGTGAAATTTATAATCATTATTTTTTTCCTTTGTTATTTTCTTCTTTTACTCAAGTTTATTTTTGAGAAGTTTTAAAAAATATTTTATCATCCAGTAGCTTTTTCCAAATATTGTCAATTTTCTTCAATTCACATTTTTCATTTGTGCTCTTGGGCCTTTTAAAAATCTCTAGTTTCTTTTAGGAATCTGATCATATTGTTCAATTTTTTCCAGAATGTGTTTTTTTTTTTAATTAATCATGGTTAATTATTTTCATGTCTGAATAAATGGTAAATGAATTAGATTTTTTCTAACTATCAAAGTATATTCTTCTTTTTGAATATTTATTTTATGATTGGTCTCCCAATGTATGAAAGTGAACAAGCTCCGAATGGAATTTATATACACTATGATGTGTATATTATAAAGAAAAGATCATACTATCTTCTCTATTTACCTCATTTTCTTGTGTAAAAGTTTGCCTGAACATATATTATATTAAATATTTCATTCTGTGAACTTGACAATATTTAAATTGAGAGAAATCTCATATATATTGATTATTAATATAAAGTAATTAAAAATAGCTTTATTTTGCTTTCTTCACCATTATTCATTTACAGGTCAGGTTATTGTCATTTTATATAATTTGGAATACATCAGCAACAGTTAGATAAATCTCTGGGGGGAAATAAATCTATGATAACATTCAGCATTAATTCATTTTTTTTTTTAAATTCATACTAGGCCTGGACTTTGTTAACTTTCCTTATTCTAAAATGTTACATAATAGGGCAGAGACAAGCACACATTTGGCAGTGAACTAGCAATTTATATTAAGGAAATATGTACCATTAGTTTGTTTATCATTTTATAATTTGGTGATACTGAAAGTATTATTATCCAACACCTGAAAGTAGAGTTTGCTGAATATAATTTCACCGCATTAGGTTGCAGTTAAATGTCCATTGTTCTGCTCTGTCTCCTATTTCAATAACAGATCCTACTCTATTTGCTTGCTTTCAATTTGCTAAATAAACATGTTCTGTCTAAAATTATTTATCTAAATCCCTTTTATGGTTTCATCATCACTGTTTTTTAAAAAACATGTTTTTGAAGATATGTCATACCCAATTTTGAATTTTATACTTCCAAAATACTTTATCTCGTGATTAATCAATCCTTTAATTATGTATTTTTCTTGTTGTTTTAAAAAACACAATTTTCCTTTTCCAAAAGATAAATTGAATTTGTTTTTCAAACACAAATCATATTTAATATAAAATATTAACTTAATAATCTTCTATTTAAAATTAACTTTACTAATTCTGATTATAATGTACATACTTTTCAAACTCTTTTTTTTATTTTATTTAATTCAGTTAGACTATCTTTTAATATAACCAATTGGCATTTGAAATTTAATTTTATTACTTTCCAATGAGAACTAAAATAGCTGCAAGTCCCCAAATACACTTATTCAGTATTTTACATTGACTCATTTTCTACTACATGAGAGTGCATTGACACATTCCTGTGCTACCAAACCTGAAATTCAATACTCATTTTCTCTAACTCCAGCCTGCAGTCTTATTATTTGCCTTGCTTTTGATTTGTAGCTACATTAATAAGAGCTACAATATATACAACAGGGCCTAGCGATAACTGGGTGAAGTCTATATAAATCTATAATTTTACTATTGGAACTGGCTTCATGTTTAAAAATGACAGGTGATTTTCCCCCTGGTTTTTACTTCATTAGAGTGGATAGATCCTGGTTTAAACATTAATTAATAAGATGTTTAATAAATGTTTTTAAGAATGATACTTTGAATATAACCTGTGTAATTCTACATTTTTTTCAAAGTTGTTAGAAGTTTTTATACAATTAAGTCAAATATTTTTTTACTTTTGGGAAATATATATATTCTACCATGTGTGCATGTGTGATGCAACTGTTCCCAAAAGCTATAAAGTGTTAATATAAAATAGATAACTAAAAACAAACAAGCATATTTGCATATCATTAAACATAGTAGTAAGCTATGATTATGAAGGCAAGATCCTTTGAAAGTGCTCAGCTCATTTGTTTTTAGTTATCTATTTTATATTAACACTTTATAGCTTTTGGGAACAGTTGCATCGCACACACAGATGTGCTAGAAGTTTTTATATAAAAAACCATTGTTAACCCATTAATTTCTTTGTACATACCAAGTTGATTCTCATGTTATTTTTTTAATGTTTTAAAAGAATTAAAAATAATTCTATAATTAATTTATCTTGATTTAAATTTGATTTTGAAACTAAAATGTTTTGGAATTGTGTTTATTAAAAACTTTTTCTTACATTAATTTGACTCTCTTTGAAAAATTCAGTCAATGGACTTTTTAAAATAAATAAATATTTGGCTTTAATAAATAATAAAAAAAATTAAAAAATATTTAATTATTACTATTTGATGTCAAAGATTGTAGTTTTTAAAATGCTTTTATTGGTGTTGAAAAATTGTTTTTTTTTTGTTTAACCTTTGATCATTTTCAAGTTAGAATTAAATTTAAAGACTGGAATTTAATATATTTAAATCAATAGAATTGCTTGAAAAATGGTATTTAACTAACTTATACCAGCCTAATCCATTTGAAATACATATCTTTTTAGTAAGTCATCTAATTTCATAGCTGAAACAGAAGGTGGGGAAATAATAAAAATATTTAATAATTTCATATATAGCAGCTAACAATTATTCTTAAAACTTTGATTTGTTTAAAATATCATTGAGAGGCCATTTATACATATTTTTTCTTTTAATTTAATAACATTTTAAAACCATTTTAAACTTTTAATGGATATCTCATATTTAGTATGTGTACATAATTATATATGTATTATAAATCAGAAACTAAGTTTTATATTTAAAATTGTTTGAGAGTTTTTATTTTTATTTTAAAACAATTGTTTTTTTAAAAAGGCTAAAGTAGAAATCTTGCATTATTTAAAATGATCATGAAAAATTAAAAAAAAAACAAGGATAATTATTTAAAACAATGATAGTGAATTGTTTTTCTTTAGCATTTTTTAAACAACTGTTTTAAAATTAAAATAAAAACAATCAAACAATTTTAAATAAAAAACAGTTACTGATTTATTATAAATACATAATTATGCATATATACATCATATATTAACTTACTGTAGAAGTGTTTAATGACTTATATATATATATGGAATATTGATTTAAAGTAAAATTAGGTATATATGTATTCAGTGAAGTTCATTTACAATATATATCCATACATAAGAGGTATACATTTAACTTATAGCAGAAATATCAAGTCATATATATATATATATATATTAACTATAAGTGTCCAGTCAATTTAAAATACAATAAAATTTACATTTTTATTTATTGTGCCAATATGAAAAACTTAAAAATAATAGAGATAAAAAAAATGTTTAATATTAAATGATTTTATTGACTGTGCACTAAAAAAACAATTATTTCTTCAACCACAATTGGAACATGGGGTTCAGAAATTAATTAAGTCAACTCAGATTGACTTAATTAATTTCTGAATCCCTCATGCTTTTATTTCAAGTTAGATCTAAAAACTTCAATTGTGGTTGAAGAAACAATTATTTCATTTCTTTTTAGTATACAGTCAATAAAAGCATTTAATATAAAAATGTATTATCTATTATTTTAAACTATTTGTTTTCTGTCAAAAAAATTTCAAACATCTTTCTTCATCCTTTTCTTTACTGATTTATATTTTTGTAGTTTTCCATGATGATTCTTAAAATTTGTTAAAAATGTCACTTTACAATTATCTGATCACATTTTTTAAAGAACAACCAATCAAATATTTGTAGTCATCATGTATATAATGAATCTTTTTTTTCCTTCATCTTAATGATGTCTTTTCTTTTTATTTATTCCATTCTTTTCAATATATTATTCATAGATAAACTTCAGATTACAATAATTTAGATAACTAATTGGAATAAAGTTTGAAATATAAAAACTTATATTCAAACCAAGGAAAGTCATGGATATGTATATGAAATAATAGTTGAGAAAGATTGAAAAAATAATTTTATAATAATAATAATAATAATAATAATAATAATAATACTACTACTACTACTACTACTACTACTACTACTACTACTACTACTAATAATAATAATAATAATAATAATAATAATAATAATAATAATAATAATAATAATAAAAATAAAAAAAAGTGTAGTAAATTCACTTTTTTGCAATAGATTATCTCATCAAACTTTATTTATTTTTTTAAATGAAAATTCATGTTAATAATATGATTGATTTTTTTGTTTGTTTATTTTGTCTTTCAACTATTTTAAATAAAGTTTGCATTTTTAATTAAAAAAAAGAACTTGATGCTATGCCTCTTATAATGTATTATTTACATTCTAATTAGATGCCTTTGGCTATCAATAATTAATATCCACATACTTTTTCTATTAAGGAACCTGTACCTTGTTAAATATAGACTAATATTTTGTTTGTAACCCTGATAATTTATATCCGGAGGATGGGTAGTATTTAATGATTTTCATTTTTTTTAAAAATGCAATAGACCTTTACATAAAAGGCCTTTAGGATTAAATACTTATATTAACCCACACACATACATATATATATATATGTAAGAGCAAATCTTTAGTGTTTTCTTAAAAGTTCTTCAATTAATCTATATTTTTTTAATGTATGCGTAGTGTTTTCTTTCATTTAATGCATAGTGTTTTTTTTACAGTTGACTGATTGGATTTATTTTATTTTATTTCATGTCTACATTCTTTCAATTGTTGAGAACGGTTGTTGCAATTTGCTATCTAAGCTTCTGTAAATTATTCATTTGATATACAAGTAGCTGAAAATCCTTAGCAATTGTCGGTAATTCAAAATTTAGTAGAGATGGTGGAAAGTCGAAAGAGGATTTTTTTTAAAAAAAGTAAATAAATACTCTATTTTATAATAATATTAGATATGTTATTTTTATCCTATAATTTAATAAATATTATATAACTAATTTCATTTGTTTTCTTATTAATTATCTATTCTTTCAAAATATAATTTGAGATAAATATTTTTGAAACACATTTTTAAACTGAAAAATACTATCGATATAAATCTTAATCCAAATATTTTTTTTTTTTGCAGAAGCAACAGATTTCATTTTTCAAAAAATAATAAACAGTCAAGCGTTGTTAGCCGAGAGGTCATCGCAACCGCCTTACAAGCAAGTAGTTGGTTGCAGACGTTTGTGGCTTCGCGTCCCGGCCGATGCTATGACATATGGAAATAATAATAATAATAAACAAAAGGACTAAAAATTATATAAAAATTAATTATTGATCGCAATTAATCTCCTTGCAACTATTATAATAAAATGAACATCTGAAAAATGAGTCAAAATTGATTTTAATTTTTAATTAAAGAATTAAAACATAATATATATATAATTAAATAGGTCATACATAGTGTAATACATGTATATGTGTGCGTTAGGTATCTTGTTACAACAGTGACACATCCGTCTGCTTAGTCCTAAAAGCTAGGTTCGAATCCAGCTAGTCAAACTTTGAAATTTTTTTTGTTAGATGTCCCAGTAACAATATAATTAAGCATCCAATATAAATTAGTAATTGAGGATCTAAATATTTTAATTCATTGGTAAAATAAAGATGATCAATTCCTTACCACATGGCATTTGACAAGTCTGGTAGGTAATGCCTTCTCTTTCATTATTCATTTTCAATGGAATATTGATAATTCTTTGCTCTACAATTGTCTATTAAAAGCCTTAACTTATTTAATTATATATATATCATTGCATAATCTTTTTTAGAATTTGCTACTGATATTACTACATATTTACGTATATATACACACACACATTGTGGTTATTGATAACTATTTTTATAATTATCATTGTTATAATTTATTAACAATATAAAATATTGAACAGAATATAAAAGTAGATTCATTTTTCATCTGCAACATGGATGGTCTTAATACTAGGAAGTGTTACATTAATAGAGGCAGTGCTTAAAGATTTATCATTTTAAGAGATATGTGTATATATGTGTATGTGTTGAATTAAATATTTCCTTGGATTGTTATTAAAATAAAGAATAGAAATGACATAATATCCATATATTTACAAGAAATTATCAATTACTAAACAGTTTTCTTATTTACCTATAACAGCTCTTTTGTTTGAACTTTTTGTGAAGTAAAACAAAAAAACTAAAAAGAGCTATCATGGGTAAATTAAAAAATGTGTTTAACCTCGGGAATTGTCAGTAGTAATTGATAATTTCTTGGTAACATCTTTATATATATATATATAGAGAGAGAGAGAGAGAAACAATGCATAATTCTAACTGAAATCTCTATAAAATACTTTAAATACTCCACAGTTATAATGTATATACTGAACCTAGATGTAATTAGAAAGGATTTGAATATAGACTTTCAAGCTTCCTTCATCTATCCACTCTATCTTATATTATTGATACACATGTTCACATGTATATGTGGAAATTATTTATCTTTTTCACATGCATGTCGTCAAGTGTATTAGTTATATAAGATGAGGAGAATAGCTAAAGACAGCTTAAAGGTCTGTTCAAATTCTCTCTAATTACTCCACAGTTACATCATTTTAGCCATGCTCCTTCTTTAAATAAAGAAATGCTCTAGTTTTATTTATTTTGAATGGGCTGCCAGTTTCAAGCTTTATTTTTGTTTTTTTTTAGAGAAATATGGCTGAAATAATATAACTATGGAGCAACTAAAATATATTATATATATATCCTTCTCTCTTCAGTAAATGACAATACATTTTAATGCTAAAAAGATACCTTTTTAACTTTATCCTCCTCCATATATCAGGAGTATTGTCTACAATACTTTTGCTAGAAGGAATGAATATGTTTAAAAATATTTAGCAATAAATTTCTGATTGATTAAAAAAATTCATCCCTTCTGTTATTGTATACAATCCTCCTGATATATGAAGGAAGAAAAAATTAAAGAGGTATCTTTTTAATTTTAAAATGCATTATCATTTTCTGAAACTGGATGGTTATTAAATTATATTTAAAAAACAGTTGTAATGAATTATTCACAAAACATTACATATGAATGTTTAACACTGTAAATTATATATATAAGCAGAAATTTAATTGGTCCAATTATAAGTTTACAAGAATGCTTACATTTATATCCATCTTATAGTTATCATTATTCTAATCTACTATCTTTATAAAAAAATTGGTGAGCAGATAATCTGTAACATGATGGTATTGTATTGATATAGAAGTTATGAATTTTTGGTCACAATTATAGTATTGCTTGTATTACTTAAATCATCATATACTTAATAAGTTTTTTTTTTGCAGATAAATTCAAATTTTAAAAATTTTGAAATAAGTGAACAGCATATTTATATATTATATAATATTAGAATATATTTTTTTAGATGCTGACATTATATTTATTTGTGTGGAGGTTAATGTGTATCATAGCCAATAATTTTAAATTTTATTTTAAAAATTGATGTAACCAAGTAATCCTATAAGCATTGAAGTAGATTAGGGGGAGGGGCACAGCCCATCATCATTTACAATCATTATTTGTTGAAGATATTTTTATTTTTAATCCAGTATTTTTGATTCATAGCATCTCTTTTCCATATCGATTAAGCAGACTGTTGCTTCTCATTCTTACATTAATATTGGGAGGGGGGCTCTAATACTCTTAAAGTTTTATGATCCTCTGTATATCTTCATGCATTCCAGCATTTTAATCTTTTCAATGATATTAAATATGTTTTTGTTTTTAATCCATGTGTTTCACTCTCAATCTCTCCTCATTAATTCTAGCATTTCTTTATAATCTGCTGGGTGTTTTGTAATATTTGCATTGCTCTTCCGTTTGTTATAAACCCAGTACATTTATATTTAGTCTTATTATAGAGTTTTCTACATGTTATTGTTAGATTACTGTTTATTTATTTCAACCTCTCGCTCGAACAAAACTTATTACATATGCATGGAATTAAAATATCACTCATTCTAAGTTTATATCCACTCAACTAATAATACTTCTATATGCTGAATATAAAAAAATTATGTCACTTTATCATCTTTTTTTCTAGTTTTTATTTATTTATTAATCAACGGATTGTCAACATTTTGGTTTAATCATAATCATAGCATTATGTATAATCTATTCTTACAATGAATTTTAAAATAAATGTTGTTTATTAAATAACATGATATCTGGAAGAACTTTAAAAAGTCGGACATTTAAATTAAACTCCAGACAAACATAAAAAGATTTAATGTGACACTCTTAGATTATAGAACTACACCAAACTAACTACTGACAATTAAATGGTTGTTAAATCATTTGGTCCAAAAATACAAAACAAAAAAGCAAAGGAGTTACAGTGTAATATATTGCATTAATGATGGCACTAAGTTTAAAGATTTAAAAGATAATGAACATTAATAAGTCAGTACATTTTTTAAGAAACAGACATAGATTTGAATCATATTTTAATAATTCCAATATAAAACTGAAGCTTAAGAAGCTAAATAAGTCCCCTTTTTAGAAACAAAGAGATATGACCAAGATAGCAAAAATACAAAAAATTTGAATAAAATATTACTCAAAGCTTAAGGGAAAATGTAAATATATATACATATAAGAAACTAGATTAAAACGTTTTAAAAAAAACTAGATTAAAAACTTTAATGAAGTCTTTGAAGGAGTGGCTATTAAATTTATAGCTAAGGACTAAGAAAAATTGAATCATGCAAGAAGCATTGAAACTGATTCAAAAAAGAGAAATGCTGAAAAAACTAAAAGGACACTTCACAACTTGCAGAAAAGCATAAGACAAAGTGCCGTAACTTAAAAAAAATGCAATCAGAAAAGAAAAACAAAAATAAATGGAAGTATAATATAGAGACATATAAAACATTGTGTTAAATGTAAATCCAGAAAAGTATGCAATATGGTAATACACTTGAATAAAAATGGTGACCAAATCAGAGTATAATAAAAGATGAGCATAAAATTGCTTAATAAAAAATAAATAAAAATTTAAAATGATAAAAAAAAAAACAATACCACATAATTTTTTATACTATGTTTCTAAAAGCAGTTATTTCCACTCTAATCTACAATCAAGTACAATACCATCCTGTATCTATTGTTTATTCAAGCTTACATTAGATGACTCTAAAGTAAAGTGAATAAAAATAATGATCAGAGTAATATTCTCAATTATATAAAGCAATCTTTCATAAAGAAATATATGGCAAAAATAATTAAAGAGTTTACTGAAATTGTTTTATCATCTTATAATAGTGTAAGAATAAAAAAAATGCTAATGGCTTTATTGATCGGAAGTTCATAAGAAATTTGAGCACCCAAATCGCAAGAATCAGAATGGATCCTGAGACCTCCCGATCCCAAGTTGGATGCTCTCCCACTACACCAAACCAACAAGGCATAACAGTCGAAGCAATATTTTATTGGAAGGAGATAAAGGAGAAATGAATAAACTCTGAAAATACTAGACTAATTTGGAAAATCATAAAATATGGTGGAGACAGTTTACATCAAAAAACTTACATACTGCATAGTATTGCATAAAAAGAAGATACAATAAGTTAAGATTAAAAAAAATATTATTAATATCAATCTATAATAAGGAAAACAATACAAAACATGAAAATTACTGAACTATTATATTAAGTTTTTAATAAACTGTTTTTATCTGTTCAATAAATTTAATCAAGAACGTTTTCATTCATCTGAGGATATTATTACTATAACCTTCCACTCTCATATTGGAATCAATAGGCATTATACAGTATTAGTAGCAATTTTGGATAATCTGGGTTCTTTATTCAAATCCTAACATTTTTTTCAAACTGTACAAATTCTTTTTTATTGAATTGTTTTCCCTTCCTCTTTTGATACAACTTAAATATAAATAATCAGTTTAACACATCTACATGGTAAATGTTTCAATCTGGACTATACTTCACTTTGAAGTTGTAGCTAACAGCATGTTGAACCCAGAGAATTATTTTTGGAATAGTTATTGAAATTCCATTCCAAATAAAGTTTCATAGTGCATGGTTATTGTGAATTTATGAATGTAAATGAAATTGTGAAAATTTAAATATTTGCAATTGTTAATAAGACTTCTCTGTTAATTTGACAGTTACATTTGATACTGTTCAATGTATGAAATATGAAGTTTTTGTATTTTTCTGATTTCCTTAAAATGAATAAGCACAGCCTTGATGGGTAATGTTTCATAAATTATTATACAAGATTTCTTATGACAAAATGTTTTATTCTTAAAAATTGGGTGATCCCTCTTTTAGCCTTTGAATATCGATTCTTGTTTTCTTTGTTATTTTCAAGTTACCCATTTTTATAATAATTTATACAGAGAAGCACTATTTCCATATCATTATGAATAAACTTTTGTAATAATTTATGACATTTTTTAACATTTGATAATTTTTTAGCTTTAACAGTGCCCTTACTTTATTATTTGTGGAGTGAATCCTTGCTAGATTAATTTTAAATCCAAAGAACTTCCTTTTCAACAGTTTGAACTGAATTTTTTAAAACTTAAAGTAATATTCAGTTCACTAAATTTCATATATGCTCTGCATGAAACACAATTTCTTTTAAATTTTTATGCACACTTTTTAATGATTTGTGACTAATTATCAAAATATGGTGCAACTCTTGGAATATCAGCTGCCAAATAGTCTATTCTCATCAATGTACAAATATCACCATTTTGCTTTATTATGAGTACAAAAGATATTTCCCATTCAAAATTTATAATTGGCTTAATAAATTTTCTTCTTGAAGGTAAATTAATTTTCGGTTAAATTTGTATCTCAGTATAATATATCTGAAGAAACCTTTGTGACATCCTTATTGAAAACCTCGATGATTCCAATATTTAAGTGTTTAGCATCTTTACTACCATAACAGTAAATCCAAATTCTCAAAACAGTTTTTGTCTAGTAAATTTTTGTTATTATGAAACAAGACAAATAAATGAAGTTTTTTAAAAATTATTTTTTCCTATGTAATATTTAAAATTGTTTTTCCTACAGAAGCATTTTATTGTCTCAAAAATTAATAACATATATTTTTTAACTATTTTTTCTGAAATTTTCCTCTTTTTTATTTATAAAATCAAAATTTTTTTTGAAACTATGGAAACTGCAGACACAGAATCTAATACCATATCTACTGTGTAGTTGTTGATTTTAATTTTATTTTCATCATTTTTAGGAGTGGTCCTTGATAAGGTTTTTAATTCCTTAATTTTAATTGGATATTGCTGTTATTGCTTCCCAATTTAGTCTTCATTGGGAAGGGCTTTTATTTAAATAAGTCATGCTCACTTTATATGATCGATTTTATTATAGAATCTGTATTTTTTTTTTTAATTGCAAGCTTCAGGATAACCTTACAAATATAACAACATCTACCAAAGGTTTCTAGGGGAATAGTTTTCTCAAATCTGTAGTTTTGCTAATCAAATTGCCTTCTATTAATGTTGCACTCTGAATAATTGTCGTTTTACTCATATTTTCTTAAATGATTGCAGAGTGCAATGAAAGCAACTGAATACTAAGCCATGGTTAAACATATTCAAAGTGATATAGAAAGTAATATACAAAAGACATAAAAATAGCTCATGGATAGACTGAGTTAAGGAATAAAAGCAAGAAGAAAAGTGCACACAATTTTAAGATAGGAGACTTAAGGTTTTTTGTAAAAACACTATTTGAGTAAGCAACAAAAAATAAATATCAAAAATTTTACTACTCATGTGAAGGACCATTCATGATTGTGAAGCAATCAGGTCCCAACATGTTTTCGATAGATGTAGAAGAGTGATATGGGGCACATATAACACCCACATTTTGAAGCATATTTTGGTCAACCAAAGTGACCACATAATTAACATACTTAGCTTATATGCAAGTTAAAAGATAGGTAATAGATTTATAAAGAAAAGGGAGATATCAAAAAATAATAGGGTCATTAATTTATGATGAGGGTAAACCCAGATAAGCATGAAAGCAATTATTACTCAGACACTTTAGAAGCAACCAAGACATATACAAAATGATGGACACTCCAATATTTTGTAGTCCTTAAAAAATCCAGTAAGTCTCAAAAGGCAGCAGTATGCAGGCTAATGAGTTAAACTATGTCATCTGCAATAGAGATACATTGCCAGTTGAATTCAGACCATATAACCATCACAAAAAAGATCCATATATAAAAATCTCACTTTACTGTAATGTAGTTAATGAAGTAGAAAATTATAAAGGAACATGGATATAGTTGAGGAAATATCAGAAGATAAAATGAGTAGGATTTATAATCATTCTTTAAAAAAACAGATAATACAATGCTAAATAAAATATATACACTACTTAATTGTTAAAATTGTGATTATATCACTAAATTTTAACCCTGTAATGATAGGGAAGTTGTAAGGGTAGCTTACAATTGTGTCAAAACCAGCCTTTATATACACCACCAAGTCAAACTTATTCAAAACATAAACTTAGCTAACAGGTGGTTGAATATGCACTATCATTTTTTTGTAAACACACCCACACACACACACACACATATATATATATATATATATAAACAAATGTTTGGTTTATTAAGTACCAAATTAGACAAATGTCATAATGAACTAATTTATCTTATTTAATGAAAAATAAAAATCCAGTTAAAGAAATCCTTCATATATATATTGTAACCTTATTGCCCAGCTCTTATTAAAATAGTCGGTGATCAATGGTGATGCTTTGAAAAAAATTTAATTTTTATAAAGTACATGATATTAATATGCCATTGTGTGGAAAACATGATTTACTTTACTACATACATATGTTCAAAATATGAGATTTATATTTTTATTTGTTTAGCTTATCATCTATTACTGTTTTATAATAGATGTTTCAGTATGACATGAATAAAGGCATGGTAAATTTGTGCAATTGAGATTAATCATATCCTTAATTACATTTTTATTATTTCTTATATTTAACTAAAATAATATATTATTTAGATTTGGTAATTTTATATTGATTTTGTTAACAGGATAAAAATAAAATGTGCTTTGTTAAATGTAAAAATGGTTTGAGGTAAAACTAACTCGATTTGTATAACTGATAACTTGTAAATGCTCCTAAGTATTTTTTCTTTAAATTGTTTCATGTTAATATACAAATGAGAAAAGATTTTTTTGAAGAAGTTGTTGGTGAAAAAGAACAGTAAAAAAAAAACTTCTTGCAAAGTAATTTTAAAAACCAAACCGAATTTGTGATATCAAGTTTATTATTATTTTAAAATTATAGTTTGTTCACCTGTTATGTATACATAAAAGTTTTAAATTTCTGTCCTGAAAGAAACATTGGCTCTGACTCATATTACACTATAATTGGGATGAGTAATCATCATCATCATCAACCATTATCAATCTACTACAGGATGAAGGTCTCTCCAAGTTTAATCCATCTTCTCCGATCTTTAGCTTCTCTTCTCCACAACACCCTGCACATTTTCTTATTTCATCCATCCATCTCACATGTAGTCTCTTTCTGGGTCTTTTACAATCTGTTGGAATCCAGTTTAAAATTTCAATTGTCCATCTATTATCATCTCTTCTAGCAATATGTCCAGCCCAACTCCATTTCAATCTTTTAATTTTTTCAATAAGGTCAGTAATACCTGTTTGTTGTCTTACCCATACATTGCATTTTCGATCTCTTTTTGTTACTCCCAACATACATCTCTCCATACTCCTTTGAGTGGTCTGAAGTCTCTGTATTGCTCTTCTATTAAGTGTCCAAATCTCAGATCCATAAGTAAGAACTGGTAAAACACATTTGTTAAAAACCATCCTTTTCAAACACATAGGCATATTTCCTTTTAGTATCAAGTTATTTCTACCAAAACACTCCAACCAAGTTTAATTCTATGATTAATTTCCTCCATTATGTTTCCATCTGTATTAATAATCTGACCAAGGTATTTGTAACTGTTAACTTCTTCTAATTCTTCATAATCAATCTTTATTTTCATATTTTGAGCAAATCGATTAAACATTACTTTAGTCTTTTTAACATTTATCTTTAGTCCTACTTTTCTACTTTCATCTGCTAACTCCTGCAACATTTCCTGCAGCTCTGAAGCATTATTTGCAAAAAAACAACTACATCATCTGCAAAATCTAAATGATTTAAATACTCTCCATTTATTTTCACTCCTTTAGTTTCCCATTTTAATCCACAAAATACTTCTTGCAGCACTGCTGTAAAGAGTTTTGGAGATATGGAGTCACCTTGTCTTACACCTTTCTCAATGTTGATTTTTCCAGTATCATTATGTAAACTAATTGTTGCTGTTGCATTTTTATAAATATTCTTTAAAATATGACAATATCCTGGATCTATACCTTGATGATCCAATGCTTTAATCACTGAAGAAATGTGTATAGAATTGAATGCCTTTTCATAATCTACAAATCCAAAACATAATGACAACTCATATTTATTTATCCTTTCTATGACTTCTCTCAATACCTGGATATGATCTATTGTACTAAAACCACTTTTAAATCCATCTTGTTCTCTTGGTTGGTGGAAATCCAAAGTTCTCTGTAGACGAGTTGTAATTATCTTGGTAAAAATTTTATATAAAACTGATAAAAGGCTGATAGGTCTGTAATTTCTAATATCTTCTTTATCACCTTTTTTAAATATTAATATTGCATTCTTCCAATCTTCCGGTACATCTTTATCATTTAGACATTTGGTATATAACTTTGCTAAAATTGTTTCTATTTCTTCATCTGCTTCTTTTAATATATCAATTATAATCCCATCATTTCCAGGAGCCTTTCCTTTCTTCATACACTTAATTGCATGTCTCACTTCTTCATTTAAAATTCTGGCTAATTCAGAAGATGTAATAGATATAGGAGGTACTTGTTCTTTATTACTATATAATTCTTGATAAAAATCTTCTACCAATTTCATGATGTCATCTCTCTTTTTAGTAATAATTCCATCTTTTTTTCTTATTGCGGATATAAATTTCCTACCAATACCAAAATGTTGTTTAACATTTTTGAGACTTTTATTTTCTTCTACAGCTTTCCTTGCTATTTCACAGTTATACTTTCTTATATCATTTTCAACTCTTTTCCATACCATTTTACAAAATTCGAGATATTCAATTCTTTTTAATACATCACTTTTGTATATCTTCATATTCCTTCTTTTCTTCATAAATTCTCTAGTCTCAGTAGAAATTTTATTAGTCAATTGCTGCTTTTTTCTACCAGCTATATTTGTTGCAGTTTTTAAAAGTGTATCAGTTATTTTCATATTAATTTCATTCAAATCTGAATCATGTTCAAAATCTCCTAACACTTGAAACCTATTTGTAAGTTCTAATTTAAATTCATTAGAATGTTTCTGAAGATTAGGAATATCAACTGTAAATATTGTTTTTCTTAATAATTTTTGTCTCTCTAGTTTTACATTAACATGTAACTTACACCTTACTAATCGATGATCACTTCCTGTGTTAAATTTATTAAGAACATTACAATCTTGAAATATGTATTTTCTGTTAGTCAAAATATAATCCAATTCTGCTGTACCTTCATTTGGATGCTTCCATGTCCATTTCCTTTTAACATTTTTCTCAAAAAAATGAATTCATAATATAAAGTTTTTCTTTTTCTGCAAACTCCACAAGTCTATGTCCTCTCTCATTTCTATTACCATAACCAAAATTACCTACAGCAATTTCATCTTTCATTTGTCTACCAATTCTAGCATTAAAGTCTCCCATAACAATTTTAAAATGTTGTTTACTCTGATCAAAAGCCTTTTGTACATCCATATAAAAATCTTCTACTACTTTATCACTATGAGAACTTGTTGGGGCATAAACCTGAATTATCTGCATTTGGTATCTGCTATTAAGTTGTATAACTAATCTTACCAGTCTGTCCGATACACCATCAATCTCCACAATATTGTTCTTCCACTTTTTATTTATAATAAATCCTACTCCACTTGTATTTCCAATATGAGTGCCTTTATAATAGAGTATATGTCCACTTTTTAAATCAATTGTTTCTTCTCCTTTTCTTCTAACTTCACAAATTCCAATAATGTCCCATTTAATATAAGACAGTTCTTCTTCTAATTCTTGCAATCTTCCTTCACTTGAAAGTGATCTGCAGTTGTAAGTACCTAAATAAAAAGTCATCATCAAATGGCAGCCTGGGTCCGCAATCAGGGGATTCTTAGCACCCTCCACCTTCAGTCACCAACCGCTGCCTTGGTTGGTGACTTTACAGCCTCCTGGGAATAAGGGCCATGCTTTATTTTTGTCTGTCATAATTGTATATGTGTATGGGAAAAATATTTATCATTTACACAAACATTCATTCTGTCTTATCAGGCGCTGAGAAGAAAGACCATGGTGTTTCTTGATCTTAAACTCAGAGGTAAAAAGCCAATAAACTCACCAGCTGGCTAATGTGTGTTGGTGAGCAGCCCATCCATGTTTGTATACTATATGAATAATCATATAGTAATAACAGCTGCAATGACAAGAACGTATGGAGTGGACATTAGGAATTTGCCCTGCTCAGTTCCTTTAAGGTCTCCTTTCAGTTACAATGTTCAGAAGTACCAAGAAAATTAATAGAAGTAAAAGAAAACAGAATACACAAATTAAAGTCTCAATTCTCTGTTAAAAGTTTTCTAAAGTTAAAAGGAGTATTATTACTTTAATAATCTACTGTCCTGTTTAATCTACATTATATTTAAACATCTTTACTATTTAGATAAACCTACATAATCATTAATTAATGAAATGGCTGAAAGTACTTGGAATGTAGACAACTCATAAATTACTATTGCCATGGAAGTGGGAAATCGATAAATTGTGCTTTGAATATTTTGGGTTGGGTGGAGGAAGTCATTCATTAACTGATAAATGGCACATTTAAAATTTACATGGATATATAAATTATAAAAGAAATGTTTATAATTTATTCTAGAGTTGTATTTGCAAATAGAATTGTAGAATTGTATATTGAATATAGGCAAATGATTAACCCGAAGTTACTTAACATGTTATATTAACATAAAACCTTTATTGAGAATGGTGTAATATTAAATAATAAAGAAATTAATGATAAATAATTTGTTCTATTGATCCTGGGGATATTATATTAAAAGATAGTGTGAAATATGAAATACATGATGGAATTTCTATATTAAATAAATTATTATATGGATAACTGAAGACTGTTTAAATATTTAACCTTTTCTTAGGAATTTGGTAACACAAATGAATAGCCAGAGCCTAATAATAATATTCAAGCTGTGAACATTAAATATATTTTAAGCATTGATAATTATTTAGGAATCTTGTACATGATGGTGTTATGTCTGGATGTGTGTTTATTATATATATATATGTAATAGTTATATATACATTTTCTGTTATATTTTAAGCTGGATAACAATTAATTGAATTAAAAGATCCATTATTTAATGTTAATATAAGATCTTTAAAGGAGTAGGTAAAGGTCATTTACCATTAAAAATTTATCAGCACTAAATTTCAAGGGCATTAATTAATATTATAATCATAATATTAAATTTAATGTCATGATGACAAAACTCATTATTGATATTTAGTTTAAAATATTGTAAACAATACTATATTTTGGTTTATTAATTTTATATTGTGTTTCCAAACTGGTTTAACAAAAAAAAGTCTAAATCATCTGAACCTAAAGCTTTTGTAATTACTTACATTTTGCTATTTGGATAGGATCAATTTATGAATTGGTGAAGGTTGGTGTGGGGTGTTATTAGATCCAATATGTACATGCTCAGATCTATTTATGACCGATGATTGGTGGCGATGATGATTTTATAACAGTGGATCTATGTTGGATGTATCAGATTTTCATTCTATGCTAGAATTATTATGTTTGGGAGTTGTTGTATTATGAATTGTAGTGGAGATATCTTATACAAGGTCATATAATGGGGTCATGATCTTAATGATTATGCTTAGATGACATAAGGAATGAAGGAAGTTGTTAATCCTTTTATTGTGCAATTTTCTTATATCCAGATAGGTGCTGATAGACACCTAGATATTTAGTTTTGGCATATTTGGAAGTGATTCTAGACTTATATTGGTATTGTTGTTATAAATTTGACTCTCCAATTTCTATATATTAATATTACCTTGGTATATTGGATGGTGAGTCATTGTTGTGGAAGCATTCATGGCTCAAGGAAGGTACATAAGATATATTCTTACCTGTTTATTGAGTATTGGCAATCCAGATAACCTTCAATGTAACATAAGTTAGTGTGTTGGTAAATTTGTTGAAACCAATCATGTAATCAATTTATTTCACTTGATTCAAGAGTATGTAGTTACTTGTTACAATTTATTAATATAGTAAATTTTAATAGTACAATTAAACATCTGATGAAAAGTTTTGGGGAATCCATAAACAAGAAATACAATTTTTTTTGTCAATGTATTATTTTATAAAATCTATTATTATTTATTATTATAATTTTTTGTTGATGTAATCTGTAAATAAATTGTAAATAGTAATGTAAATAAATAGCAATGTTATTGTGTTGTATACTAGTTATTGCTTTTGCATTCATAATTCATTCCAAATCACTGATCACAATTCAATTTTTTTTTATCCATTAAAGTCTAATAAAGATTTGTATTGTTCAAAAGGTTAGGATTTTGATATTTCCAGTATTGAAATTATAAGGTATATTTATCTTGTAATCCTTGATATTTGAGGAATATGGATTACTTAAATGATGCAATGAAGGATAAATAAAATCCATTACCCTTTTTTGTTATCATCCGATGTGTGATTTGTTCAATTTAAGCATTGGAGTTTATGTATCAATTAATTAACAGAAAATACAAATATAATGAGTCTCATATCAATTAGATGACTGGTGATGTTATATTGTTCACAAAGTATATCACCTTAATAGCATAGCTAGATACATGGCCAAGTCATAATATAAATTATAAGGTCTTCTTGTGTACTAGTGCACAAGCACATTAAGTAGCAGTAAAAAGAAGCCTCTTGCTTAACTTAACTATGCCTGGATTGAGGTAGATTAACAGAATTATAACCCTGAGATATAAAGATAAATATGAAAACATTTTATAATTTTTTTATTTATTATATTTGTTATTTTTAAAGTTATCATGCAAATAACAGTAGTACATGAAGTTGTAAAATTACAGTTCATTCGCACATTATTGACCTAATACTGGTCTATTGGATCACTTGTAATATTGTAATCTTTGGCATGCAATCAATTTTGCTATTGACCACTGGGTAGATTACAATCTATCTATCTATCTATCTATCTATCTATCTATCTATCTATCTATCTATCTATCTATCTATCTATCTATCTATCTATCTATCTATCTATCTATCTATCTATCTATCTATCTATTTATCTATCTATCTATCTATCTATCTATCTATCTATCTATCTATCTATCTATCTATCTATCTATCTATTTATCTATCTATCTATCTATCTATCTATCTATCTATCTATCTATCTATCTATCTATCTATCTATCTATCTATCTATCTATCTATCTATCTATCTATCTATCTATCTATCTATCTATCTATCTATCTATCTATCTATCTATCTATATATATTAAAACTAAACTTGATCTTATTTTATTGATTCCTATCACTGTCTCGGTCTATATATATATATATATATATTTTCTGCATTCCTTTTGTAAACTCATAGACGTTAATTAGCCACCCAAACTTCTTTTAGTATAGAGTCTTTTGTTTCTCCCTGACCACCAGGTACCGGTCAAAGGTCATACTAGTAGTGGCATCAGATGCGTTGTCATGTAGATGGCACTGTGAAATTTGGGCTTTAGATTCGAACTTAGTATATCTAGAAGGCAACCCCTCCTAGAATGTTCAGTTTCATGTCTGGGGTTTGAATTCTGCAGTGTGTTAGCGAGATAGATGATTCTGACTGTTTACAATATTAACAATGAGTTAATTATCAATGTTTGTACATTATGAATAAAGATTTAGACTTAGTAAACATAGTGATGACCTAATGTCAAGCCAATCTTTAGGCAAACAAGTATGGAAAATAAAAGTAAAATTCTGTTACATAATTTTATTTTTTAACTACAACCAATATAATACATGCAACAATAGACAGCCATGGTAATGGAAAAGAAAATGGAAATGCTAGTACCCTAAACACCGGAAACTAAGCATGGTATAAAAGCAAACCCAGTTCATTTCTGTCATCATTGGTTATTTTTCAATAAAGCCAACAATTTAAGGTTGGATGTTAGAATAAAGATGGATGACTTGTTTGAATATTCCATATTATCCATATAATTTTTGCAGTGCAAGATTATAAGAAATTATAACTAAGCATGGTATAAAAGCAAACCCAGTTCATTTCTGTCATCATTGGTTATTTTTCAATAAAGCCAACAATTTAAGGTTGGATGTTAGAATAAAGATGGATGACTTGTTTGAATATTCCATATTATCCATATAATTTTTGCAGTGCAAGATTATAAGAAATTATAACCGATGATTAAATAAAGAAAAGTCTGATAAATTCATGTGGTTTAACAAAAGAACTGGACTGATTTTAAATTGAAATTTAAAAATAAAAACTGCACTATTATTTGATTATGGAGAAAAAAGAAATAGAACAATGCCAGCATTTATATAAAATGATTAATTATTTTTTTCTTGTATAAGCCATTAAATACCAAATAGCAAATCAAGAAAAATTAAAGCTGTTATAAACTGCTATGCAATGTATTCTGGCTAAATTAACATTGCCATAGGTTGGAGTGCTACTGTCCTGACCATAGAAGTGCAATGACTTAATCTACTTGCCTGTATAATGCCTAAAAAAACACCAAGTGTTTTTCACTAAATATCTAAATGGATCGAGAAGGAAAGAAACTGCAGAAAATGGAAACATCACATCAAGCACATTGCATGACTTACCAAAGAAGAATGATCCAAAGAGAGATAGACTGTATCCATAAAAGACATCATTGCCAAACTCATGGACTTTAACCAAGATGATTTCAAGAAAGTTTTGATTTTATCATATATTTTTTTATATGTTTGTAAAATTCTAATTTTATTTCACTTCCACATTTGAAAACGTGTCTACATTTGGAAGAATCCATTATGAGTGAAAGCAACAGAATAAGGGGGGGGGTATTAAGTTAGATTAAAAAAATTATGCTAAATAAAGTTTAGTTCAGCTTTACCTCCATAGTGACTTAACACTGATTATTACCATTATGATATAGAATAATGTAAGATTTTTGATATTATTCCATATTAAGCACATACACTTATTATAGGACAGGGTACATGTTATTTGTTTTTTCTTATTGTTAAGTAATGATCATTTATATTTATTTTTTGGTATAAATGACTAGCCTAGATGTTCTTTTCTATTAACTGTAGAGAACCATACATAGATAGGGATCCCCAAAGAAGATGGAACATCAATAACTGGAATTGGACAATGAGGCTATTACACATACACTTGTATAATATTATTAATTAGCCAGTCAGCTTCATGGCTAATTTAATAATGTTTTGTTTTTACTATTTTTATTTTGCTTTGTAAATAATTAGTGCCATGTTGTGTACTTCTACCATGGGTAAGAGTTTGGAATAGTGAACATATTTAATCATTGTTATGGTAAAAATACATCCTTGACACACACAATTATATCTTTTTATTATGTTAAGAAGTTTTGAATTTTTGTTTTGTTATTTAATAAATGTCAATTTGATTTAAATTAAACTGGTCTATAGTTTATCAAAATCATTTATACATTCATTCATCAACTTATGACTGGATATATACATATACACATGTCTCATTCTTATATAATAATACAGTAATACATTTGGATGAATCTTTAAATCAATTGGAACCTGTATAGAGGTGTGGTAGTTGCTATCTAGTATAAATTTACCATTGAAGAGAACTGAAGGCAGAATTCTCCCTGATTTTAATTACTGAAACATAACAGAACCTGAAAGAGGGGTGAGGTATGGATGAACTAGCCCAAATTTTATCTAAATTTAATGTGAAAACTTAGAGCTATCTCATTGGAGGTAGATACAATCATGGGTTAGATATTTTATCAGTCATTCACAGCATCATACCAGAAGACTCTATCTGACTATAGTGAGATGCATTCCCCCTCCTCTAGTGGAAAACCCAGACTGTTACAACACTAAACACTGGATATTTAACACAACACTGAACCTTATTGGGAACAGCTGATATTAAATTTATCAAATGGAAATATGAAAGGTAAAGTTGAAATAATACAGGCTTTCTGGAATTATTCCTATAAGAAAGAGCATCATGGAAATGTAGGAATTATTACAATTACACAAAAAAGTATGGTATCTCTCTAGTGGATTCAGATTCCAACATGATTAAAATATCTCAAAGAAATATTGTGACAAATCCAACTGAAAATGATGTATGGAAGATATACTGTTACTATCTACATAAAAAGTAATTGATGAGAATGATCTATAATCAGATATTCATAGATCAGAAATAGATAAACTTATACAGAATATAAACAACAGAAAAGTTTGGTGCAGTTAAAATAATGAGTAGACCATATGGAATTATCCATCAACATTGTCAATGAATTTGAAAATCAGAATATGGCTAAGAAAATACTGTTATTCAATCTTTATCCCACTCTGTGAAAATATTAAAGTGATTTAATACCTATAGAAAAATAGCTCACGTTAGTAAAACATAGTTGATATTGCTTAAAGTTATTTATTCTTTCATAAATATTCAATGAGTAATTGGTGATTCATCTGAAGAAATAGAAAACAAAAAAATCATAAAAGAATATATGTTTTGTGAAATATAAAAGTATTTTGATAAAATAAGATGTGGAAAATAGTTTTAAAATGTGATACATCTTTATTTTCTGTTAAAAGTCATCAAAAATCTTTATAAATCCAATCTATAATAATCAAAATAGGCAAAATTACAATTGAAGATACAACAGGTATTATTAGGCTACAATGAGAGAAGATGACTATTAATAAAGAGAACTTAACAAATATATTGGAAAGCAATGTCATTAAATCATAACCTATGTCATTAACATGCTTCACCCCTTTTTAAATAAGAAGTTTTATGGATTTTGAGTTTGTAGATAAATTTTAATGCCTGAGCTTCAACCATAGCAATAATGGTCAATGTGACCCAAAAATGTACAGAAAAATTATGATTGCAAGAACAGTAATGGCAAAACTCTATAAAATATGGGGAAAAAAGCATGATAAAAAAATGAATTAAAATTGATCATTTATTTTGTTTTTCCAATTGCTACTCATGCTGCCAACCCATAAATATTCAAAAAAGTAGATAAAAGAATAAATAAATGCATTTGAGATATGATGCTTTTAGATAATAATTTTTAATCTTTGGATCTCCTTAGGATTAATATAATCCATTTTAGAAGAAATCGAGATTAATATGAGATTATCAGTGTTAATGAAAAATCAAATAATGGAGTATTCCAGTTAATGGCAATGAAATCTAGCAACCTAAAAAAGATTTCACATTGAGGCAGAATGAAGATTATGACCATCATTTTTTAATGTGATGAATAGATCAGATTAGTGGTTGCTAAGGGTAGTCAAGATTTTGGAGTATGCTTATGAATATAAGTATAACAAGAATTATTTTTAACTAAGAATGAGAATTACTATCCAAAAATTATTATAATAACAAGCATTATCAGCTGCTCTTAACCTGAAATTATTAATAAATAAAAACTTTTATTAATACTTTAAATTAAATGTGCTAGTAGTTGTAATGTTGCTTATATAAAACATTTATTATCATAATAATATAAATATATAAAAAATTTGAACACTTAGACCAAAAACATTAAATTTCTATTTCACAGTTTCACTAGCTGCTGAGCATGCTTTTGACTGCACAGATCAGACCCATAGTACTCATAATTTGCAGATGTAACATTTAAATAAGATTAAAATTATGTAAATAGCTAATGCCCAAGTTTATAAATCTTATCAGGCTTATAAAACCAATAAATTTGTAAAAGAAAATATTCTTGAAACTGCAGTATAATTTGCAATGTTAGACCAAATTTAAGACTTGTATTTAGTAATATATCCATTTATAACTTTATTCTTGTGATGATTAAATATTTTTCATGACTACAGATAATTTCAAGTTTAATAGCAAATGTTAATGGAATTTTTTCCAAATCCAAGTTTTCACATAAATTTTGTTGAACTGTCAATTGAAAATGTTCTGGAGTCAGAATGTAGCAAAGGAGAGACAGCATTTTCCACAAATTGTCACATAAGAGCTTTTTAATCATTCATCATTTCAAGATCTGTATATATTGATAGTCATCAGATCAGATCTCTAAAAATGTGACATTATGCTAGAAATTCACATGAAATTACTAATTAGAGGTAGATTTTTTTACTTTCATCTTAACATCCTTTAACAATTCCACCTTCAAATAAAATTGAATTGAATTATATATATATATATATATATATATATTGTAACTATAACAAATCTAATATAATATATATATATATATATTGTAACTATAACAAATCTAAGAGCAACATTAATATAGTTATATTACAAAGCTACATGGAAAAAATTGCTTAATAAATACTCATATCAAAATTGAATAGTAAATATTTAGAATGCCTAAAAAATAGAAAAAAGATATTAATTTTTTCATATTATTAAATATTCTATAAAATTATTTTGTAATAAGAGTTAAATAATAATGATAAATTGCTATAAAGGAAAAGTTTAATCTGCCTTTCAGATGGAAGTTTTAATTAAATACCTTGTGAATTTTTAAAGTAAATCTGATGGCAGATTTGAATCTAATATTAAAACTTAGAATAAAAATAGTAAAATTATTGACCTATAAAGGTCAGGGACAAATTTTCTTTCTTCTTGTGTTAACAATTGTAAATAAAAAAAAGAGAGAAAAAAAAACATTTTTCTTCCATTTATTTAGGTATCAAAGTATAATATTAGTTATAAATTAGTTTCCACAACATGTTTTGATAAAAATGTTTTTGAGAAAAATATGTTGTTGTAATGACATAAAGATTAGATTTTCCCTAGCTGATTACATATACATTGCTTAACAACATATTTAAACAATATCAAATAAGTATACAAGCTTCCAGATTACATACCAATTACATTCCAATCCAGTCTACTTTTGAAGCAGTGATACATGCCAAAAAGAGAAACAATAGCTGGTTAAAAATATTTTCCATTGTAACTTGGATAGCCATATTTTAATAATAAAATAAAGATTGATTATGATGAATTAGAAGAAGTTAACAGTTACAAATACCTTGGTCAGATTATTAATACAGATGGAAACATAATGGAGGAAATTTATCATAGAATTAAACTTGGTTGGAGTGCTTTTGGTAGAAATAACTTGATACTAAAAGGAAATATGCCTATGTGTTTGAAAAGGAAGGTTTTTAACAAATGTGTTTTACCAGTTCTTACTTATGGATCTGAGACTTGGACACTCAATAGAAGAGCAATACAGAGACTTCAGACCACTCAAAGAAGTATGGAGAGGTGTATGTTGGGAGTAACAAGAAGAGATCGAAAATGCAATGTATGGGTAAGAGAACAAACAGGTGTCACTGACATCATTGAAAAAATTAAAAGATTGAAGTGGAGTTGGGCTGGACATATTGCTAGAAGAGATGATAATAGGTGGACAATTGAAATTTTAAACTGAATTCCAAGAGATTGTAAAAGACCCAGAAAGAGACCACATGTGAAATGGATGGATGAAATAAGAAAGTGTGCTGGGGTGATGTGGAAAAGAGAAGCTAAAGATCGGAGAAGATGGATTAAACTTGGAGAGACCTTCATCCTGCAGTGGATTGATAATGGTTGATAATGATGATTTTAATAATTACCTTTAAAGTATTTTAATTAATACTTCAGTCCTAACATCAATTATGTTGACTTTATCTAACAGAAAACTATCTACAATGTGTGATTAGGCAACAGAAAAAAATCATACCAGCCAAAGTGTCTGAAAGTCGAATCCAGAAATTAATGCTGAAGTTTTGCAAATCCATCCAGTACAATACTTCTATAATGCCATAAAATGAGAAATAGACAGTGCCATATAAACTACCCAAGATCTATTAATAGTGCTGCTGTATTTATTCTCTAGCATCACCAGTGTCCAATGAAAAGAACTACCAATGACTAAGGAACTAATGAAGACAAACAAAATATTAAAAGAACACTATCTGCAAAACTATGATTTGTGACTGTTCAGTATTTAAGGTGGTAAGATCTTATCATTATAAATGTTATAAGGCGTTAAACTTAACCTAAACATAAATTAAAAATATGTTTTATTATTATGATATTTAATATTTTTGTATAGTATATAAGCAACAGTTTTATCTATTTAGTGTTAATAAATTATCAAGTTATTTTTTTATTAACCCATTTAGTTTGTACATTATACTTTTAACACCCATATGATAGTTAATATCCATAGTCCTGAGAAATCATGCAATCCACTGGGTCATATGCAGGAAAGGCAGTAACAATTTATACTTGATGATGATCGTTCCTTTAAAAGTTTTCCAAAAGTAAACTTTCTTTTTAGAAGGTTTGGTACTTTTGAGTTTTATTTTTATTGAAATTGAAAAACAAATAAAACACTTTTGAAAGTACTTGTACTTTTAAATCATCATCATCATCATCGATTGGTTAATATTATTATATATTTGAATTGAATCACTTTATTCGAATTTTATTAATCATTCAACTTTGATATTCATTTGAATTAAAATTTAGGTACATATTGAATATATATATATCCATGTTCAAACTTGTGTACTGTGTAATACTGTTACAAATAAATCGTTGACATTTACCAATAGTTTACATTGAATTTTAACACACGTGAGATTAACTAATTACTTCATATACCTGTATATATAAATATATGATTATATAAACAAAAAGCTTTGGAGTAAACTCTACAATATTCAATATACGAATATTTAGTTAAGAAGAAAATATATTTTTTATTTACTTCATGCTGTTGCTAACTTTTCAAGGTATTGCACCTCCTTATAGCTTAATATTTTTTTAATAACTCTTATACTGCTATCATAGCAGTAATATCCATACAATTTGTGTTTAATGTGTTGATCTAAGTTTTTTCTCTTATTTTTCTTTCACTGCATATAGCTTTATCTTATATGTTTTTCTCATTTATAAAGTTTTTTGTCGTGAAAATATATATATATTTTTCTCATATGTCATAGCATCGACCGGGAGGCGAACCCACAACCGTCTGCAACCAATTACTTGTTTGCAAGGCGACTGCGTTGACCTCTCGGCTAACAACGCTTGACGAAAAAAAATATTTCTATATTATATGCTACAGCTTTACAAATATAGTAATAAAGTGTATTTAAATTTTCAAAATAATTTTACTAACTTTAATATATTTATAAGCTTGCACTCTTACACACACATATATATAGAACTCAGACTTTCAAGGTTCCTACTCCACATATATGTGAAAAAGATAAATAATCAATATATATATTTCATGCTGAACGAGCATTCACCAGTTGGTCCAGATCACCATCTCCCCCCCCCACACACATATATATATATATATAACCATTTTCGGATTTTCGATGATATGAATAGCTGAAGAATCGAAGGATGGAGAAGATTCATACATGCCTATTAAAATTTGAGATTTGCTATCTTAATTAAAACGAAGCATTGTTTGTATATATGTTTTGGAGATTGGGATCTGGAGCAACTAATGAGTGATGGCTCAGCACAAAATTTGTATATTAAAGATCAATTCATGTATGTGGTCATGTGTATCAGTTATATAAGATGGACTGGATAGCTATAGGGAGCTTAAAAGTCTGAGTTCACTGTATTTAATTACATTAAATTTAGTATAGACAATATACATGTATTTAAATATTACATATTCAGCTTGTATTCTGTCCATCCCTCTTTTATGTATTTAAATGAACATATGAAGCTATTATATGTGAGAAGTCAAAATGACTTAATGTCAAAATGGATATGGAAATACATTAACATGGGCTTTGAGCATTCCATCTTTTGATTTTCAATAATATGAATGGCTGAAAGAGTTGGAGGTGGAGAAGATTGAAGCTTGTCCATTAAAGTTTGAAGATGTACTATCTTAATATAAACTGAGCATTGATTGTATATATGTGTGGGAAATGGTGATCTGCACCAACTGGTGAGTGCTGGTTCAGCAACAAAATACATATATTGTACATCATTTATCTTTTTCACATGTAAGTGGTCATCATGTGTATCGATTATATAAAATGGAATGCATAGCTGTAGAGAGCTGAAAGTCTGAGTTGAAGTCCTGTCTAATATATATATATATATGAAAAACAAAAACAAGTTTTATATACGTAAAAAACTGCTATCGCTTGTATTAATGATCAATAGATGGAGCTTTACCAAGACCTCCAAACAAGCATATTTGTTTACATAAACATCAGAGTCAATATTCACTGTCTCTTTCATTTTGCTCCACCCTCAGATCAGCTGATTTCACGCTGATTTGCTCTCATCAGTGAGGGATAGAAGTTAGAAACTAGACCTAAATATTAACTCCAAACGTTTATGCAAAACGTTTCTATCAGTTTGCAAGCATGAATTTTACATATATATATATATATACACACATTACAAAAACGATATAATGATCATAAGACATTATATAAACGTGTACAGAAAGAAAATGTATCTTCAGTAAATATGAATACTCCATTAATTATTTTTGATCATAATAAAGTATGTAATTATGGTTTTAAATTTAATAATAGAGATGTAAAAATTATTCAAATTGAAAGATGTAATGAAAAACGTAAAATTAAGGAGGCAATGATGATATCTAGGATTAGAGATGGTTTAATGAATAGACAATCAGCTAATATAAAAACAACAGAATTGTGGGAAATTTGAATGGATTGAATGATGGGCAAGTTTTTATTTTCTGTACATCTACATTAATGGTTGATAAAGATTGTCAGTGAAACAATTGAAAGTACTTCCAGTAAAGAATATATTATTTAATTTTGAATACTGTGTTGAATAAATTTGTTTGAATTATTATTATATATATATACTCGTTCATAACAGCCCCTTAATAAATGAATGTGGTTATTCTAATTTTAGAAAAGAAAAAAAAAGCCAAAGAATTAAGAGTTAAAGGTGAGTTTTATAATAGATTTACAAAGTTAACAATAAATCACAACTAGCCCCACCTCCACTCCTCACTGACACTTGGGAAATCCTCCAACTCCCAACTAGCCCCACTTCCACTCCTCACTGACACTTGGGCAATCCTCCAATTCCCATCCTCTCAGCCTCTGTCATAGGACTCAATCACAAAGACATGCATTTCTGACCGACCTGGACTACACACCATTTTCCCTCTCCACTTCCCATTCCCTTTTTACATGTATCCTTCCCCTCTTACCATGTTGCTCCTGAAATTTCATTTGTTTTACTGTATCTGGGGTTTTTTTTTTATGAATAAACATCTCATCTCTGAAAAAAAAAACAATAAATCACAATTATATCTACACACACCACATGTAATCTGTTTATTTGATATTTTGCATTAATGCTTTTTAACTTGCTCAGCAGCCATCTTTACTACTGAAACACTTTAATATTTGTTTAATTTTTAGTCTTCAGTGTATTCCATCCTCTATCATATCCTCCAATCAACATTGCACTTCTTTAGTGATTTAATCTTTATAATGTAACCGAACTTCATTTCTCAATAAAAATATAATTCTAGAAAATCTGTTATTTCTCATTTGCCCTATGTGCTCAATCCAACAGATAGTTGATCGTACATTCAATATTATTATAAACAGCAAGTGAAAGAAAATAATAATTTACCTTATCATAATGTTGTTAAAATATTACTGCACATTCTTAAAATAAAATTTTCTTGCCTTTATATATTTTATTTCCATATAATTATCTTAGAATAAAGTATTCATATGTATAAAATAATCTAAGTTGAAGTAAGTATATAAATATGATGAAATATTCTATCATTTAATAAATTAAATGCATTTAAATATTGAAGTCTATACTATCTTTCAACACCCAAGTCTATCTTTTCATCTAAAAAGCTATCATTATATTCAACTGATTGCTATAGTAGTAGATTAAGCAATTGCATTGCTTAAGATTTATATAACATTTGTGAATTCCCCAAAATAAAAAGAACAGTGGCATATATTCTGATATAAGGAAGGGATAGCATATAAAGTATGTGTAATACAAATGTAATGTTTGTTATCTGAAAATTGTTTATATTTTTGAAAAATCAATTGCATTATCATTTTCAGAATCAAAACAGGAATCGCCTTCAGCTCTAAACTTTCTTTTTTCACACGGAAATGCTTAATTCTTTTAAATTATATGGCTATTTTCTGATTAAATCAGTCATTGTTACTATTTTAACCAATAATCAGCTCTATGATCATGTTAGTTAAAGCTTTAAAATAAAAATGATGCAATTGAGAACCCCCCCCCCTCCGAACAAGGAAAGTCTGAAGTATAGCCTATGCAAAAATCAACTGCTGAATTGACCTAATAAACATTCAAAAATAAAAGTTTTCTTGCATTGGTGGTCAAGAGGTCAGCGCGACTGCATTGCACTTGCAGGCAGTTGCCCGGATTGCGGGTTCGCGTCCCGGCCGATGCTATGACACTTAAAAAAAAAAAAGTGGCTGAAAAAAATTCTTATTATTAGCTAAAATAGTACCAAGTTTTTAACACTAATTACTAAATCAAAGACTTTATATATTTGATCATTCTATAAAATGACAAGAATTATCTGCATACTTATTTAAATCAAGAAGCCAAAAAGATTCAGCTTAATGATTTAGCTATTTTAAAGCAATCTGATACAATATATAATGATATGTAGATCTTGGAGAATTATATATACATTCAAAAAAGTATCAAGGTATATATTTCTGTAGTATAATTGTCAACATGTCACTCTCATGCAAAGCAGGGACTGGTTTCTAACCACTTTTAACGCCTTATGGAATGGTATAATCATAAATATATGACCAAAGACATGTGAAAAAAAATCTATGATTCCCCAAGATCTACATTTTGTGCTGAACCAGTAATAGTTGGCCCAGGTCACAATCTCTTACACATATCATTAATAATTTTTATTAGTAATTCATTAGATTAGAGAAATATTATCTTGATCATTGTTTCAAATATTGAAAAAAGATCCTTTTTTAAAAAAAAATTTGAAAAGGGCTCACAAATTTTTAGCTACATTACTGATTATGCTATTATTTTTTACTTTGAAATAATTTACTTAAAATCTCTACCATTAAACTAATTTTTCAACTTGTTGCTTGTTTCATGAAATTGTCTATAACTACATTAAAGTCCATTCCCAAACTAAGTTATAGTTAGTATAGATCTTCAACACCATTTTCACTTCAAATGCCTCAGATTTTCCATCACCAATAATAACTTGCTCTCGTAAAATCATGACGTTGCTGTATAAGCAGCTACTTTTAAATGAGTCTGCAAATATTTTCGATTATCTGAGTCTAATAATATATATAGAAAGATATAAACATTTCAGTATGTGTAATCGTACAGTACATGGTATTTATGGTTAAAATTAAATGCATTTTCCTCAAATAATTTTAAAAGTACATTAGATTTATTAACAATTTTGTCAATAAATTTTACTGAGTTAATTGATTAAAATACCTTTTAATTAGAATATTTACAAATTGAAACGCAAGTAAGCGCAATATGGAAAATGATTACAATTCGAACTTTGTTATAGCTTTCGTCCATCTTGAAAATTTTCATTTCAATTTCAGTGCAGTCAGTCTATAAATTTTAAAAAGTAGTTATTTAATTCTAGTTGAATACTTATTTATTATCTGAAGGCATGAAATAAGAACGATATTTTTTGCTTTATTTATGGATTATAATTTAAACGTCATAAATGTTAACGACTCTTTCGGATATTAATCAAATTAAATATTAAAATGAGAAGAAAAAATCATTTAATCTTTTATTAAATATTAAAAATATATATATACAGCAAAAAAACATTTTTAATGAATGTTCAAATTTACTGATAGAAGTACTGGTGACTCACTCGGCAGATCGCCTCTAGGATAGCCGCGCTATAATGTAATTGAGACGTTGTTTTTCGATAGCCTAAGGATAGTCGCTCTAAAAAGCTTTTTTATTTTTATACTAACAAAATCTTTTACGCCAAGTCAGTATATTTTTTTACAATAGTGGATTTACTACTATAGAATGCACAGCTAATGGCTAAAAAGATGGCGCATTAAGAAAAAGTTTTTTCACTCGCCAGCATCCGCAGTTTGCTAACAGCTATCTTTAAAAAAGAAATGCATTTATAGTAGTGATGGTTATCAACACAGTGCCTCTATATTTAGGTCAGGTTAAGAGAAAGAAGAGGACCAAGTTCTTGAGGCAAAATCAAAGGATAAAGATGAAAGTTGCAGAGAGGAGGAATATCCTTTCCCCTAAGGATCACAGCAAAAAGTCGTAATTAAAATAGTATAAAGCCATAACAACATAGACATGTCTTTCTACATGGTTGTCTGGACTTTGAAGGATGCTGTGACAGATTAGAGCTTTCTTTTGTAGACAAAAGATATATTCATAGCTCGCCCCCTTTCCAATCTGCGCATGTATCTCTCCTAAGGCTAAATTTTCTTAAATCTTGCGACTGCCCTTGGCCATGCGGTGACCTCGTCTTGGTTTCGAATTTTATAAAGAAAATTTGTTTCTGATTTCGACAAGAATAGCTTTTATTAAGAAATAAAAATCTCTGCAAGATTTTACGCTGTAATGTAGTTTTACCGTCATGTGATTATTAAGATTATATATTTTTCTCCATTACCATTATTTTCCTTAAGTAAATACGAATAAAATTTATTTTATAATTTCAATTAGCTCATTGTCATTAAAAAATAAAATAAAATTCATTATTAATAGTAATTAAAAAATCCTCATTTTCAAATATCCAATACACAATATTCCTAGAAGACATTTTGTATTTAATTTTGTAGACTTAGCTCGAAGCTATAAGCAGTGGTATTGTCCAAAAGGCGAGCGTATTAATTGCACGCAATGTATTGTGGGATATATTTCTCTGCATTCTCCTGTTTACCTTCTATCTCTTCTCAAAAGACGGAAAGAAGAGAAAAAACTTGCGAGTCTCTCTCAAGGAGTTTTAATAAAATTAATTTAAAGAGCACAAAAAGAAAGTTACATTCAATGAACATGTAAAATTAAAGAGTAGTATAAAGAAATGTATTTTTACAAATGGGATGTTTTTTTTTCTTACGATTTCTTATTTATTCTTTTTTTTTTACTTGAGTTTGATCTCGAGCTCCTAGCCTAATATTCCTTAGCCTGAAGCCAAAACATTTTTTTTTTTTTGAAAAAAAAAAAAAAGAAAGAAAAAAATTACTTTCTATTTTGAATCAAAAGAAGTTTCAATACCCGACTATGAGGTCAATTCTGATGAACAGAGGTTAGAGCATTTTCTCTTCTAATTTTATAAAATAAAATTATCATGTATTTCTTATTACTTGCTTTTAATTTAGCCATCGGCAGTGTTGGAATTAACGTTAAAATTTTAAATTAAAATGTTCTATAATTCTCTATAACAGAAAAAAAAAAAGATGAAATAAAAATGCTATAGGCTAGCTTTTATTTTTTAATATTGACCAAAATACTAAAATATGTCGGTTATTTGATATATATATATAAATTGTAAAAGCTATTAGTTAATTATGCTATTGCGTTCAAGATTTTTCATTTAACTGGTATACTCTATATTGTTTATGCATTTTCTTATTATTTTTATATAAATCACGTTTTAATATCTCAACTTAATCTTAGTATTTATTGATTATGTTTATCAAGTACTGGGTTGTATAAAAAGACTTTTTATTTAATGTATTATTAGGTCCGTTCTGTAGTTATTAAAACAATGAACTGTTGTGGGTGGATTAGCCAAGTAGTAGAGTGACAGACTGGAGAGTTAAAGATTCTTGAATTGAAGCTTAGCTTGCTACAGTTAACAACATTTTCCAGCAACTATATTTAGCAGAACAAATCTCAATACAAGTATACCATGAAATATTTTTCGGTAGTAAAGTAGAAGTTGATACTTTAAAAAAATTATTATGTTGTTATTATTCCGATTTCAAACAACATAGTAAGTCTTTCTTTCTGTACATTTTTAAATGTAAAATCAACATACCTGATGTAAACTAATAACATTGCATTATTTGATATGTCTGTTGATTCGTCCAATAAAAGAATATAAGGCTGAGACTTCTATATTGTTTTTTGCACTAATTGCAATTTAATGTCATTAGACAAGTTGATTATGCTGCAATTAATAAGTGTTGTTTGACATGAGAATAGTATTTAGTTTTGTTTCAAATTCTTTACCAAATTATCATCATCATCATTATCAACCATTATCAATCGACTGCAGGATGAAGGTCTCTCCAAGTTCAATCCATCTTCTCCGATCTTTAGCTTCTCTTCTCCACATCACCCCTGCACACTTTTTTATTTCATCCATCCATCTCACATGTGGTCTCTTTCTGGGTCTTTTACAATCTCTTGGAATCCAGTTTAAGATTTCAATTGTCCATCTATTATCATTACTTTTAGCAATATGTCCAGCCCAACTCCACTTCAAGCTTTTAATTTTTTCAATGAGGTCAGTAACACCTGTTTGTTCTCTTATCCATACATTGCATTTTCGATCTCTTCTTGTTACTCCCAACATGCATCTCTCCATACTTCTTTGAGTGGTCTGAAGTCTCTGTATTGCTCTTCTATTAAGTGTCCAAGTTTCAGATTCATAAGTAAAAACTGGTAAAACACATTTGTTAAAAACCTTCCTTTTCAAACACATAGTTAACTACAAATATCTTTTATGCAAGACTTTAATAACGTTTTTCCAATGCTGTAAGCTTTCGAGCTGCCATCAGGAAGCAATCAATTATTTTATTTTTTATAGGTATAGCTCAATAAATTGAACTTCATTTAATACTGAGAACATTACTGAAAATTTTTTCTTCACATAATGCATAAAGTAATCTGTCATTAATGCATAAAGTAATTTGATATGCTTTGTTTAATTGCATCTTATATTAATAGTATCACTGTTTTATAAGTCAGCTTGAATATTAGATGATATAATAATATTCATGTTGTGAATAAAGTAAAAAAAAAAAAAAGCAAATAATTACTTTCACAAACTAATCTAAAATACATGACAATCAGATTTTTTAAAAAAAATTATCACTATAATAAAGTTAAGAAATTTGCTGTTGATTTTAATTAATATGCTTATTAATACATTTTTAAAAATTATTTTTCACTGTAAAAGTTGTTATTCAATGTAGTTACATCTAACAATATAAGATTATATAAAACATCATTAAATTACTTTAAATAGACTCTTGCAGAGTAAAAAAAAACTTTTCATTTTCCTTCTTTAGAAAAACTGAAATGGAGAAGACAATATGATTGGAGATAGCTTATATTTTTTCTTCTCCATTTTGTCTTCTAGCCAAGAATGGTTATATATTTATTAACTAATCAGTATCTGAATGTGTAGGTGATAGTAACTGAAACAAAAAACCTAGGAACTTAAAAATATTCCAAGTTTCTTTTGGTTTGAATTCAGATTATGGGCTTGGTGGATGAATGCACTAACTTATCTAGTAGTAGTTAGTCATTTTTAAAAATTCAAAGTATATATTCAATGTTACATCTTTTTTAAAAAATTCAAAGGATGATTAAAGAAACAAATGATTACATTAAGAGAATGGCAAAAATGACATTGATTTGCCAGAGATGTAAAAACCATAGCAAACATATAATTTTTTTGTTATATATTTAAAAAGTTTCTATTTTCATACTATCATTCTTTATTTTACCTTTTTTTAAGTAAGAAATCATATATATATAATGAGAATTAATAACTCTTAATAAGATTTTCCAAATATCTCTATCTCCAGACTGGTTTCTAGCTGCTGGCTGTCATCAGTAAGGTGCTAGGATATTCAGCTACTATATTTAAAAATACCAGTTCAAATCCAGCATTTATCTAATAGTTAACTATTAAATAGAAAATCTGAAATTGTCAGACATTTACATATCTTCAAATCCAACTATTTAACTTAAATAGCCATATGGGACTGGACTAAATTCAGATACAGTATATATTAACAGAATATATTTATAATAAAGAATAGAAATGAGATTATAACTATGTAAATAGAGATACTTTTTTTCAGCTTTAGATGTTGCTTAAAAACTATCAATTATTACTAATTGGCAATCCTTGAGGTTAAACAAGTTTTCTCATTTATCTATAATAGCTCTTTTGTTTGATTGTTTACAATCTCATTTCTATTCTTTATTATAATAGCAATCCATGGAAATATTTAATTCAATATATATATATATATATGTGCACATGCTGTATCAACTATCAGTGTGAGCAGAGAAATTCAAGCATCGGCTATTTCTAGCTTACCTGCCAAATAAATATTATTCATGAAATGCATGTATAGTCTGAGAGAATTACCTGAATATCTGTGTTGGTTATTGTTTATGATATAGTGGAGCTAATGTATGATGGACTGATTAAAAAACTTAAAAACTTATTTCCATTATCATTTATAATCAAGATCTTTTTAAATTTAATTCAGTTTTCATAATCCATAGCCTCTCTTTTTCACATCTTACCAAGAAATTCATTATCCATCTCACATGTAATTTTTTTCTAAATCTTTTACAATTTCTTGGAATTCAATTTAAGATTTGTTTATCAATTATTAATGCTTCTAGCAATATATTTAGCTCAATTCCATTTTAGTTTCTTAATTTATTTAATGATGCCAATGATATGTGATTTTTCTTTCATCCATGTATTTCACTTTTGATTCCTTCTTGTTATTCCTAATTTATATTAATATTGTCATGAATGGTCTGAAATCTCTATATTGATTTTCATTTAAATATTAAAGTCCCAGATCCACAAATAAGAACTGTTAAAACACCTTTAATTATTATATAAATAAGAACTGCTAAAACCCCATTGAATATTATATATATACTCACTGTTCTCTTTTGAATGATTTCTGGAGATGCCTTTGTCCTGCAGTAAGATAATTAAAACTTTTTACCTATAGATATAAAATAGAAAATTCATAAATCATATATTAATTATTCTACAATATCTAAATTTAATAGATATACTTTCTTATCATATTTGTTAATAATTCTAATATTTATTAAATAATAAAATAAGGGAATTTAGCATTAGAAACATATATAAATCTCAAAGAATTAAGTCTGTGCCACAATTATACTACATTCAATATGATTACAATTTAGTCACTACTTTGAACACATTTTAGCAAAAACATTTTATTGACATGTATTCATGCACAATCTTACATTTCAACTGTCCTGAAATCTTCTTCAGAACTCCTCTTATTTTAATTTTTTTAAAGTAAAAAATTGTGTTTTTTTGTACTTTAAAAAATAAAAAAATAAAATGAGCTCTGAGGAAGACTGCAGGACAGTTGAAATGTAAGATTATGCATGAATATAGATCAATAAAAGATTTTTTGCTAAAAAAAATGTTTAAAGTAGTGAATAAATTGTATTTATATAAGATATTACACAAAATAACATGATTATTAAAACACAGCATTGCAAAATATCAAATAAAAGACTTTGAAATCAACATGTGAAATACATAAACAAATTTGTATTTCATGGATTGGTTTGTACAGGCATTGCAAAATTCACTTTTAACATATTTATGACTTACCAATGATGATGATGATTGAATAACATTTCTTTATATAAAAAAGAGACAATTTGATTTTGGGTTATTTTAAATTTAACTTAACATAGTCTAGTCATTAAGAAGAACAACATTTTCATTTAGTAAATTAGTTTAGTAAATAATTTTCTCAACAGGTCATATAATTCCCAAGCACCCTAGTGGCAGATTGATTGTTACAATAAAGTGGGTTTTTTTTTTAAATTCTTAGCTGGGGGTCAATTTTATCACTATGCTGAATGAGCCTCACTTGTCAAAATAAATTTTCTGTCAACTTATTTGAAAATTAGATCTTCTGGACCCAAACACAGGAACACAGAATCTAAGCAAAAGTTATATAAATGGCATTTTTTATACACCATATTGGTTGCAGCATACTTTTTTTTGAAACTTTTTACTCATTCTGAAGTCTTGATAATATTTGTAATTTCTCATCCAAATTATGCACTTAAAATTTTTTTATTTTAAAATTAGCTCTAGTGCATATGTTTAGACAGATTTATTTTATCGACTAATCTTGAATTATTTTTTTCATGATAAGCTATGATCTTTCCTTACCAACTCTTCATTTAGTTTGATATATGTATAATATCTCAATAATACATTTATTCAGATCTTTTTTTAATTATTAATTACATTTATTTGCTAAGTATAGCTTTATTTACAGCATATCAGTAACATAAATGACCTTTTCAATGAATTTCAGTACTCATATTTTATTTATAATTACATTTTGGACTATTTTCATCATCTAGTTTAATTTTTAAATATTTTTAGAAAAATTCAAACTGTATTTATATTTTTCCAGATATATTAAACTAATTCAGTAATAACAGATGTTAATACAAACCATAACTTCTTGAGTGGTATTGTTCTATTTTCTTTTTTAGATGTTACTACCCTGATCATGACAATTGAATTATTGATCTTTAGATTTGTGAATACTGAATTTAAATTACTGCTCTAATTAACTGGGATATTCTATCAAAGATAACCCTGAGAAATTATATATATTTATATTCCCCATGTTTGTCTCAAGGACAGTTTAATGAATGATTTCTACACATTATGTATTATCATTCTAAGTTGATTTATTGGTTTTTTTTGTCATTATCATATGAACAGCTTCCTTAAATTTTCTTTTTATTCTTTTCCCAATTGAACACATATATTCATTACATTTTGTACTTGGTCTGCTATTTTAAATGCAGATGTTTTTTCTCTCCAATTTTAACAAGTGTAGCTACCAGGTTATTTATTCATAGTGTGAGATTTGATATGCTCATATAGATTTTTAATTTTTTTCTTTTAACATTCTTTTACTTTTTCATGTAATTGGAATATGATTTTTTACTTATTGAAATATTAGTAGATGAATGCAAGAGCATCTAATCTGTCTTTTAACAGTGCTTCTCTGAACAATTTTTTCACTTCTTTAAGGAATGAATTTGGAGACAATCTCTTCAGAATTACACTTGCATAGGAAAATAAATTGATTTCTATTTTGGTTAGTTTTAGACTTAATTTTTATAATTTATAAACTTTAAGTATTGAGTTCACATGGAATACTTAATATTTGTCTGAAAGTTTGTGATTATGGATTTATTATCTATTTTATTGTTTGGTTACTTTTCCAAATACATTTAAGTCTTAGTAATATATACGTTAGTATATAACATAATGTTTTTGAGCAATGTTTTTTCTTTTTCTTTCAGTTGTTACTGATCTGACTAATAACCATTTCTAACATGGAAATTGAGCTGTTGGCCTTTAAAGAAAATAACGTAAAAAGAAAATTTAAAGAAGCTACCATCACATGTCAATGGCAAATAACCCCTTAAGCCAACTTAGTGTAATAATTTATAGTATTTTGTCAGTCATTCATTGACATTGCCCTTAAAAAAACTAGACAAATTAAAAACCTAATAGATAATATAAAATTTCTTCAAACTATTACATTTTCAGAATAGCCTAAGTTTTTAGATCATTACTTTAAATTCAGTATTTACAAATCTAAAGATCCCTTAAATTCCCATGCTAGCACAGTTACTGTTCAGGCGAGCATTATCTGAAGAAGATAGCAGAATAATCCCATTCAAAATATTGTAATATATAATTATCTGTATCTTATCACTAATAGATACATGCATATGAAAAATTATGAGTTTAAATTAAATTAGATGATGAGAAGAGTTTAATAAATAATTATAAGTAAAATATTACCATCAAAATCTTTCAGACAAATACACTTTATTGACATGAAATTTAATTTCACTCATTACCTTAGAGTTATATTTAAAGGAAATTACTTAATCTTAAAATTCACCTTCAGGGTTATATAGAGTTTTTGGCTCTATCAATATATATATAATCTTTAAATTATATATGGATATGTATAACAATAAACTTAAAACATTTGAAAAGAGATGTTTATATATTACAGCTTTTAAAAATAAAAGATTGCTAAACTTTTTTTCTCATGAATCAAGACAAATATTTTTATGCAGTAATAAATGTCACTAATGTCTTATGTGTTAAAAACTTTTTTATAAATTTGACTTTTAGTAATCTCATATTATATGTTCAGTTGTTAAATGCTGATACTGTCACTTGATTGAAATATATGCAAATTTCTAAAATATGCAGTATATTAGCATTGAAATTGTTACATCATAAACTTATAGATTCAAAAACAAATTTTAAATCTTGGTATTAAATTAACTTTATTAAAATTTGTACTCTGAAAGTAAATGAAATAAAGATTTTAAACATGATTATGGAACATGAAAATTTTTAAAACTTTGCACAGTTTTCTTTTTTCCATATGTCATAGCATCGGCCGGGAGGCGAACCCACAACAACCGTCTGCAACCAACTATCTGCTTACAAGGCCGCTGCGCTGACCTCTCGGCTAACAACGCTTGACAACTTTGCACAGTTTTAGTAGCCAGAAGTGAATGTGTCATCTAATGACTGAATATTAAGCTAAACTAAAACATTAGATTATTATATGGAATAATCAATAAGAAAATATGTCATCTAAGAAAGACAAAAATATATAAATTAAATGTAAATAAGCATTTATTTTGTATAGCGTCTGTATACAATTGTATTAAATTCAAATATCGGCCTTTCAAGCCAATTGTATAAATGCTATATCTTGTATTGGTCAGAAAGTATTCATTTATTATTAACATTCGCAAAGCGTTTGCACAATTGGCTTGAAAGGCCGATATTTGAATTTAATAAATTAAATGATAAAGAAATGGCTGTGAATGAACTGTTTGTAAGAATAGTATTATTAAAGTTTGAAACAGTTTAAAGTGAATTTAATTCAAATTTCTTTTTGTTAATTAATAAATAAGTGAAATCTATAGGCCATAAATTAATTGATAAATGCAAATACAGTATATTATTTATTTGATGTATCAAGCTTACTCATAATGACAAACTGAAAATGTATCCAAGACTGTAATTCACAATTATTCTTCCATGAATAGCTTTCATTATTCTTATTTTGAGCACTGGAAAGAGAAACTTCAAGAAGAATTTGATTCTATCATTAAATTTACCCCCTATTAATTGATTTAAATGTTGATTGTATCTGACTTTTGAAAAATAGAATGGAATACAAAGATATGCTGAAAGGCCAATCTTCAAATCTGAAACAATTGATTATTCTGTTGAAAGTTGCCATCACAAAAATTTGTTTTGTTATATAATTGAATTAAATTTTATTTTGAAAGTTTTAAAGAATGTTTATTAATTTTAATAATTATTATTTTGAGTTATACTTTTAACTGAAAAACATGTTTCATTTAAGCATAATTAAATGTAAGTTTTCAAACAGTTGGTTAGTCCATGTGGAAAATTTTAGTCTATGTCTTTTAAGAAATAAAAACCCTTTGAACATGTTTAGCAACCATGGTATAGAAAAACTAGCACTCACTGTAGAGAAACTGGTGCATTTGGGTAGTTGTCCACTCACACAAATTGACATATTTGTTAATAGGCTATGGCTAAAAATCGTTTGACATATTAGCAAAAATAACAAAATTTCTTATGAGTTAGCCAATGAACTCAACATTAAAAGTGTTTCTAGAAGTAACTCCTTTTGACCATAAGGCATCAATAAATTTCACACTATGCTAGCAGATCTTTCTGCAAGTAGGAAATTAAATGCTATATTAATCACATGCTTTTTTTATGTATCAAATGACTTACATTATTTACCGAATTATTTTTGAATGAGCCATTTTATGATTTTTCTAAATAAAATAAAATATTTTTTAAATTATTGGTTGATGTACATTATTCTTTGAATATTAATTTCATAATTTTGTGAAATCAAGAAAGGTTGAATTACAGACATATACGTTTATACATATTATATACACTGGTCAACTGCTGTGGATTAAATGTCTTTGATATGATTAAATATAGATTTTGTATATAATTCAACTTTTTTAATGTCTAAATACAAAAAGAAAACATAATATATTAGAATATTACCAATTTAATAAATATAAACATAATCCAATATATAAAATTTTTTTTATATGTATGTGAAGTCACTAAATCATATACAAAGAATAAGTTTTTAGTGATATAATAATGTAAAAAGTGAAAAAAAAATTAAGAACAAGAATGATAGTATTTTTATTCCATTACATATTAAATTAATGTTTTATGCACATTTTCAAGTGCACATTTTGCTCCTACAAAACTTTTTCTCTTGTTGCATTAATATGTTATGTACATACTTACATACTAATACTGCTTAGTAACCTCAACTTTTCAACTTCTTAATAAAATTTATTCTAACATCTCAGGGCTGGTTCATAAATTTAATTTAGCTTTCTCACTACATTAATATATTAGTAATTTATTCTTACATAAAATAAAATAGATATGTGCATGTGTAGTAAATAATAATTGTTCTGCATAATAAAATAACCAAGAAAAGGTAAAGTTGACTGAATGCACTTGGTTACCCACCATGTGAAGTAATAAATACCATATTGTCTTGAATATGTATGTATTTAATGCCACACTAAGGAAAATATATAAATAAAATTTTTCTAATATCATCATCATCATTTACAATCATTATCAATCCACTGCAGGATGAAGGTCTCTCCAAGTTCAATCTATCTTCTCTGATTTCTAGCCTTTCTTTTTCACATCATCCCAGGACACTTCCTTATTTCATTCATCCATCTCACATATTGTGTCTTTCTAAATCTTTTACAATCTCTTAGAATCCAGTTTAAACCTTTAACTATCCATCTATTATCATTTCTTTTAGAAATATGTCCAGCCCAACTTCACTTCAGTCTTTTAATTCTTTTAATGATATCAGTAACATTTGGTTGTTTTCTCACCCATTTATTTCATTTTCTATCTCTTGTTACTTCTAACATATACCTCTCCATACTTCTTTGAGTGATCTGAAATCTCTGTATTACTCTTTTATTAAGTGTTCAAGTTTCAGATCCATAAGTAAGAACTGGTAAAACACATTTATTAAACACCTTACTTTTCAAACACATAGGCATATTTCTTTTTAATATTAAGTTATTTCTACCAAAAGCACTCCAATCAAGTTTAATTCTATGATTAATTTCAACCATTATGTTTTTATTTATAGTAATAATCTGACCAAAATATTTATAGTTGTTAGCTTCTTCTAATTCATCATTCTTAATCTTTATTTTCTTATGAGAAAATCCATTGAACATTACTTTATTCCTTTTAACATTTTCCTTTAATCCTACTTTCTTACGTTCATCTAATAACTCTTGCAACATTTCCTGGAACTCTAAATCATTATTTGCTTTAAAAACAACCACATTGTCTGCAAAATCTAAATGATTAAAATAATCTCTATTTACTTTTATTTGTTTAGCTTGTCATTTTAATTCACAAAATACTTGTTGCAAAACTGTTGTAAAAAGTTTTGGAGATATGGCATCACCCTGTCAGATACCCTTATCACTATGTAATTTAATTGTTGCTGTTGCATTTTTATAAATATCTTTAGAATATGTAAATATCCTGGGTCTATATCTTGATAATTCAATGTTTTAATCACTGAGGAAATGCTTATAGAATCAAAAGCCTTTTTTCATAATCTACAAATCCAAAGCATAATAGCAACTTCCCTTAAGACTTGGTTATGATCCATTGTACTAAAATCACATATATTAGTGTCTTATCAAATATGAGGAATATAAACTTTCCATCTTGTATGAAATTTTTATGTGGTATGATAATGAAACATTGAGTACACTAGAAAAGCATGTTTGATTGTGAATAAATTCAAGTTTTAAAATCAACAGACCACATTTGCAATATATTTAAATATTGTAATATCAAGATGAGTGAAAAGTATTTTAAACATGTAGCTCATCTGGAAAGTGAACATTATTCATAAAATACGTATATAGTGAAAGAAAATGATCTGGAACTTTTATATATTAGTAGTTAGTTATGACCCAATAAAGTTTGAAATAAAGGAGATACTTATAGAAATTTGAATTTTTCTTGATTATAATTCATATCATATTCATAGAATTGTAATACTTACTGTTCCATAAAGAAAATAGTAAATAGCCTGACTTAAATGGGGTATTCAGACAAATTTTATTGCTGTTTGATCACTTCTTTCTGCACCATAATGGTTAATTAGTATATATAATCTTATAATTGAATATTTATAAATACGTAATTAAATATATGTAAAGTATAACTTCAAAAATTTTATCCACTTAGGAGCACTTTCGATTATCCTCATAGTCTTTGTCAACTAACACTTTGAAAGGCTAACCTTCCCATAATTCTGTGATCTTAACGTTTGCTGCCTGTCTGTTAATTAAGTATTGTTTGTATTTGTATATTAGCATAGCTTCCTTTATAAAGGAAGCTATGCAAATATACAACTACAAACAGAATTGTGGGAAGGTTAGCCTTTCAAAGTGTTAGTTGACAAAGACTATGAGGATCATCAAAAGGGCTCCTAAGTGGATAAAATTTTTAAAGTTATACTTTAGATATATCTAATTACTGTGTTTATAAATATTCAATTATAAGATTACGTATATTGATTTGAAAAAATACAGACATCAAATTATAATATTATCACATATATATAATATTTGATCTGATTATTACACCCACACACATAATGTGTTAAAGTCCATTGATGGTGTGTCTTGGTAAGTAATGTACAATGTCTTTTTAGTTCTTTTGGTTCATAAGTTTTTTTAATGTAATTAAAGTAGTCATTTGTTGTTGTTTTCTTTTTGATATTATTATGACCAGGATCATTGAAGATATTTTATCCTTATTTAGTTCTGAATTTCAAATTTTATTCATCTTTAGTCTCAATCCACTAATGACAGTTGAAAGTGCTGCTTTTCATACAGAGATATCTTAAACTGAGTAAATATCACAAATATATAGCTTAGAAAAACACTCCAATAGCAGTTCTACTGCTATATATAGCTATTGGGGTTGCCAGAATAGTAAATCTCTTGCCAAGGCTATGTTATACACATATAACTTAATAAAGACAATACAGAAATAGAAATATAATTATACATAAATTTAAAAAATCAAATAATTAATAAATTGAAAAAAATAATCTGCTTTAGCAAAATAAATTATATAAATAGCTAATTAAGTAATTGCTGCTAATAAATTAATCCGTATTATATTTACCATAATAAGCATTGCTTTTTCATTTATATTACATAGAATCTAAAAAAAAAAAAAAACTCTTTATGTAAGATATTAAAATAAGCGTAAAATTATTTAGAAAAAAATATTAATTTTAACTAAATGTTTATTTATACGCTATCCAATCTATACAGTACAGATTTTATGTACTTTAATTCTCTTATTAAAAGCAAGATGAATAACTAAGCAATAGAATACAATAATCAAACAATGATATATATATATATCGATGGTAGTTATCCACTGTTTATCATCTTGCTAATAAATTAAAATTAAAAAAAATTACAAATTTATTCTAGAATCTCAATTATGGAATTACATCATAAATTGTAATGAAGGGTTTATCAAAGCAATTATAAAACTCTCAAAGTTTGCAAAAAACGCAATAACTTTTACAATAAAAAGAGGTATATAAATTTGATATAACATATTTACTATTTTAAAAGTTTACTTTTTTTACTACATCTATCTTTTTGAAATTTACTTGTATGTCTGGAATGTTTTTTTTCTCAGATGTAATGATTTATTGTTTAATAAACTAAGAAGAAGGAACATAGTTTCACAGATGGAGTTTCATCTTATTTTTATCTTCAAATACAAAATATTTTTGAAGATAAAATTCATAGAGCATGTGCAAAAGAACTTTAATAGTGCTCTTTTTTTAACAGCAATCTATTCACATAGTGGATTATCACACAAAGTAAATTAAGCAATTTCAAGTTAATGTTATAAGTTTGGAATGAAAATATTCAATGCAACATCAAGTGTGAACACATTTGAAACAGATGTAGTAGGCATTCTGGACACTTAATACATCGTACACATATAGTATTGAAATAAAATTTTGAACTTGAAAATCAGATGTATGGAAATAATATGAAGTAAATTAGCCATGATTTAAACTAGAATTGCATACACCAATCTTTTGAAAATTATATTGAATTTTGGAAGCTGCCAAGTCTAAAATGGAATGTAATCATTATTATGCTTTTTCAATTAGCTAATGATGCTCCAAAAAGAAATATGATATAAATCTGATGCATTTCAGATCATAGTTTATGAAGAAAGTTCTGCTAAAATATAATAATATTTTTATAAATGAAACAAATACAGTATTGAAAAATTGATTACTGATTAATATAATAATGCATCTTCAATGAAAAAAAATTAAGCAGATTAAATTCAAACAATCTTTATCCATGTAAAAAAACATGTATTTCTAATATAATTCTCAACATTCTAATAGCTATGAGTGTGGGAGTATGAATCCTCCCAAAAGCATTCAGCTAATAAATTGTAGAATATTATTTACTTCATTCACTGTTATCAGCTTCATTATCTGTGCACAAAGCACACACACACACACACACACACATATATATATATATATATTATGGATTTTACATGCTAATAAAGTAAATCTTTAATTATTTCAATATAATTTAAATAAAGAAATTCATTTTGTTATGTTTTAAGTGTATTAAGCAAAGAACCCTCCAAGAATATCTTTGGTTGAAAAGAAAGCTACAAAATAAAAATCATGGACATATTTCAAAAATGGCATGCAGAACATCTTTCTAGAAAGATCATATTTAAAATATTTATTTAAAAAAAAGAAATAATAAAAAAAAATCTATAGATATGTTAGCTTTCAACTGTACCAGATGGATAAGATAACTAAAAGTAAGATACAAAAGTTTATGTTATAAATTTAACAGATACATTTCTTGAGCTAGGTCTAGTGTGAACACGTATTTAGAGGTTGAATCATGTGATCATTTAAAATCATATGTAAAAGTAACAGTATGAAGAACATGTAAAATTTTATGCTGAGAAAATAAAATAACAACTAAAAAATATGTAAAACAATAAAATACTATTGAATTGTATATGTTTTATGTTTAAAAGTAATTTAGAACTTATTAGAATAGTTACTCCATAAAAAAAAACACTTGGTTTATAGCCAGCTTTCCAAACAGAATCTTCAAGAACAATTGAAATCAGAAATGAAACCTTTCTTTAGCTAAAAACAATATATCTACAATAAAATAAAGAGTTTGAGTTGGGTTAATTATCAATCCACTCTTAGTTATCAACAATCTCAACCTGTAGTCAAGGCAACCTCCTTTAACAAGAAAGATGGTACTACCTTTATCTATGATCTGATATATTTATATAGACACTAAAGATTGCAACTTAACCAAGGAGTGTGAGATTAATAATGCAAAAAAGGTTCAACAAACCTCATTAATCAGGAAAATATATGTTCTGAAAGCAGGCTAATAAATCATCAATTATAATTTCCAGATTCTGAATTGGGTGACTTTATAAAATAAGTTAGGACTGTGAATTATCTATCAGTTTAGTTAAACATTAGGTTCTTCTAGCATATCTTTCTAGTCGATCATCCCATGCTTAGAACAGGCACTTGAAATTTGTTTGAAGTCTGTATATGATTAAAATATTCATTATTATCTGCATCATGTATCATATTAATGTTATTTTACAATAGACTTCTGGATAAGGATGAATTTGGATAATAGGCAGATTAATTAATCAATAGTTTTTGAAACATTGAGATTAAAACTTTGAAGTAGAAAAGCACTCATAATTTTTGCTTATTGATTTATTGTATAATAATTACACTTGATAATTAGAAGATGCTTATGGATGTCATTGGATAAGGAAAATGTGATGACAGGCAGATAGAAATGAAGGAATAAATAAAGCAGTGTAGTATTGGGTTCTTCAATTGCATAATATTATCCCATGTTTTGATATTTGGAAATTTTGCTACATAAATATTAGTTTTGTCAAGTTTACTGCATATGGTATGTGCACTGACTAAATATGATGTGATTCAACCTATAACCCTTAAAAGTATAAAGACGTTGCTTCTATAATGATATAAAATTCTGATAAAACCATTTTCTGTCCTTTTTATCTTAAAGGTGACTCTCCCTACATCTGAAAAAACTATAAAAAACACTTTTACTATCTTGTGATATTTATAAATTAGATATTTGTAGAATTGTATTACACAATTGTATATGGTTTTATGTACATCCTTATATGAAAAGTAAATTTTTTTGGGACTTCTTTTTGCTTTTTGATCTTCACGTTATTACCTATGGATATATCTAATGGTCATAGGTTGTTGCCAGTAAGTGCAGCAGTGAGCATTTGCTTTATAATATTATCCTTATTAAGCTGCTAGATAATTTGCAAATGATGAACAAAAAAGAACTGATGTTCAATACGAATATCTTACAAAAGAGACACCAGCAATCAATAAAAATATATCATTTTCAAAAATTAAATTTATTATTTTCTAAACCCAAATATAATAGTTAAACCAATAAAATATACATAAAACCTCATTTATCCAAAATCCTTTTTCCAAGGTTATTTTGGATTTGTGAATTTTTCAGATTTTAAAAATAAATCTTTTACACCCTTATTATAATCCCAAATTCTAATTACTTTAGATTTATTAATTTACAGGCATTTACTACTTGGTTTTTCTCTCTTTAATTTTATTTGTAAATGTATGTGTAAACTAATTTATTTAATATAATGAGTTAAGCATCATCTTTGAAATTTTATTTAGCTAATAAAAGTTTTTAAGTAATAGATATTTGAATTGTTTTTCTACTTAGATGTTGAAGCATTTAGTTTTTAAATAAAAGTAAATTAATTTATCAGTAGTGGAGTTTACTATAAATATAAATTGTACACTTTATTTCAAACATTTTATAGCAAATTCTTTTTATAATATATATGTACACATAACTTGATATTTCAACTACCCTAAATTTTCTTCAGAAATCTGAGGAACACTGTAGGACAGTCAAAATATCAGGTTGTGTGTATATATATAATAAAAAAGTTGCTATAAAGTGTATGAAGTAAGGTGTACAAATTGTATTTAAAATAGAAAATCATATAACATTACAATACTACCCCCCCCCCAATTTTTTTTTACAAAAATTTTCCCACAACCATGATTTCATCTATTAATAAATATACCTTTTCAAGTATACACACACAGATATATATATATATATAAGCATTACAAGCATAAAGCTAAACTAGTCAATATAAAATCGAAACTACCCCAAATCTAAAATTAAACCAGACCAGCATAAAAATAATATTAAAACACAACCTAAGGTTTTACTGCTACAAGCTTTGATGAAGCTAAGGTTGTCTTCTTTGAGAGAAATGAAATCAAAAGAAGAATTAAAGAGTCTTTATTATTGAAAATTTATTATTCTGAAGCAATTAACTTATTTAAGAGTTCTTTTAATATTAAGGGTGGATAGGAAGTGAATGGATTTGTGGGTAGTTTTTAATAGTATATATATTGTGTAGTTTTTTGTTGTTCTTTACACTTGAGAAGTCTGCTTGTAGCAGTGAAACCTTAGGTTGTGTTTTAATATTATTTTTATGCTGGTCTGGTTTAATTTTAGATTTGGAATAGTTTTGATTATATATATATATATAATATAACAAAATAACCATTTTATCATTCACTTCAAAAATCAACTTCCTTTAACATCAACAGATGTCTTTATGGGATTGATAGTGTCAGATTAAAAAAAAATTACCATCAGAGTTTTTTTAACTCTTCTTTTTATTTCACTTCTTTCATCAAAAATAACCTCTACATTGACAAATAATATTTTATAACCAGTATTTAGTTCATGAATATAGAAAGCTGAGTTATATTTATTTTCAACTCTATTTTTATGAACTCTCACTAAGACTTAATTTACTTTGACCTATATAAATTTTATGACAACTGCAAGGAATTGTGACTGTTTTGAACTATTTAATAATGAATTTAAATCAAAGCTTTTCTTCCAGGCCATTTTTATATCACTTAATAAAAAACTATTCTTAAAAATCAATTTATTAACTGATAACTTAAATGATATTTATATAAAATATTACAGCAAAATAAAAGAAATGAGTCAAGCGTTGTTAGCCGAGAGGTCAGCACAGCCACCTTGCAAGCAAGCAGTTGGTTGTAGATGGTTGTGGGTTTGCCTCCCAGCCGATGCTATGACATATAGAAAAAATAAAGGAATTGAGAGATTTAGTGACATTAGTGGAGTTTCCATTAGAATTCTTCAATTAAGAAAGAGTTTATAATTTGGTGCAAATACAAGAAGCATGAATAATAGTATCTGATATTACTACATTCAGAATTGGTCTCATAGGTGAGGTGGTGAGGCACTTACCTCAAGTGCCAAATTGAAATAGGCATTAAAATGAAACATCTTTGAATATATGTTTAATAAATGTTCTTTAATACATTTTTTCCTATTATCTACATTACTTTGTTCTGTAGATCATTTTAAAAAGTTTTTACAATAATTTTAAAATATGAAGTTTTTAATACTTGCCTCAAACATGAAAATTGATTCACCAGATCTTTTGAAAGAAAATATATCAATAATGAGAGACAAATAAATTATAATCTTTATATCATGAAGGCAAAGATTGTTAAGAATTACGTACTTGAAGACCTAGGTTAGTATTTGATGAAGATTTTTTTATTTAATAATGTCTAAAATAAATCATTTTCAAATAAAGGAAGAATTGCATAAACTAGAAAAAGAACTGTTTAATATTAAGTAGAATATTGTCAGAATTTACGAAGTTAGATGAAAAGATGAAAATACAGTTGATGTGAAAAAATGGCACACAAATAATGTTATATTCATTATAAATAAAAAAAAATGAAAGAATATTACTGTGGAGATAAGATGGTAGCAAGAATAGTTATTCTACTTAATGGAACATACCTAATACAGATAATTCAAATTATGACCCAATAAGTTTTATTGTAATGAAGTACAGAATATTTATATGGATGTATAAAATGATTTTGATAAGGTCATCATAGGAGATTTTAATACTTATTATGTTATAGGTAAATTTGAGTATGAAGACATAAATGACAGATGATTTAAACTTTAAAAAAAAATACACTATAAATTTCTTCTTTAAATTAAAAAAAAAAATCCAAAGTGGAAATAGTCATGGAAGTATTTAAATAAATGTACAGCAAACTTAGATTATGTTTTGATTAACACAAGACATGTGATTCAAGATTATAAACACTTAAAGTGATTATTAATTAAATGAAATGTAAAATATTTATTAATGCAAAGCTAGAGAAAGGAAAGAGATTTAAAAAACATAGTATTAATAGTTAATATTTTTAATTTTTAGAAGCACTCCAATGAATTTAAACTAGAATTTGCAAATAATTATAATACTGAAAGACTTAGAAGATGGTTCAGGTTTGAATGAGCTCATTAAAAAGATAACTGACATTCTACTAAGAACTACTACATAATGCAACTGATACAAACTATTAGTAAAACATCAGTAAATTTTTAATTGAGAGAGGTAATATATGAAAAAAGAAGGAATATAAAAGTATTTTAAAATTGACGCAGTTAAATTAACTGAATGTCTGAAATTTTGTAAAAAACCTATGGAAAAGAGTTAATAATGATGTAAACACAATAGTTGTGAGATGAAAAGGAAAGTTATAGAAGCAAACCAAATATTTCAAAAGTATCAAACAATATCTTGGTATTGGAAGAAAAGTCATTTTGATAATAAAAAAAAGGATATTATTACTGAAAAGTAGAATGGCTTTATAAAATATGTGGTAGAATTTTACAAAGAATTGTAGAATAATAAAGAACAAGAAAACAATGTACCCTTTGACTATGACATCTTTTGAAATTTCAAGTATTTTAGATGAAAACATGAGACATGCAATTAAATCTGTATAGAATGGAAAAGCTTGAGAATTATAGAATTATAAATATTTTTTAAAATGCAGATAGAGAATTTATTGGCAAAGGTATATACTAATTGTCTAAGTAATGATATATCAGATATTAGAAGAATATCATGATATTTAAGAAAGATAAGGAGGGAGGCATTAGAAATTACAGATCTATCAGTCTTTTGTTAATTATATATAAGATCTACACTAAAACCATGAGAACTTATTTATAGAAAACTTTTGACTCCAATTTCAAAAGAACGAGTTGTATCATACAGATATTAAGAGAAATTATAAAAAAGACCAATATTATGAATTATCATTATGTTTTGGAATAACAATTATGAAAATGCATTTAATCTTATAAGCATTTAAGTAATAATTAAAGTTTTAGAATATGATGATATAAAGCTATCATTTTGTCAAATTTTGAAAACTATTTATCAAAATACAAACTCAATGATTAGACTATATTGGTGACACTAAAAGGATTATTACTGTTAAGAATGTATGACTATGAATTATAGCAATTTAAAAACAGAGAATAAAATATCAGAAAAGGGAAATTCACAATAGACCAATTGTTTATTTATGTTATTTAAAATGTATTTAGAACAAGTGCAAGAAAATAGGAATTTCATTACATAATAATAAAACACTTTATAATTAAACTGTGCTAATGATCAAATAATTTTGTTTTAGGATCATGATGATTTAAACTACATAATTTGAAAATTAATAGAAGAACATAGGAACTGTGACAGGAAATAAAGCAAAAATAAAAATGTAAGGAACACAATTGGAAAATAGACAACATATTGGAAAACATGAAGAATATTAGTATCTAGCTAGGCATGAAGATCACATAAACTAAAACAACAAATACTTTTAAAAAAGTATATTGGATGTAAAAGCTGTAGTAATGATAAATGTGATATTGTTAGATCAAAATATATCAAAGTAAATAGATGACAAATATATGATACAATAATGAAAAGAGTCATTACATATGAAAATAATGTTTCACAGTTGAAGAAAAGAATGGAAATGAAATTGATGGTTATAGAAATGGGTTACTGGTGAAAATCTGCAAGAAGGTCAAGGAGAGAATGAATAAGCAATAAGTAATAAATATTGAACACACTGTAGTAAATAAATTAGATCAACTGGAATGGTATGAACATGTGTAAATATTAATTTTGGACATCAACAGGGTAAAAAAGGCATCCAAATAAAAGAAAGAATAACAGAAAAATTAGAGATAAAAATTTTCAAGACCATTTATGAACTGATAGTGAGGCATAGTAATTGGAAGTCTTATAGATTGTTAAAAAGAATTCTATCTATCCAAAACTGTTAGAACACTTTTACAGATAGAATTTTGTAAATTAAAATGGTGAGCTAAGGATTAAAAATAAATAGCAGTTATTTAAATCATCTAGATTGTGCAGGTGATATGGTTATTTTCATAAATACAATTAATACTTCAATGCTTCAAGAAATATTGCAGGAGTAATCGAATGAAAGCAAGAAAATAGAAATTAAGATAAATGCTAAAAAAAAAAAAAAAAAACGAAAGAAATGTGCAATGGATTTCTAAAAAAAAGATAAACTAAATGTAATAAATTGAACCTAATAGCTATGAATATTTTGGTCTGATTATTAATATAGATTGGAGCATAATGAAAGAAAATAATCAGAATTAAATTTGAATGAAATATTATTATTATAGATAATTTGATTTTAAAAAGAAATATTATTGGTTTTTAATAAATCAATAAACATCACATGATCACTATCTCTTATACTAGCACATAATTGTTATCAAACAAGGCAAAACTCTCCTTAAGTAGTGCCAACCTGTGCCAACCAGAGTAATCAATGGATGCCAGAAGACTTGTGCATAAAATCCCTATCTAGTGCCTACTCATTCAATATCCCCAGACTAGTTTCTGGCCTTCATCAGTGAGGAGCCTTGGATCTGAGATAGGGATTTTATGCACAAGCTTTCGAGCATCCATTGATTACTCTGGTTGGCATAGGGTGGCACTTCTGTATGGAGAGTTTTGCCTTGTTTAATAACAATTATGTGCTAGTATAAGAGATAGTGTTCATGTGATGTTTACTGGTTTAACACCAATCCTGCCTAATAGGATAGTGGTGGCTATGGTTCTTAATGAACCAAAGACACCAAAATGTATGGCTGCTTAACTGAGTTCAGACCCATATGACTATATAAACTATGGAGCTTAGATTGAAAATATTATTGTGTTTTCAATTTCATTCTCATAGTTTTGTAGTTGAGATAAAAGGTGGCTGCTCGAGGGTTGCAATAGATTCTAAGATCTAGGTTCAGTGCTCTCAGATCCAAGACTCCTCACTGATGAAGGCCACAGGCCAGAAACTAGTCTGGGGATATTGGATGAGTAGGCACTAGATAAATATTTTATGCACAAGCCTTCTGGAATCATTGATTAATCTGTTTGGCACAGGGTGGCACTACTGTATGGAGAATTTTGCCTTGTTTTTTAATAAATGTAATTTATCAGTTTTTAATAAATAGATCAAAGATTTGGACACTTAACAGAGACTACTATAAATACTTTAGACAACATGACTACCTATGATATGCATGTTGGGAGAGACTGAAAGTCCAGTACATGAATAAAAAACAAACAGGTATCACTGATTTCAATGCAAGAATTGAGAGGCCGAAGTGGAGTTAGACTGGATATAATAAGTAAAGATAATAAAAGGATAATTAAGGTGAAACTAGAATTCAAGAGATTGTAAAAGACCTAGAAAAAGACTATGTGTATGTTAAATGGATAAGGGAAATGTGCAAGAATAAAGTGTTAGGCAACTGAATTAAATCTAGAGAGATTTCATTCTGCAGTGAATGGATAGTATTTGAAAATATTGGTGACGATGATCTAACAAATAAATCATAAAAAGTAAATTTCAAAAATCTATCAAGTAGTTGATTAGTCTAGTGAGCATGGCTTCTCTTTCCCCACAGAAAAATCTAGAAAGGCCTTATACTATTTAAAACTGTTTTACATTTTAACTACCTTTTTCACATATTTATATTTACCACACGTTATCTTTCACGGAAAAGACTGTCTTCCCATTATGAAGTTTTTTGCGTATTTGGAGTTTTAAGCATCTATAAATTTTGTTTTCTTTCAACCCAGTCAAATATAATTCAAATAATAAAGTAACAAAAAAATACACACACATAAACATTCTCTAAGACTATCTGATAAAAATAATTTTATAAAAACGTTAACATTAGATAATTAGTTTGATTGAAAATTTAAGAAGATAACATTTTTAGTAAAAATGAATTTTATAAATAACTAATTAATTAATAACTATTAAGCAGATTATTTGGGCTTTAAAATAATTACATTTTTCTCCATTGATCTTATAAAATATTGAGAAATAATCTTTAATCTCCATAGTAAAAATTAGGGCATGGAACAAAACAATATTTCTATAATTTTAAAATTACTAATGGTGTAAGTATTTTCAAAGTAGAATAATTATTATTAAATGTTGTAGAGTCAGCATGGTTCCTGATAATCATATAAATACTATTTTATAATAATCTATCTTTTAGTTGTTGTATTAAACAGCTTCAAAGCATATTTCTTGTTGAGAGGATAAAATCTTCATCTCATGGTTGATCTTTTTTTTTTATCACCAACTTTTTCTAAACGGTATTATTTTGTTCAAAATATAACTTGGTCATCCATCCTTTGGGCAAGAATTTAGATTCTGATCAAACATTCATTGGTTGTTTGCTCTTCTGATTATGGAATTTTCCTATCCTTCTTTTTCAGTATTTGACTATCACATCCATAGAAAAGAGAGTCATAGGAATACCATATCTTGAGCTATTGAAAATTGTTTTCAAATATTTCATTACAACTCTGCTCAATGTTAGTCTAATAAATCTTTTGAATGGTAGATCTTTTGCTTCTGATGAAAATCCAATATGACCCGTGAACTACTTCTATGCTTTCATTAATAATTTTTAAATTAATTGCTGATTTTCTTGTCATAATCTTATTTTTAGCCCTAATTTTCTTGATGAAAGTGAGATGTAGTTTGTGTTTTGTTGCTATAATATATAATATCACATAAGGTTGATAACATTTCTTCAACCAATCTTTATCCATGTTTTATTTGTCAGTCTGGCTTTTCTTATTAGATATTATAGTTTAGAAATGAGTAAGTAAGATAACAATTTACACCTATCTAACTCTTTTATCCATTTTTTTTACAATTACTCTATTTTCACCTGTAGAAAAATTTCTTACAAGAAATATGAAATATTATAGTACACTGACTTTTCTAAGGACAATCTATAATTTAATATGGTCAACTGTATAAAAAGACTTTATAATCAATAAAATGCAGATTCTTTTATTTTGCATGTCTGATATTTTCTATCATCCAGCATATATCTGCAATAGTATTTCTAATTCCTTAACTTTTCTGAAATCACTTTGTATACCTAGCTGTTTTTTTATATAAGGCTTTAATCTGTGCTATATGATTTTTAGAATAATCTTATTTGCATTGTATATAACAAATATGATATGATAATTTTCACACTGTCAAGAATTCTTTCTTTGATATGAAAATAAAAATTATTTACAATCTGTAAATCATCAAACAGTTATATGAATTATTTGTCATAATTTAGTCAATATTTTTATTTATTTCTTTTTCGTTTTTTGCTAAGTTTTTGATGCAATGCAACTGATTTTAATCATCTTAATTTTTGGCAATGATCCCAACATTAAATTGTTCATCCTCCATGTAGAGCATTTTACCAACAGTTTTTTTATGTCTTTATGATGTAGTTGTTGTTGTTTTTTTTTGTATATTTCTTTTATTTTTGTTTGATCTTTTTTATCTTGGTTACATTCTATACAATGGCATTTTTAAACAGATTTACTCACAATTGAAATTACTTTTTGATCTCATAAATTTCCTGGAGGATATAATTTATATTTTAATTGTGTTTTATTTTAATAAATTTCTAAATATAATGAAATAATATTAGTACTTATTTTTCATGGACAATCTTGGAAATTTCTTATTAAGATCTTTATTATTTTTAATTTTGATTTCTATTTATTTATTTTTTCACTTACAATTGTGCTTTTTGTCATCCACTTTGTATTTTTTGATTGGATTTTTTTTTTCATTCTTTCTAAACAAAATTGACAGAATCCTTTTTAGCATAATATACATTAAAGATTTACCATTAATTTAACTTTTCCTTTCCAGATTAAGTGAAGTATTTCTGTACATTTTAATATCTATTGGATGTACATGCAATTCTGTATACTAAATTTATTTTTATTAATATAGCATCATTATAATAATAAAAGAAATAAGCACTTATTAATTATCTTTTTCTCTTCACTTTATTATAAAATGTATTATCTAGCTTTTTTTCCCATTAATTTTATTTTTAATAATTTCTTTTTTTTTTCTTGCAGTAAAGTTAACCATAATAAAGATTTTTTAAAAAAGTTATTTTCTAGGAAACAATAAAGATCATACATTAAATAGAGTAGTTATAGAATTAAGAATGGGGAAATAAAAACATGGCATACATGTCAGTTAGGATTGCTAATTTTAAAGCATTTACTGAATTCTTCTTTTGTAGTATATTGTCTTTAAATATTTCACCCACAGAACAAAAATTTATCAACAGTACTACATAGAAAAAAAGTGAAAAAATAATATTATTCACCAGATTTTTCAATTGTCAGATGATGAGAATTTGAGCCATCTTTAATTATTAAAAAAAAAAAAAAGTTAAATCAATTTAAAAGTGATTAAAAATATTTTTCGATTACTCCTAATTTATACTAAAATAATAAATTATGAAAGTTTGGGAATGAGTTGTTAAAATATTAGTTTCTAGATTAATAAGATTAGATCTATACAAATGGCAGATCAAAAGTTCTTATAATTTCTATTTTATGTTAGATCTCTTTCTTACATAAAAGTTGATCTAAGTTTTCTATATATAATATTTTTATCAAGAATCTTGCACATGCACAAAAAATATTCTATAATTTATATATATATATATAAATTGATAAACATTTTTAAAACAAATTGTAATTAATTCTAAGTGCTAGGAATGCTAAATAAGAAAAACTTCAGTATAGACATAGCTCAAAATTTGAGCTAAGTGCTTTCAATATTTTAGTTATGATGAGCTAAGCATTTTTGATCTCTTAATTATAATATCATATTCATAGTAATCATAAGTAAGATATCAAAAGTGCTTAACTCAAATTTTAAAATACATCTACACTGAAGCTTTTCTTATTTAGCATTTCTAGTGCTTAGAATTCTGTAGTTTGTAAAATCTTTAGTAATGACAAAATTACAAAACCTTCTCTTTTGGGATATGTTGTTTACTATTATTCTAAATACATTATAACATACATGAAGTATCTATATCTTTTTAATAGCTAGTGTTTTAACAATCTAAACATCTTTTTTAATCCAACATCCAGGAATCACTGCTAAAGTCATGGCTTATTCAAAGAAGAGACAAATTATATCTGCATAATTGCCTTTAGAAATAATAATACAATCAAAATACAAAGACAAGAGAATAAGAATAGTATATATATTACAAAGCTGATTACTAATGAATGGAAAATTGGTGTATGACATTGTTTTGATAAAGTTAGTTGTGAATAAAAAGAGGAAACTCAGACAGAAGGCAGTTCTTTATTAATAGCATTACAACTAGACTGTGAAAAAACCTTTAGATGGTTCTGTAATTAAAACTTTCCATGAGTTCTATGAAAATAATGTGTTATTTTGCATTGGTTATCAGTAGTATCAGATGGAATGGGCCTAGGCATTGTTACTGATAAATTGATAGCATTAGTAGTATTGACCTGAGATTGAAATTAATTAATGATGGAAGATTACTAGACCAGATATCTATAAATAAAATCAAAAAAAAAAAAAGAAGTGTGATGCAGATATCAAAAGATAACCATTTTATTAATTTTTCTAGATTAATAGCATTTAATGGTCTTTATTTTTGACCATTTTTAATGCTTAAGGGGTATTTAGAATTTGTGAAAAGGCCAAAAATGATGACTGAAAAATTTTCAGTTCTATGTTTAAAAAAAAATAAAATAAAACATAATATAATAAAAGAAAAATCTGAAATGAGATATACTTACAATCTGTGTTTGTTCAGCTCTAAAAAAAAAATGTGACAATTGCATAATGTGATATTACAAATATTCAAGTCAGATGTCACATGACCTAATTTAATAAGCTTGCATTTACAAATGTTATATATAGAGCTCGCAAAATAAACTCTTAACAAGCTTTGCAGAATATCCCCAATCCCAGACTGATTTCTGCTACTGACATTGTCAGTGATGTGCTAGGATAATCAAGCATTAGATTAAATATATGGTGTATCTGAACTTAGTTCAGTCTCATGTGGCTATTTAAGTTAGGTAGCTGAATTGGAAGACATATAGATGTCTAAAAAGTACTGGGCTTGTCCTGATATTTTTAATCTAATGCTTGAATATCCTAGCACCTCATTGATGATGTCAGTAGCAGAAACTGGTCTGGTGTTAGCAATATTCTGCAAAGCTTGTTAAGAGATTATTTTGTGAGTTCTATATATAACATTTGTAAAGACAAGCTTATTAAATTAGGTCATGTGATATCTGACTTGATTTTTTTTTGTAATTTTATTTTTTGCTATTAAGGCTTTGGCGATTTTATATTGCTAAGGCTATTAATATATGGGGATATTCTGCAAAGCTTGTTAAGAGCTTATTTTGTTAGATCTATATATATAATATAATGTGATATTTGGTTGGGTACACTCACCAAAAGAAAAAGTGTCACAATAATAAACTTCTACATATGCAATCCCCCCCCCCCTAAGAAATATTATCTCATATTTAGTATTTCATGAATCTAAAAGTCATCAATTTAATTTCCATGCTAGTACTATCAATGGTCAGGCCAGTAACACTTGAAGAAAGTAAAAAATACTACTATTAGAAACATTGTTACACATTAACATATATGTTGTTTATTACTAACAGTTTAATATATTTAGAAAAGTTTATGCTTCGAAGTTTATCAATTATATATATAGGCTAGCTAATTTACAAACTCATATTTAATAACTATGTAAATCTATATTAGTCTGTATAATTTAATTTTACTACTATATACTCATGAATGATTGGGGGGGGGGGCATGAAATATAAATGTTAAATAAAAAACTTTTCACAAAAGTCATATTTTTATTAAATAGAATTATTATTGAAATTATGACAATACAGCATTATATAAGTACAATCAAATTATAATCAAAACAATCCTTATATTTAAAAGATTTAAATACACATGATAACAGAATATCTTATTTTTGTAAATTATTCTATTTTTCAACAATCCTATTTCATAAAAATTAAATCATGTACAATAGTAATTTATTTAAATATATATAGTGAAAAAGATAATCGGTACAAAAAAGTTTTTATTTACAAACATCAGCATTTAAAGAAAGACTAAGGATCAAATTATGATAATATATAAATATATTTATTTTGTTAAAAAAAAAAAAGAAAATTTATGATGATTTCTATCTATATATGTGCTGTTAACTATAAAGAGTATCACATTTAATAGTTACATGTATTTTAATTATCACACATTTAAATAAAGTAAAAGAAACCTGCTTGATATAAAAAATATTTAAATCTATTCTATTTTGTGGTTAATGATAGGCTTGGCACTATTGATGAAAGAAGTTTCTGAAACTGGTCCAGTAAACTTTGTATGGTCGTAGTTCACAATTTAAAATTTAGCTACTGTAATATCTTATTATAAACATCCTAGCTAAATATTGAGTTAATAAAATGTGCTTAAATGCTCTCATTCATAATATTGTATTCATTGATGCTTTAAACATATATATACGACTCACACAAATAAAAGTAAATAGAAATTAATTTCTATTAATTCTTTTTTTATAGTTTGAATAAAATGATTGCAATAATAATAATAACAACAACAATAATAATAATTATAAAAAACAGCCACTCAAAAATAAAGATGCCACTCTAATTCCAAAAAAAAAAAGAAATCAGAAAAAAACAAGTCTGCTGTGACTATATAAATTAATCTGTCAACTAAAAATACATCCACATATAAACCATGCTAGTCCAATTTTTTGTTTATTTGATATTTTATGATGTCATCTTCTAGTTTTCTCAGCAAAAAAACTTTTTGTTCTAAAATACTTCAACACCATGTCTAATTGTAGTTTTGCAATGTATTTTATTTTCTGCCATATTTTTCCAATGGAAATAATTAGCATTGCATTTCTATAGAATGTCTTTGAGATAATTCTTATAAGGTAGACAGGATCTACTTCTTTTACAAATCCCATATTCAACTTCACCATAAAATACCCTTTTATCATCTCTTCCATTGTTTATTCACTGCATGTCTGGTCCAATGAATGTGTGACTTATACAATAATGGACTCAATAGAATCTCATGCTGCTGCAAGCTGACGAACATATTGCTTGTTTTTACAATCTTGTCATTTTTAAAATTTTAGTGTCCTTAAATGAAAATTTTCTAATACCTTATATTTCATGATTAGGGCATCCAAGTTTTAGATCCATATATTAAATTAGGTAGAATTTATATACAGCTAAATTAGTAGCAGTCATTTTTTCCCTGTGATGAAATACTCGATCTTTTAACTTGTTAAAAATTTCAGCAGTGCAATGTAGTCTGTGTTGAATCTTAACATCTAATCCCATTCTTCTACTTATATGTCTACCAAGATATTTGAACTGGTTTACATTCTCAAGTTTGTTGATTAAAAAACTTGAGTTTTTTGAACATTAATTATAAACTGAGATCTTTATAAGTTGCATTCAAAACATTAAAAACATTCTGTAAATCATCTTTTGAATTGACAAAAATAGCATAATCATCAGCATACTACAAATTCAGACTTCAAAAAGGTGAATTCCCTGTTTTGCTTTTAACTGATTCAAATTAAAAATTTCACAATCAAACCTATAACTTGATCTCTGTTTGATAAACAAATCCAAAGATCACTCTCATAAAAATTGAAAACAATGTTGGACCAAGTATGAATGCTTGTTTAACACCAGTTTTCATTTCAAATGCCTCCAATTTTTTACCTGTATTGATAACACTTTCTCTCATTCCATTATGTGGAAGCTGTATAACATAAATAAATTTTGATGGACAAACAATTAATTTCAAACAATACCATAGATTTGTCCTATTAATTGAATCAAATGCCTTAACCAAATCAATAAAAACAATATATAAATCATTCTTAATTTCTGGCACTTTTCATACCTTTGCCTGGCAACAAAAAATATATCTATAGTGCTTCCTGATTCTCTAAAACTACATTGGATCTCTGGTACCTATTCATTTATAACTGAGAACAATCTATTCAACCAAATTCTTGAAAATACATTTACTGTAGTGGATAATAATGATTTTCCACAATCATTACCTCAATATAATCTATTCCATTTGTTTTTAAAAATTGAAATAATAAAAAGCATCATTAAGATCAGATGGCACAACTTTATGGGTTTATATATTTCTTAAAAATTCCAATATATTTGAAGCTAATATATTGCCACCATATTTGGTAACTCCTCCGGATATTTCATCAAGATCTGCAGCTTTTCCATTTTTAAGATTACAAATAACTATTTTGACTTCATTAAGCTGGATGTCTTTCACCAAATGAGTAGATAAATTAAATATATCACTAAAAGTTGACATATCAATTCTTATATAACTTAAAAGACAATCAAAATATTTCCATCTGTTCAAAATATCCTTTTCATCATACAATAGAATGACATTGCTAGAGCTAATAGAATTGTGATACCTTTAGGTCCTTACATTGCTTTCAATGCATCAAAAAAAAGAATTAGAATGGCAATGTCTGTATATTTTTTTTGCAATTTTAATTCACAAATAATTTTCAAGTCTTCTTATCAGTCAATGAACTTCTTTCTTTAGATCCTTATTTTGAAGTTCCACATCAAGTTTACTATTTTGCCAAGCAGAGAATGCCACATGTCTTTTTAATTAAATCACTAATAATATAATTATTGTTAATAAAACAATCATGGTTTTTCTTTTTAGTAAACTCAAGAATAGATTTGCTTCCTTCCATAACACCCTCCTTAAGAAAATCTCATGCTTCAGTAATACCCAGTTCTGAAGATCCTAATTAGCAATATTAGTGCTTAATAGCTATTGAAATTTAATATATATAGTAGATTTTTCTATAGAATGAACATCTATTTTCTTGTAAATGTGAGTGAATAATGCCTATTTTTATTGCAACTATCATTTTAATCTTAGAGCATACTATTATATCTGTCCAATACTGAACTTGTAAGTGCATTTGTGTAATGTAAATGTTTCTAGTATTATGACTCTTAACAATAATGTAATCTATTAAATGCCATTGTTTTGAGATTGGATGTATCTATGTTACTTTTAGCAATATTTCTGCCTAAACAAAGTGTTTCTGATAATCAATTCATGTGTTGTGCATGAATTCAGAATAACAAACCATTTGAATTTTACAGCACCAATATTATTATTTCCAATAACTTTTGGCTAAAGTCTATTATTTATATCAGCACATGCATTAAAATCTCCAAGAAAATAATTAATCTTTTAATGATATTGTTATAATAAAGCTATCCAACAAGGAATGAAATCGTTGAATCTAATGATTGGAATCTAGGCACTGATATAGTACCATTATGCAAGGAAAGTTTTAAGATCATTAACCTTTCATCAATACAATAAGGAATTCCAATACTAGATGATGCTATATTAGATTTTACAGCAAATTCAACACCATGCATTTGTTTTTACTGGCTGGTCTGCCTTTCCAAAAATACTTGTAGTATTCATCTATCAGTTTTTCTGGGAGGTGAGTTTTGCTAAGAGCAGTTATATCAATGTTAAATCCTGATAGTTCTTTAGCATAAGTGCAGTTCTCCATTTTGTTCTTAAAGAGTTTGTATTAAGTTTGTATATTCCATGTAGTTATATTTAGAAAAGGATTAGGTTTATATTGTGATAGCAAGCTTTGGTGCTTCTACGGCCTCATATTATACAACTACTAATAATATTAGTCTTTCTATTTTTCTTATTTCTATTGCTCAAATGACCAATCTTCCAAGTGTGACAACTTACCAGACTGTGAGGCAGACCATTTTTAGACCACTTTTTTGGGCCTTTTCACTTCCATGGTAGGCAGGGGTTTCCTTAAACTGATCTGCTTAAACATACCTAGCCAAAACTCATGTCTTATTTAAATCCAGTTCCAAAACAACTTATTGCTGAATATACTGCCTCAATTAAGGACTTCCAGCCTATTAAGCCTGTCCCATTATTGCTTTTTCAATTCTCATGAACTTTAAGATAAAAAGAAAGGGACAAAAAGGAATATTGGAATTAGAAATGCTGTGCATGTAGTTAAGGAATGGAAATGTTGCACAACCACACAATCTCTTTGTCACATTTATCATGAGGAGATGCCTAATAGTATGAGAGGCTCATGATGACTGGACTCTCTGAAGAATGAAAAGAGGGAGATAGAATTGTTTGGAATGAAAATGGTACCTAATTTTTGACTAACTAACATGCTATCTTACAAGGCAGCAGAAAGTCTTAGTTGGGCTCTGATTATTTGATATTCACAGTTGGCCTTCAAATCTAAAGATCATTCTGCTTTCTGCTACTTGTGGAGCCCAACCATAACTGGATATACATAAATAAATATTTAATATATGTATATTGTCTATACTGAACTTAATGTAATTAGAAGGAATTTGAACTCAGATTTCCAAGCTCCCTATAGCTATTCACTCTATCCTATACAACAAATACATATGACCACATACTTGTAAAAAAGATAAACAATCTCCAATATGCACATTTCGTGTTGAACAAGCACTCATCAGTTGATCCAGACCATCATCTCCCACCCATAAATAAACAATGTACACTATATAGATACGTTTAAAAATAAAATAATGCATGTATATTATATAAGCATGTGCATTTATAATATTATTTATTTTTTTAAAATCAAAACATTAACTCTTTAAGTTCATTAATATTTAGCAACTGAAATGTTACATATTAAATTTATTGATTTATATAAACTTATGCACAATCTGTAGCCATGCGTATATAAATAAAGTTTCCTCTTTCATAATGAATTCTATAAATTATAAAATATTTTATTTTTATCATAGAATTGCATTGATGCATTTCATTTGATAGTTATTATTTAGCAATAAGTTATTCTTTGGTGATAATTAATTTCTACTATTCACACTGAAATATCATGTCTTCCAGATGTCTATGGATTGCAAGTTGACAATTAGATAATCCAAGATATTTTCTATATTTTTTCATTATAATTTATGGTCTAAATAAATTCTATTATTTATAACAATTCCTATTAATACAAGTAATTAAATAAATAGTATTTTTTGATATTTATAAACAGATTTTACTAACAGTTAAATAAATTTATTGAAGAACATTTTAAAATCTTTTCTCCAGCAAGTCTTCAGATTGAAAAGGAGAGAAGAAAATGTTTAAATTTTTATACAGAGAAGTCACTACATCTGCTATGTCACTATTTTCTATCCAAAAATAAATAAACATTAAAATTTGTAAATTAATTGTAATTTACCAGCATGACGGTAATCTTTTTTTTTTTTTTTATCTTGAAGTACCCTCTATAAGTCTGCTTAAGTCAAGTCTTATAATCACTAAGTCATGTGAGTCGTCAAGCGTTGGTGGCCAAACGGTTAGCTTAGCTGCCTTCCAAGCTGACCCGGGTTCGCTTCCCGGCCAACGCTTTGACATATTAAAAAAAGGCATGTGAGTCCATTTCATTTGTTTTTTCAATTTGAGCACTTGTTCAGTACTTCATTATTTTTTTTTTCCAAAAATTAAAAATGTCATTTAAAATGGCTTCGAAATATAAAACTAATGCTCATATTTATTCTACCAAATAGAGTGCTTGTGAAATGTATCCTATAAGTGATTTAACATTAGTTAACAAAAAACAAAAATAAGCGATCTGAAAGCATTCATTAGTTTAAAAAAACGTTATCCATTCATGAAACAATAAAAAGGACAAAACATATTCATTTTTTTTTTAAAGAAGATTTTAAGTGATCAAATATACACACACTATACATACATGCATAGAGCCGTCATTCCGTAAACAGGTACTGTATTGCCATTTCAATTCCAAAAAAAAAAATCTACTTTAGAGATAAGTTTTGTGATGACTATAAAAACCAATTTGTGAAATACAAACACATCCACATATACAACATGCTAATCCATTTTTCTATTTATTTGATATTGATCTTTCTTTTTTGTTTTCTGAATTACATTAACACTAGATCTAATTGTAGTTCTCTAATGCATTCTTTTCTCTGTCATATCATCCCAATGACAGCAATCAGCATTGCATTTACTCTAAAATGTCTTTGAAATAATCACTTTAACATAAACAGGGTCTACGTAATGAAGATATAATTTTACAATAGTTGTCTCTATAATCTAGTAAGCTGGAGAAAATATTGATTGGTTTTGTAATTTTACCATTACATTTTTTAAAATTGTATGGAACATCTTTAAATAAAACTTTTTTATTGTCTTTATATTGCATTGATAGGATGTCTGAGTTTCATTTCCATACAATAATAAATTAGATAAAATAACAGCTTTATATGTAACTAATTCAGTTGCAATATTTATTTCCCTATGTTGAAATACAGCACATCTTTCTACTTATAAAACTATTAAAATATTTAAATTTATTTACATTCTCAAATTGATAAATATCCAAGCTCAAAGTTGTTGAGGATTTTTCTTTCATCACTGGCTGATAAAGACCTTGAGTTTTTAAATATTAATTATTAAATCAAAGTCTTTATATGTTATATTCAAAACATTAAGTACATCCCAAAGAACATATTTGATTGGCAAAAATAGCACAATCATCAGCATATTGTAAATCTAAAATTCAATAAATTAAAGTTCTTGTTTTGTTTTAAACTGATTCAAATCATCAACCTGTATTGCATTTTGATCTCTGTTTCTATAAGCTTCCTATAAACAGTTCCAAAGTCTACTTTCATAAAAATTTAAAACAATGGAGTAAATATACATTCTTGTTTAACTCCAGATTTTCTAATTGTAGTAATAACCCTTTATCTCATTCCATCATGTAGAAACTATATAATATAAATAAATTTTGGTAGACAATCAACAAATTTCAAGCAATATCATAGATCTATTCAATTGATTGAGTCAAATGTCTTGACCAAATCAATAAAAGGAATATATAAATCACTTTTTTGTTCCTAACACTTTTCTTGCCTTTGCTTGACAATAAAAATGATGTAGTGTTTTTTGATTTTCTAAAACCATATATTGAGTCACTGTAACTATTCATCTATGTTTGAAAGTGACCTATCCAACAAAAACCTTAAAAATATTTTTTCTATAGTAAATAATAATGGTATTCTACCATAATTACTGAAATCTTGTTTTATTCCCTTAATTTTTAAAAAATTGGAACAATAGAAGCATTCTTTTGATCAGATAGCACAAGTCCATATATTCCTAAAAGAATTTCAATATTTTTGAAGCTAACCTATCCCCATATTTTAAAACTTCTCCAGATATTTTATTAGAACTTACAGCCTTTTCATATTTAAGACTACAAAGAGCTCTTTTAACTAGTGATGTCTTTATCCAAATTTAAATGGATACAATAGACATATCATTAAAAATCATAACTCTCAATTTTTTATTATTCAAAAGATGATTAAAATGGTCCTTTTCATGTATGAAATATCACTGTCATTTTATAAAAATAGTGCCACTTTCATTGCATCAAAAAAGGATCCAAAGTTACCATGAGTAGCAAAGAATTCACCTGTCATTTTTTAAACTAGTATATTCAGTGTAAATATAAATAAACAGAAATAATCTATTATTTTGTTTAAACCTTAATTGGATTGCATACTGTAATTTTTTAAGTAATTTGCATTGTGGGAAAGTGTACATATATATAAAGATTTTTAATATTTGTATGTTGAAAAGAATTTACAACTATAGTACAAAATAATATACAATATTATAAACAGAATGTGAGCTACAAACTGCTAACTTACCCCACTTCTAAGAGCTATGGGGGGGGGGTAACAGATATAATTTTTTTTACTTACAAATATATATATATATTGTACATAAATTTATAAATATTAGATAAAACAGTAATTAAAATTTGTTAAAAAGAACAAAAAATATAAACATCAATTAGGAGGTCACCTAGAAGTCCTTTCAACTATCCTTGTAGTCTTTGTCAACTAATGTTTTGAAAGATCAATTTCCCATAATTCTGTGATCTTAACATTTGCTGCCTGCCTATTGATTAAGTCTTGCTTGTATTTATATATCTGGGTCTCATTTTATGCAGATAATTTTAATGCAATTTTGAAGTTATGCAATTCATGTTTCTTCTTAATATTTTTTTATGCGGATTTTCTTTTATGTGATAAAGAAGTTCATATTTCACTATATTTATTAGATATCAAGAAATTTAAATTATTAATAACTTATTTTGACTTGAAATTTTTTTTTTTTCAAAAATATAACGTTATATTAGCAGCTAACGTGAATATGGCCTGAAGCTGTATTTAGAATCTTAGCTTCTATGTAAATAACCTACTTATACTAATGAGTAAATAATAATAATAGATTTATACTTATGTATAAAAATATCAGAATAAATATTCAAAAATTTTAAACTTTTAAAACGTATTTTGTTAGATATAACAGAAATAATTATTCTTTTAGATTTTTAAAATAAATAACAAAGATTTTATTGATTTTGTAAACTGAAAATAATCTTTCTAATGATAATGTATAATCTTTTTGTTTTGATTGTGATCTCATTTTTTTAATATAGAAACAAAATGTGAACATTTAAAATTTATTTTAGTAGTAAACAAAAAAAGACAAATTTATTATTTTCTGATAAGTAAAAATCAGTTAATCATAGATTTTACATTGATGTGTGAGACAAAGAAAAATATCAGAAAATGCTGAAATCTGAGTTTCCTGCAATGAACAACCTCTTAAATTCCAATGAGAGCTAAATAGTTATATGTCTGGATATCACAAGCTTTATAAACAATTAGTAAAATCATCATCTCAAAGTTTAATCACTGATTACATTGTCGACAGAAAATCATTAACACAGCACAAGACTGAAAGTGGTGCTAGTTGTACTTCCTCTTGTGACGAATCTGATTTCTTACCAGTTCACAAACGAACGCATATTGTCAAATAGTGGTAATGATTAAAATACATATGAAAAAATGTAAAATTAAATACTGTAGTTAATAAAAAAAGTTTGTCTTGTATTAATTTTTTTCAAATATTTGAAATTTTTTACTTATCATACTTTATTTCCTTATTTTTTTTAATGTGAATTTTAAAGTAATTTTTCCTTGTTGCTTTGCTTTTATGCAATTTCTGAAAATTACAGAAACTATCCTTCATTTTTCAAGATAAGTTAAGTCTATTTTTGTGCAATTTTTTTAATGCAGGTTTTCTGTGGAACCTATCTACCGCATAAAATGAGACCCAGGTGTATATTAACATAGCTTCCTTGATTTTTATTTTATTATTATTTCTTTCAGTTTGCAATATTTTTACATTATTATAATTAAAAGCAAAACCATATATACATGATTTATTATGTCATAAAAAACAGAAACTGATAAATTATCATAATCTTTAGAATTTCTATAATGAGGTTACCTTGACAACAGTTTGAAATTCTTGATTATTATCTATATTGGGATTGTCTAAGTGTTGACTTGTTTCTAATGGTTAAATATATATGTTAGTAACAATATTTAAAAAAAAATCCCTTTTTGTAATGAGTTGTACTCAAAATAAATATAATTATCAAATTTCTTATTATGCATATATATTACTACACATATTAATATATTTTTGTATATTCCAAAACAACAACACATGAATTAGCATTAAAATTAAAATAATATTGCTTAAATATTATTGAAGTTTTTATTAAAATTTCTTTTATTTTCAAATCCAAAATTAATTTATGCTTTAACAATATCCCTATTTTATATGTTGTAGTTGTAGTAGTAGTAGTGGTGGTGGTGTTAGTAGTAGTAATACTTGTTGTATTATTATTATTATTATTATTATTATTATTATTATTAGTAGTAGTAGTAGTAGTAGTAGTAGTAGTAGTAGTAGTAGTAGTAGTAGTGTTAGTGTTATTATTGTTTTCATTATTATTGTTATTATGTTTCAAGGATAAGTTTTATTTGTCTTAAAAGGATACAAGAGTTTACATAGTTTGGATTGTTGTGTTCACATGAGCAATCCATAGTTGGTTTACATATATAAAAGTTGATTTATTGTTTTACACAGGATTACAGGAATTTTTACATGATGTGGATTAGTTACATGGTTTTACATACCTTGGATTGCTGTGGTTACATGGAGAATCCATAGATATAGGTTTACATATAAAAAAAGTTGATTTATTGATTTACATGAGATTACAAAAAAAAATTCATGCTGTGAATTAGTTACAAGGGTTTGATGTGGCTTGAATTGCTGTGGTTTCATAGGCAATCCATAGATGTAGGCTTATGTATGTAAAAGTTGATTTATTTATTTATGCTGTGGATTAGTTACAAGGGTTTTACATAGATTAGATTTCTGTGATTACATGGGTAATCTGTTTGTTGTAGTTTTACATATGTAAAAGTTGTTTTATTGGTTTACACAAGATTACATAAATTTTACATGGTCTGGACTGTTGTATCTACAGATGCAATCCAGGTTTAGTTCTATATATAATTGGGATGCCTTTGTAACATAGGTGAGGACTACAAATTTCCATAGTAGTATGGCAATTATTTGTGAAGCCTGGCCTGGTGTGAGATCAATGTCAGTAATTTTATTTTTTAGGGTATCTTCTTTGAGTGTCCAGGCTTTCTTTTGGTTTCAATAGCAATGTGGGTTGGAGATGGTGTTGGTGTAGGTGGGAGACCTATTGTGATTGACATGCCTATTTTCTGGTGCATTTGAATAGATGAATGTTGCAGAGGGGTGGTGGTACAGCAATGTTATAATTGGTTGCAATTGTTAAGTTGAATTTTGTAGTAAGCTGGTCAGATTCTGGGTCTAACTGTGCTCTAGAGGTGGGAGCTGAGTAAGGCTTTTGATGAAGTTTAAGAATGAGGTCCATGCATAGAGTATCCTGATATCAAAAGGAACTGGTGGTGCAGCTATGTTCAAACTGGTTGCAATTGTTGAGTTGGAGTTTGCAGTTAGTTTTTGTCAGATTCTGGGTGTGACTGTGTTAGAGGTGGTGGCCAAATTTCATATGATTTACATGTGAGATTTGTGGCTAGTGTCCAGACAAAATCTAGGTAGGTAGTTAGGCTCAGTGTTGCTATTAGAAGTGACTTATGTTTTTTTGAAATTATCTAGTAATTTGATGATAGTTGAAGATTTGGATGAAAAATTTAACACAAAATTGGAAATCAGTTACCAACTGATTGGAAATTGAAAAAGTATATAAAGTTAAGCTTTTTGTTTTTGCTAATCTAAGGTTTTGACTGCTTTCTAAGCATAAACAGCCAGAGCTTGTTAACTCAGTTGTGTGCAAATGAACTAATTTTGCTGGGAACTTGAAATCGAATTTTTATTACTAAACAACGATCAGAGATTGCTACAATAACGTTAAAAATAAACTTATGCCTGACTGATCTTTGGACTTTGAAACTCTATGCTGGTATTATTGAGGGCAAACACTGGTCATGCGTTGACTTTTTAAAAAATGATTGTTAGGGAACTTGATTTCAATTGGAAATTTGAATAAAAATGTAACCCAAAGTTGGAAGTAAGTAGTCAACTGATTAAAGTCTATTATTATCTTGCTGTTTAGATTTTGAATTCTTTTTAAGCATAAAAAAAAACAAAGCTAGTTAACTTGTTTATTTAATAAGTGAATTGCTTGCGGGGGAAATTTGTAACAGATTTTTTTTTTTTTTCAATCAAAAATCGGACTTTGTAATAATAAAATTAAAAATTGACTTATGCTTGACTGAACTTTAGATTTTGAAACTTTGTGCTGGTAATGTTGGCGGTAAGCATCTGGTCATGTGATTACTTTGTCGCCATATTGTTTTCCAAAATTATCCTTGATTTTAATTGAATTTTTGAATGAAAAATATAACACAAAAGTATTAAACAATTATCAACTCGTTAGAAATTGAAAAAGGTATATTAGGATAAGGTTTTTACCATGCCAGGTTTAAATTTTAGAGCATGAAAAACTAGCACATGCTGTCTTGGTTGTGAACAAATGGACCTTTGCTGCTTAACTACATTATTATTATCATCATCATTATCATCATCATTTATCATCATTTTAACCATTACCAATTCATCACAGGATGGCTTCTCATTTCAATTCTCTTTTTCTGATCCATAGCTTCTCTTCTTTATATCACACCAACAAACTTAGTGTAGATTTTTAAAAATTTCTTGGGATCAAGTTTATGGTTTTAGTCATTTTTTTGCTAGATTTCTTCTAGCAATATATCCAGGCCGGATCCGTTTAAAACTCAATTCTTTTATCAATGTCACTAATAAGTATTTGTTTTAATATAGTGCTAATAATAGTAATCACTGAGAAAACCAAATAAAAATTAGATTAATTTTTCATTTTCAAAACAGATCTGATGATAATGGGTAGGCATTAATGTAAACAGTGCTCAGAAACTTTATCATTCCAGTGATTATATATATAATATACACCAAAAAAGATAGTAAACTATAGGAAGAATTATTTATATTTGAAAAATGTTAACATTTCTTTTATTTAAAAAAATCACTGTTTTTCTTTTTAGACGTTTTAATATTCAGTTGAGAGCCCTTTCAAAATTTTTAAGTATCGAGCTTAAAACAGGTTTAATTTATTAGTTATATATCAAATAATTGTGGGTTTAAGCAATATTAATAAATTAAATAATTATAATAATAACAAATAATATTTCAGTTACTATACTAATCTTTTTAGTGTTGTTATTTAGAATAAATGAGAATATGTTTTATAATTATTGACAGACTATATCATATGCCTATTACTAATAGTTCAAAATATTTGGAAAAATATAAAAATGGAATTTTTCTAAAAGTATTTCACAATATCAATTAGATGATGAAAATAGTCCAATATATAACTTTAAATAAAAAAAACATAATGACAAATCTTTACACATATAATAACTAATTTATAATTCTAAAGCATTCATTGACTTCCTAGTTTTGATGGAAAGGTATAAATAATAAACTAATTAACTTCATTGAGCCAGTTTTTGGAAAAACACATGATAGAATCATAGTGCTAAGTAACATTATACAGTACAGGTGTGCTTATATAATTGACATGATGTGATATGTAAATGAGGCAAAATATGCAAATAAGGCAATTATTTGTGTATTGTGCCTCATTTACATATCACATCATGTCAATTATATAAGCACACCTGTACTGCATAACTTTACTAAGCACTATGATTCTGGCAGTTCTGGCAGTGTTTTGCCAAAAACTGGCTCTGTGCATTTAATAAGTTTATGTTTAGTATACCTTTTTATCAAAACTCTAAGTCAGGGGTCCCCAACCTTTTTGCACTTAAGAGCACATTCCATAATACCGGCCAGATGGCGGGAACCATTTATTTTTTCAGCTAGGTGGCGGGCACCATTTATTTTTTATCTGGACATAATTGCTGAGATATTCTTGACTTCGTTTACGAAGAAGCCACAGTTCATCACATCACATCACATGTAAATTTATAGTTGGATATTGTTAATAATACACATAATGTACAAAAAAATATTTATTTCAAAAATTAAATTTTAACATATAATTGACGTTTATATTTTTACGCTGTAAAAGTATAGTATGCCCTACAATTTGATTACAATATAATACAATAATTCATAAAAAAAATTCAAAAATTAAATTTATTTGTATCAGATAAATAATTTTTTATTGTGTTAGGATAGCGGCGGCCACACATAAAATGGTCTGTGGGCGCCATGGTGCCCATGGGCATAGGATTGGGGACCCCTGCTCTAAGTCAATGAGTGCATTAGAATTACATAGTTTTATGAAAAGATTAATACTTTGAGAATTACATAAATAACTAATATACTAAGTTTGTTTTACTTTATGCTTAACTTAGTAATAAATTGAGAGGTTGCTAAACTCTCACATGCAAGAGATTAGCAACCTCTCAATTTATTACCAATTTAACAACAATATGTGATTTATACAATAATATTATTTATACTTAACTTGTTTTTCTTATAATTAGATTGACCAAATTAAGACCTTAAATGCACACAAAAAAACTTAGTGATATTTGTCAGCCATATAATGCTAAATTGTCCATTCACTTTACTATTGTTACATAATGCTTTTTTTACCACCCTTTTTTTAAGTTTTTATTGCCCTAGCAATTTTCTTCAGAACTTTATATCACCTAGCCTAGTTCTGAAAAAGATTGCTGGGGCAATCGAAACTATAAACTGTAAAAAAGGGTGGTAAATAAAGCATTGTGTAACAGTAGTAAAGTGAATGGACAATTTAATATTATATGGTATACATATAGTAGTTATTATACTTCTTGAAGTTGATATTTGTCAGATTTGGAACAGTGACAGAGAGGCAAACTTCAGAGTTCAAAGTTTATGAATCACACTCGGATCTCTCATTTTCAGGAATCAAATCTCTTTGTTGCTAGAAATCTTTTTTTAATGCTCTGTAATGAGACTACTAAAATCAGTTTTTTTTAATATTTAATTTATTGCCTATCTCTAATCCTTATATTCTTCTATCAATTTGTGCACCAAGTGTTTTATATAATTTTTATTGTTAAGTACTACTATCTGAATATTTGCAAACTAAAAGTGTAACTTCTGTATCTATAGTTGTACTATCATACCACAACATTTTTATGATCTCAATCATTTTGTTGGGTGTTATATTGCAAAAAAAATATCAGAAACATATAGCAATCCCCTGTAATATTTTTAGGAAGATAAATATAAACCATGGGATCAGATATCTTGTGAGATTTGTATCACATTTAAATTATTTATTTTTTACAGTCAATACCCTAAACTAATCCAACTTACATAGTTTAACCTGGGATTTTTATTTTCTAGTTAATGGTAGTTAGAGACTCATTTTCTAAATTATACTGGATTGCTAACATGATTGAGGATAAGCTGACTACCCAAAAGAAAATTTTTAAATAAGTTTATGATTCTAAAATATTTTTATGGTTCACCTAGCCCAGATTCAAATCTTTGTTGTCATATGGAAGTTGAATGCATTAACCATTATGACAGAAGACTTTCCCAGGTTCCTTGCATACTGTAAATGCTTTTGATAAACAACTTTTATATAAAATTTAAAAAGTCCTAAGAAGCTTTTATAATAAGATATAAATGTTGAATTCCTTAATGATTTTTCATAGTTTGACTTATATGTTTTTGTAAGAACTATAAATGAAATATGGATGTATTGATTAAAAGCTTATCTTTTTATATTATTTGTTTGAAACAAAAAACATTGTCAGTACAAAAATGTTATGCATTAATTTAAAATAAGTATATTTTTAAATGTTGAAATTGTAAGAAAAGACTGCATTAATTCACAATTTAACTGTATTGCATGAAAGGATAGTCACATTTAACAAACCACTTTATTTTTAAAAATCATAATAAATAATATATATATATAGCATGGCACGGAATAATATCACAAATTAAAGCCCTCTTATCAGATGTACTAAACCTAAGCTTTACTTTTGAGTTTTATTAAAAGGCCAAGCAATTAAATAATCTGTAATATTAAATATGAACAAATAGATAAAGTAATTTTACATTTTACCAATATATTACAAATTTTGGTGGGAATTGTTTTAAATTAGCTTTCATAGATTTATTTATAAGAACTTATTAACAAATAATTTTCTTTTAAGTTATTTTCTGCTGAAAATAAAACCTATAATATAAGAAAGAGAGCATAATAACAGATAAACAATAACAAGATAATCCGAAGTAGTGTTTAATCTTTACAAAAAAATAATAATTTCACGTTATGATGTAAGGGGCTTTTATTATTTTATGACGAATCTCTAATTTGAATTAATTAACGCTTGATGTTTATTTATAGTTTTAGAATAAATTATGTTAAGAAGTGAGAAGTGGCAAGCAGTAGCAAAATGTTATCAGTAATTATCATGATTTGTCACATTGCCTAGATATTTACATCTAGCATTGGACAGAGAATATAATTTACCTTAATTTAATTATATAGAGTTTAGAGCCGTGACTTTTTCAAGTTTTTAATTTCCATATTATTAATACACCTCTAGAATAAATATTTGTGAAATGGTATTTTTTTTTTACATATATATATATAACATAACTTTTTATATTCCCAACTATTTTTTATTAAAGGGATTAATTCAGCTATAAACATATTTTCAAACATTTCACCTTGGACACTAGAGAAATTTTTTATTAAATTTTTTTTATGAAAAGCAGTAAGCTGAAACTTTTTCTCTTTATTCATTATTTATAATTTAAATAAATAATAAGAAAATATATATTAAATAAGAATAAGAAAATTACATTCGTAAAAAAATAAAAATTGGTTAGCATTTCATTCAACATGTTTAATACATTTATAAATAGATATTAGCTTATTAATTTGTTCAAAGAAAAAACAATACTAGATGCATTTTTGTAAAATGGATTTGGAATAGAAAATCATTGATAAATCATCTCCAAATATAATATTTTTTCAATTTCTCTCTTTTTTGCTTTTGAATAACGTTGTGAGATGATCATAAGCTCTAGCTGTCACACATAAGAGACATTTCATGAATTAATAACTTATTTATATTGCATAAAATGTTTCATTGCATTTCATGCAATAAGATTCAGCTTATTTGTCTGCTAAACCCATGCTCCAAAGTTCAAATTCAAATGGAACATGGTAGTTTTCACTTTCCATGCAAATTCATTTTTTTATTTTTAAGACAATAGGCCCATAATCAATTTAGCTAGCTATTCAATTATTTATCAATAAGTAGATATCTAAAAAAAATAAAACAAAAAAGACAACTAGTAATCTCCTGGTAAGATCTATTTTTTCCATCACCATTTTTCTGCAATGTGAGCCAGAATATTTTTATTCAGCAATGAATATTTTAAAGCTTGCTTTACTCTCTAAGAAATATGTGTAAACAAATTTGTATAAATGTAAAGTCCATTACAGCATTTGAAACATTAACTGTTTGATTGCTATGGCTTGTAAAGACTGATCAATCACTCTGAAAAATTGGCAGTACTGTAGGTGACCAATGAGAGATTAATAAATGGCAAGGGAGAATATATAGGCCTCTTATTTGATAATGATATCTTTTTGTGCACAGAAAGCAGGGAAGATTTGGAAGATGTGGAAGTTATACTGAAGACGTGCAGATGGGTGGGTAACAAGATGGGAATTAAATTCTGTGAAGAAAAATCAAAAATAATGATGAAAAATGTTGGGGAAAGAGAAGAGAAATATTTTTTATTGGGAGATATAAAGTTAAATGTGATAAATAGGTATAACTATTTGGGAATCATCTTAAGTAATCAGAGAAAATGCTGGAATGAATGGGATAAAAAATTGATAAATGAAACAAAGAAAAGAAAGGAACTGTTAAAGAAATTAACAATGTTTTCATATAATAAATATAATTTAGCAACAATTGTATGGAAGGAAGTGACAGTAACAGTGTTAATGTGTGGTAATGATGCATTATGTGTTGGTAAAAGGATATTAGATTACTTACAAAAAGTACAAAGATAAGTAGGAAGACATGAATTAGATGTAGATGTGTGGACATCAAAAGCGACAATTGAAAGAGAAATGGGATGGTGAAGTTTTTATATAAGAGATGCAAAAAGAAAAATGAAAATGTTTGGTAGATTACAATTTATGGATAATAAAATAATAGTCAAAATAGTATTTAATTGGGTTATAAATAAAGGACATGTAACAAGATGGGTGAGAAAGGTAGTACAGTATGCAGAAGATTTGGATAAAAACTTTATGTCAATATACTTGTAAAAAAGGTGGGATGATTAGGTTAGAAGATTTATTGATTGTTATAGTGGCAAAGAATGGATAGAAGAATAGATGCATTAATAAAAAAAATAGGGAACTGAAAAGATAGAGAACTAGTGTCAAGAGTAAAAAGAGTTTAAATATATATAGAAATAGAATATTGGGTGTGAGTTAATTTATGATAATAGCAAGGAAGGCTCAAACAGGATCATTAGCAACAAGGGCATATACACATAAATGGACAAATATGGGTGATTTAGACTGCAAGTTATGAGGGCATGGAAAATATTAGGCATCTATTAATTGAATTTAAATGTTTACAAGCAGAAAGGGTACAAATAATGAAGTTGTGGGATAATAAATATAAACAAAATGATTATACAGAAAGTGGGTTTTCGGTTTTTATGCTGGGTTTGGAAAAAGATAAGGGGGATCTAGATATAAAGCTCATTGAGTAAACAAAGATAATGTTGTGGAAATGGGATGGAGCAGGATAGAGAAGAATATGGGAAAAACTTAGGGTGGAGAATGGAAAGGGAATGTAATATGGCTAACAGGTTTTTCTGGCCATAGTAGTTGAGAGATTCCTATTCTGATAAAGAAGCCATAGTGTATCTCATCGCACCATCACATTGAGAAGTCATTTTCATAACATACAAACTGCAGAATGATTGGCTAGGTTTTTTTTATGTTGTATGATGATCAAAGATGAATTATCTCAAGCACTTTGATTGAACTTTAAATCTATCTAAGTTTGTTAAGATGTATACTTACACACAATATATATAAAATAATAATTTAACAAAAACATAATTGTATATTAGCTTCTATTTTTAAATCAATTTTCTTATTATTTAAACATTTGTCAGAAGAGATCATGTTTAATCATAATTTCCTTCTGCCACAGGTTGTTCATAAAAACTCAAGCAGAAAAAGAATGTTTGATCTATAAATCATTTGCTCTTTATACATCACTCTAATACTATAATAAAGAATGACTTATTATCATTTAAATAATATAGGATTATTAACTCAAGCTATTTTCAGATTCTTGAAATGTATGCTTATTCATGAGAAAAGTAATTCAATTTACAATTAGCATGAACATTTTTGAAATAAGATTTACATATGATTGAATCTGGATACATATTGAATAAATTCCTATGCTAGGATTGTATTCTGGTCATATCCTCCTCTGTTTCAAGAGTTGGTTTTACCTGAAAGTTCTTGCAAATAATACCGATATAAATAAGTTTATGATCATAAAATTTAGTATAAGTTTTAAATTTTTATAATTTCACATAAGAGACTTTCTAAGGATTAATTAATAATTTATAGTGCAAACACATATAGTGATTTTTTGTAGTGGTTTAAGAAATCCCTAAATTGAAGCATGTTTAAATTATATAAATAATTCATATTTCTAGTATTACTAACTATGGCACAGCCTTTGTACTATTTTCCTTTTATCAAAATGTTATAATTAAAATATGAATTTGATTCACTTTTCATGATTTAAAATCAGAACCAAAATATGATTGTCATTTTGTATATATGATTGTTTATTGTTATTATCATTTTAAATAGTTGTTTAAATTCAATTTTTAATTATTCAAGCTTAACTTATTATTGAATGACTTTGTCTTTTTTAAACTTTTATCTTCTACAGTTTATTAGGAGAGGACCAGTTGCATTGGATCCAAGCTCTTCATTGTCAAAGATTATAAGCCAGAAATTACTCTTCATCTATGGATAGAATAACATTGAATGTAGATATAAGAACACACTAACACCAGCTATCTATTGATTGTTCATCTTGCCCTAGATGGCTTTGGGAAAGAATGAAGAAAATTCCTTTTAAGAGCAAATAATATATATAAACAGAGATATCTAATAGCATAAAAGGTGCTATAATTATTAAAAAAACTGGAGTTATTAAAATAAATCATTTTTAATTTGGTGTTTCAAACATTAAAATGTTTTAAATTTTTAGAAAGTTCGAGTTTTATTAGTGTTTCCCTCTGTGTCTAATAATTGAATACTAATAGAAATAAAATACAGAAATTGTAGATAATACCACATATAGAAACATAAATATTGGCATAAGCAAAAAGGATCAAAATTGAAAAACCATAAGTAAGAAAGAAAACCAAAGGGAATGGCATAATAGGACTACCTTGCTAGAAGAGAAATTAATAAAAGAATGACCGAAGTTTTCTCCCAAGAGATTTAGGGGAAATTTTTTTTTATATAAATTGAAAAGATATGAAAATTTTCTGGATTAATATGGTGACTTTCAAATTCAGCACAATATAAAAAAAAATATTAAAAAACAAAATAAAATCTTTCTTTATTGACATTGTTAATGATGTCCATCATTATTATTATTAGTTATATTAGGATTAATAATATTGTATACCTTAATAACCATTATTATCATTTGCTATTTATATGCAAATATAATCATTCTAATATCAGAAAGCAAATGACAAAGATAAATAACTATGTCCTCATATCAAAATTTAATCCTTAAATTTATTTGATATTTTACGAAGCTGGCTTTAACCTCTTTTGCAACCAACTTTTTCTGAAAGATTTTGTCTCAATAAGTATAAAAAACAGCTATAATTTGATTTGCAAATATGACTCTACTTAAATGATTTGTCAATACATCTAGAATAGAACATTAATAATTTCATCATGAATATATATCTCACACTTTTCATGATCATGTGTTTTAAGGAGGGTATTGAACTTAAAAGTTTCAATAGGGATTGAAATACCATGCACAATCAAGAAGAGTGTGAGATGTGGAATTCATGCTATGATTAAATAAATGATGTATTAATCTTTAATTGGGTTCAAAATTTATAACCATTAATATTTATCCTAGATGGTGTCATCAAAATGAGTGCTTTCAGTGATATCATACTTGTAAATTGAATTATAAATGTTTCTTATTGATAAATACTAAGATGTGATGATGAAGACATGTTTATCAAGAGTCTGACCAATTAATGAAAGCAAGTTCTGCAGAAATACATCATGGGAATCATTTGCTTTTTATATACATCTTTATCCATATGTTTTAAGGATTGTGCTGAATTTATGTTTGCATTACATATTATTAAAAATTGTTTGATATAATTTTGAATTTTATGATGCCAAGATCCTGTACCAACATTGCTGACTGGAAATAAAAAAAAAAAAAAGAACGTACAAACAGAATTATAGAAAAAGTATTGAAAGAAGACCAAAAAAGATTTCTTGTATTGAAAATGTAACTAATCTTTGTTGAGTCAATGTCATATGATATAAAGCAGTAGAAAATACTTTTGAAATTTTTTTTATTTGTTATTCATCATTAAACTTTATATCTAAATGGCATTCCACTATTCAGAAACCATGTAATCAAATCCATCAGTAATCTGAATTCAACCTCTCAATTATGGCTAGACATGAATAGAACTCATAATTTTTTCTGTATATATATTTACTTTTTAATGATTCTACCAATAAAAAAGGATTACTTGGATTCATTATTCTATGGCATCTACAAAATATAACTGTTTACAGATAATTTGATTATTATGATTTTTTCAGTATTATAATTTATCATCAAATATTTTTATAGAACTTTATGCTATTACAGACTTTTTTTTTGTGTATATATATATATATATAATGGTAATTAACTATTATATACAGTGTTTTAATCCACAATCAAAATTTAATGGCAGTTGTTGAAAATTAAGAATTAACCAAAAGTACTTCTATAAATTGAAATACTGTATATAATAGTTAATTAGCATTATATTTATTATTTTTATTGTTATTACAAAAGTTCCTAATTAATGGACATTTTATTTGTGTATATATATATTGAGATGCTTTGTCAAACCTCAAAATTAATATGTATGTCAGTTGGTCCAGCTAATTTTTAATTTTGAGTTAAGTTATATATACTTTTATTTAAGTTGTGTTTTAGTAAGTGCTATATAATATATAAACACACCTGTGAATCATAAAGCATTTTTTTGCTAGCTAATATTTAATTTAATAATCTTATGTACAAGGATAATGAATTTTGTAACAAATTTTTATCTTTCTGTATAAAATTTTATAATATTTAATGGCAATGCTTAATCTGTAAAATGTTGTTTTTATTCTTTTTAGTGATGCAGAATCTAACAAAGTATGTAGTTTCGTTACATTCAGCATTGTCATAAGCAAATCTTTTAAATAAAGCAATTAACTTGGAATTTAATAATTAAGGTAAAAAAAATGCTGGCTTATCTGAAAATATTTTAGTCACTGTACTGATCAAGAAGATTCTAGAAAATCCTGTCTGGGTAGAGCAATGAGCTCTATGATCACTCAGACTCAGACTGCAATTATAATTCTTCAAGAGAATTCCAAAGTTATTATTCTTCAACATTATTCTGTAGTAGTATTCTACAATTATTCTGTTTGACTCTCTACTACCTATGTACACTACTTGCTGTCATAAGTGCCATTGGTAAAATGAATTTATGAACAACTCCAGTTGTGGTATCTGCTTTTATACATGGCTAGACCCTTCAAAAGACAAACTTCTCAATACAAGCATTAACCTCATTCTCCAACATGATCTAAATTTACTAAAAAAGCTGACCTCCTGAACTTGCCAATAAGCAACATTGTCATAGATGCATCTCTCAACTTACCTCTAAGAATAAGAAGACCATGGAAAGATATCAGTACAAAAGAGTAAGAACTCCTTTTAGATAATCTATATAGATAACAAAAGTTTTACACCCACCTATGGACTTATGGTAAACTTGATATGAACTTTATTTTATTACATATTTCAGTAAATCAATGAGTGATTTAATTTGTATTTATTCACTTATATGTGTGTTTTATTACAAGTAATTTTAGATTAAGAGTAATTTTTATATAATTTTATTGCATTTGTATGATTGATTGTATTGTTTTATGGATATGTTATTTTTTGATAATTTATGAATACATATTAAGTAGACCCTATTATTTATTTAAAGTTTGGACAGTTACGAATAAAACTCGATAGTTTTAGAATTATTTTATTGCTATTCTCAAGTTAACAGATTCTCCTTTTCCCTTTTTATGATGTAGCAAAAGAAAATAATTCTTAAGTTATTAAAAGTAAATCTAGATTAATATTCTTCTTAAATATCTGTTCTTAAATAATGTTTTAAAACTGACATAAGCAATTAGATTATACAGTGTGTATAATAAGTTTTAGATATGTTAAAAGTTTTGGCAGCTTTGTGATTGATATTTTATTATATGTGTCTGTAAAGAAAAGAGTGTTATGCTTGTGTGTGCATGTAAATGATCCATTTATAAATACCACTCAAGGTTTATTTATATATATATGGCCTTTTACTTCTCATTATAATTACCACTATATATTGGCAGATTCTATTTTAACCTTTGGTTAGTCATATTTCTTCCAGGCTCATTTTTATATATTCTCTCTCAACCCACATTGTCTACCATTTGAGTTGCAGTCCTTATTACTTTTGCATGCATCAAGCTTAGAAATAGTTCCTTTAACTTTTATATATTTGTCACATATATTTAACTTGGGTTAGTCATGGTCTTTCATTATCTTTTCCTCATTGTATGAGTCTTGAACAACTTATGAGCCTAGTTAGAATATTTTGGCATGTATGAGATGGTTGCATAATAAAATCTACCAAGGTTTCAATAATATTAATTTCAAAGTTTATGTACACATCTGTAGCATCTAAGAACAATTTTTATAGTATACTTATTTATTGTGATGTATTAAAAGTTAATTAAAATGAAGAAAAGATAATAGAAATCAACTTTCAATTCTATTAATTATTTAAAATGCACTGTATTCAATTTATTGAAATGTTTAAACTTAATCCAAAACCATCCATAAATAAAAGTTATTTCATTTATTTATTTTTATTTTATTTCTTTAATAAACATTGTTATTAATAGTTACAGTTGCCTGACATTTTTTTGCTGTTTTCTGCCTATCAATTGTTTGTTTGAATAAAAATCTCTCCCTGATCTGGAACCAATAATTTATTCTTATATTGATAAACAGCTGTATAGGAACCATTAATAAATAACTAGTCACCCAAAATAAATATTTTAGGCTAAAGAAGCCCGGTGGTCCCCTCTTGTGATAGATATTTGGTATAATTTGTCTGGTATATAAAAATAGATTATTTGAATGGTGCCCAACATGTGGCCCAATGATGATTGAATTTGGTGGTTTATCTACATAAGTTCAATCACAAACTCAATATAATGTGATTTTAAACCATTGGTAGAATATACTAGTAGAAGGCTGGCAAAAATTTTATTTAGAGAAAATAATCAAAGGTTAATCAGAACTAGTATAGTGATATGTGTGAAAATTGAGAATTGCTTGGAGTGAGAGTTCATTATTTAATGAATATTTTTAAATGTAAAAATACATGAACAGAAAATATATGAAGATTTGAATAAACAAGGATATAAGAGATTAAGTAAAGACCCTGGTAAAAGAATTAAAGCAAGGTATAAAGTGCTATTAAATTTTATGAAAATGAAGTGATTAATTAATGAGAATGATTATAAGAATTTATATCCATCAGAGTGTGAACATCAATGTACATTTGGAACAGTAAAGACTCATAAAGCAAACATGCCAATAAGAGTAATTTTAGATTTTAATAATTATATACTTAATGATTTATGTGAAATAGTATATAAAAAAATTGTAGAGATAATAGGATTTAGGAAATATAATAAAAATTATAGAGAAATTATTAATAAATTAAATAATATTCAATTAAATTGAAATGGAATGATACTGTCTTGATATTGAAAAGATGTGTTGAAGTGTACCTAGAAAAGATAGTATTAATATTGTTATAAAGAAATTAAAAATGAATAATATTTTATTAGAAGAATGAATATATACTATTTATGAAGCATTATTGATAATAGATTATGCATATTTTAAATATAATGTAGAATTTTGGAGTGTAAACAGTGGATGGGTTATAGGATGCTCAATTAGTGGAATTTTATTATCAGTAGTAATAATAAATATTGAGGAAAATATAATAAATAGAGTTATAAGTAATAATGAGATTGTACAGTATTACAGATATGTTGATGATATTGTTATTGTAGGAAACAGTAGAAATATTAATAAGGTTTTTAATGAGTTAAATAAGAATAAATATTAGATTTTCAATGAAGAAAAAGAAAAGTGGATTAAAGTATTTAAATATTTTTAAGAAGAGGAAGGATAAGTGAAATAATTGTTGAACAGTGTATTAAATATAAAAAGATTAGAGGGTTGATTGATCCAAAGTTATAATAGCCATGGTGCCAAAAAATAGAAGTTTTAACAGTATTTAAATTGAAAAATGATAGGATAAGATTAGAGAAAAAGAGGCATATGCATAGAAATCAGAGGTAAAAAATGATTATGTAGAGATGGTTTATAATAGGAAAGCAATTAGAAGGATTTTTGCTAATAAAATAGATAGGAAAAATGATAATAGTAGGAATAAGTATAAAGATAGTAAATGGATGTATTTTTATATTGGACTATTTCCATCATCTAATATGTGTGTTGAATGTCTTTAGAAAGGTTTAATTTATTTAAATATTCCAAATACATTCAACTATTAGTAATATCACAGCAAACAGGTTAGTATATGCACCAACTGTTAGTAATATCACAGCAAACAAGTTAGTATATGTACCAACTGTTAGTAATATCACAGCAAACAAGTTAGTATATGTACCAACTGTTAGTAATATCACAGCAAATGAGTTAGTATATGCACAATATTTCGAGAGGTATTTTTCTCCCCTCTTCTTCAGGTGTTGGCCTGATTAGTGACAGTATTACCATGGGATTCGAACCTGGGTATTTAGATTCTTGATTATTGAATTTCAAGGTAATGCTCTAACCAACTGAACATGGGATTTGAACCTGGGTCCTTAGATTCTTGATTATTGAATTTTAAGGTAACGCTCTAACCTGGGTCCTTAGATTCTTGAATTTTAAGAGAACAGCTGTAAGTTCTCTTAATTTTACCACCTGCCTTAAAAAGATTGTGATAAATTTTCTCCAATGTTTGGCTTGTATCATTCTTGAGATATTTGCTTCAGCACATTATTCTAATGCTCTTCATTTCAAAAGCTTTATACTATTGCCTCTTCATCATACTCATTGTAGATATCCAGATAGTAATACTTTGAGTTTTACCACTCCTTGGCTGCACCACCCAAATAAATAGTGGCAATGATATTTTTTCTCTATCTGTTAAGCTATAAAGTGCAAATGGTTCCATAAGTCCATTTACATAATCACGTGAATGTTCACATGGCAGCTCTTTGAAGGTCTTAACTTATACCAGCTTGGATATAGAATTATTGTTTATATTAGTTGGTATATTATTTATTATTTGATTATTCTCTTATTGCCTTCTATTAACTGGTTAGCTGCATGGAGTTGTTTCACTTCTTCTTTCACTTCTTCATGGTTATTCAGTGTAATATTGTTGCTAGGGCCATGCTCCATCTCCACATTCATTTTCAGTCCCTTTCTTTTAGAGTCGATAGATAGTACATGTGTGTGCTTTTCCTAAATTCTCAGTTTTAGATCTCCCATTATATCATTTTTAAATTTTATAATTTGCATGTCTAGATTGTCTTCTATCATTTAATTATAAAGTTTTAACATAACTTTCATTTCTGTCTTCTGCTGATCTATTTGATGTAGCATCATTTTCTCTGTTGTTTATTTCTGATTTCTTCAGCTTTATTCATTTTATTCTCAAACTCTTGTACATTGATTGACAAGGTGTATTGTGTTTTTTTAGTCTTTTGTCTATCTCATGTCTATTTTGTAAAATTTTCACCTGCATTTGTTTTATTTCTGCTTTTACATGAATATGATTTTCTTCCATACTTCACTTCATTTGTTCTATCTCTCACCCTATCTTACACTGATTTTCTTTAAGTTTTTGGTCTAATTTTTCTAACTTTTGATCAAAATGGTTTTTATCATTATTTCCATCTTGTTGAATCTCTAAGTCCCTTTGTTTTTGATTATGTTCTACCTGTTTTTGAATATCTTTCATCTTTAATTCAGTTTGTTTGAATAGTGTGCTAATCATATACATCATATTTAAGTGTAATAATATTGCAGTTGTGTTAGAAATTTTCATCTCTTCATTAGTATCCTTTTACTCTATTTGTTTCCATGCATCACTATTGGGATTAACTTTGTTCATGACAGTAGTCTCCAAGTCATCTTCTTTCCCTGCCATAGCTTGAATCTAACTGTCTACTTCACAATAAAATCCTTATTTTCAATATACTTTTAACTGGATTGACCACCAACTGCATTACATTTTCCCCTGAAATATCTTGGAACTTGACATGTATTTGAACACCATTTTCTCAACATAAGTTGCTTCATTTACATTTCATTGTTTGTATAATATAATTGCAATTTATATAAAAAAAAAATTGACTGCTCAAGCATGTTATCCATCCAACTGAGGTAAGTGGGAGTTTACAATAACTGAAAAATGAATAGGGTTTTATTATGTAAATTTTTTTGCTCACCCAGGATGAGAACTTTTCATAAATTTTTGTTTGCCCAAGATGAGAAGGGCTTTGTTTTTTTCAGTTGCTGCAAACTCCCATTTTCATGAATTGGATAACTAAAGTTTTTTTATGTATATTGTAATAAAAAATAAAATGCAAACAAAGCAAGTTGTGCTAGGGAAATGATATTCAAGTATGCATCAAGTTCCAAGATGTTCTGGGATGATGTGGTACAGTTGGTGATGAATCCATTTATAAGTATATTGAAAGTAATGAGTTTATTGCATATAAAAAAATTTTGAAGATTAATAAAATGCAGAATGGAAATGGAAAAAACAAGAAGGAGCAAGAAATTATTGAAGCAGACAATTTAAAAACAAATTGTGAAGAAGATAGTATATGGAAAGAAGATGGCTTAGAAGCTTCTGATGTGAATAAAGTTAATCCCAGTAATAAGATATGCAAACAAATAGACCAAAAGAACATTAATGAAGAAATAGAAATTATTGACAGTATTATAACATCATCACAATTAGATAAGATGCAGATGATTAGCACATTATTCAAACAGATGGAACATAATCAAAAGAGGGATTTTAAGATGGAACACAATCAAAAACAGAGGATTTAGAAATTCAAAAACAGATGAAAGATAATCAAAAACAAGGGGATTTAGAGAAATAAAAACAGATGGAAATAAACACTATTTTGACCAAAAGTTAAAAAAAATTAAACCAAAAATTTGAAGAAAATCAGTGTAAGATAGATGGACAGATTGAGCAAATAGAAACAAAATATAGAAGAAAACTATATTCATGTAAAAGAAGAAATAAAAAAGATGCAGGAGGAGAAAATTTTTTTTAAAAAATATGAGGCAGACAAAAGATCCAAAGAAATTCAACATACCTTGGCAACCAAACTACAAAAGTTTGAGAGTGAAATCAAAAAATCAAAAATAAACAGCAGAGCAAAATGATGCTACATCAAATAAATCAGTTGAAGTCAGAAATGGAAGTTGTGTTAAAACTTTATAATCAAGTGATGCAAAACAATCTGAAGACACAAATTATAAAATTCAAGGCTGACATGATGGGTAATCTCATAGAAAGAACTAGTGTAAGAGCATATGCATGCACTATCTATAGATTATGAAAGAAAGGAAGTGAAAATGAATAAGGAAATGATGATCATGGCCTTAACAACAATACTGCTTTAAATAAACATGGAGAAGTGAAGCAATTCTATATAACTAATTAGCCAATAGATGTCAATAAAAGAGAGGATAATCAAACAATAAATAATATACCAACTAACATAAACAATATTTCCATATCCAAGCTGGTACAGGTAAAGACCTTCAAAGGGTTTCTTTATGAAAATTGACTCAACTATTTAAAGGAACTTAATGAACTATTTGTAATCCATAGCTTAACAGTTAATGAAAAAATTATCATTATGACTAAGCATTTGGATGGTGCAGTCGAGGATTGGTTGAACTCAAGATGTCACTATTTGGTTACCTATGGTAAGTATGAAGAAGCAATAGTACAAAGCTTTTGGAGTGAGGAGCATCAGAATAATGTGCTGCAGCAAATATCTCAAAAACAATACAAGCCAAGCACTGGAGAAAGCGTATCACAATTTTTTAAGACAAGTGCCAAAATTAAACGCACTTATAGTTTTTCCTTTGTCAAAAAGCTATATTCATCTTATAAGACAAATTTTCCAGTTAATGTTCAACACATAATGCCAGCTAACAATTGATTGATTATTGAAATGATAATAGATCTACTAAGGACTATAGATATAGAAATGTCTGGTGAAAAGAAACAGTATGAATGTCATTATATAAGTATTTATATTGTAAATTTTAACTTACCTGACTGGCAGAGATTTGATCATATACCTGGACTATTTATAAATTTTTGCTTTCTGAAAGTAAGGGCTTTATTTTTTTTTAGTTGTTGTAAACTCTCATTTGCCTGACTTGGATGGATGGCATAGCTGACAAGACACCTGTATATTATAATTATATAATTAAAAACAATAAAAGATAAACAAAGCAAGTTGTGCTGGGGAAATGGCATTTAAGTATGTGTCAAGTTCCAAAATATTCCAGAAGACAATAGTGAATCCAGTTATAAGTATATTGAAGATTAAAACTAAATTTAACAAAAAAACTTTGGACATTTTATGAATAATTATTGTTTTCATGCATGCATATGAAATAAAATAATGATATAAGAGAGATTGGAGAAAAGACTTAACTGACAATTACATTTTGTAATCAAACAATTGTTGTTGTGATGCATTAACCTCTTTAAATGTAATATTGTATGGTTGCCTTCATTCGTCAAGAGAAATTTATGTTCTTCAAGATCTAGCCAGGTATTGTAAATAAGGGCTATGTGTAATGGTAATCATTATTCTATTAAATAAAATATTGTTAAAAATATATATGCTGATCTATTTTCTGATGTTTAAAGTCAGAGGGCACCCGTATAAATTATATAAATTATTTTAAATATATAAATCATTGAAACATGCTTAGTTTGATCATTACATAGTAAAACTCTGTACATTTTTGGCACCCAATAATATGTTCCTTCTTTCTCTTCTCTTCTTTTAATAAGTCATAGGAAAAATTTACAAATCAACAGATGCACTACTATGTAGCTGATTCTAAAATATACATCAATACTGCTACTTAACAATGTGTTTGCAGGTATATTTTTCTAATTCTGAAAATACAGCCAGGTAATATTCTTATTGATTCATTTTTAACTCTTTTCCTTTGAAATCCTGATATTGAGTACTATAATGTGTAAAAAAGTTCCAATGAAAATTAATATTAATTACATATTGTGTGTACAAATGATATATTATGGAATTCATAGCAATAAAAAATACCATATCATTCAAACATAGATTAATATATTAAAATCATATTACTATATTTTATATGAGAAAGTCATATATATACTAGATTCATATAAAATTTTTGATGAGAAAAATAAGAATTATTAACATATTGAATAATGATCAGACCTGCTACCAATTATTTAAACAGTGAATAAACAGTATAATTTACCATTAAAAATGACTCAAAAATATATTCAGACATAAAGAGAAAAATAATTTTTAAATAAAAAAAATAACAATGGTTTACTGAAGAGACTAGGGTAAAAGTACTTGTAGATGGTATTTAAAATAGTGATGATAAGAAATGTTACACTATAATTAGTGGTCAGAGTAATCAAATTCTAATGTTGTACCTAAAAACAAAAATACTGAGTCTGAAATTTACATTACTGGATTGCCTAACCAACAAGCCAAAGTCTGAAAATCCATTCAATGGGATTAAGGGCAAAATTAAAAAATTAAACTCATTTGTAATACGAGCATGAGCATTACTATAATGCTCTTTGAAAACTCAAAACACTTTCTGTCATCATATTTATTCACCATATATAATAGTTTTGCAGAACAATACTAGCATATTTACCATATTAATAGGTTACCATATTGATATCAATGCAAAAATATTTGTATTGTTACAAAACGTGAAATTTATAAACTTTGAAATTTTATAACACAAATTATAATAAAAAATATATGCAATACAATATTAGATAAAATCCAAATTTTACCAAAATCCTTACTTGACCATCTACTAAACAAATAAACCTTCTCAAGTGAAAATCAAAATAAAGAAACCACATATATATACAAACAAACAAAACTTCCCATAATTCATTTCAAAAACCAATTTCCCTTTCTATCAAAAGATATATATATATATTGTTTTAGATTTGATGGATATTATAAAAGAAATGATCCAGAGTTGATAGGATGAACATTGATGTGGATATATCAAATACAAAAATACGTATAGAATATATGGTAACAAGAAAGAAATCTGAAATGTAAATTGATAGATACAGTAAAAAATTACAGTGAATTGAAAAAAAAAGAAAATTTATTCAATGACGGAAACTATGTACTTAGTTTGATTTATTGTCTAAGTTCTCTTGACGGTGTAATTTTATCAACCTGTGTATTCTTGAATTTCTCAAATGTGATCCTTGTAACTCATATGATGCTACATATACGCTCCCAGTTGAATTTTGCAATTTACTGTTTTCCTTGTATTATGCTTCTTCTGTAAATAAAGTTTACTTTTGAAATAAAAGAAAACAATTGAATTAAATTTTTTTTTACCCAATAACATATGCTCTAATGTTATATATATCTTTACAAACGCATATTTAATTATATTCGTTTATACCCTATAATCTTATTTAATTATAAGATTTAACAATTTAAATTAATTTTATTGTGAGTTTAATTTATTATGCGAAGTTTATTAAATATAATCCATATACTTTTAAATATATTTTCTTCTAATTTCTATTTTCTTTTTTTATTCATATCATTTTGCCAGCAACGGAGTGATGAATGAATTATACTTCAGGTAATAATTCATTTTTAAGAAAAACAAGTTTTTGAAAAAAAAATTTTTTATATAACTTTTATCTTTCTTTTTTTTTCTTTCCTTTAAGTAAACAAATATCTGAACATTAATCAAATTTAAAAACTATTTAAAAAGAAAATCTGAAAGTTATAGAATATTATATATCCTAATGAAAACTATATTTAAAGAGTAATAAATTAAAAAGTACAAATTATGTCATTTAAAATAAGAAATCAGGTTGTGATTTATTGTTATTGGTGAAGGTAAATTAATTAGAGTAATCATTATATTTAGTCTTTATATATCTTTATTTTTATTCTTTTCACGTACGCCTATATGTTTACGATGTAGTCGTTAGTGCGTTTGTTTATCATGTCCGCAACCTGTGACTTAAAATTCAAGTTGAGCAAAATTTAAAATTTTATTAGATTCCAATTAGGTTTGATTTTTTTTTTTTTTTTAGATAACTGAATTAGAGTTACCCAGCGAATCATCCAATACTGATCAAAAAATGGCTATTTATTCTTAGATCAAGTGTAAAATAATAGTGGACAAATACACAAACTCTCACAATTCTGCAATTGACACTGATATAGGTAAATGAAGCTTTATTCTTTATTGATTCACATTGAAGAATGTAGAAAACTATTCAGTGAATTGTATAATGGCTGTTTTACTCTTTTACTTGGGTATTTTTTTCTCGGTATAGATTCAGTAACTAAGTCAAATATAATACTTGATGGCGATAATTGGAAAAACTTTGTCTTCATTTGCTATAATTAATTATTTTACCATACATTAAAAAAAAGATTTGAGTAATTATCACAACATTTTGAACTAAAAAGTACTCATATTTTTAAAATACAATGTGTGTTTTTATGTTAAGTCCATAGAGCATTCCTATCTTACTTTCATACAAGTAATTTTAAGTAGTCACTAGTAACAAAACAGCAGTTCATTGGCAATATGTACTGTTCTCTAAGAAGTTACAAAAATCATTAAATGGATGCACATTCTCAAGCCAATAATTACTCAAATCAAAAATTGCTGAGGATTTATTTTTTATTCATCATCATCACCAACCATTACCAATCTACAGCAGGATGAAGATCTCTTAAGTTTGATCCATCTTTTCCGATCTTTAGTATCACTTCTCCACATCATCCCTGCACACTTTCTTATTTCACCCATCCATCTCACATGTGGTCTCTTTCTGGGTCTTTTACAATCTTTTGGAATCCATTTTAAGATTTCAATTGTCCATCTATTATCATCTCTTCTAGCAATATGTCCAGCCCAACTCCACTTCAATCTTTTAATTTTTTCAATGAAGTCAGTAACACCTGTTTGTTCTCTTACCCATATATTGTGTTTTCAATATCTTCTTGTTACTCCCAACATGCATCTCTCCATACTTCTTTGAATGGTCTAAAGTCTCTGTATTGCTCTTCTATTAACTGTCCAAGTCTCAGATCCATAAGTAAGAACTGGTAAAACACATTTATTAAAAACCTTTCTTTTCAAACACATAGGCATATTTCCTTTTAGTATCAAGTTATTTCTACCAAAAGCACTCCAACCAAGTTTAATTCTATGATTAATTTCATCCATTATGTTTCTATCTGTATTAATAATCTGACCAAGGTATTTGTAACTGTTAACTTCTTCTAACTCATCATAATCAATCTTAATTTTTATACTTTGAGAAAATCCATTAAACATTACTTTAGTCTTTTAAACATTTATCTTTAGTCCTAATTTCTTACTTTCATCTGATAACTTCTGCAACATTTCTTGCAGTGCTAAAGCATTATTTGCAAAAACAACTACATCATCTGTGAAATCTAAATGACTTAAATAATCTCCATTTACTTTCACTCCTTTAGCTTTCCATTTTAATCCACAAAATACTTCTTGCAGTACTGGTGTAAAAAGTTTTGGAGATATGGAATCACCCTGTCTTACACCCTTCTCAATATTGACTTTCCCAGTATCATTATGTAATCTTATTGTTGCTGTTGCATTTTTATAAATATTCATTAAAATATGACAATATCCTGGATCTATACCTTGATGATCCAATGCTTTAATCACTGAAGAAATGTTTATAGAATCAAATGCCTTTTCATAATCTACAAATCCAAAGCATAATAGCAACTCATATTTATTTATCCTTTCTATAATTCTCTCAATACCTGGATGTGATCTACTGTATTAAAATCACTTTTAAATCCAGCTTGTTCTTTTGGTTGGTGGAAATCCAATGTTCTCTATAGACGAGTTATAATTATCTTGGTAAAATTTTTTTATAAAACTGATAAAAGGCTGATAGGTCTGTAATTTCTAATATCTTCTTTATTACCTTTTTTAAATATTAATATTAATACTGCATTCTTCCAATCATCTGGTACATCTTTATCATTTATACATTTGGTACACAACTTTGCTATATATATATATATATATATTGTAACAAAATTAAAGGTGGTTCAAATAACTATTACCGTATCTGAGTTGTCTACAATATATATAAGATCATAATATTTAAAATAACGTTGGATTTCTCAAGATATCCCACTATCAATAATTATAAGCAAATTATTAATAACAAGTATTATAACTCAGGTATATGAAATCACGTGAGGTGAGTACACTAGTAATTCAATAAAATATAACTCAGGTATACAGACAGTAGATCTTATCCACTTTCATTTCTTGGTTTGATGTTAAGTGCATGTTTAAACAAATACTAAGTGAATATGGTCTAGCAGGGCGCCACTAGATTATTTGAATCTAGACACAGTTATATCTAATAACCTTTTCACATGTACCAGGTTTGAATCCCCTTTTGGTACTTTATTTCTAATAAAAATGGGAGATTTTGCTTTTTGAGCCATATCGCTATACGCACTAATATTTAGGTAAAAGTAAAACATCTATAAACCACAGTGGAGTTCATTAGACATAAATCATTTCTCAGATCTTAACATAACAAATGTGTTTCAATATTTTTATAAGTTTACTAGCTCAGATTATATATAACTAATTTAGGATGGCAATTCACTCATCCTTGCATGAAATAGATGACGGGATGTGGTTATAATAATACTAAGAAATCACTAAATATTATAAAATCAATATTTATTTATGGCCTGTAAACATTTAAACAGCTCATTAATTAAAACGTTGATGATGATGATGATAATAATAATGATAATGACAAGGGTTTCAACTACAGCTCTAGGACTAAGCCTAAACATAAAACTAATTTTTATACAGAAATTCATAATTATTGCTTAATTTTAGCATATTTACTTATATCTTAAATAACTAATATTCAACCACTGATGATGATGAATGATCACACTTAACAAAGACTACACTTAATGAAATATATACGCCTCATTTAATAAAACAAACTAATATTTATTACTGCACTTCTAACATATACATAAAAATTTCTAGACATACATGAAAATTGACATGAATAATAATAGTAAGAATAATAATTAATTATATAACAATCCTCAGATTAATTTCAAGTTCTTTCCCCTTTCCCTTCAAATGTATATTGTATTAAGTTGGATGTCACATTGACCATGATTTTCATTCTATGAGAAAAGTATTTCAAGAAAAAAAAATATCGGCTCATTAGCACACATACTTTATAAATCTAACATGTAAGTAGAATGTTAAAAAAAAAATGTTAGTAGAATTGAAAGAGCAAGTTTTAGAAACAAGTTTAAATTATTTTCTCCCCCTCTCTTCTACCTCTGAAATGCTATACTTAACTTGAAACAAAATAATCTAATATTCTAATACTACTTGTTACTTCACATTCACTCGCAATTACACACATATAAAAATATTATTACGTATGTGCGTGTTTTATCCCATAATAACAAAATATTATTTAAAACCAAAATAATAATAATATATTAGTTAAAACTAAAATCATAATACCATAAAAAAAATTGTTTTATACATTAATATTTCATAACTGTAAAATTAATAAACAAATAATTTTGATACATTCAAGATCATTTATGAAGCTCAAAGTTATTATTAGTAAGACATTCTTGTTTTTAATCGATCTGAATAGTCTTTAAAAGTTCTATAAATAAAATATATCACTTTATTGCTAAAATGTTTATTAAGACTCTGATATCATAAAGAAAATAGATATAAAAAGTCATATTACCGATCTTTTGTTTGTGGTGAATTTCCAAGGGTTCAAACTTGTCTTGTATAATGTCTATATTTCTGCAGCTACCATTTCCATTTTACGTGGGAACAATCTCTTTCTTGAGGTGTATAACTATTTGATGATGATGACTCTATTGAGGTTATTTGCTTTAGTGGACAATTTGGAAATCATTATATTAATTTTTCTTCTCTTCCTGTCAAGCATGATTCTTTTAGTGGATGAAATACAGCAGTTGTTTTCACATTTATAAATTTTCTTGAGTTTAAAATCAGTTGTTGGAACAATTAATTGGACTTGATGATTAATATTTATCAGTAGATTAATTCATCTTTCATCGAATGCAGGTGAATGCTTTCTTCCTTCTATTAAAAACATCTTATTTCTCTGGTCAGTTGAAAGGTGTAGAATATTATTTTAGACAAAACATCTTTTCTTTCCTATATGATGTGCAACTTCCCCAGATAGTCCGGAAAAAATGGGACATACATATAATTTTTCTAGCCAGTCATTTCTTATATTTTCAACATTCAATTTAATAGTCTAATAATCTGAATCATAATCACCATAATAATTCTTCAAGACAGCTTTTTATATCCAATTTTTAGCTAACTTAACCAATCAGAGATAGCGTCACTTGCTATTTTTGGACAAATTTGTTTTAATTAGATCTCTAATTTATTTTCAACTAAATTATTTTTCAACTGAAAAGTTTAATCCTTTTTCCAGACACTTTTGTTTTTAAAAAAAATAGACTTAATCCTTTTTTTTTCTTACACCTAGGTAACATTTCAAATTTTTGAGCTTCCTTCTTTAGATCTTAAGATAAGACAATTTCAAAATTAGAGTTCCCACCCAGATTAAGCTCCCAAAGGGACAAACAATCATTTACAAAAACAAAATTGCTACAAAAATAGATATCTAATTCAACAGATTTCCTCTTTTAACATAAAATTGTACAAAAAAAATAATTTGACAGATTTAACCCTTCCTTTTCTTTCAATATTTACATAATGTAAATTTCTGTATGTAATGTACACACATACTTCATTATTTCAAATCATTCATAAACTAACATTAAATAATATAATTGCTAGCTTAGTAATTATAACCCTATTATTTAATTAAATCTGTAACTTTTAAATCCCAATTACAATTACAGAAAAGCAAAATAGAAGCATAGAATAAGATATTAGAATTGATCAAGTATAGGTTAGTTTTAAAGAAAGTTAAAATGTTGAATAGTTGAAATATAAAACAATTAAATAGCTTACACATACACTGCCTATACGTATGCATTATAACTTTGCTTTTTAACAGAAAATTTAAATATTAAATGTGTGTGCTGTTCTTTTTGAGATTTATTAACACACAAACAAGTAAAGCATATAATTGCTGACCCACTCTCTTTCTATCTGAAGCTTTTAGAACTGGACCTTGTAGGGTTTGAACTTGGATGCCCTACAGCTTCTTTTATGGTTATATAAAAATGTGATGATGATTTTGTTTTACATTTTCTTACATGCACATTACTATAAATTTAGCTAATGACTAAATTGTAATAGCACAATATATATATATATATATATTCACCTGCTTCTTTTAATATATCAATTACAATTCTATCATTACCTAGAGCTTTTCTTTTTTTCATACATTTAATTGCATGTCTCACCTCTTCATTTAAAATTCTGGGCAATTCGGAAGATGTAATAGATATAGGAGGTATTTGTTCTTTATTACTATATAATCATTGATAAAAGTCTTCTACCCATTTCATGATGTCATCTTTCTTTTTAGTAATATTTCATCCTTTTTTTATTGCAGATATAAATTTCCTACCAGTACCAAAATGTTGTTTTTATTCTTGATACTTTTATTCTCTTCTACAGCTTTTCTTGCTAGTTCACAATTATACTTTCTTATATCATTTTCAACTCTTTTCCACACCATTTTACAAAATTCAAGATATTCAATCCTTTTTAATGCATCATTTTTGTATATCTTCATATTCCTTCTTTTCTTCATAAATTCTCTAGTCTCAGTAGAAATTTTAATGGTCAATTGCTGCTTTTTTCTACCAATTATCTTTGTTGCAATTTTTAAAAATATATCAGTTACTTTCACATTAATTTCATTCAAATCTAAATCATGTTCAAAATCTAATAATACCTTAAACCAATTTGTAAGTTCTAATTTAAATTTATTAGAATGTTTCTAAAGATTAGGAATATTAACTGTAAATATTGTTTTTCTTAATAATTTTTGTCTCTCTAGTTTTGCATTAACATGTATCTTACATCTTACTAATCTATGATCATTCCTGTGTTAAATTTATTAAGAACATTACAATCTTGAAATATATATTTTCTTTAGTCAAAATATAATCCAATTCTGCTGTACTGTCATTTGGATGCTTTCATGTCCATTTCCTTTTAACACTTCTCTAAAAAATGAATTTTTTTCTGCAAACTCCACAAGTCTATGTCCTCTCTCATTTCTATTACCATAACCAAAATTACCTACACACTTTCATCTTTCATTTGTTTACCAATTCTAGCATTAAAGTCTTTTATAATAATTTTAAAATGTTGATTATTCTGATCAAAAGTCTTTTGTATATCCATATAAAAATCTTCTACTATTTCATCACTATCAGAACTTGTTGGGGCATAAACCTGACTTATCTGGTATTAAGTTGTATTAAGAACATTACAATCTTGAAATTCATACTTTCTGTTAGTCAAAATGCAATTCAATTCTGTTGTACCTTCATTCTGATGCTTATTTACATTTAAAAATCAAGACATACAGTTTTTTCTTTTTATAGGAAACTTCACAAATCTGTGTTCCATTTTATTACTATAACCAAATTTCACCCAGTACTTTTATCTTTTTGTCTTTTAACAATCCTTGCATTAAAATCTCCCAAGATAATTTAAAAATATTACTTGGTTTGGTCAAAAACTTTTTGAACATCCATATAAAAATCCTCTACTTGTTCATTACAATAAGAACTTGTTGGAGCATAAACCTAAATTATCTGCATTTGATATTTTTCGTTAAGTTGAATAACTAATTTTACCATTCTGTCTGATACAGTCTCAGCCTCTTCAATGTCATTTTTCTCTTTCTATTTACAATGAATTCCACTCTATTTGTGTTTCTGTTATTTGCATCTCCAATAAAGTATGTGGTCACTTTAAATCAATTGTCTTTTTATCTTTTCTTCTAACTTCACAAAGTCCAACAATATCCCATTTAATATTAGACAGTTCTTCCAATTCATGAAATCTTCCTACATCTGAAAGTCATTTGTATGTACCTAAATTAAAAGTCATCATTGAATAGCACTCTGGGTATGCAATACGGAGATTCTTAGGACTATCACCTTCAGCCATCAGTTGCTACACTTGGCTGGTGACTTAACAGCATTCTAGGAATAAGAGCAATAATTTAGTTTTGTCTATCATAATTGTTAATATTTATTTTAAAAATTCATTCATACACACATGCATTTTGCCTTCAAAAAAACTACTGATATTTCAGTTAAAAATTATCAAGAAACTGAGAAAGTAGACCATGGTCTTTCTTGATCTTAAACCAAGAAATAAAAAGCCATTGAACTCATAATACTGTCTTATGTATGTTAGAGAGCACCAAATTCATGTTTGTTTACTATATGAATGGTCTTAGGGTAATAACAGTTGCAAAACAAAAATGTATAGATTAGACATTAGGAATTTGTACTTTTTAAAGCAGAATCAAGGGATCTCCTTTTGGTTAACAATAAGTTTCTTTCTGTTGTGATGTTTATATAATTTTCAATTATTTTCAATGCATAGAATAATGATCTCTTTAAAATTAATCTAATTTTTCTGATTTATAGTTTTTTTTCACATTACGTTCATTGCAAACTATCTAAGTTTTTTAAAATCTCTTGATATTTTAATATATGACTTGTTCAATTTTTTCAGCTTCCTGTTCAGCTTGTAATTTATTGCATATTGTCACAATAGATGTTTGTTCTCTGACCTATTATTTGATTACCATTCCTTCTTATTATTTTCCATATATATCTTTTATTACCTCATTGAGTGATATGGGTTTTTTTTTTTTTTACCAAAAAGTTTTCCTTTCAATCTTGATTTTATGGCTAATTTCATCCATTATGTTTTCATATGTATTAATAATTTGATAATGTATTTATATATGTTTTTTTAAATTCATTATTACCAATCATATTTTTTGTATGAAAAGCCATTAATTGTATGTTTAATTACTTTTAATATTTATTTTTAATCATATTTTTTTTTGCCTTTATTTGATAACAAAGTCAAAACCATCATCTAGATGCGATCTCCGTTTATTTTTATTTCTTTAACTTTCCAGTTGAAACATCAAAATAATTTCTGTAAAACTATTATAAAATATTCTGTCAGACAGGAAGCCACTTTATTATTCACTTCTATAAATGTTAATACTTTTAATATTTCCACACAATGTGATCACTATTATTGTATTTTGATAAATAGTCTTCAAAATTTGGCAATATCCTGGATCTATGTCTTGATGTTCAAAAGCTGCAATCCAAAACAAAATAACAATTCATACTCTGAATTTTATTATAACTTTCATTAATACCTTAATGTAATCTGATGAGCTATAATGACTTTTAAATCCAGCTTTTTTATTTGTTTGAGTTGAGACCAAACTTCTCTGTAGGCCAGTTATATTAGTCACTATTAAGATCTTATATAGAAGACTAATAGATCTGTTTTTAACAACACCCCATTTTTTTAGTTACCTATATCATTATTGCAATTTTTCATTTATCTAGCACATTGCTAGCATTTAGCCATTTAAAATACCCAACAAATTTCTTCATTTTTTCACTTGCTTCTTTTAAGATATCCATTAATTATCTCTGAAGCTTTCCATTCTTTATAAATGTAATTACTAATACCAATTTTTCATTAAGATATTTGTAAATTAGAAAATATTATAATGGTGGAAGCTAATTTTTTTTGTAACTGTATAGTTTTTATAGAGTAGTTTTTTTACACATATTATACTGATCCTTTTTTAGTAATAGTGTCAGCTTTTTTTCTTATTGTCAAACAGTTTTATTTCCACTACCAAGATACATTATAATTTTGAGACTTTTATTCTCTTTTGTAATTTTGTTTACATATTCTCAGTTATATACCTCCTTATATCATTGTTAACTCTTTTTCATAACATTTTATAAAATTCTAGACATTTGATTTTTTCAAATTATTCATTTTAATATGTTTTCACATTCTTTTTTGTTTTATATATTATATTGCCTCAATTAAAAAATTATGGTGAACAACTGATTTTTTGAATGGACTACTTGCATCAATCAATCAATAATATTCTGTCCAATAGACAGGGCCAGAGAGTAGTCACAACATCAATTCATTCATTCTTCCATTCCATTCTCTTCCTTGCCCATTTCTTCAATAACTTGCATAACTGTCTTTTATAGACCATCAATTATCTTATTATTCATTTAGTTCACATTTGAGCCACCACTAAAATCTGTTAATATTTAAAATAATTAGCAAGTTCTAGCTTAAATTGAGTGGAGTATTTTTAAAGATTAGAGATCCATGGTTAATGCTTCCTTTTTGTCGCTTTTGTCTTTCTAATTTTGCATTAACAAACTTCTTATATCTCACCATCAAGGATCATTTTTAATTTTAAATCTATTACAAACATTTATATGTTAATCAAAATATAATATAATTCTGCTGCACCTTCATTTGGATGCTTTCATATCCATTATTTCATATTTCAAACCAAAAAATTTATAAGATACAATTCTTTTTTTCCACAAATTCCAAAAGTCTATGCCTTCTTTCTCATTTGTCTCCAGATCCATTACTAGCCATATCTTTTATCTTTCAATCATTTTTCAATTTTAGCATTAAAATCTCTCTGAAGAATTTTAAAGTGTTGAAAGGGCTAATCAAAATCACCATTCTCTAAATCTATGTTCAAAGCATCTATTTCTTCATTAGAATGAAATATTTAAACATATAAACCTAAACTAATTATTTTTATTAATCATTCACAAGACTAAAGATTATCCAATAATGAATAATATTTGCATTTTTATTTTTCATTAAGTAAATTTTGCCATTCTATCTGATATATCATCATTATTCACAATGTTGTTTGTTTTTCTATTTACAATGAATACCTCTTCATTTGGTGTGCTCTTGATGTTCTCATCTGTAGTGTAAAGTACATATTCACATTTAAAATCTGTTGTCTCTTTATCTTTTTTTTTTAAATTTCACCAACTTCATTCAATATTAAGCAATCCATGAAATCTTTTACTTTAAAATAATTTTACAGTTGAATATAAATAAATAAAAAAGCATCATTATATAATAGTTTAGACCTATCATCTGACAGTTTTTAATAATATCTGCTTTCACTCACCAATTAGTTCCCCTTGTCTGATGATTTTAAACCTCTGGTAAATAAAACTATTATTTATTTTTGACTGAGACTATTGAAATATAAAAAATAATAAACATCATTTACATTTATACTTTTCCTTCATCCTACATTCGAGAAAAGTTAACTATTTCTCAAAAAAAAAAAAGGTATTCATCGAAGAGCCCCCACATCCTACTGGATGGCGCAGTTTTCATGCTAAAACACATAAAAATGCCATTTCCATGGCCGACACATTTGAACCCGCATTTTCTATAATACAATTTTTTAGTTGTGCTACAGATTGCAGGCCACTATGTCACATCGCAATACAGCATTTATGTTTTGCACAGCAAATACATTTTCTGAATTCGCACAGTTTATAAAATGGTTACGGCTTGGGGAGAGGGTGTGTTTTTTTTAATTGGATGGAAATGTTGTTTTCATTGGATTTTTTTTAATTTTAAAGTATTGAAATGTTCAGATTTTGTAAAGTAATAATTAACAGACTTTTTACACCGTAGTGTATTGAAGTTTTAAGTAGTAAATGTTGACGAGATATATGTATAAAGTGAGTTGTAATTAGGTAACGAGTCAAGTAATGTACTGTTCGTAACATTCCACGAGACAAAGAAGTTGTACGGTGTGTATATTTTTGAAATAAAAAAGAGCATTAACACAAAAATATCCCGTAAGAAAAGTAGAATTGTACACGTTTTTTTTTAAATGTCATAAAAAACATATATTATAAACATTATATATATATCGTTGTTTAAAAAAGTTTTAGTTTCTTTCTATTCTCCGACTACTGTTATACTTTGTTGAATATAGTTTACTTTTATTGTTACCATTTATTTTATAGATGTTAGTAAAAAAAAATATTTACAAAAATACGATTTTGATATTTTTTATTTTAGCATTACAAACAACAGAAACCTAACCCTAAACCTAACCCTAACATTAACCCTAAACCTAACCCTAAAACTAACCCTAAACCTAACCGTAACAACTTTTACTTTTAGTTGTCATTCTATTTGAAATAAAAAATAGCGGTAAACAACAACAAAAAAAAAGCCGTAACCCCAGTAAAAAAATCTCCGATAGAAAATTTATTTTTCTAATAAAAAGCAAACTAAAAAAGACGAATCAAATTGTAATTTGTTTATTTTATTTTACATTTATTATTATCATTTAATTTGTATACATTAATAAAAAAATAATATTTAAAATTAAATAATATTTAAAAAAGATTATTTTCTTTTGTTTTTATTTTCGCATTACAAAAAACACATCAAAATGATTATAATTAACGGCCCTGAAATGATCATATTTTATAGTTTAAGCATGAAAACTGTGCCATCGAGTAGGATATAATAGCTATTCGACGACAACCAAAAAAATTTCTGATAGTTAATCTATCTAAATATTAAATTATTTGTGAGGGAATTTAGGTATTCTTAGTTCAAAAATAAAACCAGAAAAAAAAAAGCAATAATCACCATAATTAAAAATTGACTAGTTTCTCCTTGGTTGGAAGTATTTTTTTCCAACAAGGAACAATTTAAGGATTGGATTGTCTTACATATCTTTGTATCTGCATTTTTTTAAAAAAAATAAAAATATGAATTAAACTGAAAATATATTTTCTTCTCATATGTTTGTCAATTATTGTGCCTGTGAATGATTATAAATTTATTTTACAATATTTTGTACATTATAAAGAAAAAATTCTGCATGCGTATTAATGGATTTAAATTTATAATTATTTACAGTCATCATCATTTATCATAATCACTATCATTTTATTACAGAATGAAAATCTCTACAAGTTTTAATTCAGTTTCTCCAATCTATAGTTTCTCTTACCCACATCTCATTAACAAATTTCCTTATTTCTTCCAACCATCTCACATGGAGTCTTTCTGTAGGTTTTTATCAATCAAGATCAAGTTTAAAACTTGAACTATCCATCTATTATTATCTTTTTCTACAAATATATCCAGCTTAGCTTCATTTTAGTTTTTAATTTTTTCAGTCTTGGTTGTGCTTTCACCGAAATACTATTTTTTCAATCCTTTCTTGTTACTCACAATATATACTTTCATATTTCATTGAGTGGCCTTAAATCTCTGTATTGTTATTTTGTTAAATATCTGACTTAGATTTAGTAAAATACATATATTAAAATCCTTCTTTTTCAAAACCTAAGTATATTTTAAATTTTTTTTCGAGGAGCGAACCCGCAAACCCAGGACAACTGCTTGTAAGGCAGTCATGCTGACCACTTGATGACCAATAATTTGCGGGTTCACTCTCCGGCCAATGCTTTGACACACAGAAAAAAAAAAGTATATTTTCTTTTAATCTTCAGTTATTTCTACCAAAAGCACTTCATCCAATTTAATTCTATGATTAATTTCATCCATTTTGTTTCTATCTGTATAAACAATCTGACTGAAATATTTATAATTGTTAACCTTTTCTAATTCTTCATTATCAATCTTTATTTTATTTTTCTGAAAAAATCCATTGAACATAAGTCTTTTTAGCATCTATTTTTGTTCATACTTTTTTACTTTTATCTGATAACTCTTAAAACATTTCCTAAAGATCTGAAGCATTACTTGCAAAATAGCCACATCATTTGCAAAATCTAAATGTCTTAATATATAGGGTATATGAGCACAGACTTTCACATGACCCACCACTATCCCCTCTATCTCATAACACTGATACACTTGAACACATATATGTCGAAAAGATAAATAATCACCAATACACGTATTTCATGCTAAACCAGCAATCATCAGTTGGTCCAGATTACCATCTCCACAAATATATGCTATAAGTGCTCAGATATATATTAAGATAGCCAAACCTCATACTTTAATAGACAGGCATTACATAAGAGAGATGTCTGCCCATCCCTTGTATATGTATTAAATGGACTATGTTTTGTACATGAGGGGTCAGATTGACCTTAGGTCAACATGAGTGTGACAAGAATCTCAGCCTCAGGGTGGGCTTTGAGCATTCCATCATCAGATTTTCAATTGGATGGATGGTTGAAGAGTTGGACTGTGGAGTAGATTGAAGCCTGTCCATTAAAGTATGAGGTTTGGCTATCTTAATATATATCTGAGCACCTATACTATATATGTGTGGAGATGGTAATCTGGACCAACTGATGATTGCTGGTTTAGCATGAAATATGTATATTGGTGATTATTTATCTTTTCACATGTGTTCAAGTGTATCAGTGTTATGAGATGGTGTGGAGAGTGATGGGTTATGTGAAAGCCTGTGCTCATATACCCTATATATTACATATATAGTCACAGGTATATAATAAGCCTGTGTGTTTCAGTTATTACATATTAGAGATGTCTTCCCATCCCTTGTATATGTATTAAATGGACTATGTCCTGTACATGAGTGGTCAGATTGACATTAGGTCAACATGGGTGTGACAAGAATCTCAGCCTCAGGGTGGCCTTTGAGCATTCCATCATCAGGTTTTCAATTGGATGGATGGTTGAAGAGTTGGACTGTGGGGTATATTGAAGCCTGTCCATTAAAGTATGAGGTTTGGATATTTTAATATATATATATATCTGAGCACTTATAGCATATATGTGTGGAGATGTAATCTGGACCAACTGATGATTGCTGGTTTAGCATGATATACGTATATTGGTGATTATTTATCTTTTCAACATATATGTGTTCAAGTGTATCAGTGTTATGAGATGGTGTGGAGAGTGGTGGGTTATGTGAAAGTCTGTGCTCATATACCCTATATATTACATATATAGACACAGGTATATAATAAGCCTGCGTGTTTCAGTTACTAAATGTTTTAAATAATCTGTTTTTTTATATTCTCTTAGCTTCCCATATTAATCCACAAAATATTTCTTGTAAAACTGCTGTTTTGAAGATATGGAATTATCTTGTCCTACATCTTTCTCAATATTAATCTTCTTGTAATCTAATCACTGTTGTTGCATTTTGCCAAATATCCATCAAAATATGACAACATTCCAGGTCTATATCTTGAGGATGTAATGTTGTAATCACTATAGAAATGCTTATTGAATCAAATGCTTTTTTATTTATTGTTTCTTTTTATAGCTTATCTCAACACATGAATATAATCCACTATGCTAAAACTATTTTTAAATCCAGTTTGTTTTTTTGGTTGGTTAAAATTGAAAGTTTATTGTAGACAAGTTGTAATTATCTTGATTAAGATTTTTTTATAGAAGTGATAGAAAAATATTAGGTCTGCAATTTTCAATATTATCTTTATCATCTTCATTAATTAATAATACTATTACTGTATTTTTCAATCATTTAATATTATTTTAATCATTGAGTCATTTGGTTTATAATAACAATCAACTCTTAGCTATCAATAATCTCACCTTGTAGTCAGAGTAACCTCCTTTAACAATAAAGGCAGTAACCACCTTTACCTATGGTCTGATATGTTTATATAGATAGACATTAAAGATTGCAACTTGACCAAACATATCATAGATAAAGGTGGTACCACCTCTAATTGTTAAAGACATTGCCTTGACTACAGGTGAGATTGTTGATAGCTTAAGCATTAATTGTTATCATCTACATTTATAAACCTATCCTTGAGTAATTGACTTTATTATCTTATTTGGTATATGGTTTTGCTAACAATTTTTCTATTTCCTCACCTGCTTTTTTTTAAGATATTGATAATAATTGTATTATTTCTTGGAGCTCTTTTCTTCTTCATAACATAATTGCAAGCCTCATCTCTTTTTGAAATACTTGATAATATAAAACATAGAGTAATTGTTGTGTGATTATTCTTTTTTTGTTCCTTATTACAAAAAATTCCTTATAAAATTCATTCACACATTTTATGATGTTGTTCATCTTTTTAATAATAATTCTACTTTTTCTTCTTATTGCTGAAACAATTTTCCTTGTTTTATACTTTTGTAATTATTATTCCTCTTTTATAGCTTTCCTTGCTAACTTAGTTATACTTTTTTATATTTTTAACTTTTTTTTTTAACCATTAACAGAATTCCAAATATCAATTTTTTTTAGTAAATTATTTTAAAATATTTTAATATTCGTTTGTATATTCTTGTTTTGCACTTCTTAATAGAGTATCATTTACCTTCTTATTAATTTCAGTTAAGTCTGAACCATCTTCAAAGCCTGTCAATATTTTGAAATAATAGCAAGATCTAATTTAAGTTCTTTACAAATGTTTCTGAAGAGTAGGAATATTAACTGTTAATTTTTTTTTCTTTTTATTAATTTTTATTTCTCTAGTTTTGCATTTATGTCCAGCTTACATCTCACCAAACGTGATTACTCTCTGTGTTGAATCTACTAAGAATATTACTATCTTTAAATACATATTTTCAGTTAGTCAAAATATAATCATATTTTTGGTTAGTCAAAATATAATCTAATTCTGCTGTACCTTCATTTTAATGATTCTACGTCCACTTCTCTTAGCATATTTCTTTTTTTTAAAAAATAATGTACGTTTTTTTTTTTTATTCTATAAAATCCACAAATCTATGTCGCTTCTCTCATTTCTGTTATAGTAACCAAATTTACGCACATCATTTTTATCTTTCAGTAGTTTTTCTATTCTAGCATTAAAATCTTCCAGTATAAAGGTATCTGTACAATACAATATATTCTAAAATAAATTTATAGTCATTCTCACGCATAATTAATTAATTAATTAATATCTGAAAATAAAATATAACTCAGTTTTATATAATTTGCATACAATGTTATATATACACACACATTAATTCATAAATTATTTTCATCTAACTTATCAATTATTAAATAGTGTTCTGTTTTGTTTTCTTTTGTTCGTATTTAGTAACTATGGCCAATTTTTAAACCTTCTATCATTGTTATAAGTTGAAAGATTTTAAAGCAGCCAACTCAATAATGACCTTTATGTTCAATAAACATTAGAAAGTGCAATTCTAAGTTTCGAACAAGATATAGCTTCAGGCGCAGACTTAAAAATTTCTGGAGGAGCTGAAAAGTCTGTATGTTAAGGACCAGATAGCAGTGCTTTTACCTTGCAAGCCAGAGGCGATTCTGCTACTTTATCAGCTTTAACCTACTGGCTGATAGAAAAATATTTTTTAAAAAAATGTATAGGTTATAATAACAAAATAGAAATATAAAATTTTAATAACAAATGATTTCTGGATTACGTTTTGCAATAGTATATATATATATATTTTTAAAAATACGTCTTTAGGAGGTAAAAATAAATTTGTTTTTCTCTCTTCTTATCTTATTTTCTTTAAAAAGCCTTAGGATTGTTACGCAAAAAGATGGAGTGGCTTGCTCAAGATCGAGACATTGAATGATATATATGTAATTGCGATAGTGTGTTTAGATATATTAATATCTCTGCTATTTTAATAAGATAATAAAATAAAACTATACAATAAAACCTCTGCTCATCATTTTCAGGTACTAAAGAAAATAAATAATTGCTTCAAGAAAAATATTGAAATAAAATTGTTTCTATTACATTCCTGATTTCAGACTAAAGAAGATGGAAAAGAAATGATATAAGCACAGGCAATAGGCAAATATTTTGAATATTAAAAAGATGATCAGCTTCAAAGTCGATGTTATCTTTATGTTTTGCAATTATAAATAAGTTTGTCAAACCGAGTATCGTAACTAAATATAATCTTTTTCATATTGTGAATAATCTATTATTGTGTAATGAAAGTTTAATTACCAATGCTCTAATAATCCTTTATAAGAACAATACTTTTTATTTTTATTGTCTTTCTACTTTATTTTTCTTTTTTCTATTTTATTGTTTACTTTTTTAAAATATTGAGTATAATCATATAAACAACATTTAACTTGACTAACTCTAATTTTATAATACCTCATAAGAATCTCAGAATCATCAACAAATATATTAGTTGACTTTTGTGTGTGTGAAATTTAGTTACAAGATACGTGCATGCATCTCATTACATTACAAATGCTTTTTATCTCTTGATATCCACTGAAATTCCATTAATTGCTTGATTTTTTTTTTTTTGTAATATGCCAAACGCTAAGCTCAATAATTTAATAGTTGTACATTTTAGTAAATTAAAATTTTGCTTTTAAACATATTTTCAAGCTTCATTATCTGTGGATACAGCGCATAATAGTTTATTTAATATTATAACATTCATATAATCTTGTTTATTCACCACACTTTTTTTCACTTTGTTATTTCAGACAATAAGAAAATATTTTTTTTTTTTATGACATCTATTTAATTTTAGTATTTATGATGCAAACATATATTGATTATTCTACGTTAAAAAGTTACATACTTTAATTATTATTACTATTTTTATTTTTTTTATTTTTTAAATCAAATACAAACCCTATAAAAGACTTTCAAAACTAACTTCTTTTTTTCTGCGATTTTCTTCAACATTTGCTTTAGCTATAAATACTTACATTTAGTTAACAGTTTTTAAATTACTATATATTTGCTTAATAAAATATCTATCAAATCATGTTTAAAATGTAAAGTTTATTCATTAAAACTAAAAAAAATCTTCATTTGTTTTTCTTTTAAATAATTCATTAAGCTAGTTAATATGTAATTAAAATCTGCACTTTAATACGTAGTCTGTTTGAACCACGACACAACTTATTCTTTTTTAGAAGGTTTGTGATGATGGTATTTTAATTGTATTTATATATTGGACTTTAATTTTATTTCAATTTTCCAATTACATTCAACTGTTAATAATAGCACACAGGTAAGTATATGAACAATGTTTTGAGAGGTATTATTCTCCTCTCTTCAGGTGTTGCTGGCCTGACAAGTAACCCTACTAGCATAGGAATCGAGCCTGGACCCTTCGATTTTTGAATATTAAATTTTAAGATAAGCTTGTCTTAAAATTTAATATTCAAAAATCAATTCCTATGCTAGTGATATGATGTGATGTGATGTATGTGATGTATTTGGGTTCTCCTTAGATGAAGTCAAGAATATCTTAGCAATTATGCCCAGATAAACTTGTTAGCCATTTTATTCTCCATTCCCCACTCTTAAGTCTTCTCATATTCTGCCCCATCCCATTTCCACAACATAATCTTTGTCAACTCTATGGCCTTTATATCTAAATCCCCCTTATCTCTTCACAAACCCAACATAAAAACTAATAACTCGCTTTCTGTATAGTCACTTTGTTCATGTCTATTCTCCCATAACTTCATTATCTGTACCCGTTCTGCTTTCAAGCATTTACATTCAATCAACAGATGCCTAATATTTTCTATGCCTTCCTTACACAATTTGCACACTAAATTATCCATGGTTTTCCATTTACATGTATATTCTCTTGTTGCTAAAGATCCCATTCGAGCCTTAAATAATAAACTACTTTCCTTACTATTATCATAAATTAACTTGCATCCAATATTCCGTTTACTTCTATATATATTTAAACTCTTCTTACCCTCCATACTAGTTCTCCATCTCTACAACTCCCTATTTTTTATTAATGCTTCGATTCTTTTATCCCATTCCTTACCACTAAAACACTCAACAACCCTCCTAACACAATCATCCCACCTTTTATACAAGTATACTGATATAAATTCTTTATCCAAATCTTTCATATACCGCATTACCTTTCTCACCCATCTTGTTACCTGTCCTTTACTCATAACCCAATTGAACACTATTTTTGCTATTCTTTTACTATCCATAAACTGCAACCTACCAAACATTTTCATTTTACTTTTTGCATCTCTCATATAAAAACTTGACCATCCCATTTCTCCTTGAATTGCCTCCTTTACAGTCCACATCTCTGCATCTAATGCATGTCTTCCTACTTCCCTTTGTACTTTCTCTAAATAATCTAAAATCCTTTTACTAACACATAATGCATCATTACCATATGTTAACCCTGCTACTGCAACTCCCTTTCCATACTATTCTAGCTACATCATATTTATTATATGAAAATACTATTAGTTTCTTTACCAAACCCTTTCTTTTCTTTGCTTCATTTACCAATTTTTTCTCCCATTCATCCAAGCAATTTTTCTGATTACGTAAGATGATTTCCAAATACCTATATCTATCCACCACACTTAACTTTATATCCCCCAATAAAAATTCTACATCTTCTCTTTCTCCAGTATTAACGATCATTATATTTGATTTTTCTTCACTAAATTTAATCCCCATCTCTTTACCCACCCTTGCACATGTCATCAACATAATTTCCATATCCTCTCTTCTTTCTGCACACAAAAAGATATCATCTGCAAAAAAAGACCCAACAAAATATATACTCCCTTGCCACCTATTAATGGTATCTCTACCCCTCTTCCTAGTCTTTCTATTGCTTTCTCCATTTCACTCAAAAACAACAAAAACAAAATAAGTGACATAGAGCATCCTTGCTTTAATCCCACCCCATTTTTAACTTTAACTGATTCTATATCCCCTAACTGGTAAATATAATAATTATTTTCATATAATTTTTTAATAATATTTACTAAAGCTTCATCCATTCCCAAATTGACTAACCTTACCCATAATCTATTTCTATTTACTCTATCATATGCTTTCTCTATATCTATAAAACTCATATATAATGATCTACCTGAATTCCTACTCATCACCATAAGTTGTGTAACTACAAACAAACTATCTCCTATATGCCCTCCTTGCATTTTCCCCAGAACATTATTTTCTTCCATCCATATTACAACTCTTCCAGCTACCATATATGAGAAAACTTTATATAAAACTGATGTTACCACTATCGGTCTATAATTATTTAACTTTCTATGATCCTTACCTTTTCCTTTAAATAATAATCTTATTCTTGTATTACTCCAACTAACCGGAAAAACTGTCTTCTGTGCCATTTTATTAAAACATGATAATAACTTTGCTTTTGCTCTATGCCCTAAATTCATTACCATCTCTGCTGCCCATCCATCTAAACCTCTCACCTTTCCACTTTTCAATCTCTTCCCTGCCTCATTCAATTCATTTTTTGTGAACCTAATATTCCCATTACTAACTGCTTTCATTTTTTCTATCACTACTTCCTTCACATCTAACATCTTTTCTATATCCATTACATATCTATTTAAGATTCTCTCTACCTCTTCTCTAGAGCTACACTCTATTCTCTCATCATTTATTAATACTATCTCTCTTTCCCCTACATTTCTCCTTTTAATGAAATTCCAAAATTTTTTACTCCCATCTTTTCCACTTTTATTAATATCCTCCAACAATTTACTATTTAACTTCATCCTCTCTCTATAATTATCCATTTTAGCCAACTTCTTCTTTTCTAAGTACTTTCTCCATTTAGCTTTAATATCATTTTCACTTTCTTTGTTCTTAATAGCACACTTATATTCTCTGCATGCTTCTTTCCTCTCTTTTACACTTTTACTAACTCTCATTTTTTATTACTTTTATTCTTCTGCATATTCTCAACTAAAACCCTATTTGCCACTTTTTCTATTTCACCACACCAGTCTTTATACTCATCCCCATCCAACTACTCCATGGTTTCTTCAACTTTTATTTTATATTCTTCCAACTTATTCTTATCATTCACTCTCCATCCACATCTTTCACTATTATTTCTACCTTTATTTCTATCCTCCATCACATTACTAACCATTTCTATTACAATAAAATTATGATCACTATTACATATTCTCTCTTCATTATCAAACACCTTAATTTTCCATATTTTATTCATTTCCTCTTTCTCTACCAATACATAATCTATTGTGTGAAATACATTATTCCTAGACCATGTGTATTGTCCCTCATACATATTTGATAAATTCCCAATGCTTAAATTTACTTTTTGACAAAATTCCTTCAAAAACTGACCATTCTTATTATCTACATCATCAATTTCTTCAATATATTCATTCATATCCCCTATAACCATTATTCTCTTTCCCTTTTCTTTAAAAATGTGTATATCTTTAACTAGGCATTCATATATACTACTGTTCCACTCCATTACAGTTTGACTATCTCCAGTAGCTATATACACTACAGCCACCATCCATTCTTGTCTACCTAACCTTATTTCAAACCACAAATGCTCTTGACATTTAACAATATTTAAATATTAGTACAGTTACTGATGAGGCCAGCAACACCTGAAGAAGAGAAGAGAATAATACTTCTCAAAACATTGTGCATATACTAACTTGTGTGTTTTATTACTAACAATTGAATGTAATTGGAAAATTTAAATGAGGTTACATTTTTCTAAAGACATTCCATACTTAATATTAGGTAACTAAAATAATCTATTATAAAAATATTCTTTTTTACTCTTGTTAATATTTACAAAGTTTAATCATTAAATTGTAAAAATGTTTTCAAAGGAATCTTAACCATCCAAATTAAAACTTTTGTCTTTTTTTTTTCAACTAAAATAAAACCCGTAATTTTTATTAGCAAACAACATTCATCATATAAATTTACTTTGCACGGTTGATTTACATAATATTAGTTTTTTGGTGGGTAAAAGTTCTTGACTGAATTTTATTGAGGAAACAAGTAATATAGTGCGTTTCAAGTTTGTGTTTAATGTTTGAAAAGAGTGTTATGCAATGAAAACGTATTTTAAAAATTTAAATAATAAATATTTAATTTTTTTTTTGCTCTATGCACTAAGCATTACATATTAATGCACAAAATTATTTCTAGCACTGTTTAAACTTTTATTTATTTTATATGAGTATGTGTTGTAGAAATTGAAAATAATAATGATAATAAATTCTCAATTTGTGATTCTATATCTATCTGTTTGTGACAATGGTTTAATGTAGATGTCTTATTTATGATTAACAAATAAATTAAATTATATAAATAATTATTTTTTGTAATACTGTATTTTCAATTCCAAAGCTATGTTTAATACTTAAATTATTTTATTTATAGTTTTGTATATCCTTTATGAATGATCCCATCAGATATTGTGAAATTGTGAAATATAACCAGTTAATTTAATATTCAAATAATTTATAACTTTTATCATTTGAGTAAAAAAGCAAAATCAATGTGATTTGGTAATTTGATATTTCATTTCACTCAAAAAAATAGATAAATAAAGATGTTTTAAATAGTAAGCTTGTTAATTGGTAAAACAAATCTATTTAAGATAATAATGATTTTATAATGTTTACTAAATTATAAAATCTTACAATAAAGCTTTTACATTTTGGAGCATTAAAAGGTTTGAGAGTTTAAATAGAGAGTTCAGCACAAGAACAAAGCTATCAAAATATTCATTATATCATTCATGACTTACATTAAGTTAGAGAAATAATAACAAAGGATAAATAAGCAATAATATAAATCCTTTCCTGAAATATAAAAGTCTTTTAATGAGGGTAAGGTTATTAAAAAATCGGAAGAAAATGTTTTTAATTTTTCATCTAAACGACATGAAATCATTTCCAAATTTCAATATAATACTTTGAAATAGTACTCTCAAATATGATCCTATCCATGTTATTTAGAGGTGACCTTGAATCTTAACCTAATTTATTTTCCTCATTTATTTAAGCTTAGATAAAAATTAATTTCTAGTAATAACTTCCTTGGAAAGCTGTCTGATACTAGTTAGGAATAGTCAGCTTCCTTAGCAATAGCATTTTTTGTTAGTGAATATTGTGCTCCTGTTTGAAAAAAATGTTCTCATACTAAATTATTTGGATGTTCAAATATTACCATGAGAAATAATATGAGGATACTTAAATTTACTCTTTTGCAGTGGCTTCTTCTTTCACTATTCCTCCATTAAGTATCAGAAGAGAAATTGTCTTATATAAAATGTTTAAAAAATTGTTAAGCAGATCTGACTAGCCAATAACTCATAATAAAGTTTCATAATTTAAGATTCAACTTAAAATTCCTATTTTGGATGTTCAAATAAGAATTTATAATCAAGGAAATATAATGTAAACCATGGAATTGTTATGAGATTCGAAATAAATTTATTTTTTCAGATTCAACAATAGAGCCAGATGGATATGAAATGCAACTGGAGTCTCACCAGCAGATTAAGAACAAACCATAGCCATTGAGTTCATCTACTTCATAAATGAAATTTATCAGCCTCTGAACATTGTAAATATAGAAAATGCAAACTATGAATGATATTGTTAATAATGATTGAATTTATGGTTACAGTTGCAATATTAAAAGACTTAATAAAACCATTGAAGAATCTATCTCCTGGTTAGAATCTTTACAAGTTTCTTTATGATATCTTGTAATATTAATAATCAGCAATTAAACTAATGCACATGCACTTTGTGGATTTTTTAACTATAAATGAATACTCTTATTTTCCAAACACAAGATAAAGTCTTTGTAAAAAGATAGAATGAATCCATCTATCTTTTTTACTCAAACGTTTATGTATGGGCAAATCTTAGCGCTATATAAAAATAAATATCTTATTTATGATATCTTGTAAATAATTAGACTATCTAAATCCACATTTTAAATAATAAATAAATGGCTTAATAGGTTAGGTATTGAAATAAAATTACGAGACTGAATGTTTATTTTAAGTAATAGAATAAAACTGGAATTCTCGCAAAAACATGGAAATAAGTAATAAATTGCATATATTAAAACCCAAAGTATCTACTTTTGTATTAGATTTATTAATGGCAATATTGGATTCATCTCAAGAATCATTATTATTTGTAATTGTTTAAATAAAGATAATTAATTTGGAAGAAACTAGGAAATTTCCTACTTTAAATAATTTTAATTAATCTTAATATGTAAATTATCACTAATGATGATCAAATATTATTACTTGATCATAATACCTTATTATGACCAATTTATTAAGCCAAAATTAAATTAATATAATTTTTCTGTTTTTCTTTTTTTATAAAATGTAGACTCTTAATTAAAATCAAAAACAATTTAAATAACTTTTAAAAACTTTCCTTTCAATCTTCTATTTCCTATGACTATAATTATTTTGGGTAAATATTTTTAGTACAAAAAAAATGAACGTACCATCTTGGTTAGATCTTGAATGTATATAAAACAGTACATTTTATAGGTCATTAATTTTATAGATTGTTGATTGTTTTAAAATTGTCATATGATATTATGTCTGATTTTAAGTTATTATGAAATATGCCAGAATACAAAGTAATAACTAGCAATTTGTTTTATTTTTATCTGTTGGACAAGCAATTTGCAATTGATTTTCTTTTATCTTTCTTTTAAAATAATATGACATTGTAATGTACCCATTAAAGTTAAAATCTCATCATAAAGTTAATTACATATTTAAAATGTGTAATTTTAATAAGATAGTGATATTGTATTTATCTTTATATTTTAATAACAATGGGTTTTAATAGATGAAAAACAAATTATATTTTCATGAGTATGTGGGTCTAAATATATGTGTACACATTAATTTTAAAATTATAAATATTTATAAAGATAATGTTTGCTATTCAAAAAAAGATAATGTTTATAACATTGTTTTAAAAATAGACATCATGTGTTTTATTTTTATTTTGAAAGAAGACATTTGAAAGTCATTGTTATTTTTTTATATTTAAATATTCTTCTGCTGAATTCAGAGAAGACATATTGTTAGAATGCTGACTTATATTCAAATGATCTCAATAATCATTCAATGAAAATAAAAGTATAGATCCTGAATATATCCATACCAATGATATCTAGGATCAACAAACAAAGAATATAAATAAGCATGTGATTTTAAGTTGGGTCTCTTCTCTGATTGTTTTTTCTATAGGATTATCTCTAACAGTTTAATTAATATGATGCATTAAGTTTTAAATATTTTGTTTAAAAAGAAAATGATGTATATATATATATATATATTAAAATGTATCATATAAAAAGCAATATGATTAACTAAATAGAAAGTTTTTACATTTACTCCAAAGGAGAAGATGTAAATTTTTTAGGAATTTTGAGGCAACAACTGAAATATGATTTGCTATAGCATTCTGGAGAGAAAATTTTGAAATGCTTGTTTAAAAAAAATTAAAATGAATATATATACACATATATCTAGCATATATGAATACCAATGAACAAAATTAATAGTTTATCAAAAATTTAAAATAAAAGCAACTTGTTGGATGGAATAATTATTTTTTTAAAATGCTAAAGAAAAGATTGACCTAATATGTGTTTAATAATGCATTTTGTACCAACTGATGGAATAATTAAAAGTTAAAAAATTATTAATGAAGTGTTGACCATGTAAACCTATATACGTAACAATATATCAAGTGCTCATGAATTATTAATGTGCTAAGGATGAAATGATATCCATCTCAACAAATGGAATAATTAATAGTCAGAAACATTAATAAAGTAACCATAAAGATTAATATTTATATGCATCTGTTTTATATTGTACCAGTCGAAAAACCACCACCACCTGAACGCAAGTCAAATCCAAACTCAGCTGAACCAAACTGAATTCAAACCCAACTCACCAGCTCAGATTAGTAGAAATCGATGGCACAGTGCTATGTGCTAAAAAACTAGCTCAATGGTTGGTGAGGATCAGAGACCCCTGAACTACATTAATATCTGATAATAAACTGACTAAAATAATTTTAAATCGAATCATATGTAAATGTTCGGGTTGCCAACACAGACAGTGAGTATTAACATTAAAATAATTATAAAAGAATTAAGAACTAAGAAAACAAGTGTGTTTAGAAAATATTTAATAATAATAATTTGTTTTGTTTGAATTTTAAATAAAGATTAAATTAATTAATTCTAGTCCTTAAACAAAGTTTATAATTATAATACGAGTGGCGGTCCTTATTATATGCCAATGAATATTACGCAATATTTGAAAGTCTATGTCTATGCCCCCAAGAAGAAATAAAGGGCAGATAAAGGTATTCATTAGTAAAGAAAATTATTACTCTAATTTTATATGAAAGAATGTGATATTTATTTTCACATTCGCAAATCCATTCATGAAGAGCAAGATATGTATTTTAGGGCATAACTTTAATCTTTATTAGAAAACTTATTTTGAGATATAATGGAGAATTTGTTGGACTTTAATTGAAATCACTTCATCATGAATTACAAGCATCAGAGTGGGTTTTACCGGAACAGAGAGGCAACGGTGCTGATGAATTATGAGCTAGAAAGTGAAATTGAAAGACGATAGCTAGTCGATGATCGAAGTCCTATGGCGGCTTGCATCTGACAAGTCTTATGCCCTTTGACTAATATGAACAGGAGAGGAAGTGCTTTCTTCCTCGATAATTTAAAATAACAGAAATATTATCACCGACCAGCCTAATGGAGCGGAAGATTGCCCTACGTCAGCAATGTTGAAGATGATGACTTGACAGTCACTGTTTGAAAAATAAAACCCAATTATAGAATGCTCTACATGATGACTTGATCAAATTAATTAAAGTCGAACGAGCTTTTATATAAAACTATTTCAACGCATTTATAAATTATAGTAATTATGCCCCAAACATCGTGCCCTTCCTGAATCTTAATAAAAAATAACAGAAATTCGAATTAGAATATATTTAGTTGATTCCTTTATCAACCCTTTGCAGAATATTTTAACATTATATATATATGAGTAAATAAATATTAGTAAAACGAGAAAATAGCTGGGGCACAGATTAGAAATGGAGCTAATAATTTATTATTAGTTATCAAAATAGTAAACATTTAATAATTTTCTTTCAACTCGATAATTAATAGAACGTATAAATTTAGTTCTAAAGGGGCGAGAATTACTATTAGATTTATTATTATGTTATTTGCATAAAGCAAAGGAAACAAAGAAGATCATCGAGTTTAAGGATTATCGACATATAATTAAACATAAATGACATTAATAAATTACACATTAAATATATATAATATAATAAATGAACCACCATGTAAGAAGGGAAAGTTAAAGACTAGAGGTTGAGAGAATTTATATAATTTAAAAATAGCATAAATAAAAAGGGTTTCACAGAGTACTACATTTATAGAATGAAAAGAGCTCTTAAGGGAAGTATAAAATAAAGTTCAGAAACTGGCCAGAAGGTTTAAGGTTCATTATGGAAATATATTACCCATTTCTTCCGGGGCTGGTTCCCTTAGTTTACACGTCCGGGTTGGTAAAAATGTAGGCATGCATTTGGTCGATTACTTGAACAGTATTTTAATGAATTTTTACGATTTTAGCAGCATGATTGGTCTGGAAAGAATTTAGCAGCTCCATTGAAGATTTTTAGGGGACTTCAGAAACAATAGCCAGATTCCTGACATTTAGCCCCTTACCATGATAGGAACAATTTTTGAATTCATGATTTTGAACAGCACATAGCTTACTGACACATTTCTGCAACAAAGATGGTTTTTTCTCCAAACTTTTCAGAGCTATATATACTGTCCTCTGATGCCTTCAGGCTAGCGCTTCTTTCATTATCAATGTTTTTAGATTTACTGGTTGTTTTTAGATACATTCCTTCAATAAGGCTTTCAAACTCATTAACTTGAATTCATTTTCTAATTAATAAAACTTTAACTATTGTTTTTGGAAAGGGAAAATCTGAAAGCTTATCGAAAGAATGTAGCTTTTAATCATTAAAACTTTAACAAATTATTTAAAAATAAAATCAAACACTCCCGACGCAATGAAACTTTCGAACAATTATATATATTTAAATATTTACAAATATATATGCACAATCCATGCAGTGATAATATATAAATTCATGAATAATTCTATCATGAATTTATTAATACAATTAATCAATTTAAATCTGAAACTAGTTATCTGAATACACATTTATGAAATAAGTTATTCTTTATGGAAATTAGCATGGATTGAATGTATAAAGCCCCACTGCATCGGAAATTTAAGGTTAGTACTAGGGTTTGAAGTGGGCTTATGACTAGATGTTATGAAGCTAGGATCAAACTCAGATACGACTGCTTCATTTCTTTTCACTTCAAAAAAAAACAATGAAAAAAAATCTCTTTACTTATGTGTGATACATTTGTATAAGTGTACTCGACTAGTTGGTAGACTCTGGGAGAACAGCATCAGAGTGAATAATAGCATCTGTACTAACTACAAAATTATACAAGTCTCGTTGCGATCATTTTTTAAAATATTATCTAGCTTATAAATAGGTCTGTTAATCAAGTCTCATTTTTCCTATGGTCATGTCAGTCGGTCATCTGTATATATATATATCTGTCTTTTCATTTAATGGTTGTACTATTGTTTCCCTGGATCAGGTGGCCCATATGAGTTGAACTTTTGATGGTGATCGTAGTCTTGGTCCTTTCTTGTCAGTGTCAAATTCCCATAGTCTATTGCTGTTAGTAATTCTATGGCCTTTTCTGTGACTGAATGCACAAAAAAAATTCTTTAACATTATGTAAATGAGTGAGGGGGTTCCCTCCTGGGTCTTCTTTGAAAATTTGAGTCTGTATTGAGGATCCAGGAAATGGCATCTGTAAATTCCTCATACTAAGTTGAGGATTCATCATCCGTCCCATTTCTATTTTTGGTTTTATTTTACTAGTGGTCTGAACATCTTTTTCTTTCTGTATTTATATCAGCTTCTTCAACCATTTCTTGATTTGACTCATCTTCTCCACTGTCATTTTCTTTGCTATCAACAACTTCTTTTGGTATGGTCTGATCATCTTCATCATCTATTTTTGGGGCTTCATAAGGATTTATTTCTTGCTGATGCTTTATATTCTCTGGGTTTGAGTTGGTTTGGATGCCTCGTTCTTCCTCAAGCCTTAAAATCCTTTCCATCATCAACATCATTAGCTTCCTGTCTTCTCTCATTTCTCTGAGATCATATGTAAAGTGTCTCTTTCCATTTTTGAAAGTAAGTAAATAATATAAATTAACAATGTGAATCACAAACTTGTGGCACTTTTTCTCTGAATACTTAAATAATAACTTTTTCTTTAGTACAATTAATAAGGTCTCTGATGTATGGGCCCATTGTCCCTATCTTCACTAGCTGCTGCATATTATTTCCCCAATCTATATAATCTGCCTTTTTAGTTTAGTTTTAGTTTACCTACATTTTCTTGGTTAGCTCTTTCTATTAATTCTTTGAATGAGACATGTATTTTATTTAAAAAACTGTTAAAGATAAGAAAAACAAACATTACTCACTTTCCCTCTGTTCAACTGTTCTCCCATGTCTGAAAAAAAACTATACAGATGATTAGTGATATACAAATATTTATACATATATATTAGCAGGTATTACAAGTAATTCTCTGTATTGGACATATTTGGTTTTTATTATTTAGACAACTGACCCACTACTGTGCTGACAATCAAATTTGCTGACAAATTTATTTATATGGGTGCCAGTGAGCAAAATGAGATCAATAGGGCAATGAAATAACCCACACTGATCCCCAAACTACATATGACTGACTTAATTTTTGATAAAACAATTTGATTGATGAATATTTTATTATTTGTTAACAAATGACGTGTTCCTGACCTGAGTTTAAATATAGGAGTTCTAATATTATTTTCACTAAGCATGAGGCTTTCACATAAAAAAAATGTCAAAATTAATATTACACAAGACTTTTATTTGTTGATATCATTTTTAATCTTGCTAGCATGAAAGCGTGTAAACCATTTAAGCATTTTGCCAACTGCATCTGGCTGCTTAAGGTACACAAAAGGTCTTCACCTGCTTTGAGGTTACTCTAGAAATTATTCTTATTAAAGCATATTGTCACACTGCATCAGACTGCTTGACAGATAATCCCCAGTTTGAAGGTCTTCGCCTACTTTGAGGCTACTAAGAATATGCAGCAAACATTTAATATATGTGCTAGCAAGCAATACTTTGAAATTTAAAACTTTTAACATGATATCATATTGGATATTTTAAATCAAGACTGAGATAAACTAATTAATTTTGACACAGAAAAATATTTCATTTAATTTTACCCCTTGCTTTAATCTATAGACTCTTACTACTTTTTTAACGATAATTTTCCTACTGTCACGAATGCGTATAACACAAACATATAATATATATACTGATATAGTACATGTATAATTAATATATATATTTAAATAATTATTCTAACAGTACTATTACGGAATTTAACAAACAAATTCTATTACTGACTGAGCATTTAAAAAAATAATTTTGAAAACATTTAATTGTAAGAAAGAGAATTACAAAATGACATTTTAATTTATTAAATCATTTCAATTATGCATTATAAATCGCATAACTTTTCTTCAAATATATATGACATTCTACAAAAATATCACTTTCTACTGAAACATTTAATTTATCGAGATCTCAATTGACTGAGTAACTAAGATCATAATTACTATCTCCAGGGTGTGTGGGGTTTATTAAATTGAGCCCATATTGGGTGCCAAAAACATAACCATGTACCAGTCAAAAAACCACCACCATCTGAATGCAAGTCAAATCCAAACTCAGCTGAACCAAACTGAATTCAAACCCAACTCATCAGCTCAGATTAGTAGAAATTGATGGCACAGTGCTATCCACAAAAAAACTAGCTCAATGGTTGATGAGGATCAGAGACCCCTGAACTGACATTAATATCTGATAATAAACTGATTAAAATAATTTTAAATCGAATCATATGTATATGTTCGGGTTGCCAACACAGACAGCGAGTATTGACATTAAAATAATTATAAAAGAATTAAGAACTAAGAAACCAAGTGTGTTTAGAAAATATTTAATAATAATAATTTGTTTTGTTTGAATTTTAAATAAAGATTAAATTAATTAATTCTAGTCCTTAAACAAAGTTTATAATTATAATATGAGTGACGGTCCTTACTATATGCCAATAAATATTACGCAATATTTGAAAGTCTATGTCTATGCCCCCAACAAGAAATAAAGGGCAGATAAAGATATTCATTAGTAAAGAAAATTATTACTCTAATTTTATACGAAAGAATGTGATATTTATTTTCACATTCGCAAATCCATTCATGAAGAGCAAGATACATATTTTAGGGCATAACTTTAATCTTTATTAGAAAACTTATTTTGAGATATAATGGAGAATTTGTTGGACTTTAATTGAAATCACTTCTACACGAATTACGAGCATCAGAGCGGGCTTTACCGGAACAGAGAGGCAACGGTGCTGACGAATTATGAGCTAGAAAGTGAAATTGAAAGACGATAGCTAGTCGATGATTGAAGTCCTATGGCAGCTTGCATCTGACAAGTCTTATACCCTTTGACTAATATAAACAGGAGAGGAAGTGCTTTATTTTTCGATAATTTAAAATAACAGAAATATTATCACCGACCAGCCTAACGGAGTGGAAGATTGCCCTACGTCAGCAACATTGAAAATGATGACTTGACAGTCACTGTTTGAAAAATAAAACCCAATTATAGAATGCTCTACATGATGACTTGATCAAATTAATTAAAGTCGAATGAGCTTTTATATAAAACTATTTCAACGCATTTATAAATTATAGTAATTATGCCCCAAACATCGTGCCCTTCCTGAATCTTAATAAAAAATAACAGAAATCCGAATTAGAATATATTTAGTTGATTCCTTTATCAACCCTTTGCAGAATATTTTAACATTATATATATATGAGTAAATAAATATTAGTAAAACAAGAAAATAGCTGGGGCATAGATTAGAAACGGAGCTAATAATTTATTATTAGTTATCAAAATAGTAAACTTTTAATAATTTCTTTCGACTCGATGATTAATAGAACATATAAATTTAGTTCTAAAGGGGCGAGAATTACTATTAGATTTATTATTATGTTATTTGCATAAAGCAAAGGAAACAAAGGAGATCGAGTCGAAGGATTATTGGCATATAATTAAACATAAACGACATTAATAAATCACACATTAAATATATATAATATAATAAATGAACCGCCATGTAAGAAGGGAAAGTTAAAGACTAGAGGTTGAGAGAATTTATATAAATTTAAAAATAGCATAAATAAAAAGGGTTTCACAGAGTACTACATTTATAGAATGAAAAGAGCTCTTAAGGGAAGTGTAAAATAAAGTTTGGAAACTGACCAGAAGGTTTAAGGTTCATTATGGAAATATATTACCCATTTCTTCCAGGGCTGGTTCCCTTAGTTTACACGTCCGGGTTGGTAAAAATGTAGGCATGCATTCGGTCAATTACTTGAACAGTATTTTAATGAATTTTCATGATTTTAGCAGCATGATTGGTCTGGAAAGAATTTAGCAGCTCCATTGAAGATTTTTAGGGGACTTCAGGAACAATAGCCAGATTCCTGACATTTAGCCACTTACCATGATAGAAACAATTTTTGAATTCATGATTTTGAACAGCACATAGTTTACTGGCACTTTTCTATAAGAAAGATGTTTTTTCTCCAAACTTTTCAGAGCTATATATACTGTCCTCTGATGCCTTCAGGCTAGCGCTTATTTCATTATCAATGTTTTTATATTTACTAGTTGTTTTTAGATACATTCCTTCGATAAGGCTTTCAAACTCATTAACTTGAATTCATTTACTAATTAATAAAACTTTAACTATTGTTTTTGGAAAGGAAAAATCTGAAAGCTTATCAAAAGAATATAGCTTTTAATCATTAAAACTTTAACAAATTATTTAAAAATAAAATCAAACACTCCCAACGCAATGAAACTTTCGAACAATTATATATATTTAAGTATTTACAAATATATACTCACAATCCACGCAGTGATAATATATAAATTCATGAATAATTCTATCATGAATTTATTAATAGAATTAATCAATTTAAATCTGAAACTAGTTATTTCAATACACATTTATGAAATAAGTTATTCTTTATGGAAATTAGCATGGATTGAACGTATAAAGCCCCATTGCATTGGAAATTTAAGGTTAGTACTAGGGTTTGAAGTGGGCTTATGGCTAGATGTCATGAAGCTAGGATCGAACTCAGATCTGACTGCTTCAATATGTGTGCCAACAAATCAATAATTGATAAAGATATATGACAATGATTTCAAATGTGATAGTAATCATTTTAAAGGAATAATACACATTAATACTTTACCAGAAATTATTAATAACCAGTTAATAAATTAACTTTGAATGTTTTAAAGAAATACACTCTTCTTTTATTGAATCAGTTTGCTTCAGATATTGGATTCACTTGATAGATTTTTGGGAACTAAATGAAAACAAAGGAACTTATAGAGCAGTAGAATTCTTGGTAATAAATATTAATCACCATTTACACAGGTTGTTTGGTCTATTTATAACTTATCATGTAATTATTTGACTTTATATTAGTATTTAAAAAAGATTATTTAACATATACTTATGTGTGGTTGAATATATGAATGTGCACTTAACCAAAAAAAAAAAATTAATAGTTCTAAATTTTATATTTAATAATTATAATAAATTTTATTTAATAACTTGTTTGGGTTGTTTGGTGAAAGTTCAGTAGGCAAATTATAACAAGTTAATAATTTCCTGTATAATTTTATATATCATCTATTTGAAATTAATAGGCAAATAGATATTTTTTTTGTTTTTGAAAAGCATCACTTTGAAAATTTAAACAAAACAATATTATATAATTTGTCTGAAGGTTTGTAATGATGGTATATTATAATATTATATAATATCTTAATTTAAATTACCATAATATATTCAAATAAGCATTTATTTTATATAGCGTATGTTTACAATTGTATACATTCAAATATCAGCCTTTTAAGCTAATTGTGCATACTATATCTTGTATCTGAGAGAGTATTCATTTATTAGTAACACTTGCAAAGCATATGCCCAATTAGCTTAAAAGGCTGATATTTGAATGTGTACATAATATATTCAGTAATTTTCTATTGTTCACTTTGTAAATAAATTATTATTATTATTTATTAAATCCAAAATATGAGACTCATTTAAATTAATAAATATAAGATATAGCAATTATAATTTATAGTTTTATTAAGAACATAAACACATAAGATCTGATTAATAAAGTAATGTAAATCTTATTGTTATAATAAATCCAGTAATGAGTCAAAGCTAATCTAGTATTTTCATCTATGATCATTGGTATAAAAGTTATTAATAAATTCTTGAAATTAAATTTTGTATAACCATTAAACTTAATATTTTTATACATTCTGGAATACAATATAAATTTATCACATAGTAACAGAAGGATTTTTTATGAGTAAATCATAATCAACCATTATCAATACACTGCAGGATGAAGGTCTCTCTGAGTTCAATCCATCTTCTCTGATCTCTAGCATCTCTTCTCCACATCACCCTTATTTCATCCATCCATCTCACATATGGTCTCTTTCTGGGTCTTTTATAATATCTTGGAATCCAGTTTAAGATTTCAATTGTCCATCTATTATCATCTCTTCTAGAAATATGTCCAACCCAACTCCACTTCATTCTTAATTTTTTCAATGAGGTCAGTAACATGCATTTCTATTAAGTGCCCAGGTCTCAGATCCATAAGTGAGAACTGGTAAAACACATTTATTAAAAACCTTTCTTTAAATACCAATGTAATGTAATGGACACATATGCCATTACATTAATTTTTTTTCTAAAAATTAGTCATGAAAAATAAAAGTTCGCAAATAAAAACTTCTTTTTTAAGAATTAAAAATTGAAATTTAAAAATCAACTAAACTCTAATATATAAAATCGCACAGATAAAAAATTATTAAAAGAAAACTTTATTAAAAAAAAGAAAAAGTTTTAAAACTAAGTATTAAGAAAAAGACTTGAAAGATTTAAAGATAAAAACAATGTACAATAAATTTAATTAATTCTATTGTATAAAATGGAAATGATTATTTTAATTAGTAAAAGTAAATTAGCCCTTGGGCATTCCAAAATGTAGAAGTTAAAGGTCAGATAGGAGAGAAAAAACAATAGAAACTAATATCCAATAAAAGAAATCCCTCAGGAAATGGACCTCAATGAAAGGGTCATCATCATCATGATGTAATGTACACTCAATCCGAAAATTGATTATAAAAGGAAAGAGATGTGATTGAGAGAGGTGATATGTGTTAAGTCAGAGAGAGTTGGAGGAGAAGGGATTGAAAGATGCACTTTCAATCCTTCAGTTGTTCTAAAAAAATAAAACATCATTTTTTCATATTGTGGACTATAGGACATCTGGGCCCAGCAATTAAATACCAGCTACAATAAAGGACGAATGGTTAACTGCATACCGATCTCCTCATGACTTCGTGGGAATTAACACCTTCCAAATTACAGCAATTAGAAACTACAGACCTTTTCTAAAAACAGTAAGAACTATATAGTTAATGAACATTTTCAAAACAGTAAGAACTTTGATTCCAAAAACTTCTCAATATTTAAATAGAAGTAGAATTTCCTATCTGACTAAATTTTTTATTAATTATTTTATTGAATGTATTATTTGTTTGTTAAATCATTTCCATTAATTTATTTTCAGTTCTTTTAAGTTTTTGTTATAATTTTTTTTTTTTTTTTGTTAAACAACTTTAAAAAAAAATGTTAAATTTAAGTCGGGCGTGAATGGCTGCATAGACTCATAATGTTATGTTAGTTTAAGGGAGGGTAAATCTTAGGTTATTTGTTTCATGGTTAAATTGGGTCAATGGATGGATATATCGGTGTAATTAGTAAATGTAGTATGAGGTCTGCTACGTGCAGGATCACCCTATATGCCACATTCGGGCAAAATAAGTCCTTCTTATTGACCAATGAAGACAGATAGTATTCCCTGCTCCTTGGATCATCACTTTTTAGCCTATGGAATGGGATAGTAAGATGGAAAATGCAGTCCCTTCCTATGGAGTTTTTTTATTGCACTTCTCATCAGACAGATGTAGTATTCCTGTTCTGGATGAGAGTCAATGTCTTCTTTAACCATGCTGTTCAGATGTACATTCCTGACAGTATGGTAATTGTGCTGTCATATTCATGTTGCATTAAATACATCGATGTATCAGATGGATTGACATTAGTTTGACTGCGAACTTTTGGCCTAAGGTTAAATAAGGGATAGAATATTTTCTTTTCAAATGCAAATCTATATAGTCTATTCATACTCGACACTTTAATAAAATATTAAATTCATCTATGCGAACTTTCAAAATAAAATACAGTTAAATTGTGAATTAAAATCTAAGGTAAGTTTTAATGTTTTATAAAAAAAAATTTAAGTAAACATACTAAAATAATTTTAAATTATGTATATGTTTAATAAATGTTTGTGTATGTTATTACTGGCAGTGGCTTCTTTTATTTTTTATTTAATATTGAAAAATATTTCAAGAATTTATATTTTATAAATCTCTGCATCTCACTGAGCTAGTGGCATTGGGCTGATGGTCAGAATAAAATATATATAAAAAAATTTTTTCTTAACTTACATATCTGCCTACTATATAAATTTTCCACGTTCAAATGCCTGGTAGCACCCTGTACAGCAGATATGGTAAGACTCTAATATATCTGACCATTATAGTAAATATATTAATAAGTTTTAAATATTATTCCCATACAGATTTTTGATTATTTTATTAATAAAACCTGCTTAATCTTCACACATTTTTTTTTGCTGCAGATTTGATTTATTTAACTAGTACAGCATTACTCATTTTATCTATAATATTTATTTCATTACATCATTATATTATATAATTATTATTATTTTAAATTCTAATAATACAATTTATTGGACATATAAAGTACACAGCCCATATGATCAATTTATTCTATTATAGCTTTTAATATTCATTATGTTAATAGTTCATTATAATAAAGGATTAATTCAATCTTTTATTATTTTGATACTATTTCAGATTTAGTTTATTCAAAGACTTAGGCATTAATAAGAGTTAGCACCCTCATGTTCTTAAGATTGTATCACTATAAATTTGGTGTTTAAAGCTAGGACATGAATAGTTTTATTTCTTTTATCTCATTTTTTTATATACAGTTACAATTTTTGGCATCTTAGTTTATGAGCACAGCAAAGAATCTCTCTCATATCATGTTCATTTTATACCATTACAATATAGTCATTTGAATTGCAAATAAAGTTAATTGAAATTTAAAAATTTTTATAGTTATATTAGCAGCAAATTTATATTTTTAAAAAAATTAAAAAAGTTTAAAAGTAATTGACAGTATTTTTTATATTGTTTATTTAATAATTATTTAAACCAAAAGTTCTCTGTAAAAATTATAGAAATAATAATTTAATAAAAAAATGTATTTTAATTTCATGCTTTTATTTGAATAAATCCAGCAGGAAGTGAAATAAATTTGATTGGAATTCCTTTTTTTTTTAAAAAAGTTACAGTGGAGTTTATTCTGTAATGGTAAATAAATACGATGAATGTATAATTGTTTTTTTTTTTTGATAAGTTGATTTTTAAAAATGTCTTTATTCCATATATAAACATTTTAAGGCATTTCCCCCCTAAAAATAACAAAAATAATTTTTTTCATTGAGAGTAGAAAATTTCCTTGCTAGATTTGTTTTAATTAGTATTGCATTCTAATTATTTCCAATAGTATTAAGGAGGTATTGCAAAAAAAGTAGATTTCAAAATAAAAAACTTCAAATTTATTATTTTTTTCTAGATAGTCCTTTATAGATAACTTTCTTTTTATTAAAATATCAGAATTATATGTTAGATTTCTTTCAGTACAATCCTAATATATCCACCAATCACAAAGTGTGATTCTTCAGCTAATTAGATATGCAACAATTGGGTGTTTTTGTGATATTTTAAGGAGAGGAAGACTATTTTCTATAAAAAATAAAACATTCATTTTATAATAATTGATTTTGATAAAATTATTAAACTGAAGGAAAAAAAAGTGAAATCAATATCATTTTATTTTACAAAATTATAAAATAATTGATGAAATATATAGATCATTAATCCAATATTGTATTTTGTGTAATCCTTTTATTTTATATGTCTACAGACTAATAAATTAAAGAAAATAATGTAGATTTATGTTAATCCACTATTATTTAGTTATTATAAAGTATTAGTATGAAAATAGATTTTATGTGTGTATATATATATATATATGTGTGTGTGTGTGAATCCTTAACTACTCTTGAGCATATTCTACTTTTTTAACAAAAACATAAACTATCAACTAGATAAGTTTACACCCTGATATAATATATATATATACAGACTTAAATTTATATATAAGGAAATTGATAAATAGATGAAAGTAGTTGTAAAAAACAAAAGAAATCTAATATGAATTTAATAAAAACATCAACATAATCTTTAATCAGGCTAATATATTTATCTTCTTGTTTCACTGATCTCTTAAAAATGGCAACAAATAAGTCCTTAGTCTACTATTTTAGTCATTTACATACTTTTGTCCCATTTTTTCATCATTTATACCCAGTTATGAATAGCTTGCATGTTGTGCATAAATACCATTTTTACAATTAAAGTCAATCATTTACTGCCTATATATGACTTATGGGTGTATATATGTGCACACACACAAATATATATCATAAAAAAGTTATAAATCTTTCATAGAAATTATTGTTTCCAAAAGCCATTCTCCTCACACTACCATAATCATTTTCTGTAACATGAAGCAATTAACAGATGGTTAGCACAGTTTTATAATATTCACATACTTAGTCTATTTCTCAATTTTTATTTTAATTATTGAGGACAATGATATACTTATGCAGCTAGAAGCCATTTTAAATCCCTTTTTAATATTCAGGCTAATAGGATAAAATAAAAATCTTTCAGTTTTGAATTCAAAGCAACTCACCTACATAATTATATTAAGACTAAACCAAGAAAGTCATGTGATGTTTCATTAGTAGTAATAAATAAAATGATATAATTTGCTACATAAATGGAATTTTCTTATTTGTACAGTATTTTGTTTATATACAATCAGTCATTTTAAAATATTAGTTTGTTATTACTGCTGTTGCTAAAGAATTAAATCCAAATACATGAATAAAATAAAAAATCATATAAAACATTACAATACTAGCCAAACAACAACAACAACAAAATTTTATTAAAATTCTTCCACAACCATGGCTTCATCTATTAACAAATAGATCTTTTCAACCTTCCCATCACTCACTTCAAAAACTAACTTCCTTCATAAGATTGATGATCTCAGACTCAAGAAAAATTATCATCAGTTTCTTTTAATTTTCTTTTTAATTCACTTTTTTCATAAAAGATAACCTCTGCACTGTCAAATAATATTTTATGACCTAAATTCAGTACATGAACATACAAAGCTGAGCTATAATATCTATTTTTAACTCTACTCTTATGAACTTTAACTCTTTCATTAAGACTTAATTTACTTTGACCTTCTATAAATTTTACAACTGAAAGGAATCTTATAAATTACTTCAGAAATATATTTGTTATCAATTGACTATTTTGAACCATTTAGTAATGAATTTAAATGAAAGTCACCTGGAAGAAAGGCTTTGGTTTAAAGTCAGTATTAAATAGTTCAAAACAGTCAGTTGATAGCAAATATATTCTGGGATTAGTTTATAAGATTCCTTGCAGTTGTCATAATATTTATATAGGTCAAAGTAAATTAATTCTTAATGAAAGTTAAAGTTTATAAAAATAGACTTAAAAACAGATTTTGTTCATAAACTAAATACAGGTCATAAAATATTATTTGACAATACAGAGGTTGTCTTTAATGAAAAAAATGAATTAAAAAGAAGAGTAAAAGAAACTCCAGTGATAAATTTTCTTGGGTACTTGTGAATTTACCAGTTTAGGAAAAACAAAAGTAGTTTTTTGTTAAAATATATATTTTGGGGCATACAAAATGAGCAATGGTATTTAATATTTCCAGTGTTGTTGTTTTTTATTACTGTTATTTTAAAGAAAACAATTTTATAATAATATTTCCACTTTATTTGTTAATATTTTTTTTCTATTAACTAAAATTATTGTACTGGTAAATACACAGTGTCTTATTTTTTTAATAAATGCTAAGAATTGATTTTTTAAAAAGTTTATTATCGTTGCTTGAGAGATGACTACATCATGGTCGAAGAAAAGATAATACTTTAATTATCATACTGTATTTTTTTTTGTAATTTTTGAAAATGAAAATTATGTATTTAATACAATAGCTGTATTTGAAAAAATATGTGGATAAGATATGGATATAATAAACATCTATTAATAATGAGTAATTTCCAACTGGATTGCCTATTGTTCTTTTTAAGATTAGCAAATGTATTCTCTTCACAAAATTTTCTATCTCTCTATACCAGGGTTGAGTTGTTAGAATTACAGACAATATTTTTTCAATATTCAGGATTTTCATGACATTTTATGAATTGCTGAAAGCATGATAGGAGATGTTTTGCATTAAATGTTTAAAAGGAACATGATATTTTTTGAATATTTGAGATCTTTTTTTAAAAAATAATATACAGTATTTCATTTATATATAAAGCTGTTTATTAGCATATTTTGTTAGCTACTTTATATGTAACAAATGTGAATTGTTGAAATATATTATTAAAAATAGAAGTAAATTATATTTTGAGAATTAATAATGACAACAGATATTATATTGGCAGTCTCATATTGTAGCTTTTTGAGCTACAATTTATCGCACATTACTTTATCATTTTGTTTATGTCCTCATGCATACAACTTCATTATATATTTTTATCTGTAAAGCAATAATTAATTTTATCATTGGTATAAGATGCAATTAGCATAGTCAATGCTAATATTAAATATTAATTAATAATCAGTTAATAATAAACATTATTAGAAACAATTGTGAAATAAATAAATTAATGAATAATCATTATTATGGAATTAACATTACAAAAATAATTTTGAGGCATATAAATTGTATTTTATGGTTTATTCTTACAGAAAAAAAAAAGGCAACTTGGAAAGACAAAAATAAAGACAAACATCAATTGGGCATATAAATTTATTTATAGTATTGCGGTTTTGTTTTTTTTTAAAATTATTTTGTAAATAAGTGCCTATTAATTTATTAAAATTTAAAAAAAAAGTTTCTTGATTAAATCTTAATTCATGCCAAACTAATAATCAAGCCTTAATAATGATGGGAATGCTTTCTCTTCATTTTGTCCACTAAAAGAAATACCCAATTCATTATTTTTCATGAATTGGGTATTCTAATTGCAATAATTTTTTACTTTAATTTTCTAATCTAAATAAATTACTGACCATGATCTTACATTGTTCTGTGAAAAGATGTGTCCTTTTTTTTGTCATGAGGATCCATAGTATGCTTCCAGAATTTTTAAAAAATGTAGAATCTAAAGTCAAAGCATGGTTGGCAAAACTATTCAGTAACATTATTCATACAGAAACTATTTCAAAAATTGTGTCATAAAAGCAAAATCTATAATAGACTTAAAAAAACAACACATACGATCCAAAATAATCCCCAATATCATTATTAGGTATTTCCTATAAGACATTTGAAAGAATCATATTAACAAAAATATTGCCAATAATTAAGAAGCACTGATATCCAGCAAACTGGGTTTAGGCCACCTAAGTAGCTGCAGTGAACAAATTTTATCTTTAGCAATTTAAATTGAAAAAGGTTCTCAGAATAAATTAAAAAGTGAGGTTTTTTAATCAATCTAATCTCCACTTATGATTCTGTTCAGTTAAATAATCTTCTAAAAGTTTCTAAATCCATAAATAAAAAAAATCATTAATTCACTTGATAAAATGCTTTCCAGTAGAAAAATTCAAGTTATATAAAAATCATATTAGGTAAAAGAAATTATAGAATGGACTATTTTTAAAGTTTAATTCTTTTAACTATTTTATTTAATAAATTCATAAGTAATCTTTTAAAAACATAATGCATGCAATTCAATTATGCTGATGACATAGATTTGATTTAATGAAAGATATCCTTTCCTGAAATAGAGGTTACTCAATAAAGATATGAAAATTTGGGAATCATTTTCAAAGACTGGGATTTTATTCCTAACCCAACAAAGATAATATTCCTAAATTTTTATCTAAGCATAAGAATAACAACTAGTGATCTGAATATAATCTTTTGCAGTAATAAAATGAAATACAATCCTACCCCATGCTATTTAGAGTGATCTTGGACCATAACTTAACTTATTTTCTTCATTCATCTAAGGTTAGATCTAAAATAATTTCTAGGAATAATTCCTTGAAAAGATTGCTGACACAAATTAGGCTTGTGATATAAATAGTTTACAGACAAGTTCTTTAATATCAGTTTTTCTACTACTGAATATTATACTTCTATTTGAAGAAGTAAATCCCCACACTAAACTTCTGAATAGTCATTTAAATATTACCATAAGAAATATTATTGACTTAGACAAGTCTATTCCTTTGCAGTGGCTTTCTGTTCTTATTCCTCTGCCAGATAACAGAAGTAAAGTTGCCTCAGAAAAATTATAAAAAGCTAATAAGTAGATCAGATTTTTCCAATAATAAAAGATATAGTTTCACTACCTAAGACTCAAATCAAGATCTTTTTCTGTGTGTTAAATCAAGAATTTAGATAGGAGTATCCTTCTTCATAAAGGCACCTGGGTGTGAGAACTTTTTGGGTTTCTAAAATATACTTTTTTAAAGATAAAAATATCAATATTAAAAAAAAACATATATTGCATCATATATGCGTTTAATCATATGTTTTTTTTTTGGTCCATTATCAATCATACTAGAAATATTGCGATTTTTAGCAATTCTCTTCTCAGTACTTAATATATAGCAAATGCAGTTAAGCAATCTTCACACATGGTTGAGTGAAGATAATTCTTTATTGATTTTTATTTACTAAAAGAACTCTCTGCATTTGCTATAGTAACTAGCAACATAAAGAAAAATTTAATGCAGTTAGCACACTTGGAAAAATTCGTTATAATTATTATTTAATATATGTTGCAAAATATCTTGTGCATAAGTTACATCTTTTTCATTTAAGGTCAGTTCTCTTAATAAAACAATTTCCGGAACTAAGTCTCAGTTTATATCCTTGTTATAGAATTTCACAAAATTCTTTGGTCAATTTTTTAGTTCATTTTTTCCTCATGTTTTTATATTAGGTATATTTTTGAATCTCTCTTCTATTTGCTGAATAACAGTAACAATCATTCTCCAATACATGAGGGGTTAGAATGATTTAATGGTCAACATGAGTAGGATGACAACCATGGCACTAATGTGGGCTTTGAATGTTCCATCATCAGATTTTCAATGAAATGGATGGCTGAAGAATTATGGGTTAGAGTAGTTTGAAGCCTGCCCATTAAAGTATGAAGATTGGCTATCTTAATATAAAGTTGAGCACTGCTTGTTTATATGTGTGGAGATAGTAATCTGGACCAACTGATGATTGCTGGTTTAGCATGAAATACATATATTGGTGATTATTTATCTTTTCAACATGTGTATGATCAGGTGGGTCAACAATATGAAATGGCATGGAGAGCTGAGGGTCATTGAAAGTCTGAGTTCGAATCCCTTATATATTACATTATATATGTGCAGGTGTGTGTAAGCCTGTACAGTGTATTAATCTACTGAATCTTGTAATATTTCATCTTTTACTAATTAAAAATATTTTTCTTTTTCCAGTTCATTACCAAGAAATCATGTTCAATGTATTATTTTTGTTTCATCTAAAAATGCGTTAAATTTTTATCTAAAATGTTGGATTTCATTTTTAATTTTATTTACTAAATTAAAAGCAGAGTCAAGAATAATTGTTTTATTGATACTATTAATTTTTGACAATATTGTAATCCGTACTGATAAACTTAAAAATATATGGCAGTTTTAAATGTAATGAATCTAGTATATTTTGTCAGAGATTCCTGTTATCATTATTTGTATTGATAAGTTTTTCTAAAGCATTACAAGTTTGCTTAAATTGTGTATACAACTGTATTAACTGAATCTATTTTGGCTTCTCAATGACAATCACAATGCTTTAAGCATAATATTTAAATGATTTTGTATAATTTTTCACTCTTTTGTAGATACAGAAAATAAACGTTATAAGCATTGCAATATTCCAATTTTTTTTTTATTAATATACACTGCTAGATCTAGAAACACTATCACAAATTAGTAAATTAAAAGAATGTGATAAGCCAGGCACATAAATTGTATGAGTTTAAATTATTTATTTAGCATTGTTCACTTCTATATTTTCCCTTCATATTGCTACTGTTATTGTATGCTTGTCTCCCGTAGTTCATAACATCTAAATGAAGCTCACCTACTTTTTTAAAAGCATATTTGCTAGTTTTTTTTTTTTACCAATAGTATCAATTACTTCAATAAATCCTGTAACTAATTCATTAATGATTATTTTTTGTCTACAAATTTATATATTAATAATTATTGACCTTTCTTCCACGTGAGAAACATCAGGAGAACAATCCATTTGGATACTCTAATATGTAGCTCCTTTTGCAGCCCTCTAACTCCAAAATAATATGCGCTGAAGCTAATGATTGTAAAAGGAAGATTAAAGAGGTGTATTTTATCTCAAGAAAATGGACAAGTTAATTTACATACGCTTTTACATACATTATCATTTATCAATATCACAGCAATGATTTAAAGTCTATTTTGGCCATAAATATGAGGGACAAAACCTCGAAAGTACTAGGCCTGGATTAATTTACTTTAATTGTTTTTGTTACCACTAACAGCTTCTTCACCCAGCATGTTAAAGTGCTTGTATATACTATTATCTTTAATTTTATTAAGTACTTCATTACCTAAAGCAGCAACAAATTCCTCTTGTGATCTTTGTGCCAAATGGTGCAAGATTCTTTTTTCCAGATTTTAATTCTATTTATATGATCCATTAGCACAAGATCATATTTATTTTCATATTTATTTAACAGTTTGATTAAACTTAAAAAATTTCCATTACTTGGTGATATTATTTTATGAGATTCTTGAAATGGCAAATTATTATTTGATAAAAATAAAATCACATCTATGGTTTTTTAGAATAGTAGCTTAAAATGTTCTATTTCATTTATATTAATTTGATTTATCAATAGTGGAACATAAATTAAATTGTTTTAATAATTAATTTTAAGCAATAAAAGAATTAATGCAATTATCAAATATTTATTTATTTCACCATTGTTTCCAATAATTATTAATTAATATTTAATATTAGCATTGACTATGCTAATTGCATCTTATATCAATGATAATAATTAATTATTACTTTATAGATAAAATATATAATGAAGTCATATGTATGAGGACACAAACAAAATGATAAAGTAACATACATAAATTGTAGCTCTAAAAACTACAATATGAGACTGCCAAAATAATATTAGTTGTCATTATTAATGCTCAAAATATAATTTACATCTATTTTTAATAATACAGTATATTTCATCAATTCACATTTGTTACATATATAGTAGCTAACAAAATGTGCTAATAAATAGACTTATATATAAATATAATACAGTACTATTTTTTTTTAAAAAAAGGCTCAAATATTTAATAAATGTCACATGCTCCTCTTAAACATCCAAAGAATGACCTATCATGCTTTCAGCAATTCATAAAATGTCATGCAGATCTAAAACATTGAAAAAATATTGTCTGTAATTCTAATAACCTAATCTTGGTATAGAGAGACAGAAAAATTTGTGAAGAGAATACATTTGCTAATCTTAAAAAAAACAATAGGCAATCCAGTTGGAAATTTCTCATTATTAATAGATGTTTATTATATCCATATCTTATCCACATATTTTTTCAAATATCAGCTATTGTAATAAATAAATAATTTTCATTTTCAAAAAATTACAAAAAAAAAATTACAATATGGTAATTAAAGTATTATCTTTTCTTCCACCATGATGTAATTATCTCTCAAGCAATGATAATAAACTTTTTAAAAAATCAATTCTTATCATTTATTTAAAAAATGAGGCACTTGTGTATTTACTGATAAAATAACTTCAGTAAATAGGGAAAAAATGTCAATAAATAAATTGGTAATATTATAAAATTGTCTTTCTTTAAAACAATAGTAATAAAAAAACAACACTGAAAATATTAAATGCCATGCTTATTTTCAGACATTTTGATTTAGACAGTTACTGTATGCCTCTGAAAATGTATAATTTAAAAAAAAAAAAAAATTTCTTTACATCTTAAAAAGGTAAATTCAAAAGTATCTTGAATCTGAGGTCATCTCTCTCATGAAGACATTCTTTGATGTTAAAGGAGATTGGTTTTTGAAGTGAATGGTGGGAAGTTTATTTTGTTTTGTCTATGTAAGTTGTATGCATCTTGCTGAATTTCATTTGAAAAGGTCTACTTGTTAATAGATGGTCATTGGAAGAATTTTAGTAAAAAAAATTTTTTTGGCTAATGTTATACGATTTTCTATTTTATTTATCATTCTGGTATAGCTTTAGACAGTATTTAAAAAGTATGAAGTATAAAATCAAATTATTGATACATATAAATATACAACAGTTCCAAATTATTTATTTACAAATATATGTTTCAAAATAGATTTACAAATATATTTTACAGAAAATGTGCAAATTTTACTTTTAATAGTTTTAATTATAAAAATATTTTGTGTTTTTGAGTATACTATATATCAAAAGAGAATAGGTCACGCATTGGTGGTCGAGAGGTCAGCGACAGCTGCTTTGCAAGCAATTATTACTTGAAAATCCGTTAATATATTTTACAGATATTCTGAGATTACATTTTAATACGATGACAAGATTGTTTTTTTCTTACAATTTATATTATTGTTTTGTCTCTCTCTTTTTTTTGTTTTTAATTTATCACTTGACAGATAAACAATTTATTTAGATTTGCCACTCAAAATGCCACATGATTTTAAAATGTGATCATTAAAAATTAATTGAGCTTAAGAAAGTCTTTTATTAATTCACAAACTGTTTTTCGAATACAGTATAAATTTTTCAGTTAAAACAAAAGTTCATTTGATCTTTATTTAGAGTAAAGGAAAAATAAAATAATATTTTTGGATTTTTGTTTAAAAGTCACATTACTATTCATAAATGAAAAACAATTTGATTACAAGTATTGCTCAATATATATATTCCTTTATAATAAAACATTTTTTAAATTCTTAACTAAAAATAGAATTTAATCTTAGAATTTTTCCAAGATATTATGGATAAAGCAAATGATTTTCGTTTATTTACATTTCAAAAAATATTTTCTATTTGTTTATTAATAATAAAAAAATTTATTATTCTCTATTCATATTTAATAACCATTTCTAAAAATATTTGGCATATTCTTTTCAGAAACTAAAAATAGATGACAAATCTATATGAAATTCAATGCTTATTTGTCAAGATTTTTGTTACTTGTAAAGACAGACTTATATTAACATATATGTGAATTTTTAGCACTCTCCTAAGCAAATATGAATCTATAATATTGTAAGACTTTGGCCTTCCCCATTGCATATGTATTTCAGGTGAAACCATTCTTGAAAATAGGACAAAAAAAATTTGAACACCTGACAAATCTTGTAGAATTATTTATTTGAATCCTACTTTTATTGTAATGGATTAGACAAATGGGTAGGAGTACGATTATTTGAAGATGTATATTTTATTTATAATTGCACTACATTAGCCAACATTGTGTGTAATAAAGTGGGAGGGATATGTATTTCCCATGCTGGTTATATATAAAAAAGTTATTAACTATTTTATTAAATATATAACTTGAACTCAATTCTGAATTAATAATTAGTGTAATGATATTTATCAAACAATATATTCTTATTTTGGAAAGACCATATAGAAAAATTTTAAAACAAGGTTTATATTTCCTAATCATCATCACTCAGATTGAATTTCATTTTCTAGTAGATTTATTTGTAATCAGAATAAACCAAATAGACTCCTAGAGCATCACTACCTTTTACAAAAGACTATATAATAAAGTAGTATTCTCATGCCATAATATCATATATTAACATACTAACATATTCCCTACCCTATAGCATAAGCATGTCCAGGAACATAATCAAGCTATTTAAATATACATGAAAATAAGACAGAACTTTAATAAGAATGACATGGATAGTAACAAAATTATAAAGAACTGCAATGCCCAGCTTCATTAATTAATATAAACTGCTATACACAATTATTTATATGTTAACATCTACCATGTATATATATGTGTGTAAGGAAATTTAATGCAACAACTGTTTTGGAATCACACTGAAAACAAAAAGAAAATCAAGTACAAATTCCAATCAATATCTATTAGATAATAAAATATAATGAATAATAATAAGAAAAATATTTTATAAATTAGAAGAAAAAAAACAGTTTAGGTCAAAGTACAAAAAAATTTAGGTTCTAAATATATATAAAAAAATCTTACTGTAGATTTAGTAATTACTAAGCTTTCTGTCCATGTGCATTTCTAGGAGAATAGATCTGTCATTGTCATAGTAGTTTTTTAAATATTTTTTATGCCACTGTTGTTTTTTAATCACCTGGATATTATCTCTAACTTGGTCATCAATTTTTTCATACTGTATACTATTTCATTTGAGCAAGCCAGGACAATTTTTGAGTTGCAGCAACAAACTTTTATAAAGCTTTCAAACATAAAAAAAGCTGACTTTTATATCATCATTATCAACAGATTACTAATTATGATACATGGGTAACATCAATATACTGTGGAGAAATTGCATTTTGGAAATGTGGATAATACCCTGCTAGCTGTAATTAATCCATCTCCTTGAAATTTATCTTCATAGAAAAGTTTCCATCATAGCCAAAATAAATCAACACTAAAAAGTATTTTCTTATATATATATTTTTATAGATGTAGTTATTAGGCAGTTATAATTATTGTCAGTTTTGTATTTGTTTATCTTCTTCATTAACACAGACTTAGACACATTACAATTTTATATATTATCTAGGAATATTAAAAAATGAATACCTATATTTCAATGAATTTATGAATGAATAAATGTGAATACATCTTTCTGAATCAGTAAAATAATAAATTATACCAATCTTAATTTCTTATATATATATATGCCTTTTGATGCCTGACAATTTACCATGATTGCAAATTTTTGTATATAAACAACTGTCTTTTTTAAAGTTAAAGACAGATTGTTTTTCTGTTTTTTTTAGATCCCATAAACAGATTATCTTATAAAATCTTAATTAAATATCATTAATTATATTTTTTATTTAATTAGCATGGTTTTTTTTTTTAATTATATGTAAAGTGAATTTTACAGAAAGATTTTTCTGATTTTTTTTTTTTTTTTTAAATATGAACCACAATTTTATTTTTATTTTAAATTTCATATTTTTATATTTGATTTTTTTTAATATAAGATTTTTTTTTTATATATTCTATCCAAAAATATCAATATAAACCCATACAGGATTTTCTGAGATCTTAAACAATTTAATTGCACATATTAATTAAATCATAGGCTTTACATGAAACAATAAGCATATTTATTAATTTACAGAATTTTTACATTTACAAACATTTTAGTCATTTGAAACTCAAATATTTGAGTTAAATATTTATTAACTATTTAACCATGTATAACCATCATCAATAGAATAATATTTGTTTGATTTTAAGTTCATAGTTATTTTATTTAGTTTTTTTTTTAATTATTTGCTATAAAATTTTTAATTTTTTAAAAACTCCATCGAGTTGTTTTGTGACTTTGAATGAGTTCATTATTGGATAAGGTTGGAGTATCACAATATATTTAAGAAAGCCAATTATCTGATTTTTAAGTATAAAATAATTGTTTTTGGTCACTATTATGACTTTCAGTAGACATTTTCTAAAGCATAGATGGTTTTTCTTCCTAATATGGACATGTGTCTATTTATAAAATATATTAATTTGTATGCAAGATTTTCAGAAAAGTAGTTTTTCGCATATATAAATTCTAGCATGTTTGTCAACTATTCAAATATTTTAAACCATTAAACATCACATGATGGCACTACTGTATGGTGAGTTTAGCCTCTGTGTATTTAAATATTTGACTTACCTGATGAACTGTTTTTTGAAATGCATGTATATAAGGAATAAAATAACCTGATTTTTAATTGGATGTCGGCTATAATCTTATAAATTCACATTTGCTTGGATGTTCACTAAAAATCCTCATTTTACATTGGTTATATTCAGAAACAGCTTGCTGAAAAGAGGGGTCTGCATAAAATAAATATATCAATTGGCTTGGGCTTCTAAATTTAATTAATAAAATACCAACAATACTTATTGCAAGACCAATATTATATTTGGATAATATTTTTTGTTAATCAGAATAGTTACTGATTTGTGTAGAAGAGGTAATGTATATGAAGATAGAAACAAAAAATTAAAATTTATAAATGAATACAGTAAAGAAGCATTCATGCATTGCAAAACTTCTATTAAATAAATTTATGGTAAAGATATTAATGATGATGACTAGAAAGTGAAAATGGAATCATTTGATATGTTATGTAAGGCCCAGAATGTAATCACTGTTTCTAAAAAAATAAATTTTATAATTAAAAACAAAAATATATCCATGTTTCTTAAAGTTGTTGCAGTTTTAAGATTGTTTTTAAATTGCCAATGAGCAATATCAATGGAGACCATTTATTTTACATATCAAAATTGGTGGAAAAATATTTTCACTTTACTCTTTAGGAACAAAAATGGATATTCTAGAAACATTTTGTTTTGAGGATATTATTAATAGTTTTATAGATATCAAAATTAAAAAATCCAAAATTTAAATAAAACAATTTAATATAGATTTTTTTTTTCATTTTATAAATTTTTATAATCTCAGATTAATGATATAAATTAACTCAACTGTTAATTTTTGAAACAAATTACAAGTCTTTGTTTATATAAGGATCCCAAATTTCATTTGTCTGCTTAGAGCCAGAAAAGCCCTAGTTATATTTATAATACAGTTGTTATTTATTATATATATATAGTTTGTCACATATTTGCCTTTTTTAACAGAATTTACCATTAAGAATATATACTATACCCATAATATATTTTGAATAAAAGTTTTATGCCCTAATTTGTATATGCTTATGCAAAATATAAATAAAATTTATTCATCAAAAATCATAATAATACCAGTAGTATTGTAAATCAGTAAGGAGTTATAGTATTGAAGATAAATATTATAAATTTACTGTTTGACCAAAATAAAGTAAGATGACTTGTGTAAACTTTATTTAATACAAACTCTTCAAGATCAAAACAAAGGACTACTTCAGTGACTAAGTAATTGGTCAATATAGTTGTTGTTAGTGAAACTTGTCTTCCATGGAAAAGTAATTTAACTAAAACATGTGAACGATTACAAGTTATTTTGAAATCAGTCAGCAAAAGAAGAATGCATGCAGTTGAATTTGGTGCAGTCTAATTTAGTCTCTTCTATTCTTAGACATTACTAATTGTATAATTGAAAAGCTAATGATATTAAAATTTATGTTCATTTTATTAATGTCTATATTCCAAACTTAGATTCAGAAAAAGAAAGTAGTATTATTGAAGCAATACCATTTAAAAGATCAAAAATTTCTTCTTGGAGGCTTTATTTTATGTGTTGGGATAAATAGTAGATTTTCCCCAAAAGTTATTGGAAAATAATGGCATTGGTATTGTAAAAGTAAAGTTGATCTGTTGATATTGAATTTTTGCAGAATACGTAAATTGATGATCACAAATATTTTATTTTGGAAGAAAAACTGCTATAAACAAACTTTGATGCATAGATGCTCAAAAATGATGGTATTTAATAGATTACATTATAATTGGAATTCAGAATACATATTATTTGAACATTTACAAGTGCAGATTGTTGGTTCAATCATAGATTAGTATACTCCAAGATTAAACAGATAAATTAATTAAAAACTGATCATATTCCAATCATATTACAAAAAATGAAAAATATTTTTGTAGTGTAATTTTTACTACATCAATTTTATGCAAGGTAGGAAGTGGAATCTATCTACTTTTACAAAAAAAAAATTGTATTTGTTCTTTAGCAGCATCTGTGATACATACTAAATTTCAATAGCTATTAAACACTAAAATTGCCAATGTGGACCTCCAGAATTGTCATTTACTGAAGCATAGAAATGTCTTAAGAAGTGTGTTATGGATATAAGTAAATCTTTTTGGGTACACAAAAAGGAAGAAGTGTGACTGATTTTCTGATAATGATCTTATTAGTAGTAATTTGATTAAAAGAAAACAAATGGCATTTTTTGCTTAGAAGAATAATAAATATAAAAAAAAAAGATAAAGAAATTCTTTTAACATTTTTTCTTTTCAAATTTTGTTTTTTTATTATTGTTATTTTATGAAACATTGTTTAATTTTAGTTTTCCTCCAACATTTCAACATATTATGGTTATTGTCAAGGATTAATTATTTCTATAATACATATTTTAAATATATGTTTACAAAGAAAAAGTTAAAGAATTTTTTTTTTTTTTAAATTTTTAAATATTTTAATCGACCAGACCATATTTATAAAGAATGTAGTAAAATGATTATTATTGCTTTTATTAAATAATAAAAAATTAAACATGGATCTTTATAATAAAAATAGATATCTGAAGACAGAAGTTCAGTGACTGACTAGAAGGCTTAAAAATGATTGGTGGATTGAAACTTCCAAGAAGATATAGGCATTTGCTGACCATGTTCATTCTAAATCTCTTTTTAATGCACTGAAAGCAACATAAAGAGCTGAACTCTCTTATTTGATGACAAGGATATTTTAAATAAATGGAAGAAATATTTTAATTATTTTTTGAATGATGATACAAGAATTGAGATGATGACTTTTGATAATATATCCATTTTATCTTATTTAAATTTAGACAAGGCTTAGTGAAGTTAAAAAAGCTTTTTGTAATCTTAAAAATGGAATTGCTGCAATAACTGATGAACTATCTAATTGTGGTCATTATTCACTAGCTTCAAAAATATTGGATTTTTTTTAAGGAATATATGGACCAATGAAGTTGAACCATCGTAACTTAATGATGTTTTTATTGCTCCAATTTAAAAAAATAAAGAGAATAGATAAGATTGAGTAATTATTGTCGAATACCATTATTATCCACTACAGTGAAGATATGTTCAAGAATTGTGACTGGATTATTTTCATTCATTGATGAATGGTTTTTAGAGACTCAATGTGATTTTAGAGAATCAAGAAATACTATAAATATGATTTTTGATGCCATACAAATGCAAGAAAAATGCTGGGAACAAAAGAGTGATTTATATATTGTTTGTATTAATTTGATTGAGGCTTTTGATTTAATTAACCAAACAGGTTTATGTCATTGTTTGAAATTAATTGGTTGTCCATTAAAATTTATTTGTATTTTAAATTCTACATGATGGAATAAAGTGAAGTATTATTACTATAAGTGAAAAATATATTTGAAATAAAAACTGATGTCAAACAAGTATATGTACTTGCTCCAATATTGTTTTTAATTTATATGGCAGTTATTTTTAAAACTGTTTACAGACAGCTTAAGTAAATAGGGATTAAGATGTGATAGAGGTTTGATGGTGGAATTTTTCAATTTAAATAGATTAAAAGCAAAAACAAGAATTTTGATTTCTTGAATTTTGGATTTCCGTATGTGACTGGGTTATTTTTATATGTTTTTCTAGTTCAAAAGATGATTTACAGAATATACTTAATGTTTTCAAGGCAACATTTAAAGTCTTTGGTTTAATAATTAATGTTCAAAAAAATTCAAGTTCTTTATCAATTAATGATGGAAGAAAAGTTCTCAATAATTTTTGGCTTGGATAATGTCAACTTGAGAATATAAACCAATTGAAATATTTTGGTAGTTTTATAAATAGAAAAGTGAAATTAGATATTGAGATTTAACACAGACTCCAATATGTTGCTGCTTAATTAAAAGACACTGTATTTTGTCAAAGAAAAATAACTACTGCAACTAGTTATTTAACTAATTTATTGTATGGAAGTGAAACTTGGACACCCTATTGCATAATATAAAAATATTAAAAAAGCTTCATTTAAGGATGCTCCATAAAATTTTAATGTTACAATGGCAAACTCATAAAATTGATCAATATGTTCTTCAACTTTCTGGATGTGATTCCATAAAGTCAATTATTATAAAATAACTCCTTCATGGATTTGGATATATACAATAAAATAACAATTTAAGACTTTCTAAAATGATGTTTTACAATGAACCTTGATCATGGTTTTTATGGGAGAAGTAGCCCCCATATATAAGGATTATCTCAAAGATATTGATTGTTTCCATTGGAAGATGTCAGAATAGGATATATCAGAGAGCTACAATAAGATGTGATGTTGAATTATTTCAGAAAAAAGTTTTCTACTGAAGAAATTAAGCAAGCAAAAAAATGGACTAATATGTTCAATATGTGGATGTATTTGTATTTCACTGATTGGTTTATATAACCATTGCAAAACTCATTTCTAGACAATTATTTTCCTTTCTTTTCTTTTCTTGAAGTTAGAGTGGCCCCACATTCATTTATAAATGGTTTATATATGTATACACATTTAGATAAAAATAACAATACTAAATCATATGATATTAAATATCATTTTAATTTAAAGCAAAAAATTATACTGTTAAAAAAAGTGATTATGTTATAGGTCTTATATTGTTATTGGTGAAGACAATTGCATCTTGCTTTCAAGCATCCATTAAAATAGAAATTTCAGCTCAGGAAAGCATTATGGTTAATTCATGATTAGCAAAGAAGTATTACAAACAGCTCAGACAATCTTCATTTTAATCTGATAAATGAACAAGAAATTTATATGTGGATCATACTCATGGTAATATCAACTAATTTCTATTTGAAGACTTAGCTAATGATGCTTTAACTTCTACCAATGTAGGTTACATCTTAATGATAATGCAAATTTAATCTTTGCATTAGTGTTTATCAATTTGGGGTGTGCATTTTGAAAAGCCATCTCATGCCTATCTGGTTGTTTGTACTTATGGGCTTCATTATTCATATCAGTTCATTATAGATGCAGTTTGTTTCTGTTGTTTCAATTATAAAATTTAAAATTATTATATTCTTCTAAATGTAAACATTTTTATAGAAAACTTTGCTGTAATTTAAATTTCTTTCTTTTCAAAATGAAAGTTTTAAAATTATTTTAAAAGTAATATAGGCAAACTAATCATCTAATTTGAATACTTGTACTAAATATTTATTTACTTTTTAAAATTAAAAACTTGACTGGAACAGAAGTACGTATTTATATATAACTCTATAATTTTCCTTCTTTTCTTTATATATTCTAGGAATAACGTTAATAAGCTAATACAAGAAAAGATTTCATTCTATTAGACAATTAAATAAATAATTTGCTGAGCGTTGGTTTCGACCCGGAGGAGAGAAGTCATTGTGAGGGGTCATGACAAGCTGAAGTGCTATGATTATAACCCCCATGGTCAAAAGCAATGCTTGGCACCAGTTGGACTGACAAACTGATTATGATTATGACCCCCACCCCAGATCAAAAGCAATATTCAGTATCATTTGGACTGACAAGCTGAAGTGCTATGATTATGAGCCCCCCCCCCCCGTCGAAAGCAATGCACAGCAAATTATTTATTTAATTGTCTAACAGAATGTAATCTTTTTACATTAATATTAAAGTTATTCATAGAAATATTTATATATAATTCAATTTACACAATATTTTTAATATGCTTTTAAAACTGGTGCACACATATCTGAAAGGAATCACAATGCAATAGTTGTCATACTTATGATCTGAATTCAAATTATAGATTTGTAAGCTTGAAATTTTTCAAAAAACTTGAAATTATTCTTATAACCGATCTCAATAATAATCCATTATTAATAAGTAAAAAGATATCTAATGATTCTTAGATGAAGGGTAAAATAAGAATGAAACACTGCTTAAATCCTCACTATTTTGCAATTGGAATGTCTGGTGAATATTGCCTTCTCCTTTATCATTTCTTACAAGTGGCTGTTGAAGAGACCCTTACCCTGTAGTGGGTTATTTAAAGGCAATTTTTTTCATTATAGTTGTATCAATAAATATTCAAGTTAATAATATCTTATGAAGATTTTTCCCATTTGTAATTTGTTAATACTTCCAATCAAATAATTTGATTTATTTCCTTACTGAGAAACATATGCAAGCTCTAAGAAACTGTTTTTGTCAAGATTGGCTTAAGTAAAAGATGAACCAATCATATCTTACTGTTGATGTAAAAACTGTATCAAACTTTAAGTTCCTGGATTTTTGCCCACAAAAGACATCAAAATTTATTTTACATCCAAAAAACACCAACAGTTTACAGTAAAATTATATACTTACACCTGATAGCCGCTCCACTAAGTTTTATTCAACCATGGCACTATGATAAAGTTCTAGACATAAAATGCTTTCAAATGCTGTATACTCCCTTTAGAATTATATCTTCTTCTTCTTCCACAGCTTGATTAATCCCACATCAAGTGGGGTCGCTGGTGCGGATCAATCTTCTCCAGGCTACTCGATCTAAAGTCATTTCCTCCCTAAGTGACATCTCCTGCAAGTCCTTTCTCACTCGATCAATCCATCTAATCTTAGGTCTACCCCTGGGTCTTTTCCCCGGTGGTTCCATCTCCAAAATCTTCCTTTCAATCTAATTTTCTTCTCTTCTCTTAACATGACCAAACCACCTCAACCTTGATTCTTTCATTTTTTCACTGATCATTCTCACTCTCATATTTTCTCGAATTATTTAATTTTTCACGTTGTCCTTTCTAGTGAGGCCCGAGGCAAACCTAAGCATTCTCATTTCTGTTACACATTGCTTGTCTTCTATTTTCTTAGTGATTGGCCATGTTTCTGCACCATAAATCAGTGCCAGACGCACCACAGTTTTATATACTTTTCCTTTCAATCTTGCACCTATCCTCCTATCGCAGAGTATCCCAGAGACCCTTCTCCAATTACTCCAACCAGCTTGAGTTCTCCCAACAACTTCTCCATCCAGTGATCCATCTTTATTCATCCAGGCCCCAAGATATTTAAATTTTTCAGCCTCAACTTCTTTCCCCCTAACAAAATGCTTCCTCCACCATTACCACAGAAGAGCACTTCAGTTTTATTTCTGCTAATTCTCATTCCTCCTTCCTCCAGTGCTTTCCTCCACTCTTCTATCCTATCCTGAGCTTCCTTGATGCTTTGAGTTGCAATCACTATATCATCAGCATACATCATGTTCCAGGGTGCTTCCCTACGAATATCCTCTGTTAGAGCATCAATAACGATATTAAATAGTAGGGGACTCAGGGCTGATCCCTGATGCACACCCACTTTCACCTGAAATGAGTCTGTTTCTCCTGAACTACATCTCACACTGGTTTGACAGCCTTGATACATATCTTGGATCAGACGAATGTATTTTTCCTGAACCAGCTTTTTCCTTAGGCATCTCCAAAGTTCATCTCTAGGTACTCTATCAAATGCTTTTTCCAAATCAATGAATATTAGAACAATTTCTTGGTTGACTTCTCTATGTTTTTCTATAAGTTGCTGCAGTGCAAAAATTGCATCTGTGGTTCCTCTACCTGGCATAAAACCAAACTGTTCTTCACTGATGTCTATTTCCTGCCGTAGCCTATTTGCTATTATTCTCTCCCATATTTTCATTGTGTGGCTCATCAGCTTTATTCCTCAATAATTACTACATTCTAGAATATCTCCCTTATTCTTATAGATTGGAACCAAAATGCTTCTCCTCCATTCATCTGGCATTTTCTCCGTGATCATGATGTTATTAAAAAGTTTGGTCAGAAAGGTGATTCCCTCTTCTCCCATTACCTTCCATACCTCTACAGGGATGTTATCTGGACCCACCAATTTCCCACATTTCATTCTTCTGACTGCTTGTCTAACTTCTTCCCTACTGATCTTTAAAGCTGGGCCCAAATTTGGAGTCCCAAATCCCTTGTCAATCCGAAAGTTTTCTTCATTTAGTAGGTGCTCATAATATTGCTGCCATCTAGCTATGATTTCATTCTTGCCACACAACACCTTATTGTTAGAGTCTTTTATTCTATTTGCTTGGTAAGTATCTTTACCACTCTTATCTTGTTGTTTTGCAATACGCAAAATCTTCTTAACTCCTTCTTTCTCTAAACTTTCATATAAATCTGAGTATGCGTCAAACTTGGCTTTGGCAACAGCTTTCTTTGCTTCTTTCTTTGCTATATTATATTTGACCCTACTACTTTCCCCTCCATCTTTGTCCCACTCCTTTTTGGCTATTTTCTTATTCCCAATTTTTTCCTGCACTTCTGCATTCCACCACCAAGTCTCTTTATTCTCTTTTATCACACCCAATGTTTGGCCAAGAACTTGATCCCCAATTACACAGATGTTGTTTGCAGTACTTGTCCAAAGATCTTCCCCTTCTTCTTTGTCTTCAACCTTCATCAATTCATCAACAAATTGCTTTCTGTAGGCATCAACCTCAAGTTTCCACCATTTGGTCTTGATGATACCTCTTCTAGGATTTATTTTAATTCCTGTAAGATTAGCATGACATAGTAAAAGTCTGTGCTGTTGACCCATAGCTTCTACTGGAATAACCTTGCAATCCTGTATATCTTTTAGGCCAATTCGTCTATACATAATATAGTCAATTTGGGATTCTCGTCCCCCACTCATGTAAGTTATCTTTTGATTTGGGGGTTTCTTGAAGAAGGTGTTCAATAATGCCATATCCATTGAAACAGCAAAATCAATTATTCTATCTCCCTCTTTATTTCTTTCCCCAATTCCCTGATTTCCCAGGATTCTTTCCAACCCACCATTTTCTCTGCCCACATGTCCATTCAAATCTCCACAAAGGAAGACCTTATCTGTTTGTTGAATTGAGCCCCAAATATCATCCATCTCACCCCAAAACTTATCTTTCTCATCCTCATCACATCCTGACTGTGGAGCATATGCACTAATCACAGTAATCACACAACTCTCCAAGTCAATTCTCATTGAGATAATCCTGTCATTATACCGGGTAACTTCCAATACCCTATGTTTCAAATTTGAGCTCAGTATAATTCCAACCCCATTTCTTTTAGAATCACTACCACAATAGAACAACTTGAAGCCATTTCCCAGTTCCCTTGCCTTTTGGCCTTTCCACCTTGTTTCCTGAACTGCCACAATGTCCACTTTTCTTCTTATCATCATGTCCACAAGCTCACTACCTTTCCCAGTCATGGTGCCAACATTGAGAGTACCGACAGTCAACCTGACCGAACAACCCCTCATCCTTCCTTCACTACTCAACCTCCTTTTCCTTTGAGCAATCTTCTTTAACCGTATCCGCTCACGATATGGTAGCCCTTGTCCGCTTCTCGGTGGAGTCAGGCGAGGCCCCAACGCGTCGCTTACAGGGTACGCCCTAGCAAGATCTCTATCTGAATTTTTCCACATCATGTAGTTTGAGTGGCAAGGTCCTGGTTTTATAGCCGCATGCCCTTGCTGCCACCAACCCATCATGGGCAACCCCAGATGGGAAACCAGCATCTTTCTAGGTATTTGCAGTGCTATGGCCATTAAAGATGCTGCATCCATGCCCATAGATCTCTGGAACCAAGCCATTCCGATATCTTCATCTTCTGCCTTGGGCCAGTAATGATAATGCTGCTTTCTCCATTACCATGGCCATGGCCTCTGGGTATGGCACCAGAAACTCACCTTGGCACAATGTTATCATTGGGTTTATGTGGTATTTAGCTGGAAACATAAGGAGCCACCCTTATGATCCCCCACACCCTATTAACATTGCCGCTGTTGGTTCAGGACTGCTTATTTGCCTAAATGCTTATTCACAGCTGACCCCCATATCTGGGGGCCATTCCCCTATCCACCACCTGGGGACCTGCCTGGTAGCAGTTACAGCTCTGCCTCAGGTCCCTTTAGAATTATATCTAATTCATGAAATTCCCAAAAAAATTAAAACATATTATAATAGTGTTTACAACATTTCTTTTTGCTATAAATGTGATTTGGTAAACTAGCAGTTTTACAAACTGTCGAAAAGAAATCAAGATTTAGCTGTCATAATTAAGTTATCCTTGAATATGATATAAATGGATGCTTATCTTAAATTTATTACAAAAATTCAGAGTTGAAACTTAACTACATATCATAGAAGTATATAAATAAAATATGAAATGAAACTCTAATATAGTATAGATACTTGATAAGTTTTGTAGATAATATAATCAGGAAATATATTAATATTATAGCAAGTTGAGATAAGTATTAAGTTAGAAAAAACTTTTAGTTGAGATGGGAATCTTAATGGCCATAAAAAGATAGAATGTATTAGAGTGGATTAGTAATTCAGGAAGAGACTTTATATGATATAAATTTGATAATGGAGTTTTTAATTTGAATCAATTTAAAACCTAAATGGCAACTTAGTACTCATTTTTTGAATACCTGCAGTGACTATTGATAAAATCCATGGAGTTTTATTATTATTGTTAAATCAATAAAATTTATAGAGAGATTGAAAAATGGAATCTATGTTATATAGAAATTTGTGTCAGACTGCAGCTATGAATTTTTTAACATATCTATATTCATATGTGGTGCAAAATTCCCTTTAGCAGTTGATGTATGTCTTATTGTTAATATTCATCTTAATTTATAGATACTATCAATGTTGAATAATCCTTATTCCTTTTGGTTTTACAAAGTCATGGGCTTGAAGTCATATAGAAGTGCTTGCAAAATCCATCATCTATAAGAGTAAATAAATTTAATGCATCTGGGTTGCTATGGCCTCTAAATAATATGTTGCTAAGCAATCTTTACTGTACTCATTCTACCTATTTTAATGTTGGAACACATTACTAAATAATCAGCATTATTGGATCACTATGTTAAGGGATTCTTTTTATTCCTGCATAAATACTATATCTTGGATTGAAGAGGAGAGTATTCATTTATTTAACACTCTCAAAAGGCGTGTGCTCAATTAGCTTGAAAGGCTGATATTGGAATGAAATATAATTGCAAGTATGGAGCTAGATAAAATATTTGCTTATTTACTCATAATTAAGTTTCAGTAAGAATGACATTTAGTAAATTCTAAGTAATTACACCGATGTCATTCAGTCAAAAAACATCGTAAATAGTAATTTAAAGTATCTACTCATGCTCTCTTCAACAGTTCTTCAGATTTGCTCATATAAAAGAATTTGAGTCATGGGAATGAGGGATTCTTTTTATTCCTGCATAAATACTATATCTTGGATTGAAGAGGAGAGTATTTATTTATTTAACACTCTCAAAAGGCACATGCTCAATTATTGGAATGAAATTATATACTTGTTGTAAGAAAATAAGTTTCAATGAATAGAGATGGAAAGCATTCAACAAATTGTAAGATCATTTGATCATTTACTAATTGTTATACATTTATTTTTTTAGATGATTTATAAATCAGATTAATAAAAAATGTGATTAGTTGTATAGGGACAATACTATCACACACTATAAAGATTACTTTGGGCATTAATTGTAGATGATTTCATAAGATAGAAGTATTCATTTTCTTAGGGATTCACAATATCAAGCAATTTCAGAATAATACATCCATCAATCTATGAAGAGATGAATAATCATTTTATCATAAAAATTATCATAAAATCTTAGTGATAACTGAAAATAAGTATAACATAAGCACTGTTGCCAGTTTAGATAATTCAGGAGTAAAAATATAAAGAAGGTAAAAGCCAAAATCTCTTAAAATAAACAATCAAACACACATCTGAAGAAAATAGACTATTTATTCATTCAATAAAATTATTTAGTATATCTTCAGAGAAGTTTTTGTATAATAAGGATTATTGTTTTTCTGATGGATTGTAATGATAGTGTTTTAATAGTATTACATGTTGGACTATTTCCATCATCTCATATGAGTATTGAATGTCTTTAGAAAAATTTAACTTTATTTAAATATTCCAAATATATTCAACTGTTAGTAATAGCACACAGGTTAGTATATGCACAATGTTTTGAAGGTATTATTCTACCTTCTTTCTTAGGTGATATTGGCCTAACCAGTGACAGTACTAACATGGGAATCCAAACCTGGACCTTTGGATTCTTGAATATTGTATTTTAAGATAATGTTTTAATCAACTGAGCCATTCTGCCAAAGACATTATTCCATATTAATAAAATAACAGAATGGTTTTGTGCTCAGGAGATCAAAAGATGCTTGAGTATTGGATATGACAAAGGTGAGAAACAGTTCATGAACCTTGAGCTCTAGAATCTATTACTTTATCCCCTGATCAAACCAAGCAGGACATCTATTTTAGTGATCAGAATTTATACGCATGACTATTTTATTGATAGCTAGTATGAATAAAATTTTAATTAAAAATAATAATAATAAAAGATATGAGATTTAAAACATTCAAATATATTATTTGCATCTTTTGTTTGATAGATTTTATTATTATTAAATTTTAAATATATTAAATAAAATTAAAAAATATAAAAATTCTAATTTTTATTAAAAATTGAAAATTGAATATTTTTGTTTATATATCAAAAAAAAAATTTTTTTTTTTTACCATAACAATTTTAAATAATTTTTAAAATATTAAAATAAATTAGATCTCAATTATGAAAACTTTTTTTTCCTAAATATTTTCCTTACATTTCAGATAGTAAGTAGTAATTGTTTTGCTTAAAGGACTACTTATTCTAATAATGATCTTGATATGAATTGCTTGAGAATCAACTGCTGTTCAGCATCAGTATTTAATAATGTAAATATACTTCACAGTTTTTCCATACATTGTGGAGTAATTATGCAAATATGTTGATTCTGTATAGTAATTAAACAAGTCTTGATATCATAAATATTAAATATAAATTAGGTAATACTTACAAAGACTATTCTGATTACAATAATCACACTAGATCAATATTATGATGCAATGAACATCACATCCTCACATGATCACCATTTCTTATGCTGCTTATAACTGTTATTAAAACAGGCAAAACTCACTATATGTATTGCCACACACAGCAAGATAGAGTAATCAATGGATTCCATAAGGCTTGTGCATAAAATCCCCATCTAGTGCCTACTTATCCAATATCTCCAGACTAGTTTCTGGCTTGTGGCCTTCGTCAGTAAGGAGTCTTGTATCTGAGAGCACTGCACCTATATCTTAGGATCTAATGCAACCTTCCAGCAGCCATCTTTTATCTCCACTTAACTATAAAACTATGAGACTTAAATTGAAATTACCTTAGGATTTTCAATCCATGCTCATTAGCTTATATTGTCATATAGGTCTGAACTCAGTTCAGTACCTATACATTTTGGTGTCTTTGATTCTTTAATAACCATAGCCACCACTATCCTATTAGGCAGCATTGGTTTTAAGCCAATAAACATCACACGATCACCATTTCTTATGTTTGCTTATAACTGTTATTAAAACAGACAAAACTCACTATACATATTGCCACACACAGCAAAGCTCCTCACTGATGAAGGCCACAAGCAGAAACTCATCTGGGGATATTGTATGAGTAGGCACTAGATGGGTATTTTATGCACAAGCCTTCTGGTATCCATTGATTACTCAAGGTTGCTGTGTGTGGCAATACGTATAGTGAGTTTTGCCTATTTTAATAACATCACATCCTGCTAATGTTTTATAAGATCTTCCAACTTACCTAGGATATAGAGTTTTTTTGACATTGTCAACTTATATAATCTAACATACTAAATTTATGATTGATTTTGTTCCAAGTATTTAAATGGATAGTAAGTTGCATCTATATTCATTAGGATATATTATTTATTTATGGTTTTGCAGAGGTATAACCTCCAATTCTCTTAGCAATATATATATAATACACATAAAAGGTCTGTTAATTAAAAACTATTGTAATAATGGCAATTGACAAGGGGTTAATGAATTAATCAAAAATATTTCTGCAGATTGAAAGGCTGTATATAATAGTTAATTACTGTTATATTTATTATTTTTATTATATATATATAATAATTTCTAGTCAAAAAATTTTAACTACATACTAACATATATATATATATATATCATTAAAAACAGTCCACACTTAGACAATCACAATATCAATAACAATCAACAATTTCAAACTGTTGTCAAGACAACCTCCTTTTAACAATTAGATAATCCCAATTTGTTGCCTAGAAATTATATTTATTTCATGTATATCAAGAAGTCTTTATGCATAAATTGTTTGTGATTTGCCCAAATGAGCACTTAGCATAGAATTCTGTTGGCATAGAATACCCTTTGCAGATTTGTTGGCAATTACAATAACTTAGAAATTCAATTCAATTATTTAATCAGCTTAAATGGGCAGCATCCCATATTGACATTATATACATAGGACTATATTTGTTACTGCTCTGATAATGAAAGTATTAAAATTTTTGGAAAGACTTAAAACTACTGAAATAAAAATAGCAGCAAACATTAATTATGGCCCAAATATCTTAAGTCTTATGCATATGTTATGTACTCTATTAGTACCCAATAAATTAAAATTTAATTTATATGCTTTATGTCATTTAATAAAATTAGAATATTTATATTGTTAGTAGTTATGGTATTAATTTTGGATACCTATAAAGAAAACAAGTCATGCAGGGTGGTAAACTTATTTTCTGCACAAGTGAGTGAATAGATATATTTTGCTCATCAGGTATTGCACAAAAAAATTTAACTATTTTTCATTCAGTTGATCAAACTATCAAAAGTTCCTATTTATCAATTGTTGTTTTCATGATAATTATGAATTTTGATCTATGGATTTGATTGTTTTATGAAAATGAAACTAATCGTTTCAAGATCTCAAAATTAAATATTGTTTTTAAATAATGTTACAACTTAATGCATGAATAGATGCTATAAAATATTGTAGTAACATTTTAAGTCTGATAAAATTGTAATAATTTACGACAAGTTAAGCATTGATGGTTGAGAGGTCAGCACAGCTGCCTTACAAGCAGTTGTCCCGGGTTATCAGGTTCGCTTCCCAGCCGATGCTATGGCACATGAGAAAAAAGTTAAAAAATTAAATTTTTAACTCATTCTAGATATCTGAATATATGTTATTAGTTGTGTGGAGTTTTATTATATTTAGCTATTAAGTTAATACATAGATTTTATAATTAATTTATTAGTGAAAAATAGCAATGACCAACAAAATATTATGAATTTGATAATAAAATTGATTCATAAAAATATAATATTTGCAGATAGTGAATATATAAATTTCTTTATTTTTTTGTTTTTAAAAAAAATAATATAAAAAATAAATGTAAAGAATTGTTAAAAAAAGTGAGAGATTGATTAGAGTTTAATGAATACAAATATTTTTAATGATTATATTACAATCAACAAATTTAATTCAAGAAATGATTACCTAACACCTTAAATGATCTACTATAAAAGTAACAAACCCAGGAGCTCAAATGCAAATGAATGTTCCAAAAGTCATTTCCAGTGATCTAACTTTTTATGAACTCCTAAGCAATAAATCTTTCAATTTTTTTATCACTCAATTCCATAATTGTAGTTTAACTCAGTAATAGAGTGCTGAACTTAAGTGCTAAAGATTTCTGCATCAAAGCGGGAGTAAGTAAAATAAAATAAAAAATAAGCTGACTCAATTAAATGAAACTTTGTACTCAACTCAATAATTGAGTGAACACATGTCTACTCTTGCCTCTAAGAAACTAACTATACAATTATATTTAGCATTCAATGATATAATGTAAACTGAAAAATAATTCAATAGGAAATAAGTCATATGATATAAATTTTATGAAGTGTGCAATGTATTTTAGACTTAATACAACAATAAAATAGAAATATCAGTATACCTAACTTACATTATTTTGGCAGCACTGTGAAATAAACATAAAGACTGTATAAAGAAGTGTAAGAAATATCAGTCCATCAGGGCAACACTGTTAAAGAATGTAACATTAATTGATACTGATATTTCTATATGTCAATTTCAGATTGTGACATGCAACTGGTTCTATTTCTTAATAATTAAATAGTACTAAAAAAGAATAATAAAGGTAAAATATATACACACAATTTTAATTATAAATACATGTTGTTAACTTTTTTTAGGCAAGCTGTAATTCATTTAAATTATAAGGGCTAAGAATGCTTAGATTAAAAAAAAGGCTTAAGTTTCAACATTTGTTTATAATATTATGCTAAACTGCTTTCAATATCTTGATCTGAATCTGATATCAGATCAAGATATTGAAAGTGGCTTAGTATAATATTATAACAAACACTGAAACTGAAGCTTTTCTTATCTAAGCATTTCTAGCACACAATTTTAAACAAACCAAAAATTCATATAAGTAATAATACTAAATCTATGTAAACAACAAGCAGATATGAATATAAGTTAGCCATGAATATAATTTAGACTTATTAGCAAGAAAAAGCATCACACATATGTCATTGCTTTTAAAAACAAGCCATTTAATATTGAAACATATGCATACGAGTGCTAACAATTGCAAGCTTTAACAAATAAATGGCTAAATTATGTTCACCATTACTATCTAATTTTCAGAAAACAAGTTCTATATATTAATTCAACAACTTATTTTAAATCCTTTACTTATTAAATATGCAAAACTATTTATACATATTGTCACTCAGTACAAACCAGAGTAATCAATGGATGACAGAAGAACTTGGACATAAAATCCCCATCTAGTGCCTATTCATCCAATATCCCAAGACTAGTTTTTGGCTTGTGGCCTTCATCACCTAGATTTTAGGATCCTAAGATCTAGGTGCAGTGCTCTCAGATCCAAGGCTTCTCACTGACAAAGGCCACAAGCCAGAAACTAGTCTGGGAATATTGGATGAGTAGGCACTAGATGGGGATTTTATGCACAAGCCTTCTGGAATCCATTGATTACTCTGACTTACACTGAGTGGCAATACCTATAGAGAGTTTTGCCTTTTTAATAACAGTTATAAGCAAGCATAAGAAATGGTGATCATGTGTTGTTTATTAAATATACATAACTATTTCCATTTTTTGCATTATCAACCAACTTTTTCTTCTTTTTTTAAATTTTATTCTTTACAAATTCCTTCAATGTTTATTTACCTACTTTTAAGAATACAGTCAATTCAATTTCTTTTTTCTTATAATTCTTTTTATTTCACATCTCAAATACCATTTCCAAGTTTCTGTTCTTTTCAAACAAATTACAAATAAAAAACAACAACATGATATATAAATGAAATAAAAATAGCTGTTTTTTAATACTATAAACAGAAAATTATTATGCATTTGAAAATACAGCTAAATAAAAAGTTAACAAAAAATTAAAAATTATTACCAAATTCAATAAAGCTATTTTAAAAGTTCTTGAAAATTAACAATTTTTCCTTAGAGAGGTTAATCAATCATCTGCTAATCTATTATAGTAAATGTGATATGTTGGACTATTTCCATCATCTATGATGGAATGTTGAATGTATAGAAATTTTTAAACTCTATTTAAAATTTAAAATTTTCTGTACATTCAACATTCACTCATAGATAATTGAAAATAGTCCAGCATATCACATCTAATAATATACCATCATCACAAATTGTCAGGCAAATATTGTAGTAAATATTTTATAAATATCTTAAGCATTTCTTCAAAAATCTTAAATTATCAAAACTTTATAAAAACTTTTACTTTACTTTCAAAAATCAAACTTTATTTACACATTAGAGTGGATACAAAAGCAATCAATGATAGGATAACATTGTCTATAAGAAAGTTTCAATGTATACATATAAATGAGGTATGCAAGCCATGTATAGAGAAATATCAAAAGTTGTATTAGACCAATAATTTAGTTTTAAGAGCAGTATAAGAAACTCATGATGGTTAATTAATGCCGGTATGAAAGCAACATAAATAACTATAAATAAAATCAAAGATTATATTAATGCCTTAAGGCAGCGTGTCATGAGCTTAATTAGTTAGGAATATAAAGTAATTCAAACCTATGTATAAGGTTTGGAAATTCCATTGATTAATGATTATCCTGGCCCAAGGAGTAACGAGGACTATAAAAATATTTATAAGTTGATAACCTGTGTACAAAAAATATATACCCTTACAACAAATTATTATGCATTCATGATAAATTTTAAATATAAAAAAAATACATTATTTATTATCATATTAAATAATAAACAATAAATATGAAATAAAAAATATAAAACATTAATTAATGAATATTAATTTTAATGAGATAGAAAATATTTTTCTTTACTTAAACACTTAAAGTCTATGCATTCATAGTCAAATAAATAAATAAATCTAAATATAAAACAGAGGCAAAAATCTCCATATATTGTGATCATATGACGTTTAATGATTTAATCTATATATACATAAACAAAACGAATGTATGTGGAAACTAGGTAAGTAAGATGTAATAGTATATATGTTCAGATTGATACCATGAACTTAAGATCTTAAACTTGGAAATAAAAATAAAAAATTCCATTTTAGTTTTCCCTCTCTTGTGGAGGAAAAGTTGTTCAGTAATATTTGATATTTTGCATAAAAATGAAGATAAACCATTATCTAAACATTTCATTTTACAAAAATTATTTAATTATTATAATCAAGAATGATCATGTATGAGAAAATAAAGAGTTTTTTTTTTTAATTTCAAGTTTAAGAACTTTATTTACCTGGAATAAATTTGAACATGGACATTATTATATTCTTTCTTACTATAAAATTTTTGACCTTCCATGTTTATTTTTTATTTAACTAAGAGTATATATAAATACATTATTTGTTTATGTGAGCAAAAAATTTTCTAACTCAGTAAAATGAAAATTAATTAATTAATATTTATTATTTTTTTATTTTATGTTTATTATTTAATATGCCAACAACGAATGTATTTTTCTTCTATTTGAGATTTTCTATGAATATACAATATTTTTTTGTACACACATATTTTTGGGCAGTATAGTTTTAAATAAATAAATAAATTATTTTAAGCTAATTGTAAAGTTTTGATAAGAAAACTATTAAGATTTTTGGGAAGAAAATAAGTTTGACTTTTACTACAAATGATTGATTAAACTATCTAAAAAAAAGATTGTTAACTTATGGGAACTATTTGCTTTATCTGATATGAAAATATTTTTAACTTTTTTTATAATTATAATTTAGATGCGTTTTCTTATGAAAATCAGTTCTCTAGCTGAATACATATATAGACAAGTAATTTTATTTTGTTTGCTTGTTTTATATATATAGTTACTTAAATATTCTATTGTTTTTATTCATACTGACAACTCTACTTAAGCAATCTATATTCATATTTGCATATACAGATTTTTACAAAGATGGAGTATTAAAATCTTTTTTTTATACTGCCATTTATCTTTTTTGTTGTTGTTCTAAAATTGTAGATCATAACTTTAAAATAAAATTAGCAATGAATTTAAATGAAGCAAAAATGATGTAGATATCTGAAATAGTTATTTTTTAAATATTACTATAGTTGCAGCATCCTTTAATAAGATAAAGCAGTCTTTGAATACACCACTGCAGGGCAGAAAATCAGGAAAGAAGAAAACATCAATTGCTTGGTGGTGAGTAGATTTATAGTCTTGTTTTTTTATCTATCTAAAAATAGTTAGATACCCATTAAACAACCACTGTTTAAAGGTTATCTTCTTTGGATGTGAGCAGATTACTTGAAAAAAATATTAATCTAATTAAAACCTGATAAAAATGTTTCCTCTAACCAGGGTTTGAATATAGTATCAGGCAAAACAGGTAGATTTATTACTAATCATAAGACCCTTTATATCCATTATAAATGGATATATCTGTGCTTAAATGTACTAATAATTGAATTTGTGTGTGTATATGTGTGTCCTATATATTATCATTATCCATGTTTTAAAAAAAAATATTTTTTTTTAAATTATTTTTTAACTGAAAATGATTGATGTTTTATAAATTTATTGAAATTCAAAAATACACGAAACTATGTAACGCGAACTATGAAATTACATATCTTGGAAAAAAGATTGCAGCATATAGCTAAAAATAAGCCAAAAATTTCTTTGAAAATATGAATATAATAACACAACCATCTAGTAGCCATTCTTTAATAAAGAGAGTGAATTGTTGCTCCCAAAATCATGTGATATTTTGTTCACACATATGGTCATAGCTAATGTATAAAAGATGCATACAAAAGTGAATGATTAAAATATATAGTTACTGGTTTAGGGTCTTATCTATATAATTAAATAAATAAGTTAGCTTAAAATTCAAACTATTAACTAAAGCCAAATCTAGTCTGCAAATGTATTTATAGATGTACATTATCATAATGTCATAACAGCAGTAATTGCCTTTATGTCATTCTATTTTAGAACTATTGATACAAATATCAGCAGTTAAAGAATATCAAAACAAATGCCATCCATAATCTCAAACATGCTTCTTAGCTATAATAACTAAACTAATTATTACAAAGTGATTATTAGAGAAAAAACTGTATATGCAAGGAAATAAGATAAAGAAATATCTTGTTGGATATGTATCATCAAAATAAAACATGACAGGACAGCCTATCCATATGCTTCATTTGGATGTCATAAGAATAAATAAATTATAAACGTAAATAAGATGAAATAACTAATAGACTAATCATAGATAACTGATAATTGAACAAATTTTCAAACCATAATTTAAGAAATAATTTCATTAATGAAATATCATATGATTTTCTATTATCTTATTATCTTGATAACTTCTGTTTTTATTCACAAATCATTTTTAAATGATTTCATTTAAGTTACCATATTGATTTGTTTGTTTATCTGTTTGTTTCTACACTATTGTAATCACTTTTATTATTTAAATTAAAATAAAATTTTAAATTGCGGTTTAATATATTTAAATGCAATAGAATTGGTTCAAATTTGATACATAAGAAAGAAATATCAGGTAAAGCAATATAGGGTAGTATAAAAATTATTTTTTGATTTCAATTTAAAGTTATAACAACATTTTAAAATTGAGGTTTAATAGATTTAAATTCAGTATAATTTGTTGAAATTTTGTAAAAAATTTAAAATCACTGCCAAAGTGAGAGGGCACTATAATATCTTAGAGCTGCCCTAGTTTCTGACATATAGAACAGTGGGTGAGAAAATTATGAATATTTTGATATCATATTTAAAAATTGTTCTTAGAATGTCAATATGTTTTAAGTAATGTGTGTGTGTGTTTCTCTTGGTTTCAATTGTAATCTTTTATATTAGAATAAAATAATTTACAATATAGTTTTGATAAGCATTTTTTAAAATTAGAACAAAAAATATCAAATATTTTTTAAGAAAAGGATGTCTTTATATTTGAAGATAATTAATACTTTATCATAATATATATAATCATGCACTCATACTAAATATGATATATACATAAGAAATATACATTTTAACTTAATGCAGAAATATTTAGTGATTTATTATATATATATATATAAACTATAAGGGTTAAATTGATTTAAAGTAAAATCACATGTATTAAATGAAGTTCATTTACAATATAGTTTCAGTAAGCAATTTTTTTAAAATAAAAAATAAAAATTTCCCATCAAAAGCAAAAATATCAAACACTTTTCATTTAAAAGGATATTTTAGTATTTTGAGTCACTTAATGATTTATTATACATATTCATTATTATGTATACATACTAAATATGATATGAATAAGGAGTTTACATATTAACTTATAGCAGACATATCTAGTGGTATATATATATATATCGGCTATAAATTTTAAATCAATTTAAAGTACAATACAGTTTTACATTTTTATTTATGTGCCAATACTAAAAAGTTAAAAATAAAGATATATTTTTTTTACATTAAATGCTTTTATTTACCAAGCATTAAAAAGCAAAAAAAATAATTGTTTGTTTAATCACAATTAGGATTTTTAGATTTCACTTCAGAAATTAATTAAGTCAATCTCTTGTGATGAAAAACAGGAATTGGCTGAATTAATTTCTGAACTCCTCATGTTTTTATTTCAAGTTAAATCTAAAAATGCTGATTGCAATTAAAGAAACAATTTTTTTGTGTTTTTTAGTACACAGTAAATAAAAGCATTTAATAATATTTTTTAAATATCTATTTAAATAATAATTAAGATATTTAAAAGCCACTATGTAGCATAATATCAGCAACTCTCAAGATAGATGGATATGTTTAAAAACTTACAAAGCTTGATAACTAAAAAAATCATGGACTGTAGTACCTGAAAGGAATCTCAACCTGAAGTGGATCAAAAATGAATAAATGGGATAGTAATTATAGAAGTGAATTGTTTAACATCATCATTAATATTAAATTTTCTGGGAATTAGGTCACACCCCTCACTGAATTTAGTACAGTAAGAAGTTATGACTGGAAATAATATGATGCTACATCTGCATGCACATTATAAAAGCAAGCTACAGCATACAAAAATATTTAATTTCTCCCTGCACTTTCTTGATGATGCAAAAGATGACATTACACTTATATTTGATGAAATCATTTAGAAGATATGTTTCAATGCCAGATTCTTGCCACCTGAGTTTGTTTATGCCTATCTAATAAACTTAGTTTTTTTATCAAGAGAAGTATCTCTATCTAATATCACTTGTTTTTTTTTTTTATTTAAAAAATCTACATTTATGAATTTGCAGCTTATATCAATAAGTCCACTAGGGCTTAAAGTACTATAGTCAGACAAACTTGAGACTTATCTATTACTATTATTGTCAAAGATGCAAGTTGCAAAAAAAAAGGTTTTTTGACCAGTCAAGCTGCTTTTTGCTTAAAACTTCTTAGAAATAAAAATAAGTGTAGTCCAATAATAATTCATATAGATGTCAAGGAAGTTTTTGATATGATTCCCATCAACTTTTTATCAATACCTCAATGGATACTAATATACCTATGTCACTACTCATTGTCCTCTCAAATTTATTATTAAATTGAGAAATATAAGTATATATATATATATATATAATACTAAATGAAAAATATTCTTACCCTTTATTATACACTGTTTAATCCCACAAGGCTCCTCTTTAAGTGCACTACCTTTCATCACTTACATCAACCCACTACTTAAAAAATAGATAAGGAATTAAATGGAATACACACATCAAGGTTAAAAAGGTAAAGCCACTTTTGCATTGCTTATATGGATGACATCTAAATGCATGTACCATCAAAAAACAAATTCCAATATTACTACAAAATTTATAAGCTTATACAAGTGAATATAAGTTAGAGTTTAATATGAAAAAATCTTGTGCTTGGTCTATGAATAGAGAGCAAAGGCATAAGTAACAATTTAAAGGAGAGCTGAGTCCATTCTTAGGATTTCCTCTTCATCTCAGTAGCTTAGGAATGTGCTTTTTAAAACAGGAAAAACAATATCTTTTTTTATTCAAAGGTATATTATTTAACCTACTAATAAGTACCCAGATCACATGTTATTCCCCAGTAATAATCTATACAAAGGCTTTTTTTTGCACACATTTATTCATTGTGTAGAAAGTTACTATGGGAATAATGTATGGCTTCTATTTCATTCAAACAACTCCAATGTCTTTTATTCCAAAATGGATTAGCTTTACATATGATAAATATTTTTTTAAAAAAATGATTAAATAACATATTGTGCCAAACTATTTCCACATTTTTAAGTATTGCTCAAAATTACCCCATATAGACAAGACATGCACAGTAATACACTGAAAATTATCCTATTATCCTATTTCTTTCCATTTCTAACTTTAGTTTTTCACCATTCAAGAACAGATACAGTTATTGATAAGTCTATGCATACCTACATTCTCTGCCTTTAAATGGTGAAGAAAAACCAATGCTAAACCTAAATAATAAGCAGCTTATTCAAAAATTTAAATTTGGATCATTTTGATCCAAATTTTTTTATTTTCTCATCATATTACATATGGAGTCTTGGCCCACATTATAATTCTATAGGTACAAAAGACAATATGTGAATGTTCACAATATGTGAATGTTACATAATATAGATGTAGAAAATATTTTTTTCAGTGTGCCAGTTTTGCCAATATATGAGCAATATTCATGCAACAATTCTATTATTATTTAATAACTCCCAATATCAACATTCAATTCTTATTACAAAATTTTGCTCTACATGTAATCATAAAATTCAGATGAGTATGTTCATTCTTTATCCATGTGCAGCAAATGCATATTTCTCTACAATAACAATATCGGAAGATGTCCAAATACTTTCTGGAACAAGTTAGAAGAAATTTGTGAAAGGGGTAAACAACTTTCTTCTCATAATATTCTTTTTATCACTTGATCGTTAGTAAACAGTGAAGAAGACCTTGACGTGAAACAATGATTTCTCAGTGACTGAAAAATAATTAAAAAATTAAGGATAATAGATTATCCAAAAAATTAACACTCATATACTGCATGTAACTCAGAACAATTTTGTTTTTTTGGTTTTAAAATGTCAGTATTCTTTTATTGATTCTGTGAAACCGCATACCATTCTTTGTAACCTATTTTTTATTTTCATTCACATACGCTATTCTATATACAGTACACGGTTCCAAATGTCTAATATAACTTTTATTGTTCAATAAATTCCTTCGAAACGTAATAATAGTAATAAAAATAATAAAAAGCTAAAAAATCAAAATCTACAACAAAAATTAAGAAGCTGTTATATTTTATTTTGAATTGAAATTTGTTTATACACATTATAATTCATAAATAAGTTATTAAAAACAGCTTTATTTTTTTTAAAAAAAAAAAAAAGTGTGACCGCCAATTCACTACTGACATATGTGTAAACCATGTTATTAAAAATCTTATTAATACATGTATAAACATAAAAGAGTGAATCTTTGTAAATGATTCATAGTTAATAAACTTGTATTTGCCTAAAGGGAAATATTGAGCTTTTGCTTGACTCCATACTTAATTATGTAAATCATTAGAATTAATTATGCAAATTGTTTTAATTAATTACTCATTTATTAGACTAATGATAGGTGAATTTCACGTTTTTTCTTCTTCTGGTCACCTTATTTCTAATTAAAGAGTGTAAAATTAATCAATTTGACCACTTGTGTCCATAATAGTAATAAACTTTGAACTTCATTAAAATATTTTTTTTAAGGTCATTTGAGTAAGGACTTGGAGATTTATACAGAGTATACAATTATTGTAATAATCCATATTATATATTTTGCATTTACTTTCTATTTGCTTACAGCAACTTTACATTTATAAAACTTAGAATAATGTTTTTTTTAATGATGTATTTCTTTTATAAAAATATTTGGTGTATGTGCAACTATATATATAATAAAAACAAATCTTAGAAAAACAAATGTTGAAAATAAAGTTTACTTAGTTGCAATCAAATTATTGTTTCCCCTAGGATTATATTACACGTCCTTAAATTCTGCTAATTATTTTAATATGTTTATATAGTAAACGGTAAAATGGTCTTTAAACGACTACTACAGAATAGACTTAATCCAAAAACGGAATAGTGAAATAAACATTACTCACTAGGTTAATTAACTGCATAAGAATATGTGTTTAAGATTTTACATTCTAGTTATAAATAATTGAGTACCCAATTACTGTGAGAACAATTCTAAATTTTTCCGAAATTTGAAATAAAATTCTAAACTAATTTCAGATTTAATCTCCAACCATGGACATAGCAAGCAAAATATGTTGATCATTTTGCCGAGATAAGTATATACACGTATATGCTCTTGGTTGCGATAAGAATTTCTAATGCAAATAAAACTATAAATAAAAAAGCATACTTCTTAATTTTTTAAAGAAATTAAAATAAAACTAAAGAGTATATTTTTCACATAGACATGCCCGTATGATAAAAATTATAAAAATATTCATTATGTTGGCAGAAGCAGTAATGACCGACATTATTAAGAAACTAAAACGAGATTTTTTTTTTTTTTGGAATCGTAATCAAGAGCTTTTTCGTTAAGGAAGTTCAGGGAATCTTCGGAAAATTAGTTGCCTATAATGAAAATATAGAAGAAAGTCAATGAGTGAATATGTGTTTATTAATAAAAGTTATAGCAATATAATTTAAACATTTTGATATTTTCTAAACATTACTATCTGTTTAAATTTTGTGAGTAATGATTATAATTTTTAAAAAAAAGTTTTAAAAAACAAAATGTAAAATAATATTTGATTTGGGTTTTGGTAATAGAATCAACAAGAACTCTGATGATGACTGCAGGACAGTTGAAACTGTTAGTGTAATACAAATAAATGTATTGATAAAGTGTATAAGAAGGTGTAAATGGTATGATATGTTATAATAGAAATAAATACATAGGAAAAGAAGAAGTACAAAATTATATTACTTTCATAAGAAGTGAAAAGGTCAGTTAGGTTTTGGTAATAGAATCAACAAGAACTCTGATTATGACTGCAGGACAGTCGAAACTGTTAGTGTAATACAAATAAAAGTATTCATAAAGTGTATAAGAAGGTGTAAATAGTATGATATGTTATAATAGAAATCAATACATAGAAAAAGAAGTACAAAATTGAATACAAGTACACTTTTTTATATATACTTGGAGTTTTAGGATGTAACTAAGAACTCCAAGTATATATAAAAAATTGTATTTGCATTCAATCAAATATTACAAATTCAGACTGTATTCTTCCCATCCCTCTTCTGTGTATTTAAATGGATAAGATCCTATACTTGAGGCATCAGAATGATTTAAGGTTAACATAGGCATGACAATAATATTGGCATCACTGAGGAATTTGGGCGTTCCATCATCAAATTTTCAATGGTATGGAGGGCTGAAGAATTGAAAGGTGGGGTAGTGTGAAGCCTGTTCATTAATGTTTGGAGATTTATTATCTTAATATATGCTAAGTAGTGATTATATATGTATGCAGCAGATGATCTAGATCAACTGATGAGTGCTTGTTCAGAACGAAATACACATATTGGAGATCATTTATCTTTTTCACACGTGTGGGGTCATGTGTATCAGTTGTATGAGGTAGAGCATATAGTTGAGTGGAGCTTGAAAAGTCTGTGTTCAAGTCGCTTATAAGTTACATAAAAATGTAAAATATTAATTGTAAAGAAAAATAACTCATACTTTTTTTAAAAAAACTTTGAAAATTAATATTGTAAAAGTAAAAAATAAGTTTAAATTTCTTAAAGTTATACTTATTTTCAATCATGGTATAGTTTCAGGGTATCTTTATTCACTATATAGTATTCATATGAATAAATCAATGTAGATGTTAGCTTGTGTAGTTAAATACTGTGCTGCTAAAACTTTTTATGAACTCCTGAACAATAAAACCATTCAATTTTTTTTTAATGTAAATGATCATAGTATTCACTTTTTGCATGGCATCATTACTTTAGAAAGAAGTTTAATATTGATAATTGTGATCAGAGAAGATCAAGTCAGAGTTTAGGCAGAATATGCATTAAAAGAGAATTAAATATTTTAGCTTAAAAAAATTAAGCAGATTGATTATATAATAATTATACATGAATTAAAAGCAATTAGATAAATAAATTTTTCTTCAAGCAGAAAAGTTAGTTCATAATGTAAAACTAAATTAGTAGCTAGAGTTTAATTACAGGCCTAATTAGATGTTTGCTGTTTTTAACAACAACAAAAAATTTAAATGTGAGAAATTTTATAAGTTATTTTCTGCAATTTTAATGACTTGGTAGCAGAATATTGTTTTCTATTGTTATCATCCAAATCCTGTTGGCAAGAATTTGATAGGAATTACTAAAAATAAAACTTATTATTTTAAAACTGAAAATTTAAGACTGTTGGTGATGATTAAGTTGATATGCTACCCATTTTGATAGATTCAAAACTGTATTTTAATTAATAAAAATATCTAAGTTTATAGCAAAAAAATTTATACATAAAAATATAATGATGACAAAATACACATGAATGCATATAATTTTCCAATCAAAATTTTGGGGATGACACTTTAGAGAAGAAAGCAATAAAGAAACTAGTTCATAAAAAATAAATATATATTTATTATTGAATTTAATAAATGGACTTTAAGCAAGCAAAAAAAAATGTAAAAAGTAATTAATAAAAAGTTAATTTTTAGTAACAAGTATGTAAAGAAAGCAATAAAGAAATAATATTGTCATTTTTAAAATGTTCATTTTTTCATTATACACATAAATAAAAATTTTACGGTTATATGACGAAATTAAAAATCTTTCTTCGGTCATGCAGTGCATTATTTTGTTTAAATTGCTGACGTTTTGATAAAATCACATTCATTCTTGTCAAAGAAAAAAAAACTGTTTTGTCTCGAATAATAATGAGATTGTAATTGCTCGTGAATTAAAAAACATTCATTCATATATATATTAAATAATCGTCCGTTAAATAGGAGTTGAATTAACAAAAAAAAATTTACTTCCATTTTAATATTAGCTGATTTATTAAAATTGATTTTGGAAGAAAAAAGAAATAAACTAGTTGGCTTTCATAAGGCTGCAATAAGCTGTATTTTATCAGTCTTATTTAAGCTGTTTGGCCTTCAATGGACTCTCTCATAGTTCTTATATTCATTTTATTTCTACTATTGAACACTTAAAGCTAGCTAAAAATGATTTAATGGTCACTTTTAATGTCTCTTTTATGTTTACCAGTATTCTTGCTGAAAAGACTATAATTGCTCAATATAATAATTTATCTGATTTTATTATTCCATTAGCAAAATATTGTCTTGAAAATTCTTTTTTCTACGATAAAAATTAAAATCCTTTTTTAGTTATAATTTTCAAAAATACAAACACGATTTTCTATGGGTGTTTACTATCATCTGTAATTGATAATCTCTTCATGAATAATTTTGAGAATCAAATATTGAATTCAGCTAGTAAGAGACCTTCTACTTCACTCAGATATGTGAACTAAACAACTGTTATATGAACTCAAGGTATTGATACCGAATTTTTTTCTTGTTATTCTTAATGGAGGGTACCTTAATATTAAATTACCATGAAAGTTAAAAATAACAATTTTTTTTTTTTATGTTTTAATTGATAAAAAACCTGGTGACTTTTTATCAATTGGAAAATCCATCCATATAAATAGATATCTCAATTTTGATTCCCATCAACATCTTTACATATTTTTCTGTGGCAAAAAATCTTTTGATGAGAGCATAAAGTTTGTCTGATAAAGATCATCTTACCAGGAATAGCACTAACTAAAAATATTTTACTCGCTGATGATTATAATAAAAGCATTATATATAAGGCTTTACATAGTATTGATATCAAGAAGAGAAAAGATGGTGAAATTGATAATTCTTCAATTAGTTATAGAGTTGTTTCAACTTATATTAAAAGAGTTACTTATTGATAAGATTTGTAAAAAAAACACCAAAGAAAATAAGTGCTGAACTGCGTTCAAATCTATAGGTGAATGAGCTTGGATTGGAAACAGTATTCTGTTTTCATTTTGGACTCATAGCTTTATAGTTAACTAAATAGGTAAAAGGGTGGGGTGGCTGCTGGAAATTGCATTAGATCCAAATATCTAAATGCATTGCTCTGAGATACAAAGATACCCATTGATGAAGGCCATGAGATAGAAACTAGTCTGGGGACATTGAATGAGTATGCCCTAGATAGGAATTTTGATACACAAACCTTCAATAAGTTTATAAGTGGTTCCTTTAGTTTTTAAAGTATATGTTAATGCCCTCAAAATCAGTTTACAACATTTCCATTTTCTGTGAGATGCTGATGTTTACAAGATTTTTAGACACATTTATTTTATTCATAATTATATACTGTTTCAAATGCTGTGAAAAAAATGGACTAATAGTAAAGATAGATAAATGATTTTCTGTATCTTACTTCAATAAATCTGAAGTTCTAAGATTTCAATATTATATTAGTAATCTTAAAATAAACTCTGATGATGCTTTGTGGGGATCTTGGGATTATATTTTTCAGTAATAGCTCTTTTTGTTATCACACGGAGTCAATAATCCATAAAGTTCACAAGATAGTGTGAATTATTTACAATCATGGTAATATTTTTGAATACTCCACCAAATATAAACTTTTTATCTCTTTTGTTCTTCCTATTTGGAATTTGGCTCAGTATTATGGAATTCACATTCAAAATGAGATATAATTATGAGATATAATTGTCTTGCATTGGTGGTCGAGAGGTCAGCGCGACTGCCTTGCACTCGCAGGCAGTTGCCCGGGTTGCGGGTTCGCGTCCCGGCCGATGCTATGACACTTAAAAAAAAAAAGAGATATAATTGCAATAATCTTCAAAAAGATTTTAAAATTTTCTCACCTGAAAAATGATTGTACTATATCTTTTTTGAGTAGGAGAAGAGCTAGAAATATATTTTTGGTAATTTTATAATAGCCTGTTGAAACCGCCTGAGGGCGTGGTTTATTTGTAAACAAAAATAAATATAATGTTGCTGGGGCCAGGGGTTTTTTTTTGTTTGTTTGTTTATCACATTTAAAAGTAATATCAAATAAATTTTTTTTAACAAAAAAAAATGCATAAATCAAAATGAATTTCAAAAAGTACTTAATTTTTATTCTTTTCGTTCGGGCCGGCGTTTTATTTTTTTTTGGTTTGTTTATCACAATTTAAAAGTAATATCAAATCAATTTTAACAAAAATAAAAAATACTTAAATCAAAATTAATTTTAAAAAAAAGTAGTTACTTTTTATTTCTTTTCATTACTTATATTTTCGGTTTGGTATTCTACGAAATCATACCCTTTTTTTTTTGTAAATTACAAATAAATATATTTTTCCATTTAACGGTAACATTTACAACAAAAAGTCAAACTGGGGGGGAGGGGATTATAATTCTTAACAAAATGGGGTAACACAACTCGAAGGTGGACAAACTTTTTTTTATGGTAATTACAAAAACAAATATATACGGCAATTAAAACCAACTTTTTTGGCTTTTCAGGAACAGCATGCATACAGCTTCAAGCTCTTTTGTTTTATAACCCTTCCAGCAGTCAGAGAACCTTTGACATTTGGAAACTTTCCTATTTCAGCCATTTTATTAAGCTCGCAGTTGTTCTCGCAGAAACGTGACTTAGAGTGTGATTTGATCAAAATCGCGCTTGTACCTACACTTGCCAAATTTTTTGAGCAGGAAATCTGGGCTACAGAAGCATGAGACTATGCTCATAATTGTTAGTAGACATTCATAAAACATGGGAGATAGAAGGGAAAGGTCTTAATGAATATTAAAATAGTTTTGACATTCGGAATTCCAGCCACCCTCACACAATACTGTATCCAAAAGTGAAATGTGATCGCACATCAAAAATGCGTAACACAAATCTGAGCTGTAAGCTGACATGACAGCTTCTGCAGCAGATTAAACATCATGTTTCTGTGCATTAGAATAGAAATAGACATGGCCACCATGTATCAACAAGCTATTTCTAGGCTTACACATTAGAAATAGAACGTTCGATAGCGGAGGCCGCCTAAATGGCATATTTCTGTGCGCTATCATAGAAATAACACCCTCAGGCAGTTTCAACACTGCCATATTTTTATACAAAGTTATAACCAAAAATAATATTTCTTATAACATGCTTTCAAAACATCATTTTAGTTATTGTTAATATAAAACTCATGCACATAACTGTTTTTCTATTGTAATTTGTACATGTGATATTTTGAAAATTCTCCCAGTTTTTCATCTTCCTAATACTAACAATTTAGATTTTTCCAGTGAAAACCCTTTTCATCTTAATATTAATAAATTTTTAAATGTCTTAATATATATATATGTAATTAATAATTTTTATTAATCATTCATTAGACTAGAGATATTTCTGTAGTGTAATTTCACTATACCACTCTCATGTAAAATAGGGACTGGTTTCTATTTACTTTTAACACCTTGTGGAAGAATGTAATCATAAACATATGTTCAAAGATATGTTTATACATAAATTATACATCTTTTTTACATGTCTTTGGTCATATGTTTATAATTATATCCCTTTACAAGGTGTTAAAAGTGGATAGAAACCAGTCCCTGTCATGTATGAGATTGGTATAGTGAAAATTACACTACAGAAATGTTATATATATCTGATCTATATTATTAGTATTTTTTTTTTCAGTCCTCATTACTTAGCCTGGCTTGGCCACTTGATGGCATTCTGGCTAGCCAAGAACATCTACAAATGCCATTTACATGGCCTAGATTTATGGCTAAGAAAACAGTTCTGTTTATGTGCAGGCTGCTTAATGGCATTGCACAGAAATATTATGGCCTATTTTGTGCTTTGCAACACTTTATGTAAATTCACACAATTCACAGTTGGCTACCATATCATCTGATGATGTCTGGATTTGAAGTGGCTACAACTTTTGAAATGTCCACAGCAGAATAATTTCATTTCTACTTAAATCATGCAGTCTAACTCACTAAGAATTGTCACACCATCCCCACCCTTTCCTACACAACTTGGAATGTGCAAAGATCCGAACATGATTTGTCTGAGCTCATGTGAAAAGTCACGCTTTCATGAGAAAATATATGAGTCAAATAAAATGTTGCATTGCGGCAAACAGATTTTCACATCATGCCAGTAGCCAATGTCAGTCAGGCTCCTGCAACTGAAGGTATTCAATTGCACACATTTCCAAAACAAAAGGTTGTGATTCTATGACATAAATAAATACAAAAAAGAAAAGAAAATGAAAGTTGAAAAAGTCAAAAGTTTTGATGGTTTTTATTTGGGGGGGGGGGAGGTGGAGTGGAGGGGGTGGGTTGAGAAATACTTCGTCATCACTGAGACAAGTTATTTTTGTGTTTGTTTTTATTTTTTAAAAAAAGGTAATAGAAATTGGTTTTAAAAATAAAAGTTTTACTATATCAGCAGTAAAGATGTGTTTGTGTTATTATTTTTATTGTTGTAATTTGTTAAAGAAAAAACCCTAAAAATAAAAAAATTAAAGGCGTAGTAGAAAAAAATCAGAGGATAAAAAAATTTAATTAATATAAATAAAGCCCCCCAAAATTGCCATATAGGCCCCAAAAAAAGTCGCAATAAAGGGGGAAAAAAAAGATGTATAGCCAAAAAAAAAAAAGTTGCCGTATGATAAAAATCGTGGCCTGATAACATTACATTGTATTTTTTTGACTGGCAACAACCCCATCAAATGACCAAGCCCGGCTAAGTAATGAGTACCTCTTTTTCTTTTTTAATTTTCTCTTCATCTTTTTGTTATATTATATACTTTTATGAGCAATTTGTAATTGACCTTTGGTTATAGATATGTAAATTAATAAATAATTGGATTATGATTAATAATAATATTATCTTTCTTAATAAAGGTGCTATTATTATTGTGAGTATAAGAATACTATTTATTAATAAAAAATATGGAATTTTAAATGTTATGGTTAATAAATATTCATTGTGAAAAATAATGTAAGTTTGAAATAAAATGATGAATAAAACAATATACAATGAATAAAAATTGTAGAAAACAGATAAAATTTGAATATTCTATTTTAAATTAAATATTAAAAATGTGAATTATTACAGTTTATCATTACTTTATATTGTGGTTGTCTTTAAAGAATATACAACTTTTTTATATAACTATTCACATCTTATTGTTTTCTATTTTATTATGTTGAAATAAAAATGTATTAAAATTTGAAAGTATACACATAATATAAAAGAAATTGAATGTTTTTATTTTCTTAACTTAATTCTCTGTCAGTTATTATTATTATTATTATTATTTTAATAAAATTAATCAATATTTACCAGTGAATATGTATTAGTTCTAAATTATATTTAATTATAGTAAGGTATGCAAATATTGAGAGCTAAATTTCTAATATAACTGTAAGCAGTTCTAAATTATTAATTTATTTTATCAATAAATATTAAATATATGAAGTATTTTTTTACAAGTACCTTTTTATTAATTTTAAAATTATTGAAATACAATTGTTGTCTCATTCACATATAGACAATTATTAGCTAAAATCTCTAAGATATAAGATAGATAAATATTTTAAAGGAGTAATAGAGAATCCTTTTCATCTCAATATTATTGTGATCCAAAGTTTAATATGCTGGTGAAAAACATGAAATACATCATGGTTATTATTTATTTACTACTAAAAATTTTCAACATCTTATTAAATAATATTTTAATTTGCGAAGCGCAGATAGTTGAAAACGGAAATAAATTGAGATACTACAAAATCTCTAGCACTCGTTATAATACTTATCTGATAGCCAATCAGATGTCATGATAGCTGTCCAAATGAAATCCAAACCTAAACACACAACAAAGATTTTACAAGAAAAGGGTGGCCACCCTTTTCTCTACTTTTCTTTCTATATATCTAAGCCAGTCATCATAAAATCTTTGTTGTGTGTTTAGGTTTGGATTTCATTTAGACAGCTATCATGATATCTGATTGGCTGTCAGATAAGTATTATAATGAGTGCTAGAGATTTAACATCTTATTAAGGAAAATATAAATCTGGCTGATGGTATATCACTACTAAAATAAAGGAAAATGCTACTGATAATTTATAATAATTCACTGATTGTGCATTTATGATGCATTGTTCTTTTTCTGAATGTAGTACTTAGTTAATTAAAAAATCATGTTGTATACTCAAATGAAATGCATAATTTAAAAAGATTTCAGCAATCCATTTTTTGGTACTTTTGAAATTATATTCTGAATCAAACTATATCTCAGATTATTTTTAACCACATTTATCTTTTTTTAATTGGTCCTTGTGATATACTTTTTAATCAAACAAAAAATGTATATCATTTTTGCAATCATTTTATATTTTGTTAAATTTTATACTGCATATATTTTAATTTTTCATATTATATAAGGCCTATCACCAAAAAAGTTCTTGAAATAATTTAATGGTGAGTTCCATTACAAATAAAATTGCAAAAGAGATTTTCATTTTGCTTTACAGGTGCAGAATTATGTTCTGCTTTATTTCTATATTTTCTAATCTTGTTTGAGTACCATTAATGCTATTTTACTTCATAAAAATTTGAGTGCATTTTGCTGACAATGAGTATGCCTTTATAAATTTCATTTTTCAAAACTGTCAGTGATGTCCTCTATTTTTATGCACAGTCAATTAAACAAATATTGATTTAATCAAAAGATGCTTAATGGCAATGCCAAATTTTCACGATCATTTCTAGTTATTTGGTCTTCATTCCAATGTAAAAACAACAATAACAACAATGCATTTTGTCATATTACGTTTTTCAGATAACGATCTTAAAGAAATAAACCTGTTAATTTATTGATGTCACATACAGCACTTAGTTGATACTAATTCAGTAACTATTTTTCACAAACCTGGAGCTTAATTGTAAATATAGGGAATTTGAACTCAGACTTTCAAGCACCCGTCAACTATCCACACTATCTCATACAACTGATACACATGACCACACACATGGAGAAAAGATAAATAATCACCAATATACATATTTCATGCTAAACCAGCACTCATCAGTTGGTCCAGATTATCACCCTCCACACACATATATAATCAATGCCCAGTTTATATTAAGATAGCAAATCTTCACACTTTAATTGACAGGCTTCAATCTACTCCAACCTCCAACTTTTCAACCATCCATCTCATTGAATAGTTGAAGGGTGCTTGAAAGTCTGAGTTTAAATCCCCTATATTTAATTCAGTCTACTATATATTTTACTGACCTTAAATATAATCTAATTATAGATTCATGCCATTTCAAGGGAAAGTGTTAATACCAAATGAAATGGTAAATAACTAATTATCATGTGGCATTTGGTTTGCTATTTTTAAATGAATATTTTTGGAAATTACTGGTCTAAAAGATTCATGTATATAAAGAAACAATTATTAAAATGAATTAAAAAAGATAATATTTTGTATTAAAAAAATATTGGATATGCAAATAAATGAATTTATCTTCAATCCTTATATTTATACTGGATTGTTGAAAAAATATTCAAAGCATTTTTCAGACCCTAAAATAGTATATATGAATATAGTATGGTGAATTTTTTTTTTAAAAAAAAAATGAGCCTTTGAAAAAACTTAACTTTTGTATGAAGTTAGTTTAACCTAGAGCTATTTTTAGTGATTATTTTTATTTAGTTATTTACTTTTTTCAATATTATAAATCAATATGTTTTTTAAAGAAACCAAACAAAATTTAAATTATTTTTAGTTAAATTCATAAACACACATACATTTTAAATAGTTATGCATGAAAATATAATAAATGATAACAAATAAATAGGGATATAGCACTGGTTAAAAAGTCAGCCAACAAGGTTATACCAAGTTAGCTGAGTAAAAAATAAATAAATTATCAATTATTTATAATATGTCCTCTCTCATTCATTTTGTAAATATTCAAGTAAACATTGAATAAATATGTCGAAAGCAAATAAAATCAGACTTCTACAATTTGTTTAGATTTCTTCTGGATGTGGAGATTGTTTTGCACTGAATCTCTATAGTTTTATTAAGCTAGTCAAATCATTTGCTTAAAAATTTCAAACACCATAAGATTTTAAATCCAAATCTACTTAATTTAATAGCAATGAAAGTTTAGTAATATTTTAGTGGTATTTCTCAACTAATAACATTCAACTTTGATCTTTTTGGAAAAAGGATAAGGGTTAATAAAAACTAAACACCACATGATTCCCTTAAATCATGTTAATTGCCATTAGTTTTGGTGACGATTTTTTACTTTATATCCATTAAAAAGAATCATATTTAATGTTATATCTTATTGTTCTTAGATAATTAATTTTACAGAAAACTAAATAAAAATAATCACCATCATAGACAGATTATTGTGAGGTAACTAAGTCATTAGAATAATAGTGGGTCTTTACATGCAATCTCCAGATCAAACTCTAAAGCAAATTATTCTGCTCCCAGTATGGGACCAGAAAAAAGGAATCAAATACATGAGGTCAATTGTGCAAGAGTGTTCCATTCATTCAGAATCATGGATGTCAATTTATAAAGTGGAAAAGATATATATATATAATTTAACACCATAATCATGTTAATCACTAATTATCAGGACATCACTCTGTAGAGAAGAATTAATTGTGAAATAAAACATTTTAAAAGGTAAGTCATAGATTCAGCATTCTTAGATGAAAAAATTTATTTCACTATGATAGCTACAACTTATTACAGTCATACTTTTGTATCATGACCAAAAGCATAAACCCTCAAATTATGTTGTGATTAAAAATAGTTAATTATTTATATATTGATCAATATTTCAGGGCTGTTGAGTTGGATAAGAAAAAAACTTAAATTTTTTAGGAAATTCTCAGGCCTGTTAAAAAAAGTTCTAAATCCTATCCAGATTTGAAACCCAAACCATGGATTTTTCAGTGATCAGCATTATAAAAATCTTATATTGCACACGGAAGAATTTCGAATAATTAGAACATTAAAATAACTACTATTAAGGGTTAATTAATTTACAAGATAAATCTAGAAAAAAAAAAGAATAATTTTTACAAAAAAAAAAATCACATATTAATCATATAGAAAATAAAATTTTGAGTTAGTGCTAAGATAAAGATAAAAACAAATATAATTTATTGCAGAGTAAGCACTTCCATCTTTCCAGAAAACTATGGATTTGCTTATTGTTTAACTCTTTATGTAATAACAGGGGTTTATTTCTTTTAGATAGCCAACCAATTGTAAATTCTAGCCTTGCTTACACACTTGTAAATCAATAATTGGATAGGATTGACTATTGTAAAATAAAGGAATTGATCCTTAACTAAGGCTTCAATTTTGTAATAGTTACAATAGCAACAAGAATGAAAACAAACTTACAGTTGATCTTTTTTTACTAATTCAATTTGTACTTATTGATCTATTATTTGTCTATAAAAAAATTAACTGAAGTAATCATCATAAAACCAAAGGTGAAATATCAAAGATTCATAAATTATTACTGAAAAACTCTTCCCTAATTTTTCTCAACTAATGTTCATAAAAAATAAAATAAAAAAACAATTTCAAGATGAAATCAAAAATGGGTGGCTTATTAAGCAAAAAGAATTCCTTGCTCTATCTTTTTTTTTCTTCTAAGAATCTTTCTAAGAAAAATGATTAAATGACAACTAAAAGGTTTGTATAAATAGTTTAATAGAAAAATATATATACTCAATTATAACGAATCCAATGTGCAATAAATATCATAAATATATATTGCCCAATCAATTACAAGAAATGATTGGATTGAAATTGATATTTCAATGTGCATAAGATGGTATATATTTAACATACTTTTTGGACATATGTAGATCAAATCAACTAAAGTATTTTCAGTGTTTTCCATGTTAATATCATGGTATTTAAGGACTTGAAAAATCCACTGATTGGCTGCTTTATAAACACATGCCCCAACTCATCATAACTGATTCTAATAGCCAAACATTTAGAAAATAAGACAGAAAATTTCAATTTTTGATTTTTATTTCATCACTAATTGTTAGAATTAATTAGAAGCTTTTACTTAGAAGTAGTTGGCATTAAGGCATTAATATTGAAACATTTCATAATTATTTTTTAGATTAAAAAAAAAACAACTGTATATGTACATTTAAAAAACATACTGTAATAGCTTTGGAAATCTTTGTATGAAATGTTTAATCAGGCCATATTGCCTTTTTTGTTGCTGTTGTTATTTTTAAGTAAAAAAAAAACCTCAATTATTTAAGAGTATATTTTAAAAAAAACTGTTAATGGTGATGTTTGTTTTTTTACAAAAAAAAGTCTCTGTATAACATAATTAAACATTTCATACAAAGCTCTCAAAATCTGTTTCAGTATATTTCTGAAAATATATTTTGTGATTATCATAATGTTGGTCAGATATATTAAACATATATAATATTGCATTTTTTATAGGACAATCACTTCCTTATGGCTTATTAAGAAATTACAGAAAAGCATTTAGCTCTAAACTAAATGTAATGGTTTAAAATGTAGTGGTTAGTATATCCATCTGTCATGTTTATAATATAAAGTTTAAACTCAATCTGGGTAATACTTAAAAAATTTTTCTTTGAAGTAGATGCCTCATATTCAACCTATCCATATAGTCATGTAATTATTGGTTTGTAATTCAGTATTTAGCTAATCTTACCTAAAAGCTAAGAGAGTTGCTGAAGAAAGCCCTGTAATAGATGTTTTAAAACTATTATTCCATTTTATTTTCTCCTTATTTGTAATAGTAATAGTAATATCATCAATTAATAGTCTCTATGACAATTATTCAACAAATATATATTGCAACATCTTAAACTGGATTTTTTGGATTAATTGAGATTGCACAGAAAAGATATAGTATTAGTTTGTGTAATATTTTGATTAGCTAAATGAGTCTTATAAATATTTTTATTACTGAAAGAGAATATGAGATATATACATAAATTCATAAGTTTAGATAAATAACATGATTGTTAATGATTAAGCTGATTCTTTTCACATTTGTGAATGATATTCAATCTCAGTATCCTTACATTTTGGCCCAATGGTGGAATGGCAGACTCTGGAACTCAGGATCCTTAGATTGTGGTCCAGCTTTGTCATTTTTGGTGCTCACACTTTTTATGATCTTCCAAGCAATAAATCACTTGATTTTTTTTTTTTTTTTTGAATTTCAATGAAAATCTTAATACAAACGGTTTCTATATATTGAGTGATATTAAATGAATGAAATGTGCTTATTTGGGCATTCAGCAAAATTTCTGATGTAAAAACATGAACTTTCTATCATGCTCATTTAAACTCAATTAATGATGTACACAGATGAGTCAAAAAAAATTTCCTAAATATATTTAATTTTATAACTGTTCTGAACAATCAATTTGTAATAAAATTTATTTGAATACAAGTACAATGTGTATACTGAACTCTATCTGTAATTAGAGGGAATTTGAACACAGAATTTGAAGCTCCCTTCAACTATACATCTCATCTTATATAACTGATACATGTGGTCATATATAGGATCATTGCAAGCCTTTCCCAAAAATTGATAAACAATATATAGTGATTGAACTTTTTTAAATAAAGGAATTTAATGCACTTATACTATTATTTAGCAGCCACAAATAAAATGATTTTTTAATATTTATTTAATTACTGAAATGCAAAAGCCAATAAACATTATATGATCACCATTTCTTATGCTTGCTTATAATTGTTATTAAAACAACTTGCTGTGTGTGGCAATATGTATAGTGAGTTTTTCCTGTTTTACTGAAATGTACACAATGAACAAGAACACATTCAAATAAAAGAATAAATAGCAGAAGATGAACCTTTTAAACTAACATAAATAGATGGTGAGTGACTTAAAACTAACATGGGTGTAACAACAATAGTGGCATCAACAAGAGCTTTGAGCATTCCATCATCAGATTTTCAATAATATGGATAGCTGGAGAGTTGGAGGGTGGAAAAGAGTGAAATCTGACCATTAAAGTTTGAAGATTTGCTATCTTAATATAAATTGCGCCTTAATTATATATGTGTGTGGGAGCTGATGATCTGGACCAACTGATGAGTGCTGGTTCAGCATAAAATATGATCATTTATCTTTTTCACATGTATGTGGTCATGTGTGTTGATTATATAAGATGGAGTAGATAGTTGAGGGGAGCTTAAAAATCTGTGTTCAAATCCTTTCTAATTACAAATAAAATTTATGTGGTATTTTTATTCTATAAACTACTGATAGATCTTAGTTGCTAAGATAAATTTACCCCATTCTTGCTCACACTTGGTTCTTTTATTATAATGTAAGTTGTGTTATTGTTACGTTTTTTTTTTCAATATGAAAATGAAATTTTTTTTGTTTGCCTCATAAATATGTAATATTGGTATTTCTATTTACAGTATTAAATTTATCAATAAAAATTTTGCTTTTGCTACCTTTTGAATAGTATAATACTTGTTTACCTACAGAATGCTATAGAATTTAATTCTTTTGGTTAATATCTATGATTGGATGAAAAAGTCAGATGAAAAGATTTGGATAACATATTTTCATTTATCACTGAGATTTCAGGAATGGTATTCCACGCTCTACTTTAGAAATATTATTAATAATGATATTTACACTTCCATTATATTTATTACTTAGCTTCTTAAAAAAAAAAGAATTTAAAAGCACTTATTTTTCTTAGCTGAATTTGCTTTAGAGATTGTCTTTATTATTAACGTTTGCATGACACATAGCACTAAAAGAAGCCATAAATAAATATTTTTTCATTGAAATGTTATAGTAAATTTATGAAATGAATATAGTAAAGCACTGGAATACTAACGTTTTATATCCCATATTCAGGTATTATAATTTGTAAATTAAAAAAAGATCAATTCACAATATCTAATCTCATATGAGATATATGATAATACTCCAATAACTTTAAACAATCAATCTATTTATCTCTTCTTTTTCTCAAGTATAACTAATCATTTAAGATTAGTTGGAGTTTTAGATGTTTTTAATGAATATGTGTGAGTATATATATATATTCATAAATTTATACAAATAAGCACACACAATGTGCAAGTTTTAAAATACAATTTTATTTTCAGCATATTCGGTACTAATTATAAAGTTCAAGAAATAGCTTTATAATAAATTTAAATAATTAATGAGAAAATAAAGATTGATTATAGCCTCTAGTAAAGTTTAAAAATTGTTGAAAATTTAAAAATGATCATTTAAAAATTATTTGCAGAGTAACATATGTCAAGGATGAGAAGAAAGAAGTTTAACATCCTAATTTTTTTCATAAATACAGTATAATTTTCAATTACTTCAAATATTTATTTTATTAATATCTTTTATATATATTATTTAAAGGAGTTTCTTTCTACTCAAAAAAAATGGTTTCTGTTTCCAGAATGCTCTTAAAGAGACAGGCTTACTTGTTTTCTAAAGGATTATGCTGAAATAATTATTTGTAATTCAGCAAGGTTTTAATATGTTTGGAAAATTAAAGACACACATTACTCTTCCCAAAAGATTTACTTGGTTATTCCTAACTTCTCTTTCTGATCTTTACACTTTGTTGATAAAGTTGAAAAGTCTTGGATCTGTTTTGAATGATATGATTAATCTATTTTAACTATCCATTTCTTAATCAACATAGCTGCTGTTGTTAATGATGATGGACCTACTGCAGAGTTTAAGATATGAAGAATTTTTTTTTTATTAATTCTTTTTATAAATATGATTTTAGATAAATAATGTTTTCCTCTTTTCTTTTTCCATTAACTTTATATGCTCTTTTGATTATAAGAGATTCATTGAAGAAAGCATGGCTGACCCACTTTTCCATCATGATTTCCAAAAAATATTCTGTATAAATATTGTGACCAGAAATTCTTTGCAGATCATGATTAATATCTTAATTTTCACTCACTATCTTTTTTGATATAAAATCTAGAATTTTTATCTAATTTCTTTGCATTAAATTTTTAAATCTGTGCTAGTCATTAAAAGTGCATTATTTTGGACAATGATAGATATGGACATGATTCCCAGAGCCAAATTTTTAATACCTCCAGATTTACTTATATTAAAAAAACAAATAAAACAAATTAAAAAACAATTATTATTAAATTTAGGGTGAAACTATTTTACATTGTGGTTGCAAAAAGATTATAAGAAAATAGCTGGGGGGGGGGGGGCAGATAAATAAAATAACTTGAATTTTTAAATGTAATATCATTTATACTTTTTATTTCATCAATAATTTTTATTATTAAAAAATTAAGAAGAATACAAAAGCAATACCTTCTATATATATATAAGATAAGTTGACCTTTTATTTATTTATTGAAAGAATAATATCTTAATGAGTATAATTATTACTAACATTTGTATTTCATAAAAAAATTAGCTAAAAAACAAATGGTGTAATAATATTTTTTTTAATTTCGATTATTTTATTTATTATAAAAGAAAAAGGGATGAAGTTAGTTAGTTTTAAGGGATTGCATTTATTATTTTAAAACAAAAAGGAATGAGGAGAAAATTAATTAATTTTAGATCATTTTATTTATTATTATGAATTAAAAAAGGAGGGAATATTCTTTCATTTATTTCTAAAAAAAATTATTTTTTATATAAAAAAAATAATAATAAAAGATTTTAAAAAAATACAATATTAATTTTATTAATTTTAAAATTGCTAATTATATTTATCCACTTTTAAAATTAATTTTATAATTCTCCTAATGGATATAGATTTTAAATAAAATTGTATTATGGGCATCTGTACTTAGTGCATATACATTTTAAAAAACATATATACTATATGTTTGTGTTAAAAGCATATATTATATATAGTTTAATAATTTTTATAACAAAACCAAAGCTTGAAATCAAATCACAAAAAAAATTGAGTTTTATTGTATACATTAAAAATTTTCTATCTCCAAAAAAACTGATATCTTAGTTTTATTTGCCTTGCACTTGCAGACAGTTGCCCAGGTTGCGGGTTCGCATCCCGGCCAATGCTATGACACTTAAAAAATAATAATAATAAATTTTAAATTTTACAAATAAGTTTTTGTGAATATCTTTTAGAGAACTGATTGTTTTTCCTCATATACAATTAATCCATGTCACTAAATGCTTAAAAATATATCTCAAAACATTTTTTTAAAAAAAAACCTTTTTCTATATGCCTTTATTATATTTTCACAAAATTATTTCCAATATAAATTTCAACTCTCATCTTTATTAGATTATTTTCATTCTTTATTCATTCACAATACTAACCATTAGTACATGTACTATATATCTGTAGAAGGAAGGAGGATATCATAATGCATCTTTTCATTATATACTTAAAATAAGGTTCTCATCTGGGATAAGCAATATTTTATGAATTAATCCACTTGCTAAATTAATGTTTGCACACTTATAACATTATATAGATCAAATATATGCTGAATAAAAAAGATGATTTGGATATATAGTAAATATCGGAATTAATAAAATGTGATTCGAATCTAATTTCATCCATGACAATGCTATGAAAATTGAACCAATTTCTATCTTGCATATAAATAATCCAGCAAGCTCATAAAATTATATCAGCAGGTGAACATAGTCTTTGTGTATATTTATCTGTTGTTAGCATTTAAACTTCATCATTCAAAAGTGGGTACTAGCCATTTTTAAAGCAAAGAAACATTTCATGGTTTTTAAAAATGCTAAGAATTGATTTTCATATTTTCAATAAATTGTCACTTCTTACAAAATTCAACAATCTTATCAAGCCAATGGATGAACATTATTGCTTTCACCATAATTCTATCCATTTTTATAATTATGCACTTTTAAAAATAAACAAAAAAAATTACATGAAGGAACTTAGATTCACTTCTATTGAATTCAAGATAAAATAGAGCGAGTTTTCAATTCGGCTCTATTTATAACTTTTCCAATTGATATCAGAGTAACTATAGCAATACCCTTTATTAACTTTTTGGTCAATCTTAACTAATGTCTCCCAAATAAAAAATTTATTATCCAAGAATAACAGCAAACAAAACAAATATTTTAAAATTATTACATCTGACAAACATTGACTTTTCACAATACAAATACCATTCTTTCATTCTAACACAAATTAAACAATTGATAATATATTCTCACCATACCATACTAGAAATATATTTTTTTATGTATATATCTTTACAATATAATATTATACAAATAAAATAAAAAATATATTTGAGATTTTAAACATTTAGTGAAATTGTTTGTAATTTACTATTGTGAACGCAGCAAATGAAAAGATGTATAATATCGAAAGAATAATAATTTTATCCAAGTTATATGTTTTATTATTCACATATTCATTTTTTAAAATGAATAATGAATTCACAATCTTATACAATACAATTAATAATAAACAATTTTATATCAATATTATTGTCATTATAGCAACACAGTTCAATACTTCATCATTTAATATATCCACCATCAAAATCAAACAAAAAAAAAGAGGGAAAAAATATTTTTTTAGAAGTCATCTTTTGCCTAATACTGAAACTCATCTCAATATATACATAAATGAAAGTTTGTTTGTGCTTGTAACTTAATAACTCAGCAAATATTGCACCAATCTTGATGAATCTTGCATGATTTTCTTTCTTGTTTTTTTTTAGAGAATTATATAGACTATGGATTTGTGCTTTATGGTAGTTAATAGTTTTAAACATTTTAATAATTTGAATATAAAAATGCATTAGAATTATCACAATTTTCTAATGTCATAAAATTGCAAAAAGATGGCAGCACTGATTAAAAGATTATAGACATTAGAAAGAGTTGTGGCCTACATGTTGAAATACATACTTGAGAAATGGAGATACTCCAAGATAAAATTTTATTGTTTAAATATATTTTACCTAATTAAATTTTTTGGGGGACCATGCAAATGGAGCATATTATCTAAAAGGTTATTAAAATCGGAAGTAGAATTATAGTTTTTAGTAAAGGGAGATAAAACTTGATTTTATAAATATATTTTAAATTAAGCAATTCAAAACAAGCAAAACTCTCCATATAATAGTGCCATCTTGTGCTATTGTTTAATAACAGTTATATGCTAGTACAGGGGTCCCCAACCTTTTTGCACTTAAGAGCACATTCCATAATACCGGCCAGGTGGCGGGCACCATTTATTTTTTTCAGCTAGGTGATGGGCACCATTTATTTTTTATCTGGACATAATTGCTGAGATATTCTTGACTTCGTTTATGGAGAAGCCACAGTTCATCACATCACATCACATGTAAATTTATAGTTGGATATTGTTAATAATACACATAATGTACAAAAAAAATATTTATTTCAAAAATTAAATTTTAACATATAATTGACGTTTATATTTTTACGCTGTAAAAGTATAGTATGCCCTACAATTTGATTACAATAAAATACAATAATTCATAAAAAAAATTCAAAAATTAAATTTATTTGTATCAGATAAATAATTTTTTATCGTGTTCGGATAGCAGCGGGCACACATAAAATGGTCTGCGGGCGCCATGGTGCCCATGGGCATAGGGTTGGGGATCCCTGTGCTAGTATGAGATAGTGATCATGTGATATTTTAAATTAATTAAATTTCATTTGTACCATATATTTAAATGAAATCTAAAGTTGAAAAGTTATCATTTCTATGATACTGATGTTGGTAACTCAGGCTCAAAATCATATTCATTTTCAAATAAATATTACATAAATATATAAACTGCAGGAACAAGTATATATTGCATCAATCTTGATAAATCTTGCACATATTTCTTACTTTTGTTAAGAACTTTGGTAATTTGCAATATAAATATGTTTTGCAATAACACTTTTTATTTAAGCAAACCATAAGTATAAGAAGAGAAAATCAAATAATGAAAATTGACATTTACAATCATTTTATACAATTGAATTTGATCACCTTTTAGGATTTCAGTTTAAATATATTTAACATTCTGGTATGGTATAAACAAAATTTAATTATCTATTTTATGAAAAATATTCAAATCTAAACTACTCAAATCAAAATCAGTTTATTAACATATAACATTGTTTATAAAAATGTGTCACAATAGTCATTTTTACCTGCTGTTAATATCTCATATATTATTATTTTATGTAAATATTACCTAAATATATTTTAATTATCAAGTAATATATTCATAATTAACAATCAAAATAAATAGTAGAGTTCTAAGACAAAAAATTTAGGAATATTAATCCTTTATCATTTAGGCTTTATCACATATATAAATTTGAAAATTGATTTGTTTTGAATTCTTGCTTTATAGCACTTAATTTTTTTTTAAATGTTGGTAATTTTCTATTAATGTGAATGAAGTTGTGGAACTATCTGTTACATTTTCATATTAGAAAAAATACTGTCAGTTATTAATAAATTTTAATCAATGAAAATAGTAAACTATAAACAATCCCTGCATTCAAAATTAAACCTCTTCTAAATGCAATCTTTATATAATCTTTTGGTATTATATAAAGATTGCATTTAGAAGAGATACCCTTTTGAATGCAGAAAGCATTTACAGTTTACTATTTCCATTGATTACTGTCTACTAACTTCTGATGGTAATTTTTTTAATATAAAAATATAACAGATATTTCATATTTAAACAATTGCCTCTGTTAAAAATTATTCATTTATAACATTTAATTGATTGATAAAACAGTTTATTGTTTATAACAAATTATAAAAGGTTCTTAGCTTTACTTTCTTAAACTGTAAATAAATATGTTGAATACAGGAAGCATTTACAGTTTATTACTGTCTATTAATATCTGATGGTAATTTTCCTAATATGAAATGTAACAGATATTTTCATGTATTAAAATATTTCAATAATAATATCTGTTAAAAATTATTAATTTATAATATATATATATTCAAAGTTTGAATAAAAAGAAAGGGTTTCCTAATTTAAATTTACCAAGTGAACTTTCAGTATATAACTAATAATCTTTCATTCATAAATTATGATCCTGCCATATTTTTTGGCAAATATTTTTTTAAAATTTTGAAATAGCATATAAATACTATTATAGTATATATATAAAAATGAAAAACTACTATCAGTTCTATATATTTTCTTCATAGAAATATTAAACTCTGCAAATTTGAGGCTGAATGGAAACAAAATATCAAAATATTTATTACAGACCTTATCAACATATGGTTCAATCTCAAAAATATTTACACAATTGTTACTAACTTTTACAATATAATCTCCCATCCTACAATTGCTCTTTCCAATAATAAAAATGGTCTACTCTCCCCTACATCTAGAAAGTCACAAATAAGCTAAAAAATTGTATTGGATAAATATAATATTATTTTTTCATTCACCCTCCAACTCTTAACAAACTTTTAAATAATTCAAAGGATAAAATCCCCAAAGAGGCCTCTCATCCAATTGTTACAAGATCAACTGTTCTGAACCTATTTGTTTAAAGGTATACTATGGGGAAACCTACATTAACTTGGCCACTAGACTTGCTCAACATAATTATCTGTATAATCACACTAGGAAAAGCAGTTAATATTGCTGTCTGGTGATAACTTCGATTTTTTTTACAATCAACATCATTTATTCAGATTGAGACAATCGAAAGATAAAGTTTAAGGAGGCTTTGTCAATTTCCAAAGATATCCGTAATATCAGTAAAAAAGATTCCAGCACCTCTTTTCCTAAAAAATAATATGGAAATTCACCTATAAATATTCATTCTGATCTTGATACAATTTAATACTCAACACTTACATTATTTTTGAATGACAATTGCCTCCTCTTTTATTATGTTATGATTATGATAAAATATGGTATCAAAAGTACTTAGCTTCAAATAAATTCTTTTGTATTTCAAACCCAAATCTGTTTAGTCTTTAAATGTTTTAGCATTTGCTTATTCATTCTATATATTGATAAATCTATATGGTCAGCAGTCAAAGAATTTTGTTTAAAGTTTTTAAAGATCTCTATTCACAAATGCAGAAATCTTCTTCACTGAAGTAGGTTGCTGACATTTCAATAAAATTTTATTTACCCTTGTCATGACTATAGTATTCTGAAAAACTTTTGTTTTAAGTAATCTCTAGACTGTATGAATAAATATTTTTCATTAGAAATTTTATCAAATATTTTTCTAATCATAGTTTGAGAGTGATTAAGAAGTTATTTTTATGTTACAGTTAACTGACTTTTTAAAAATACTGCTAGATGATTATTAGATAAAATATCTAATGAATATATTTTAATTCACACACAATCTTGACATTACTTGATACATAACACTTCTTCAGTATATTCTAACCTTGATCAGGATAAATGAAACTTAATCAAAATATTGTTATTCTACTTTTGCAGAGAAAGTTTTTGTTCTGTAGAAAAGGAATTTAAATTGGATTCTTTGAGTGAGTTTATAAAAATTTCTCAACACAAATGATTGACACATTGTATTTACCAACATTTTATTTCATTTCATTTTCTAATCATGAATGGAGTACATGTACAAAGACATTATAATTAATTTTCTCATTAGTGAATGATGTTCTAGTATTAAAGTTTTATAAATTCTAATTATAAACAATAAAACAAAATATATATACAAAATAATCTTACATTTTTCTCAAAACATTTTTTAAATTGAGAGAAACTGCAAACCTCTTACACTCATTAGTATCTAACAGCCAATCAGATCCAGATCTAAGTACTTTAGACTGGCTTGTATATATAAAAAGACAAGTAAAGAATAGGGTGGACCACCCTTTTCTTGTTAAATTCTCTGTCTTGTATTTATTTTCATATGTCATAGCATCGGCCGGGACGCGAACCCACAAACGTCTGCAACCAACTACTTGCTTGCATGGCGGCTGCGATACCTCTTGGCTAACAACGCATGACACTGTCTTGTATTTATGATCTGATTGGCTGTTAGATACTAATGAGCACAAGAGGTTTGCAGTTTCTCTCAATTTAATTTCAATACTGTTTGTGCTTTATAAAATAAATATTATTTCAAAACATTTTTTTGATTTTGTTACTAATAAATTTCATTCAAATTTCTTTTACATGTAAAAATTTATTAAAAATCTAATTGTCAAAAAATAATCAATTGAAATTTATTCAGAATCAATATAAAAATTGCCCAATTTGTAATAATCATTCTCCCTATATCATATGATCTTTTAATTATTTTAAAATCTTTATGATTAAAATAATCTAGAAGTACATTGAACTCCATATCTTAAATTGGAGCAAAAATAAAAATATTTCACATAAAATAAAGATAAAACTGTTACAAGAAAATAATATTTGCAAATAATCACTATAATATTAATCTTGATTTTTTTAAGATAAATAATTACTGTAATTTTAAAATTATATATGTATGCATATACTTTTGGTAAACAATAGATGTCAAATGTTTTGGATTATAAAATCTAAGATGTACTTCAGATGTGTTTAAATGCATAATTATTAAATAGCTTTTCCTCCTATAATTTTTGATAGGTTTTTAATCTAAAAATTTGGCTTATTCATCACTTATTTCCCTGACCCTTTAAAAGGGAATGGCTTGAGAGTTTTTATTATTATTGTTGTTGTTGTCACTGTTGTTGTTTTTTTAGAAGTTGTAGTTTATTATAAAGTTCTGCCATTTAATATTATTATCAAAAGCATTGTATTTTGGTTTTAAACAAAACTTTATTTTTTAATTAATAAAAAAATATTTAAGATAAAAAAATATTTATAGACATAATATCCTGCTTATAATAATCTGAAAGAAATTACAATCTTCTTGAAGATCAGTATTTTTTTTAGTTATTTGTGTTCGTTGTTCAAAAAAAATGTAATAGTTTATTTAATATTAGTTAACAAAATAAAATAGATTTACTGAAATTTATTATTGTTGGAATATATATTAAGATGATGTATATTATATGTAATGTATGTAGAAATATTCAATAAACTGCTATGATAAATAGTTGATATTTGTTTTTAAATTATGACCTATTCTGTATTAATTTAAAATATTGTGAAACAATATATATATTGAAACACTAAGTGTGCGTATATATTTCAAATTTTCATTTTTGTTATTAACATTTATGATCCTCGTTTTCAAATTTAAAATTATTGTCAAATAAAAAATGTGTCCAAATTTAATCTAATTTATCCACACATTTCTTCTTTAAATCATTCTAATAAACTTTCTTATCTCATTTATCCATCTCACCAGTAGGTAATCTTTTACAATCTTTTGAGATCCAACTTAAGACTTCATTTGTTTATCTACTATCATCTCTTTTACAAACATGTCCAGACTAAATCCATATCAGCCTTTTCATTCTTTAAATGACTAGCATTTATTTTTTCAACCATGCATTTCACTTTTAATTCTTTCTCATTTATTCCACCAAATATTTCTCCATATTTTGCTGTCAGATATAAAATCTTTGTATTGTACCTTTCATTTAGACTCTAACTTTAACATTTATTAATAAGTGCTGGCAAAGCATATTTATTTATTTTTAAAATAGACATATCTTTAAATGTTAATTCTACCAAAAGCACTGATTAATTTCATGTATTATGTTTTTATTTGTCTTAATAATTTGATCAAGTATTTATAATTGTCATATTTTAATTTATTATTATCACACTTCATTATCTTGTTTTTTGAAAAGATTTTTCTGTAGTCCTATTTTATTGCTTCCATCTGATAAGTCTGGTAATGTTTCTTGAAATTCTAAAGTATTATTTGTGAAAATAATCACCTTTTTGGCAAAATCTAGAAAACAAACAATTTTTATTTATTTTTGCTCTCTTAATTTTTCCATTTTATCACAATACTTATCATAAAAATGTTATAAAGAAAAACTAGGAGGTTTAGAATCATCTTGCTAGTTACCTTTTCCAATATTAATCTTCTTAACATTATTATGAAGTTTAATTATTTCTGTTGTATATAGATAAATGTTCTTTAGAAATTGCGAATATTATGGACCTATGATATGATGTTTACAAAACATTAATAATTGCAGAAATGCTTATAGAATCATGTGATTTTTTTTATAAATAACCAGTTCAGTGCAATAAAGCAACTCATGGTTTTTCTATAACTTTTAATACTTGGATGTGATCTTTTATGCAATGTTTGTGCTTTTAATGAACTGAAAATAAATTATAGTAAAGACCTCATGTAACACTGATAAAAAACTGATGAGTATATAATTTGTAATATCTTCCTTTCCATCTTTTTAAAGATCAATATCTCTACTATATTCTTCCAATCATTTGATATATGTTTATAATTTAAATATTTAGTATATTTATATTTCTCTTGTTTCTTCTTCTACTTCTTTTAAAATATTTATAATAATTCCCCCACTTTCTGCAGCTTTTCTATTCTTTACTGATTAAATACAATCATTCATATTTTGTTTTGTTTTTTCTTTATTTTATTGTATAATTCTTTACAAAGTAATTTCATTCAGTTCATAATACCTCCTTTTTTTTTTTAGTAATAATGTCATATTTTCTTTTTAATAATAAACTTATTTTCTTTGCACCATCAACATATTCTCTTCTATAACCTTTCTTGCTATTTCATATTTATATTTCATTATGATAAAATAACTCTTTTTATATATTTATATAATTTCAAATATTCAGTTTTTTTAAATAAATCATTATTAGATATTTTCATATATATATTGAAACAGATATACTGTTCCTCGGATGTATTCAAAAGATTCCCCCCCCCCCCATTTAAAAAGATAATTTGATCAAATTAAAAAAGAAATAAAGCAAAAAGTTTATAGTTAAAAGAAAATCATTATTGATTTTATAGTTTTAAATTACGATATAAATAAAAGCTGGCATTTATTAAAAATATTACATTTTTAATTTTTGGAATGATGTTGTCGTATAAAGTGTGATAATCGCTTGAGGCAGTCTTATCAAATTGGAAAACATGGCTTATCCTTATGATTTCTTATCTGTCCCATGAAAAGTAGAGTGTCCAATCCTTAAGAAGAGAAAAGCACTTGGGCTTAAATGAGAGCTGTATAACAAATCAGATACAGTGGGAAATGCTGCTTAATCAATCCAGAGATCAGGGTATAAATAGTTGAGTTGGAAGTTCAGGGCAGTTTTTTTCAAAAAGATTTTATAAAGAGATATTTTTCAAGTAGATTTTAAAGAAGATTTTTGAAAAAGATAGTTAAAGAAGTAAGAAAAGTGAAGAGTTAAAAGTTAAAATTTTCATCTAAGTGTTGCTTGACTATTTAATTGACAGCTGATCTTAAGGAACTTTAGAATATAATATTTATAGCCACTGTTAATAATGGAAAAGGAAAATTTTATTAAGAATATAATGATGGAAGGCTATTTCGTAACAGCTTCTTCTCTTCATCCAAAAGCCATGGTTCTCCAAGATTTGCCTGGGTGATCATCATGAAAGGGAATAATGCCATTCAGCTTAAATAAAATGACCCCTTTTTGATGGAACAGACTGGATATAAAAAAAATGAAGGTAACAATTTTATAAAATATGTAATATTTATATGTGTTTATAAAAGACAAACAAAACGTCTTTCTTAGAAAAGAAAAAAAAATTATGAATAAAAATAGCTATGTAAAAATACGTTTATTAATAATAAATTGTAAATGCTAGATGTCTTAAATGTCAATAATCAAAAGGTATTTTATTCAATACTTATACATGTTTATAAAAATAAAAAACAAAACAAACATCTTTCTTAAAAATGAATTATGTGAAAATACATTTTATTAATGATAAATTATAAATATTAAAAAATATCTATAATCAAAAGGCATTTTTAATGAGGTAAATCATAAATGATTAACTTCTTATATGCAGAAGCATCTAGATTTTAAAAAAAACTAAAAATGAATACTTATAATGATTTATATTACTGATATACAAATAAGTATACCTAGAAGAGTCAGAAATACTGAGCTATTACATATAACTCTAACTGGCTAATAAATAAATGCAACTGCTGATCAATTTATAGGTAGAAATATACATCTGTGGCAGACCAAATAACAATATTTATGCTATATATTAGAATAACTAAATAAGGATTACAAATGCTTACATGCATCTCAATGGTATATAAATAAAATAATGAAACTTATGCATATAAATGCACATTGACACTTGACTGGATTATGAATAGTCCACAAACCCAGAATTGTTTACATTACCTGATTTGATAAATTAAAAAAAAAATAATGAAATACTATATGGATTATAAATGCTTACCTGCATATTGATTTTATGTGAAGAAAATAATGAAACTTATGCATATAAATGCACATTTACTCTTTGAATTCTTTACCCAAGATAAATCAAAATGAGCCTTCATTTGAAATGAAGGATGAACTTTATTAGAATGACTTGTAAATGAACTATTGATCAATAAACTGCTTCTAACCTTTTCATAAATGAACTGAAAATGAGTCATCACATGGATATTAAAGAACTATTGAAAGAAGGACTTTATTATACAACAAATTACATTCTTTAAGTGCTATTATTGGAAGTATACCAAAGAAACACAATGGACCATAAATGAAATATTTGTTTGAATTAAGTGGAACTCTGAATTAAATGCTATCAGTTGTCTTCATTATTATCTCTGTTGTCTTAATATATCACACTCCTCTCTGTGGATTAACTAAATGATTAAAGATGTAAACTGTTAAAGAACTATTGAAAGAAGGACTTTATTATACTCTCAACAAATTACATTCTTTAAGTCATATAAAAATGTTATTGGAAGTAGGCCAAAGAGATACAAGGGACTGTCAATGAAATATTTTGTTTGATGGACATTTATTTAAACCTGTTATTAAATAAAATTATTGTTACTTAAAATTAATTTTAGTTATCCAGTTGTTCAATTCTATTTTTTTTTATTGCATCACTCATCATTCAGTGCACTTGTTCATGAGAATCTCATGCCTCCTGAGCTATGTCTGGCATAACTAGACCTAGGTAAGTCAGGTTGTAGTGAGATGGAACTCTAGTGGCACCGTTTGGAAAACCAAACATAGAAATGTCTAGATGCTTCCAGTCTCTATGGTGCTACATCCTCTGATGAGCAGGAAATATTGTTGTAGGGGGGGGGGTTAACATCTGCATTGGGGAATGCCAATCGATAGTTCCTTCCTGCAACATGCTCATCAGGAAATTGTTACAACCAAGGTAATAAAGGGGTTGTATGGTGGTCCGGTTACATTTGTCACCCTACTGTGAGGCCTGATCTAGCTAGCCTATCCATAGGCATAAAACAGCTAGAAATGAGTAATAAATAAAAGAAAAATGGAAAAGGCATAAGCAAATCATGATTCTGTGATGTGAACAGTGCATATGATGCAGTGATGTGATTTATTCAAAAAGGGTGGAAAAAAGAAAAAGAACATAAAAATGAATGGCATAAATGGTAGATAAAGAATAAAACAGGCATAATGAAGACTTGGAGTTAAATCATGGTATGGATGGAGAGAGAAGCTTATCAAAATCGAAATAAAAAAGTACAAATAAAATTTAAAAAAAATATTGATGATAACCAGATCAAAAACAAAAAAGATGATGAATACAGAAAGTATAGAAAATCTTCCTGAGGAAGAAGATAAACAAGAAGTCAAAGCAGATGATCAAAAGCAGTCACAGAAAACAGGGGAGATGTCCATGTTAGCCCAGTTAATGGAAATGATAAAAGAAAATAACAAGAAAAGAGAGGAACAGAGAGAAGAAGACAACAAGAAAAGAGAGGAACAGAGAGAAGAAGATAAAAAAGAACATAGTGAACAGAGAGAAGACAACAAGAAAAGAGAGGAAGATAAAAAAGAACATAGAGAACAGAGAGAAGAAGACAAAAGAGAATTGAAAGAACAAATCAGAGAAATAACCGAAAGCCAAAATGAAAAGTTCAGCCAGTTAATAAAAGAAATGACTAACAAAATATTAAAAATTAAGGAGGAAGTGATGGAGGAAGTAAAAGGCTCACTAATAGAGCAAGAAGTCAAAATGACCCAGATATGCAAGGCCATGGATACAAAAATAATAAGAATCCAAGAATCCATGCAGGAGAAGGTGGATATATTGACCACCCAGATGAAAGAGATAGAAATAAAAAATAGCAATACATTGCCTAAACAAGGAAAGGCAGAAACAGTCCCAAAAGAAAGTCAAAAAGAGAATTATCAAGTTAGTCATGATGTCCCTATAACTAACCAGATGTCTGGAATTGTAAATCAATTCTTAAAAATCAGAACTTTTTCAGGGAGCTGTAATGAAGCACCTATAGAATATGTAAAAAGTTTGGAGAGGTACTTTAGTATTAATGTATTGACAGAAGAGGCAAAACTGGCAATAGCATGTAGTCATCTCCAAGGTGCAGCACAAGCATGGTGGGATTCACTGTTCACCCAACCTACAAATTTTGATGATTTTAAAGGAGCACTAATGAGCTGTTACTGGAGTGACAATTATCAGGAGGGGATTAAATATAAGGTGTCCCAGGAGAAATGTCCACCTGGAGAGCCTTATACACCCTTCTTTAGAAGACAGGTGGCCAGGTTAAGAGCCTTGACATCTGACCCCCTATCTGAACTCCAGATTATTAGATTGATATGGCACAGCTTCCCAAGTTACATAGAAAGAATGCTAATTGGGACTGATCATCGATCTATTGAGCAGGTTGCTGAACTATTAACAGCATATGATAGCTGCAGTGCATCAGCAACCAAGGAAGGAGGAGCAAAGCAACCACAAAACAAACCTCCCTATAGAAGAGATGATGGGCCTAGAATAGGAGCCATCAGATACAAAAGGAAAATGCCTCCTCAAAAATATAGCAACTATGACCCACCACCATGGTATCATCACCAAAGAAATGGGATACCACCATGGAAAAGGCAAAGAAGATATTCAACAGGCAATATGCATAGCCCATACCAAACCCGGGTTATAAAGAGATCAAATAGTGATGATAACTTGCAGAAAGGTGTGGCTAGAAATGCAAGCCACCACGATGATGTATGGCCTGAAAAATGTCCAAAAATAGGACAAAATAGAAGTCCATCACCTCAAAACAAAGAAAACTGCCATAGGAGAACTGATCATGATCACCAGTCTCCCAAGCCAGGCTGTAGTTATAATTCAGAACAATAAAATAGAGATAGCTGATGGAAGAAGTTTGTGAGTGGGATGTAGTGATGCATGAATTTGTGTTTTTCATGTCAGGGTGGGTGGATGATTGAGCAGGGCTGCTTGGATGCATTGTGTTATGATGCTCTGAAGTATATGCTCAGCACTATCCAGACCTGGATGTTGAGATCCTAGAGTAGTCCAATAGTGTGTATATATAGGCCTCATGAAATAGACCAAATGAATAAGCCCCTAAGACTCACAGAAGCTGAGCAGGGCTGGCTCAGTGCCAAATTTTTTCTGGCTCCTACTCTTAGTTGGATGATCCCTCTAGGTACAAGAGAGGTAGTGCTTAAAAATGAGATATTTTCTCATGACATCATGGGGCAGTGTGTACTAGTAGTTTGTGCTTGGCCATCTACTTATTCTGGCATTGGAGGCTACAGTTCATGTATTCACTTTTCCAGCTCATCTTACCCATTTCATCAGCACATCTAAAACCAGAAGAGATGCAGTAAGGAGAAATGATGTGTATAGTATGTGGAATAAAATCGTACTTCCAGGCAATTTCATCCCAAAATTTGGTGGGGGGTAATGAAACAGATATACTGTTCCATGGATGTATTCAAAAGATCCTCCCCCCATTTAAAAAGAAAAAAAAAAAAAATAAAAAAAAAAAAAAAAAAAAAGAAAGATAATTTAATTGATCAAATTAAAAAAGAAATAAAGCAAAAAGTTTATAGTTAAAAGAAAATCATTATTGATTTTATAGTTTTAAATTACGATATAAATAAAAGCTGGCATTTATTAAAAATATTACATTTTTAATTTTTGGACAATGTTATCGTATAAAGTGTGATAATCACTTGAGGCAGTCTTATCAAATTGGAAAACATGGCTTATCCTTATGATTTCTTATCTGTCCCGTGAAAAGTAGTGTCCAATCTTTGGGAAGAAAAAGTATAACAAATGGCTTAAATGAGAGCTGTATAACAAATCAGATATGGCAAAGCTTCTTAGTCAATCTAGAGATGAGGGTATAAATAGTTCAGTTGGAAGTTCAGGGCAGTTTGTTCAAAGAGATTTTATAAAGAGATATTTTTCAAGTAGATTTTAAAGAAGATTTTTGAAAAAGATTTTAAAAGCAGCTAAAGAAGTAAGAAAAGTGAAGAGTTAAAAGTTAAAATTTTCATCTAAGTGTTGCTTGACTATTTAATTGATAGCTGATCTTAAGAAACCTTGAAATATAATATTTATAGCCACTGTTAATAATGGAAAAGGAAAATTTTATTAAGGATATCATAATGATGGAAGGCTAATTCATAACAGCTTCTTCTCTTCATCCTAAAGGCATGGTTGTCCAAGATTTGCCTGGGTGATCATCATGAAAGGGAATAATGCCATTCAGCTTAAATAAAATGACCCCTTTTTGATGGAACAGACTGGATATAAAAAAAATGAAGGTAACAATTTTATAAAATATGTAATATTTATATGTGTTTATAAAAGACAAACAAAACGTCTTTCTTAGAAAAGAAAAAAAATTATGAATAAAAATAGCTACATAAAAATATGTTTATTAATAATAAATTGTAAATGCTAGATGTCTTAAATGTCAATAATCAAAAGTTATTTTATTCAATACTTATATGTGTTTATAAAAATAAAAAACAAAACAAACATCTTTCTTAAAAATGAATTATGTGAAAATACGTTTTATTAATGATAAATTATAAATATTAAAAAATATCTATAATCAAAAGGCATTTTAAATGAGGTAAATCATAAATGATTAACTTCTTATATGAAAAAAAAAAAAAAAAAAAAAAAAAAAAAAAAAAAAAAATTTATTTTTTTTTTAATAAAAAAAAAAAAACCTAAAAAAAGAAAAAAAACTGAGCTATTAAATAAAACCCTAAATGGCTAATAAATAAATGCAACTGCTGATCAATTTATAGGTAGAAATATACATCTGTGGCAGACCAAATAACAATATTTATGCTATATATTAGAATAACTAAATAAAAATTACAAATGCTTACATGCATCTCGATGGTATATAAATAAAATAATGAAACTTATGCATATAAATGCACATTGACACTTGACTGGATTATGAATAGTCCACAAACCCAGAATTGTTTACATTACCTGATTTGATAAATTTTTAAAAAAAATAATGAAATACTATATGGATTATAAATGCTTACCTGAATATTGATTTTATGTGAAGAAAATAATGAAACTTATGCATATAAATGCACATTTACTCTTTGAATTCTTTACCCAAGATAAATCAAAATGAGCCTTCATTTGAAATGAAGGATGAACTTTATTAGAATGACTTGTAAATGAACTATTGATCAATAAACTGCTTCTAACCTTTTCATAAATGAACTGAAAATGAGTCATCACATGGATATTAAAGAACTATTGAGAGAAGGACTTTATTATACAACAAATTACATTCTTTAAGTGCTATTATTGGAAGTATACCAAAGAAACACAATGGACCATAAATGAAATATTTGTTTGAATTAAGTGGAACTCTGAATTAAATGCTATCAGTTGTCTTCATTATTATCTCTGTTGTCTTAATATATCACACTCCTCTCTGTGGATTAACTAAATGATTAAAGATGTAAACTGTTAAAGAACTATTGAAAGAAGGACTTTATTATACTCTCAACAAATTACATTCTTTAAGTCATATAAAAATGTTATTGGAAGTAGGCCGAAGAGATACAAGGGACTGTCAATGAAATATTTTGTTTGATGGACATTTATTTAAACCTGTTATTAAATAAAATTATTGTTACTTAAAATTAATTTTAGTTATCCAGTTGTTCAATTCTATTTTTTTTTATTGCATCACTTATCATTCAGTGCACTTGTTCATGAGAATCTCATGCCTCCTGAGCTATGTCTGGCATAACTAGACCTAGGTAAGTCAGGTTGTAGTGAGATGGAACTCTAGTGGCGCCATTTGGAAAACCAAACACAAAAATGTCTAGATGCTTCCAGTTTCTATGGTGCTCCATCCTCTGATGAGCAGGAAATATTGTTGTAGGGGGGGTTAACATCTGCATTGGGGAATGCCAATCGATAGTTCCATCCTGCAACATGCATATCAGGAAATTGTTACAACCGAGGTAATAAAGGGATTGTATGGCGGTCCGGTTACAATATATATGTATATTTATTGTCTTGTATAAGATAAAATTTAGTGATGAATTTCTGATATTTGCACTGCCTATGTGTTTTGTAATTTTTGTATAAATTACTATTATTATTATTTTCATAAAAGTCTGAAATATGTTAATATTTTAAAATAATTTTCTATTTAACTTAAATTTACTGTTATATTTTTAAGACCTTTTTTAATAGCTTTTATCTCTCTAGTTTTATGTCATCAAATATCTCACATATCCTGTTAACTATATTACATCTAGAAATATATTTTTTTTATTATTTAAAATATAATCTGACTTTGCTTTACCTTCATTTGGATATTTTCAAATTCAGATTAATTTTACATTTTTCTCAAAAAATTGATATTACAAGTTTATTTTTCTGCAAATTCCACACTTGCATGTCCTTTTTCATTTCTATTTTTGTATCTAAATTTATATATATCTCTTTCATCTTTTGATATTTTTCTAATTCTTTTACTGAAATGTTTATAATCACATTCATATCGGCTTTTTCAAACCAAATTGTGCAAATCGCTTTTTGCGAGTGTTAAATAATAAATGAATACCCTCTGAAAAAGCCGATATGAATGTGATTACAATTGTATACAGATGCTATAAAAAATAAATGCTGATTGAAATGTTTATAGTAACTTTAAAATGTTATTTAATATGTTCAAGAGCATACTTAAAATCCATATAAATTGATCTCCTTTTTTAACAGAATGAACACTTGTTGACATATAAAACAGAATTATTTACATTTATTATCTTCCATCAAGTTGAATAACTAATCATGCTTGTTCATCTATTATTCCATCAATCAAATCAAATTTATTCTTCCATTTTTTATATATATTTATAATGAATCCTATTCCATCTGATCTTCCAATGTTCAGGTCTTTATAGTAAAATACATTTTCACTTTTGAAATAAATTATCTTTTCATCTTTCCTTCCAACTTAAAATCTGGTAATATGCTATTTAATAATATTAGACAGTTTATGTACTCTGGATAATTTTTTTTACCCATAAGTAATCTACAAATACAGGACAAATCCATTTACTTCTGTTTAAAACCCTCTAATCACCACTCCATCCTTTTTGTTTTGTCAAAATATACATTACATATAAACATATAATTCTATAATTAAAACACTTCAAGCAATTAAAAATCTCATTTTCCTCTTTTCTTTACAAAGAATTTTATTTTTTGTATATATATATCCACTTCTTCCAACGTTTCAACTATTTTTAACTTATAGTCATTTTCAAGGATTTGAGGAGAAGGGAGGCAAATCCTTGAAAATGACTATAAATTAAAAATTAGTTGAAACGTTGAAACAAGTGGATATATATATATATATACAAGAAATAAAGTTTTTTTTAAAGAAAAGAGGAAAATGAGACTTTAAATTGATTGAAATGTTTTAATTATAGAATTACAAATACAGGCAAGCAAATGGAAAATTATCATGAAATTCCAATCTGTTCCACAATCTGACAATTTTAAGTACTCTCTGCCTTCAGTCATCAACCGTAACTTCGACTGATTTCTTTGTAGTCTTCAGATTATGAGAACCATTTGTTAACTTATGTCTTCATGATGGTAATTATATAGAAAATGAAATTTCATAAACATAGATCCATTTTCATCCTACTCTCAAAAAAATTCTACCAATGTCTCAGTGAGACAAAAGATCAAAATGTTTCTTACTCTTAAAACTCAGAGGTAAATGTCTATAAACTTATTGCATTGGTTGATCCAGGTCAATCCATGTTTATTTAAAAGCAGCTGCGACAAAAAAAAAGGTATGAAATAGTCATTAGAATTTGACCTGCTTGATTTTTTTGAAGCTTTTAAAAGGAATCATAGAGTCTTCTTTTAATTAATAGCAAAATCTCTTGGTAATCTTTATTAATAAATATTATTTAATTAAAATTATGTTTTGAATACAGTTTTTATTGGTGTTTTTCATGGGTTAAAAAAAAAAAAAGGAACAATCTTTATCAAGCTTTGAAGGATACATATTTAAAAACAAAAGTAACGAATCAATTGCTTCTTCTTTTCTCTCTGTGCTATATTATTATACATCATTTTTTGATTTGAATATATATATATATATATGCATACACACTTACATATGTACATGAAAATCTTTGTGGAGTAAAGTTTAAATTATAATGGAGCTTGGGACATTTTTCTTGAAGAAGACATTTGTCTAACATATGAATAATTTTCAAGCAAGTTTAAAACTTTTTTCAGGTAACTGTATCAAAGCGAACCCAACTAACTATTCAATTATTGGGCATCTTGACTTTCTTAATTTTAGCCCAAAAATCCATAAACCCCTAAATCCATCTGCAATTGATTAGCCCAATGAGTAAATTTGTTTGTTTTTTTCACGGCAGCAGCGATACTCAGCTTTTTAAATTATGCGTACCACTCAAAGAATATCAAAATTTCTCCATACCATCATATATATATATGTAGGCAAATAAAAACTATTTATTTTACTTTTTTGGTAACTAAAACATAATTATCATAATAAAAGTTAAATATTTAATTTATTCAGAAACAAATAGTATTTCCAACATTATTACATTTTTATCTAGAAAGAGCGGGAAAAGCAGTAATAGATGTAATGAAGATATAGTTTACATTTTTTTAAAAAAAAAAATTACTAGTTTTACATTCTTTGAATAAATTATTTAAATATGATTTTTCAAAAACAATTTATATTTTGCATATGCCCAGCAAATCCATCGCATAGCATCATAGCTTGAGTATAGAGGAATACTAAAAGTATTTGCTTTGCAAGAGATTGAAATTATTTTGTTTATATATAATAGTTACTTATATTCTTAGTTCTCTGTCACTGGCAGTTTGTCATAAACACAGAAAGAATAAGTAATAATTTTAGAAAATGAGCTTAGATTTTCATTGTAATGTGTTTTTCAATTACAAATTGCTATAACAAATCCAAGTATAAAACCACGTAAAAAGAAAATATGTCAATGTCAAATTAAGAAAATCACTTCTAAAATGTCAATTACATATGAAAAATAAATTGTGTCGTGCTTTTAAAAATCATACAATTTTATTTTTATTAACACTTTTTTAATACTATGATGAGGTTTAAGTAAAAATTTTAAAATATTATTTATAAAACTATAAAATCTCATACATATATTGATAGCTTCTTTTTTTTTTTTTGCTTACAATTTCTGTTGGATGTAAAATACGACTATAGATATATATACTTCCCCATTCTTTTTAAATTCATATAAATAAAGATAACTGAGATTTAAAGTTTATATCTGTGCTAGAGATAATCTCTAGTTTAGAAAATGATTAGTAATAATCATTATTGTATTTATCTGAGGTGGATGGTGTCAAAGTTGGGAGTGGAGTGAGTTTGACAATGGTAAATAAAAATATAATAATTTAAAATACGACTAACAAACAAACAAAAATATATATATTGCATTCATTGTCTTTTTTAACTGACATTTTATATTATTAACAATTTTTAATTTATTCATTAGTTAATATAATCGCAGGAAATACTCTAATATTATTTTCCAAAGCTCTGTTATACTTTTTTACACACGTACCATGTTACTAGCATACAATCATTAATGAGTATATCCGGAGAGAGAAAAGAGATAAAATAAAAAGTCAGAATTGTATTTGGCAATGAGTACATAAACTAACTCGTAAAACATAAAAACGATTAAATATATTACACACTGGTTTTTTAATCTCACTTTTTGATATCTTCTGATGCTTATTTTAATTCCTTTGGCATTGAATTTTTGTTATATAATTATTATTAAAAAAATACATCAATACTTTGTCTAATTATAGATATGTATTATATTTTATTCTCAATTATATATCTTCCAATACAAGTGTTCGATATTAAATTCTTTAAATTTGAGGGGGGGGGGGATAATATTTATAATGTAAATAAGTCTGTCTTTTTGATGAAAATCTTGCTCAAGTTTACTAAGGCGCCTAGTGGTTAGCATAGCTGCCTTCCAAGCGGCTGGCCCGGGTTCCTTCCCAGTCAATGCTTTGACATATGTAAAAAAAAAAGTTTACTAAAATATACTTCACAGAAAATTGTTATTCTTTATTTACTTCATGTGTCCAGTTTAGTCAATATGTGTCCTTGCATCAAGCAAACTGAAGAATTTATAGATTGGTTTTCTACATCATCCTTAAATACAATTTTCCCAGCATTTTTTATACAGTGACAATAGGGATACATATTTTATTCTAACAATAAACTTGACAGAATACACAACTGATTTAGTTGAATTTTGTATATTACTATAACAAAATACCCTTTTAAAATGAAGTAAGAACATACTAAAGCAGTATATCTCTTTAGAATACAAGTATGTCTTTTTACTTAAGAAATTATTAAGATATTTAAATTGATTCACATTCTCAAAATGTATTAACCATCAAATCTAAAATTGCTGAAAATTTGTTTTTTATCACTGATACCTAGATTTATATATATATAATTTGAATCATTTTACATAAATATATAATGATTAGAATAAATAAAATTATGACAACAAATAATAAATAAAAATAAACACTGTAATGGAATGTTATGATAACTGTTGATACAAAATATCTAAACAATGATGAAATCTGTATCATTTAAACCATTATTAACTCACTGCAGGATGAAGATATTTGTAACATTATTTCAGTACATCTAATTTATAGTTTTTCTTCTATGTATCCCATCAACAAACTTTTTATCTCTTCTATCCATTTTACATGTAATTTATTTTTAGATTTTTAAAAATCTCTTGTAATTCTGTTTGGATTTCACTTGTCTATTATTATTGTTGTAGCATAGCTCCATTTTAGTTTTTAATTACAATGATACTTGGTTTCTGTTTCAGATATTTTGATTTATTTTTATTAATCTCAATATATATCTGTTTATTCTTTACTATGTGTTATCTCTGGAGTTGCTTTTCTATTAACTATCTAAATTAGATTCATAAGTAATCTCTGATGGAACTTTATTAAAAGTCTTTTTATGAATCCAGGTATATTTTCTTTTAAGACATGCCATCTAATGTAAAGCATTTAACACATTTCCATATATATTAGAAAATTTTCCAAAATATTTGTAATTAATTTTTACAAAATTTTCTACTATTAATCTTTATTTTTTATTTTTTTTTTTTTAAGAAAAACTCACTAAGTATTACTTTAGGCCTTTTGGTGCTGATTTTAGTTCTTTTTTTTTTTTACTTTAATTTTATAGTTTATGTAACATTTGCTACAGCTCTAAAGAATTATTTATGGAATGAAAATATAATCTATAAAATATAGGTGATTTAAATAATCTTCGGTTATTTTTTTAGTTTTCTATTTTAATTCATACCACTCTTCTTATAAGAGCATTATATTCCTTAATAGTGTTAATCATTTCATCACCAACATGATCTTCACTGTTTTATTTTAATAAATATTCTTCAGTCTATGCCATAATGTTTCAGAGTTTTAATCACCACCAAAATGCTTAAAGATTTAAATTCTTTTTCAAAATCTATATATTCAATGTAAAATGGGAATTCATATTCATTCATTTTTAATCACTTTTCTTAATACTTGATCATAGACCATTGTGCAATAACCACTTATAAATCCAATTTATTATTTTGGATAACTTGTGAGCTACATGCAAATAAAAAATGGGTAGAAGACTGCTAAATTTCTTATTTTTAATATCTTGTTTTCAATTTTCTAAATATCAATATTATTATTGTACTTGTTCAGTAGTTTGTGAATAACTTTCTCAACAATTTTTTTAATTCTTTATTTGCTTTTTTATTATGTCTCACTTGTTTATTTAAAATATTTGGTATTTTATTTGGTGTTCTCTTATATGGGCTGCAATGTTTTTTTGATTTTTATTATTATGCAGTTCATTGTAGAGTTTTCTCACTTATCCAAGGTATTATAATTATTTTAGTAATGATATTACTTTTTTTTTTATTATTGCTAAAATATCTTTTATATCAATAGGAATATTTTTTAGATCTTTGAAACTTTTATTTTTATCTATAGCTTTCTTTGCTATTTTAATATTATATTCTTATGCTAGGATTTATTTTATATTTCATATATTAAAATTTACCTCCTCCTTCTTGTTGTTGTTGTTGTTGTTATTATTATTATTATTATTATTATTATTATTATTATTATTATTATTATTATTATTATTATTATTATTATTATTATTATTATTATTATTATTATTATTATTATTATTATTATTATTATTATTATTATTATTATTATTATTATTATTATTATTATTATTATTATTATTATTATTATTATTATTATTATTATTATTATTATTATTATTATTATTATTATTATTATTATTATTATTATTATTATTATTATTATTATTATTATTATTATTATTATTATTATTATTATTATTATTATTATTATTATTATTATTATTACGTTTCAATAAAGGCTTTATTGATCTCAATAGTTTACAAAAGTTTACATCTAGAAAATTTCAAATTTTACATACAATGAGTAATATTAGGGTAAACATATATATAAAGGAAATTTAATGGTTACACTTTGTGGTTAATGGACTATAACAATATAAGGATAAAAAAACAAAAATAATTAGAGTTCTAAAGTTTGATGAGCTTAGTTTTGTGGGCATGTCTTTTTGAATGTTAGTTGTATGATAGTTTTTTTGCAAGATTCACAGCATTGATGGTTGCCTTAACAATGACCATGTTGCTGCATATAAGTGGGGGTTGGTTATCATTCTATCTCTATTTCTAATGTGTAACAGTTTGTTGCTAAATGTAGCTGGGTGTCGTCTGGTATTATTGCCAATTAAGAAAGTACATCTGGTGCACCAGTACGCATATAGTACAAACGTGGCTGCCCTAATGCTAGGTATTGATCTTCCCTGAAAAGCAACCATTATGTGATTAATGATTGTACCTGGTTTTATCATTATTATTATTATTATTATCATCATCATCATCATCATCATCATCATTATTATTATTATTATTATTATTATTATTATTATTATTATTATTATTATTATATTTCTATTACACTTTTTTTGCACATATTGGGTCATTAAAAAATTTACTGAATAATTGCTTTTATTTCTTTTATCTATAGATTGTTTTTTTTTAAATAGAATATAAATTGGTTTTATCCAGCTCTGAGCCATTTTCAGTCTTCTATATACATGATTTTATAAATTCTCTAAATTTGTTAAAATATTTCTGAAAAATAGAAATATTACCTATTATTATTAATTTGTCTATCTGCTTTTACATTAACATATATCTTATATCTCCTTAATAGATAAACATTTCCTGTATTGAATTTGTTAAACAACATTAATCTTAAAATGTATGATTTTTGTTTATTTTCTCTTTGGATTTTTAATATGGTTTTCTTTTTTTGAATATTTGACAAGTTTGTTTTATATTTATTTATCTTTTTGTATCTAACAATAATCATTTTACTTTCATTTTTCAGATTTTAATATTTGTATTCTGATATTAAAATCTATAATGGCAATTTTAAAATATTGTTTAATCTGCTTAAAAATATTTCATACATGTACAAGAGTATTTAATCTCTTTCTTTTTCAAATTGAAAACTTATTTGGACATAAATCGCAATTATCAGAATTTAGTATTTCTGACTAAATTTAAAAAGTCTTTGCTATTTTGTCTGATATATTTTGATCTCCTGAAAATATTCAATTTAATATGCAATACCTCTCCTAGTTAATGTATTTTTTCTTCATTAAGAAAGAATCTTTCTTTATAAATGGCCAATTATAAAATAATTATTAAACATCACCTTAAATTCAAAACCTAAAGATTTTATCAACTTGTGCTTTAGTCACCAACTACACCCTTAGCTGATGACATTACAACCTTCATGTGATCAATTTTTTATAATATTTTAATAAATCATACCACCATGTCTTTAGCAGAACACTCATAAAATACAGCTATTGATAATTATACACCAAACAAACCAATAGCAAATGCTATCTGAACACAAGCATTCATTTTTCTTCAATAAAATACAAACAATATCTCAGCCAAAAATTATCAGGCTTCTGAGAAGAAAAAAAGAATAAGATGTTATCTTAGTTCCCATGCTTAGAAGGGAAATCCAGTAAACAAGTCCACTGGTATATGCATATTAATGATAGGCTTATTCATTTTTGTGCACTAAATAAACATACTCATACAGTAATAATAACTACATGATAAGGATATATGGAGTCATTGCTAAAACAAATTGTCCTGCTCATTTTTAAGTTAATAATAAACAATAAAATATCTGTTTTCAATTAAATTTAAAAATTACTAAAAAAAATTACAATAAGTAAAAGTGTAAAATTTATTATAAAATTATAATATTCAAAAACTTGAGATATGCAAGTTGATATGAAAAATATAAGAAAATTTTTTATTTATTTATTTAATAGCACTAAGCCAGTTTTCAGTGAATTCTCACAGAATCATAGTGCAGAATATAATCTTGCAGTTGAGAGTTCAAATATATAGTGGTTGAGAAATATATAAGTTTATCCCAGTATGCAAATTATATGTTCCATTTCTTTGATAGTGCGATGTGAGAGTCATTTCTGTTAATTGAATGTGGGGTCTCTTGTAATTGCTCATACTTCTTTAATTTTTCTTATTCTATCATTTCTCTCTGTACAAACTATTTAACATTCAAGGAAGAAAAGAGATGTCCCATAGCCAATCTCGTGTTCAACAAAGATTAACTTGTGTTCTTGCCTTAATTTTGCTTTTTTATATAAATAGGTGTGCTCGGCAATTCTTATCAACCTATTAGTGTGAGATTCACCATAGTACACTGCACTGCAGGATGAGGCAGGGCAGGAGATCTTATATATGATTTGGGGAGCATGTTCTAAAGGGGTAACCTTCTAAATACCATCAAAGATAAAACTCCATTCAAACACAATCCCCAAATCATATATAAAATCTCATGCCCTTCCCTGTCTTGCAGTGCAGTGTATTATGGATAATCTCATGCTAATAGGTCAATGAGAATTGCACAGCACACCTATTTATATAAAAATGCAAAATTAAGTCATGGATACAAATCAATCTTTGGTGAACATGAGTTTGCTACAGGACATCTTTTCTCTCTCAAAGGTTAAACAGTTTGCACAGAGAGAAATGATAAAAAAAAAATTAAAAAAACATGGGCAATTGCAAGAGACCTCACTTTCAATAGACCGAAAGGACTCTTGCATCCAACTATCAAAGAAATGGAACATATAATTTGCATACTGGGACAGACATATTTCTGAACCACTATATATTTGAACTCTCAACTGCAAGATTTTATTAGCACTATGATTCTGGTGAGAATTCACTAAAAACTGACTTAGTGCTATTAAATAAATAAAAATTTTGTTTTCTTATAACTTTTCATATCAACTTGCAAATCTCAAGCTTTCGAGTGTTATATAACTATATGAAAAAAGTTTAATGTTTAATAAACTATAAATAAAAAGTAATTCATAAAGTAAAAGAAATAAAAATAAGTTGAAAGGTAAATTAAGATTACATAAGCAAATAAATATAATCTGTACCAATACAAAAAGAAAATCAAATATAATAAAATGAAAGAGAATAACTATTGAATGGAAAAAGTAGTTCACAAAGAAGTTTACATAGTAAATATAAAGAAGAGATAAACAAATGTATTTTTTAATAATAAGAATAATCATAAAACTGAATAATAATATACATATAAAAAAGTGAATTAGAAGTAAAAAAATATGAAGAAAAAAACTCCAATAAAACAAACAAAGTGGTGGCATAAAATAATAATAATAAAAAAAATTACTATTAAGAAAATAAATCAGTTTATTTTTGGTTTAAAAATCAAGCAGAATATAAAATCTATGATAAAAATAATAAAAGAATATTATTTGTGCCCCTCAAAAAAAAAAAACCATTAAAACGTACAAATTTGGAAAAGATCCCAAGAAAATAAAAATTACATTATCTTAAAAAGAATGAATTTAAGAGCAGAACAAAGGGACCAGAATAGTAATTGTCTTTTGTTAAGACATGAATAAAAAAAAATCATCTCAAAAAAAAAAAAGTGTAAATACTTTAAAAATTTTAAAAAGAATTTAATATTAAGATTAGATAGAAGTCACAGTTTAAGTGGATGGTCTACGGAATTAGTAATATGCTTGACAGGATTACTATGGTTTGCACTAGGTGGCACTATGGTATGAAAAGAGCTAGAAGATATGGAGTCAAACTGAAGATGTGTGCAAGAGTGGGTGAAGAGATGAGGATTAAATTTAATGAGAAAAATCAAAAGTAATGATGATAAATGCTGAGGAAAAAGAAAAGAAAGAATTTTTATTGGGGGATATAAAGTTAAATGTGGTAAATAAGTATAATTATTTGGGAATTGTCTTAAGTAATCAGAGAAATTGCTTGGATGAATGAGAAAAACTGATAAATGAAGCAAAAAAGGGGGGGGGGACTGATAAAGATATTAACAGTGTTTTCATATAATAAATATGATGTAGCCAAAATTGCATATAAGGGAGTAGCAGTAGAATGGTTAACTTATGGTAATGATGCATTATGTGTCAGTAAAGGAGTGTTAGATTACTTAGAAAAAGTACAGAGAGAAGTAGGAAGATATTCATTAGATGCAGATGTTTGGATGGCAAAAGAAGCAATTCAAGGAGAAATAGGATAGTCTAGTTTTTATTTGAAAGATGCAAAAAGTAAAATGAAAATATTCAGTAGATTGCAATTTATGGAAAGTAAAAGAATAACCAAAATAGTATTTAATTGGGTTACAAGTAAAGGACAGGCAGCATGATGGTTGAGAAAGGTAGTATGGTATGCAGAAGATTTGTATAAAGACTTTATATCAGTATACTTGTACAAAAGAAGGGATGGTTGTGTTAGAAGAATTGTTGAGTGTTATAGTTGCAAAGAATGGGATAGAAGAATAGATGCATTAATAAACAATAGGGAGTTGAGAGATGGAGAACTAGTATGGAAAGTAAAAAGAGTTTAAATATATATAGAAGTAAACAGAATATTGGGTTTGAGTTAATTTATGATAATATCAAGGAAAGTAATGATTAAGGCTTGAACAGGATCATTAACAACAAGGATGTGTACACATAAATGGAGGAAGGTGGGTCATTTAGTCTGCAAATTATGTAAGGAAGTCATGGAAAATATTAGGCATCTGACAATTGAGTGCAAATGCTTACAACAGAAAGGATGCAAATAATGAAGTTGTGGAAGAATAAATATAAACAAGGTAATTATATAAAAAGTAGGATGTTAGTTTTTATGCTAGATTTGAAAAAAAAAAAGGGGGGGGATTTAGATATAAAGGCCATAGAGTGTACAAAGATGATGTTGCGGAAATGGGGTAGAGTGGGATAGAGAAAAATATGGGAATACTTAGAATGGGAAATAGAAAGGAAATGCAAGGTGGCTAACAGGTTTCTCTGGGCATAATAGCTGAGAGATTCCTGACTGAGAAAGGAGACACCATAGTGCATTGCATCGCTACTGGAAAGAGAACAAAAGTCAATTAATAAAGTATAGGAATATTTTCAAATGAGTTTTAGAAAGTAGAAATAATAAAGCTATTTTTAGGTTGAAAAATACTTTTACAGACTTACATAAAATATGATTTGATTATGTAAATATAAAAGAGCATTTGAGCAATAAAATACTTTAGATTATAAATTCAGGAATAAATGGAGGACATATAAGTATTTCTAAAAAAATGATAATTAAAGTTTTTGTACACAGTTATAAAGAAAATTGTGTTGTATATATAAAGTGATGAAATGGCAAAAAAAAAAAAACCTATAATAACTATATTGTAATTTGGGTAATCATGTATTTACCTTGCTATGATGTTATGACGGTCAACATTGAGCATGTATTGGACTGTCCTCCAGACAGGCAAAAACATCAGAGCCCCCTGCCCATTCCAGCACTATGTGCTGACTTTTCTAATTTTCAGTCAAAAAATGAGACACATTGTAAACATAAAATTCAGCGCGCGTAGAAACAATGTTGACCGTCATGACGTCATAACAAGGTAAATTGAATTTTATGACAATATATTTTTAATACCATTAAGCAGGAGTAAAGCAGAAAAGAAAGTGCATATATAAACATATATACACACATTTTAATTTACACCTCTTATAGAAATTTTCCACAATCTTTCAAATAGCAATGATAGATGAAAAAAGTAGATTAATAATATTATTATTATGTATTGTTTAATTAATTATATACTTATATTTTTAGATAACATATAATATCCATCAAATGATATTTCAAAAGCAGTATAATTTAACTTTAAAAGTCTTTTGATAAGTAGTAGATCCAAAAAATAAATACTAAATCACCAATAGTAATTTGCCATTCATATGTATATAATTCTTTTCCAATAATTAGTGTTGTCTCATAATAAGCTATTTTACATAAAATCACATGACATGAAAAGTGGGAATCAGTTTTGCATTGCTATTGATTGCAATATATATTTTTATTAATGACAGCCAATAAATATAGTCATGATGAGCTTGATGTGGTGGCAATGTCAGATGGTTGTGCTGCATTTTTTCTACTATTTATTATTATACAACTACTATAAAATAAGATTTCAAGTGATAATTTTATTTCCCCATGAGAATTTTGGTTGTAGTAATGTGTCATATTCTATTCTGCCAGTAGCTTAAAATTCAATCCATTAAGTGTTTGTGACAAAAAAAACATATCAGTAAAGCAAGATAAAACAAGAGTTCAAAATTACAGTTGTAATTAGTATTCTTTTTTTTTTAACAATAAACAGCTATTTTAGTACAGTGTCTTTAAATATTCTCCAAACAGTTAAGAAAATGGTGGTCGAGAGGTCAGCGACAGCTGCTTTACAAGCAGTTATCCCAGGTTAGCAGTTTCACTTCCCGGCTGATGCTATAACACATGAGAAAAAATTAATAATAACTCTGATATAATATTATTTTGGAATTGCTAAGAATCTAGGCAGGATGCTGTGTGGAGAAATATTGTATCTAAGAAATTATATTTGCAGCAATATATATAAAAGACATATTTTATGGCTCATCTGTGTAAGATTTTAATTAGATATTCCAACATTTCGACTTGATCACACCAATGTGTGATCAGAGAAACTACTGAGATACTAAAAAGATCAAATTGCCATGATGATAAATATAAATTTTCTCATATTTGGAAAAAAATTTGAAAAACAAATTACTCTGAAGATTCTGAATTTTTTATTTGTTTATTTATTTTTCAATTTGTTCAATTTTATAAACATGTTTTTTCTAGTTGTGGAACTTTAACAATATTGTGAACACTGTTTAAATCACCTCTATAATTATTTAGTATCCATTTCCTAATTGAGGGTTTGTGAAACATTGGAATATCTAATTAAAATCTTACATGGCTGAACCTGCAAAATATGTCTTATATCTGTAACCCATGAAAACTTTTGCATGAATATAAATATAATTCTATATTTACATGTCACTAAAGAATAACTAGATGTCCATTAGATTATTGAATTTGAATAATTCAACTCCTTGAAATAGTGATACTTTGTGAGATTTCATTATTAATATTATTATTATAAATTCAATTATTATTATCATATCGTATTGAATGACTTCAAAGTATCCTATTTAGAAAAAAAAGGAATGTCATAGAAATTAATATCAAAGAAAAATAACACTAAACTATAAATTTTTTAGTGCAATATTTATTTTATCAATGCTTATATGACATAATGCTTCATTTGATATTTGTGTAAGAAAAAATAATTATTTATCATGAATATCACATATAGTATATAGAAGCATTTAATCTCTGCTTTAGTAACTATCATAAAATATCCACTTGGAATAATTAAGCTTGAATACCATATATTTTATTTTATATATAAGTAAAAAGTTAACATACAAAATTTAAACTGTATGAGAACATTTACTTTTTAAAAAGCTTAAAAATTATCATAAAACAGAAAAATTAATTATATTTTTGGGACATTTTAAAAATCACGATGATTTATTCTATCATAATGTAAATTCATTAATAGTTTTTTTGGTATTGGGTGTAATGTGACATTAATAAGTAAATTATTAATTTGTTAATTGTATATAATGTATTGCAATTATTATATGATGTTTGAATAACATGACACCAATCAGTATATTATTAGTTTTATTAATTGTAGATTCATTTCTGGTATCCATTTGTTTACTTTTTAAGTGAGTTTCAGACTTTTTTTTGCATTCAATATCTGAATTCTCAAGATGATGTTGAATGAAAATTTATTTTGTACTTATTCATCATTTTTCACCATTATAAATCCACTCCAGGTTAAAAGTCTCTTCAAGTTTAGTTCAGTTTCTTCAATCTCTAATCTTTCTTTTCATAACACACTAGAAAATGTCCTTATTTCATCCATCCATTTTGATCTTCTACAATCTGTTGAGATCCAATTTAAAATTTCAACTGTTCATCTATTATTATCTCTTCTAGCAATATTTCCATCCCAGCTCCATTTCAGTTTCTTAATTTTTTCAATGATGTCAGTGATATCTGATTGTTGTCTCATCCATGTTTTGATCTCTTCTTATTAGTTCTATCATACCTATCTCCATACTGCATTGACTGGTCTGAAATCTCTGAATTACTTTTCTGTCAAATGTCTATATCCCAAAACTATAAGTCAGAATTGGTAAAATTAACAATCTTCCTTTTCAAACATATATGCATATTTCCTTTAAATATTAAATTATTTCTACTAAAAGCATTTTATTCAAGTTTAATTACATGATTAATTTCATCTATTATAATTATATCAATATGAATAATCTGACCAAAGTATTTGGAATTGTTAATTTTTCCAATTCATGATTATCAATCTTTATTTTTTTCTTCTATGAAAATCCATTGAAAATTATTTTAGTGTATATAGTATTCATCTTTAGTCTCTTTTTTTCATCTGATAATTCTTGCCTCATTTCCTTAGCTTTGAAGCATTATTTGCAAAAGCAATCACATCATCTCCAAAATGTAGATGATTTAAATAAAATCCATATATTTTTATTCACTTATCTTTCTATTTTAATCAATAAAATACTGCTAGTAAAAGTTTTGTAAAAAGATTTGGAGATATAAAATCACCCTATCATAAATTTTTCTCACTGTTAAACTTCTTAGTATCACTATGTAATAGAATCGGTGCTGTGGCATTTTGATAAACATTCTTCCGAAAATGACAATATCTTGGTCTTTATCTTGATGATTCAATGCTTGATAATTATTATAGAATCAAATGCTTTTTCATAACATACAAATCCAAAGTATAATGGGAACGCATATTTATTAGTTCTTTCTGCAACTTCTCTCAGTATTTGAACATGATTTACTATGTTAAACATATTATTAAAACTTACTTGTTCTTTTTGTTGGTTAGAACCTAATGTTCATGGCATTGTAATTACCTCGATAAAGATATATATATATAGTTAAATATTAATATTATTATTGCATTTCCCAAATCATCTGGTACATTTTTGTCATTTAAACATTTCTCATTTCTTTATTTGAAATACTAGACAATTCAGAAAATGTAATAACCATAAAATACTTTGTTTTCTTATTCATTATTACAATTCTTTATATAACTATTCTGTGCAATAATGTCATCTCTCTTTTTAGTAATAATTCCACTCTTTTTCCTTATTGCACAAATAACTTTCCTTCCAATACCAAGATGTTATTTTATATTTTTGAGACTAATAGCCTTTCTTACCATTTCACAGTTACATTTTTTATATTGTTATTAACTTTTTTGTACCATTTTATAGAACTCTAGATATTCAATCCATTTTAATGGTTTGTATATTTTTATATTTCTTACTTTATTCATATATTGTCTTATTTCAATAGAAAATTTACTGGTAAATTGTTACTTCCTTGTACCAGATTTCTTTCTTGCTGTTTTTAATAGCATATCACCAACAAGACTTTGTAATAAAAGAGTTCTATTTAAATAACCTTGTTATTGATGCAATTGATTTTAATTTAAATAGACAGATATTACATTGTTTTATTACTTAAGAAGGAATTGGAGAGATTTTATGTGTATGTGTGAGCAGTAGACTATTTAAAGGCTGTTTTATTTTTACATATTAATAGCAACTTGTAACATTACTTAAGCAAGTTCAAAAGATTATATTGCAGTATTTATAAAGATTTTCAGAATAAATTAATATAATTTTATTAATGTTTATATTATGAGGGTAGCTCAAGATTGCACCCACAACAAGCCTTAGCCACCTGAAATATTGGATTGTTTGTTTTTCTTTAATTAGCATGTAAAGATCAAATAAAGAATAAGTTTTGCTAGAACAGTTTTAAAAAAATATGTGTTTAAATAGTTTTAACAGTGTACTAACTATATATTAAGTACTGGGAATTATGGGTAATTTAAGTAAAAACACACATATATATTAGTAATAAAATTTTATTGTTTAAAAAAATATAAACCTTGCTAAAAATCATACAAATTTATATATATGTTGATATTTGTATTATGTTGATTATATTAAACACAGACAATGACTTAAATGAAAAGAAATCACAGCAATAAAAAAGTCAAGTATTGTACTAAATAAATGAATGTAAAAAAAAGATAATATATTAATATTCTGTTATTTATTTTATTTTTTAAAATGGATCGATAATAAAAATGTTTTAAAAATACAATGATAGGAACGCACTAGGTTTAAAATAAAAAGGGAAACAATTAAAAATCATTTTTCTTTATTATTCTGCATTTTGACATAAAAAGTCAAGTTTTATTGAAAATATTATTTTAATAATATCTTTCTGCAAGATGGACATTTTTTTAAAGCAGCATCTCAACAAATATTAATGTTTTTCTATTTATTTGCCATTCAGAAAAAGAGTAAAGAAAGTGAATAGAACATTTTTATTCTAATTCAATAATCAGATAAGTTAAAATAATCTATTAATTTAAATTTTAAAAAAGTATTATGATTTTTTTAAAAAGAAACTAAAAAAGAAATGAAAACGGTTTGTTCAGTTTAAAGTTTATAAGTTTATATAGCCAATATTACAAACATTAAATAGCTATATTCTGTCTATAAATATATTTTTACTAAGTGCAAACCACATATATATTTATATAAACCTGTGTATATAGTTAAAATATGACATACATTGGCTAGAATGATTAATTGTTTCAGGTGAAGCATTTTTATCCACTATGACCATGTGAAAATTAATATTTAAGTGTCTACAATTTAAGTGCCTGATAAGCTGGATCCACACAAGATGGAAATCTATATGAGGAGTAACACAAAACTACCCACTGCCAACTTAAATAAATTTGGAATGTGCTATATAAAATCAATCAGGAGTTCTCAGTATCTATTATTTAAAAAATGCATAAATTGTAAGAACTGTTTATGTAAGAAGGACTCTGAAAAATGATACCTGATCATATCGATTCATGAAATATTGTAAAATTATGTTTTATTTTCTTTTGTATAGATTTGAGTTTTTTTTTAAATTTTATTATCTCGATCTTATATTTGGGAAATACTAATGATAATTCAATTTGGAACAGTCCAACATAAGAAAGTGTCAAGAGAGTAGGAGAAGGGGGAGGTTAAAGTCTTTTTTTCTTTTTGTTTTTAATAAAATTTAGATAATTTATTTTCTGCCAAAATACTTGATTTTCAGCTATGAATATGAAATTGAGTGCTCAAACAGAATACTTAAATGGTAAGTTTTTCTCTTTTAAAGTCACTAAAATAACCAATGCCACAACATGACACAACTATTTGGAGTTTTACTAATAGTATTCTTAAGTTCTTTATAATGAATAAATGATTAATGCTTTTAAATTAATATTTTTTATAATTTTCTGTTCTATCATATCATGTGCTGTTTTATTATTATATTGTTCCACACTTAAAACTGCATACTGCATCATCTGGAGTTGCATTTAAATTTTCATTGAGTTAGCAATCTCACTTTTATTTAATAGATTTTTTTTCATTATTTTGGATATATGGATGTCTATATTATGGGTGTCTATCATGGGAAATAAGGATAAATAGTTTTAAATTGTTAATTAACAAAATGATAGATACTCATCATAGACATAAAAATTATAAATACAGAGGAATATATCCAAATAATTTAGTTGCACTTGTAGATTTTTTTTTTAATTTTCTTTTCTACATTGAGTGATAATTTGTTTTATGTTTTGAATATATATATATACATATATAAAATATACAAACCATTATACAATTACAAATATCCAGTAACGCCCTCTGTTTAAAGATCTATATCTCAATAACAAACCTATTATTGAGATATAATCTTTAAACAGAGACTGATATTTGTATTGTATAATGTTTGTATATTTTCTATAATTTTTCAGTTAGTGTTAACAGTAACTTTCTTTTTATATATATATTATGAAGTTTTGTTAATTGACAAGGTCTCTGTAGTTTTGTTCATCCAGCATTTACATTCAATCCAGTAACCAATGTTTTACACATGCACACACATGCATTACTGTTTGATGAGCATGAGAGAAAATTGTTAAATAAAGATTATTTCTTTCTAATCGATAGTATGAATTACTTTAGTTGTTGATTAATGGTTTGCATAGGACATCCCTGTTAAGAGAGTCGAACTCGAATTCTTCCTGAGTTCGAATATCTGAGGCAACGGTTCTGAAAAAGAGTGGTGAAATGTTAGATGAACTGATTTAATTTACATGTAGATTTGATAGATAACACTTAAGCTAGTTTATTAAAGATAGATGTAATCACGAGTCAGGTATTTCATCATGTTTTCTCTAGCAACCTACATGAAGACCCTAGGTCTGATGTAGTTAGATGCAATCTTGCTCTCTTTCCCCTGTATACATGGATGGACTTGACCATTACATTTGGCACTATTAACTTTAGGATATGAAAGATAGGTGTACCAGCACATATAAACTTGGTGTAAGTTGATTACACGTTGTAGTCGAACCAACTGATTGTTGAAGTTGATAGATGTATCCAAGTATATTTTTAGACCCGGACATCTGAGTATTCACCAACCATTACAATATTATCAATGTAAAAATCTCACTGCCAAGTGTAATTCTACTAACCCAGCATTTTTAGCTTGAGCTCTTTGTATTAGCAATTTTTTTCAGATTAAGAATAATTCAGTGAGACATTTCTTATGTTCTCCCATTCATTACAAATCTCCTATGTCTTCAAAATATCCATATTCTGCTGGAAACTTGAATATTAAAAGTAATATATATATATATTTCAAAAATGTATACTTTTTCATTTAAAATATTTTTTTTTATAATAGTAAATAATAAAATTTTGCTAATCAGATTAACCCTTTTTTTCTAATTTAACTAGAATCTACTTTTAAAAGTATTGCTAGATGACTTATATATACGCTTTTTCTTTTATCCCATCCAATTCTATTTGTGTTTATAAAGGTTATATTTTACAAAATTCTGTAAGAAATAAATAAATAACTTTTTTTTTTACAACTAGGAATAAAAAAAAAGTGATAAAATTTTTTTTAAAAATGACACTCATGTCAGTTAGGCTTATTAATTTACAAATACTGACTAAAGTACTTTTTAAAAAATATAAAATGTGTGTATACAGTATTTACTTTTTTATTGTACCACGTTTATTAAGAACATTCCTTGTAAATTTGTCTGGATGTTAAAAATTGCTAACTGTAGTGATCTCCACTAATTGTATTCCATCTGAATAAAAATCATAACAATTGTTTGTTAAGACTGTGCATACTGTTTAGGACCGATGAAGAGTTTGTTGGTAGCTAAATAGATCTATCCACATTATCTGCATTTTATGAATCCATTGTCTTACTAATGATGTAAGTTCTGACTTTAGTTTAAAGATAAACTATGTTGCATTGTTTGTATTATTATATTTATAAAGTATAATATATTTTATAAATTATACATAATTATATTTATATATAGAAGCACCATTAAACAAATAATTAGAGCAGCTAATGTTAAATTCTACAAACAAATATTAAAAAATAACAGTAAACCTTTATGTATATTTGAATTTCCAATTAAACAGCTTCAACTCTTATATAATATTTTCTTTCAAACCTGATCTTCTAATTTATATAAATATAAATGCACAACACAAAAATAGTTTTAAATATTATTGCAATTCAAACATTGTCATAAAAACACGAAAGATGGAGAAGTAATCATTTTATTTTCAGTTTAAAATAATTGTTATAAATATATGTAATACCTAAATAAGCAATATATTAAATTGCATATATAAATAAGATATTTATTTTGTATAGCGCTATGTTGTATAAACTGTAATATTAATAATTAGCAATTAAGCTAATGCACATGCGCTTTGTGGATTTTTAACTATAAATGAATACTCTCACTTTCCAAACACAAGATAAAGTCTTTATGAAAAAATAGAATGAAACTGTTTATCTTTTTGACCCAAATGTTTATGTATGGGCAAATCTTAAGCATTTGGAAATGAGAGCATGAAGATGTTATGCAATCACTTTAAATTACTTTTACTATGCCTGAATGAATGACACTTGGGAAATTTTCTAGAATTTACAATACGTCATTCTTATTTGAAATTAAACATATGTAAATATAATATTTATTTTATATAGCGCTATGTTGTATAAACTGTAATATTGATAATTAAGCTAATGTGCATGCACTTTGTGGATTTTTAACTATAAATGAATACTTTCCCTTTCCAAACACAAGATAAAGTCTTTGCATATTGCTTATTTAGATACCACATGCACACACACATATATTTGATTTATTTACTGTGTTTTAATATGTTATATTAATATCTACACAGATGTGATGCTGCAAAAAAATTAAGCAGTTGGCTTATAACTAATGTCAGTATGGTTTTTTGAATCTGATTTTGATGAGAGAAATACTAATAAAAAATTAAGGAAGAAATCATGCAGAAAATTATCCAATAGAGAATTAAGCATTAAAGATGGCAAGATTTTACAGAACAAAGAATATTGCTAGAAGAGCCTAACATTGAAAAATTGACAAAATAATGCCCAATTTATTTGCTTCTAGTAAATATAGTCTGAGTTAACTCCAGCTATATGAAGAGTGCCTGTATTTCAAATATTGCTTCTATTAAACACATTAGAATATAAATAAGTGAAATAATAAAAGTATAGTTTAAAATAGATTGTCATTATTGTTATGAATGTAAGTAAATTTATTTCAATGCAAATAAAACTCAGGAGTTTTGAATGCATATATGTGTATGTGTATTTATAACTTCAATCTTATACTATCTATTTATAAATCTTAATTTATAGGAATTTGAGAATAACACAGTTTTTAAATGTAATAATGATATTGACAATAATTAATTATCTTAAATAATAATACTAGAAGATAATGTCAATATACTATTAAAATCAATTTATTTTTTACTTTTATATTGCTTTAAAATTTTATAAATTGTTAGTTAATTTCACATAATAATTTAATTGAAAACAATTTGAGAATAGAGTAATACTTAATGGGAAAAAAATAAGTATATCATCTTTAAAAGTAGAAGGGCCTTGTGAGATAGTGGATAGCATATGTGTCTATTATGCCCACCACTTGGGGTTTGAGCTCGGGTTAATTGAAACTTTAAAAATTTGTAGGTTCTAAGATGGCTTAGCGTTGTTATTGTAGATAGCTATCTTGTAGTTTTTAACTCACCTAGCCATACAATCATTAATCAGTTATTGGATATCTAATTATTCTTATCTACAGAGTAAATCACCACTCTATTAGATATTACACAGTTATTTAAAGCTATTTTAAAAACTAAAAAAAAAAAGTAAGATGGAAAAACTTGTTTAATTAATTAAAGAATACAATTTAAAAAATAGCATTATTCTTAAGACAAAAAATAATCCTAAAAGAAAATAAATAAATGCAAGGTTTTTCTTTTTTCAGTATAAATAATTTTTAAAGAAATCGTAAGCAATAAATCACGATCTATTCTTATTCCAAGAAGGTTTAAACTTTTAATCTGATTCAATTTGGATTATCTTATTTTTAAATAAAAATCTGGAACTTATTAAAGTCCGTAGATAGGCGGACCAGCCTTATCATTTTCGAAATTCGAACTTTTTTTATAATTTGTTAAATAATAGACCATTTGATAATTTTTTTTTTTTTTTTAAGTGTCAATAAAAATCTAAATTGTAATTGCTTTTTAAATATATTTTTCCATTTTATTAATAACTGTTAAATTTTTAAAATTGTATTTTCTTGGAAATCAAACAAAGTTTTTTTTTAAACATAAACTGTTAACATTTTTTTTTCTCTATAGAATAATAAAACATTTATGAAAATTCAATGTAACTTTGTTTATTGCTTCAAATAAGTAATTTTTATATAATGGATTGTTCCCCTTTCTCATAATATATTTTTATTACATAATATTTTGATATATTTATGAATAAAAAAATAAATAAATTGACATTTAATTGCTTAGGACACTTTTGTCTTTCTATTATTGCTAGGAAAACAAAAATCTCTCTTTTAATAAAAAGTTGTAAGAAAAAAATTATTTTTAAATTTATAGGAAAATGAGAAAAATTGGAGGTAGGGGTTACGTTTTAATGTTTTTTTTTTAAAAAAGGAGGGGTGTGTGTGTGTTTTCCTTACAATAATTAAAAGCCAAAAGTGTTATAAGCAACTAAATGCCAATTTATTTATTTATAAATTAATTATTTAGTCAGGATTATATACTTTTAAAAAATCTAGTGATTATATATATTTGATAGTAACTCTAATTTTTAAATATATATATAATTATTGCAATAATGTTATATATATAATGAATTTTATTATCCGGTATTATCCATAATCAACCTTGAAATGTCCAGGATTATCCGTAAGCACCATCCATTTTAAATTATATAATCGTTTTAGAACTAAGATATCATTGCAATCTGTGAATGACCTGAATCTGTATTGTATATAATTATGCATTTATTCAGTGGTAATCACATGGCAAGTTACTTAGGATAGTCTGCGATGTTCAAGTATCCTAGAGACATCGTTTTAGTCTGATTTTTTTTTTTTTTGATTACTCGATTGAGAATTGATCCTGGAACATTTAGCTTTGCATCTATCACTCTACCATCCAAGTGAATTTCACACAATTCAACTGCATGAAATGTAAAGTCATATTAATGTAGGATTAATGAAAAACAATATTTTAGACTTAATGTTCCAGTTATTACATGAAAAAAAATTTTTTTTCCATAAAATAATCACCAGTCTATCTACATAGTATGAATTCAAATGTTAATTTTTTTTGATTAATTCTCAGCCGAAGAAAACAAAGGGAATCTCAGTTTGTTACTGAATTGATCTATTGTGCTGCTCGTAATCACATGGCTTGACATTCTAAGTAAAATTGTACTTTGATGCACACATATTATATAATCTTTTAAGGAATTAACTATTTGATTATTTATTAATTGTTTCTAATAGATCAGACAATTTTCTCTGTCTTTTGGAATCATATTCTTATATTATTTTTATTATCATGCAGAAAAAAAAATTTCATTTTTTAAACATTTTGAAAATGAATTAGTCGAATTTTCTTCTTGAACGTTTAGAATTGAACCAGAATGTGGAATTCATTAAAAATAATCTGAAACCTACCTTTTTTTTTTTTTTAATAGGCTGATATATCATCTTCTTCTAAAAAAAGGAAAATCATATAGCCTTTTTCTTTTTTTTTTTCATTCTTTTTTTGGAAAAATTATGAAGCCAAATGAGTTTGTTATCTCTTGGTTGCTTAATCAATACAGATTATTAATATTTTTTTGAATGGTAAAATATTTATATTTATTATAGATTTCTCACATATATATATATAAATTAAGTTCTTGGTTTCAAAAAAGATTAGGAAACTATGCAAAGACCTTAAAATCAAATAGTAATACTTAAGAATCGCTCATAGTAGTTTGTTATTTCTTACCACTCTTCATTATGCTTTATTTTAGCATCCTAAAAAACGAAACTCCGCAAACCATTAGAATAATACATAAGTTGCATCTATACTTCATTAAGATTTTATTCTTTATACTAGTGCTGTATTTGATACTTATATATTTATATACAAACACATTGCAAAAATGATAATGACTGGTAAAATCTCAATATTATGTTTTTCCCCTTCCTTTTCATTTTAATGGAATGACTTTATTCTCAGACAATTAATGTTTTGACCAAACTCCATTGGCTATCCTTTAAATTAACTATAAAAAGAAATTATAAAAAAAAAAATGAAAAATTGAAAATGAAAATGATAAATAATAATTGTATTATTAAATTTAAAAACTTTTTAATTTATCATTATATATATATTCACATATAAAAAACAACCCAAAATATATAATGACACAAATGTGTTAAACATATGCATATACACACATACAATACATATTCAAAGAAAAAAAAATTAATACCATAGACAATATATAATAAATAAGCAATTTCCACACGAATATGTAGATAAAAATTATGGCAACAAAATTAAGTATAAATATAATATTTATTAACTGCTAAACTAGGTTTTTGATACAAAGAATCTTTGTCAATGCATAACTGACATAGGAGATTAACAAGAAATTGTTGGCATTCCCAATTGTACATAAACATGAGTTAAAGTGATCATATATTTTAACAAATTTGCATATTTACAAGTATAAAATATGTAAAGATGAGTTAAAGTAGTCATAGATTTAAACATGTAAAGATGAGTTAAAGTAGTCATAGATTTTAATAAATTTCCATATTTGTATTTATACTTAATTTTCCTGCCATAATTATTATCTACATATTCATATGGAAATTGGTAATTTAATACATATACAACCATAAAATGTTGTTAAAAAATACATTTAAAAACAAAAATTTCTACATAAACAATAATAACACCTAGAAAGAATTATACAAATCAAAATCACAACTCAAAAATTAAAATTCAGAAGTTTCCTATTGTTTAATTAATTTCTGAAGCCATATGAAACAAACTTTTTTAATTTTCTAAATTTACAAATAAATATCTAAAAATTCAAATGTAATAAATGTTATTTTTTGTAAGTAATTTTCTGATATAGTATAATATGAAACTAAATTTAAAATAAAAATGTATAAACTGGTTTATTCATCTAAAACATAGTAAGAATGGTCTTCCGTGATCATTTATGGCTGGCTTTAACGTTTCAATATGTAATGTTTCTTTTATAATTCTTTTTCTATAATTATTAACAAACTCTAATATTTTAACATCAAACATTTTATGCTTCTAATTAATTTTATGTTTGTAAATCACTGAATTTTTGTCATTGTAATATTGCTATAATCTAGTTTCAGAAAAAGTGTTTTCTAAATAATTTAGTTTATTTCTTAAGTCTCTTTACTCTTGGCATATAATCTTATAATTCCTCTCCTCATATTGTTTAAAGAATTATAATTGTCATTGATTTCATACTTATCATAAGAATTACCATTATTGTTATTATATTTCTCTTGTGTAAATTATTAAAAATATAATTTGATAGACTTCTTATATTTTCTTTTTTTTTTCTATTAAAAAACTAGCAGTTTAAATTAATATTGTGTTTTTTACTTAGTTTTTTTCTTAAATGTTGTTAATAGCAATATATACTGTAATAAGATGTTTCTTTAAAAAGTATTGTATCCAATTTGATTCCATGATTTCATTTTCCATTTATATCAATTTGTTCAATGTATTTATAATGATTAACTTTTTTTTTATTATTGAATCTTTATTTTTTCATCTTTAATCATATTTGTTTTACTTTAGCAGATATTTCTGTAATATTTCTTTTAGTTATGAAGCACTATTTGTAAAATAACTGTTTCATTTGTAAAACCTAGATGATTTAAGAAATATCTATTGTTTTATTTTTCAATTTAATTCACAAAATATTTCTTACAAACCTCTTTTTTCATTTAAAAAAAATTTGGGAAAAATGAAATCCACAAGTTATTTTCCATAAAATATATTTTCTATTTAAAAAAAAAAAAAGAAGGGAAGTGGGTGGGTTTACCAATTTATAGAATTCCATCCATGCATTCCATTTTTGTAAATCAGTTTTTTTAATTACTCTTCTATCTTATTTCTTATAAGTATTTCTTAATCTCTATAGGTAATTTATTGGTGAATTATTGCTTTTTTTATTTCTGATATTTGTAACTGGTCTATTATCTCTTATTAATTTTGTTATGTATAAATTATGTTCAAGGTATCTTTAAATGAATTTTAGCTTATAACTTACATTCAGTGGAATATTTCTAAAGTTTAGAATATAAACTGTAATTAATTTCAATACCATCTGCGCTTTAAAAATAAATTCTTATTTACATACGTTGCTGCAAGTTATAACATCGATAAACTACTGCGTAGTAAATCGAAAGATTTCACGCTGTATATTTGTAATTTGAACTCAGTGTGTTGAGTGTGAAGATATTTAAGATTCATGCTTTCAGATTTAAGTACTTTAGACTGGCTTGGATATATAGTAAGACAAGTAAAGAAGAAAGTGGAACCACCTTTTTCTTGTGAAATTCTCTGTCTCAGTGCTTGATCTGATTGGCTAGTGATAGTCATAAGCACTTGAGAGATTTGCACTCTCTCAGTTTAATTTCAATACCGTCTGCGCTTTAAAAATAAATAATATAAACTGTTGTTAATATCATTCTTAATAATTTTCATTTATCTAGTTTTATGTATCTTAATATAACTATGATCTGTGCTATTTTAATTTGAAAGCAATGTTTATTAATTATACTAGGTAAAAAAATAAATTATATAAATAATGAAGTATTTTATAGAAGACAATTATTTGTTACAATACCAATCATAATATTTAAATATAAGTTTTTTTTACAAAAAATTTTTTTTATTGCTTACTAAATTAAAAAAATTATGAAAATTATTCTCATATAAAAAAATTAGTCAAAGGCACTAGAAAAAGGCCAAAGAAAGAGGGATAAATATTACATATTATCATTATATTACAAATAAATAAATAACAACAACAACAAAAAATAAAGCATATAACAAAAACTTTATATATATGAAATAAATTTGTTGCAATGTTTTATCAAAGATCATAGTAATGGTGGAAATGTTAATATAGTCTTTACATTTTTTTTTTTTTTTGATTCAGTAAAAAATAAAAATAAAGGTTTTGCAAAGAAAATAATGATTGGAATTTTATTTGTAATTAAGATTATAGTATATAATGTTAGTATCCATAATAACATATAAAAACATTAATAGTCTTTTCTTTCATTCCACATAAAGGACAGTGTCAACGGAAGAAATAAAAAATATCATTTCAGACATTGTTTATATACTAATCCGTCTGCTACTGCTACAATTAAATATTTTAAAAAGCTTAAATAAAGTTTGAATTTTTTTAAAGACATTTAACAATTAATAATAAATGATGGAAACAGTCCAACATATAATTTCAACTAAATACCATCATCACAAACTTTCACCACAAAAGTCTTAATTTAAAAAATAAAAAATGACAAGTATTGGTTAGTGATAATAACAACAAGCTCTATGGTAGTACACAGACATTAAGAAATTATGAGCTTAATCTCTGATTTTTATTTAATTTAATTTATTGCAAAATAGAGATTGTAGTTTTAGATATATCAGATTAAAACAAAGATGGCATCTCAAAAACCAAATAAAATTTTAAAGATTGCAATCCTAATATCAGTAAATAAACCATTGTGTGTATTCTATTAGGACTGTTAAGTGTGATATTTTGGAATGAGTCACAGAAAACATTAGACAATGATATGTATGCAAGAAAAAATAATTTCAAAGAAAACTTCCTACAGAAATTTTTTTTATGTTGAATAATAAACATATTGGTATTTTATAATAAAAAAAATCCTAGATAGAGCAGATATATTGATTTTAATTAAAAAATCCAAATATCTGAGTTCTAAGAACCAATGTTTGAATCTTTGCATATCAGTTATTAAATGATAGAATTGATTAAGATATGTCTTTAGATTCTATAATATTATCTATTTTCTAAGATCCCCATTTTTTTTTTTATAGAAAAAGTAGTAAGACTTGGTTAGAATATCTAGAACAAAATCAATTATACTCTTAAAAAATATTAAAGTATCAATATGAATAAAAGTAATAAACTTTTAGTAATTTGGGTATGAATTTATTAATCTCTTCATTTCATTAACTGTATTTTGTAAATAAAAACAAGAATAGAATGTAATGAGGGATCATTGCAATAGTATTTTTTATATTCTCTTGATATCTATAGATCATCATCATCAAACATTATCAATTCACTGCAGGATGAGGTCTCTTCAAGTTCAATCCACCTTTTCCGATCTTTAGCTTCTCTTCTCCACATCACCCTACACACTTTCTTATTTTATCCATCCATCCATCTCACATGTGGTCTTCTTCTGGGTCTTTTACATATCTTATTCTAGATTAATACTGTATGAAGTGAACTTGTTTTTTTTTAAATGAAAGAAGCAATATATTCAATAATAGTTATGTAAAAAATGATTCTACAATAAATTATAATGTTTACAAAAGAAATATTAAAATGTATTGAGAAATAGATTTTGGAGAATGTATTTATCTTTTTTTTTTTTTTATTGAGATTTCCAACCTCAAAAATATTATTTTGTATAGTGAATCTTAAAATCTTTGATAAACAATGAACTCAAAAATTTTTGAGGTTGAGAAATGCAGAAATAGGATATTTTTTATTGGTGAGAATGTTTTGAATTAAAAATTTATCTTTATTAAAAATTATGTAGAATTATTTGGAGTAATTATCTAGAATGGCAAACAATGGAGGCAAATATTATTTTGAAGAAAAGAAAATAATCAAATTACCCATATAGATTATGTGAATATTTGGTGATTAGAAGGAAAATATGTATACCAGTTAGTTTATTCTTGATTTCTAAGAGCAGACGGTTAATATATGTAACAAAAATAAAAAAACTCAGAGACGTTTTTTTATGGAATGGAACTAAAAACAGAGAACTCAAAGAAGTATTAACATTTAAGTTAAGTAGAAAGGCATATTCACAAGTACATGTAGAAAAGGTAAAATGATATTGTATTATTGGAGGGATTCTAAATCATAGGGACTCAGTCAAATGTTGCTGCCATAGTCAATAATTATTTTAAATGGAGCAGAAGTAGAAGACTGTTTCTTGAAAAATTAAATTGAGAGATTGATGGAATAATTTATTGGGTGAATTTTATTTTTTAATAGAGATTTTATTATTTTTATAAGAAGAGACAATATCAAAATGGATAATAATTATTAATAAGTTGTTGGCTTTTTTTTTTTTTCAGAAAATAAACCATGAAAACTTTATACAGTTAATTTGCATAGAGAGAATGTCAAATAAGTTATGAAAAATATGAATAACGAAATAACTAATATGAATTACTATGGACTTGGAAATGGGATATATACTAGGATATGTTTGTCTATTATGAATTAAGTTTCAGTGCAATTTCATAGCTTGTAATATTATACTTAGAATCACAGTAACCAAATAAGAAGGCTATAGATAGTAAAGTGATTATAATTTTAATTTAGAATGGAAAAAAATATGCAGTGCCATATCTTCTCCTATAATGAATTTTAAATATTTGAAGACAGATAGAAGAGGATTAAGTTTTTTACATTTATAATTAAGTGTTCTACTACAAATATTACTCTTAGATCAGTTGTGTTTATTAAGAAATATTTCAGCTTTTTTTTTTTTTTAGAAAAAGATAATTAGCAAGTATAAGTTGTCCTACTTTATATACCTATTTGCTTAAGAAAGACAACAGAAATGACAAATGAAGCATCAGTAGAAATATTTTTTCAACTTGAAATGAAGAAATCCAAGTCTTTTAAAAAACTTGTGGGATTTTTTTTTTTTAAAGGAAAAGTTTATAGTAGACATAATTATATTAACAAATGAAAACTAAGCTTGTAGAAAATCTAAACTTAAACATTAATTTTTAAACTTATCTATATATTTCAGATAGAGTAGATTGTGTAGAGTTGTAATTTTTAGAAAAGTCTAACATAGAAGAGCTGTCTAATCTTGCAAATCCAATATGGATTTTAACATTAAGAGGATAATGATCTAAGAAAAAATTTGCTGAATGTAAAGAAGGGTTAATAAAAGAATGAAAGTCAGGGGAATAAGAAATCAATTAAAGTAGAAAGCTTTTTTGTATTAAAAAATATCATTTTGATAAGGAAAAACCTGCATTTCACCAAGTTTATGTTGATCAGAAGTTATTTAGAGATATGTTTTGAATATGCCTTATTAAAATCATCAATTGATATGAATTATCGTATAAAATTAAATTCATTTGGTTAATGAATTGAGTGTTGATTTATTGATTCATTATATAAATAAATCATGATTATATAAACTGCAAAAGAAATATGGATGAAAGACAGTTATAGACACATATTGGTCTAGATAAAGAATTTTAAATATTTGAATGGGAAATTTATGACAAATTAGTATTCTAGTACCAGAAACAGGTATGGTACAAGTTGAAAATCAGTGTAACTAAATCTCTGAAGACAAAACATCACATGACCACCATCTCTTATATTTGGGTGAAGGCCACAAACCAGAAACTAGTCTGGGGATATTGGATGAGTAGGCACTAGATGGGGATTTTATGCACAAGCCTTCTGGCATCCATTGATTACTCTAGCTTGCTGTGTATGGCAATACATATAGTGAGTTTTTCCTGTTTTGAATAGACTTATGTTTTGAGAAAATTAGATAATCCAATTATTTATATGATATAAACTTATCAAAAAAATTATAAGCTACAAATTGTGCCAAATATGCCCTGAAAAACATTTTTGATGAGATAAAACTAAGTAACAAAACAAAAGTCATTACAATAAACTTTACATTGTAATTTATAAAGTGGAATTGATAATTTCAATCAGATATATTTTGGTATGATGATTTTCTATAGGATTGCTGATATTTTTAGATCATGATGATTGTTATAAATCTCATCACATGGCTTCCAATTTTCACGAATTGAAGAGTTAATGAAAGAATCATACAGGCCCAATAAGATCAAATTTTTAGAAATGCTAGTATAAGATTTAATTTTAAATAAACAAATTCTTTTACAAGAGAAAGTTGGTTAATAGATTTATTAAAAGAGATTTTTTGGGGTATATAAAAAGCAGTTTATATTATAGTTTCTTCATTTAATGAACTTTTTTTTAAAGTTCAATTGATGACTGATTTATTTGTGATAGTGTCTATAAAAGAATAATCAGAAGTATTATGGGAATCAAATTTCATATTAAAATTATTAATAATAAGAGTAGGGAAATTTAGCATTTAAGTTGAATTAGTATCTTCATGAATGTTGTCTTATTTGGTTCAGAGAGCTTCTGATGTAGATGATTTAGAATAGTTTGTTTTAATTGTTCATTATTTTTTCATTCTTTAATAACATTAAAGTTAATACTTTTATACTATGCCTAGTCTAATAATGGATGAATTAGATTTGAATTACTAGTTGTAATCACAGAACCTTGATGAACATCCTCAGAGTGAATTCTCATTTTGAAATGAAAGCACTGTGATAAGATACTTCTCAATGAAATGATCAAAGATGGCATATTGTAGCATGCAATATAGTATTATCAATAGGTTGAACACCTATTAATAGCATAATTTAAAATACATAGATATTAAGTAAGAACGGGTACTATGTTCTTTTTCTCATATAAATACTGAAATGACTTAATTTTGTTTTATTATTTCACAAATCCTTGCATATTTTTACATTAAAAAATTAACATGATTTAATCTGCCCCTGTTAGATTATAGAAATGATTAAAGTCAGCATAGCGTATTTTATTGCCTAATAAACAAACTGTTTCTGGAATAAATTTTACATCAAATATTGTAAAATTTAAATATTAGGTATCTATTATAAGGATAATTTAATATTTAATATTTAATGATTCAAATTTTCTCATCTGTTAAAACCTATAAAATTCATCCAATGAAAATTTCTTAATGGATATATTAGTGCCAATGATTGACAATATAAGAGTTCTATTATTGTGGATTGTTATGAATAATTTCATAATAGGATGAATAATGATTGAATAATATTCATAGTAAGGAAATCAAGTCATACATCATATGACTTAATTAAATTAATAGATCATTTATATTTGATCATTTTTATTATTTTTATCATATTGAGTAAAAAATTGTTTGGTAATCTGTATTACTATCATTTAAAAATCCATTAAGAATGTTATTAATCTCATTAAGTTGTTTTTTAAAGCTAAATTTTAATTAAAAAGATTATCACTAAACATCACATGATCATCATCTCCATAGTAGCACATAATTGTTGTAAACAAAGGCAAAACTCTCCATACAGTAGTGCCACCCTGTGCCAAACAGAGTAATCAATGGATGTCAGAAGGCCTGTGCATAAAATCCCTATCTAGTGCCTACTCATCCAATATCCCCAGACTAGTTTCTAGCTTGTGGCCATCATCAGTGAGGAGCCTTAGATCTGAGAGCATTGCACCTAGATCTTAGGATCTAAGGCAACCCTACAGCAGCCACCTTTTAACTCTACTTTACTACAAAACTATGAGAATAAAATTGAAAACATTGTTAATATTTTTAATCTAAGCTCAATAGCTTATATAGTCATATGGGTCCGAACTCAATTCAGCACCCATACATTTTGGTGTCTTTGGCTCTTAAACAACCATAGCCACCACTATCCTATTAGGCAGTATTGGTGTTAAACCACTAAACATCACATGATCACTATCTCCATACTAGCACATAATTGTTGTAAACAAAGGCAAAACTCTCCATACAGTAGTGCCACCCTGAGCCAAACAGAGTAATCAATGGATGCCAGAAGATCTGTGCATAAAATCCCTATCTAGTGCCTACTCATCCAATATCCCCAGACTAGTTTCTGGCTTGTGGCCCTCATCAGTGAGGAGCCTTGGATCTGAGAGCATTGCACCTAGATCTTAGGATCTAATGCAACCCTCCAGCAGCCACCTTTTAACTCTATTTTGCTACAAAACTATGAGAATGAAATTGAAAACATTGTTAATATCTTCAATCTAAGCTCAATAGCTTATATAGTCATATGGGTCCGAACTCAATTCAGCACCCATACTTTTTGGTGTCTTTGGCTCTTAAACAACTATAGCCACCACTATCCTATTAGAAACTAGTCTGGGGATATTGGATGAGTAGGCACTAGATAGGGATTTTATCCACAGGCCTTCTGGAATCCATTGATTACTCTGTTTGGCACAGGGTGGCACTACTGTATGGAGAGTTTTGCCTTTGTTTACAACAATTGTGCTAGTATGGAGATGGTTATCATGTGATGTTTAGTGGTTTAACACCAATCCTGCCTAATAGGATAGTGGTGGCTATGGTTGTTTAAGAGCCAAAGACCCCGAAATGTATGGGTGCTGAATTGAGTTCAGAACCATATGACTATATAAGCTATTGAGCTTAGATTGAAGATATTAACGTTTTCAATTTCATTCTCATAGTTTTGTAGTAAAGTAGAGTTAAAAGGTGGCTGTTGGAGGGTTGCATTAGATCCTAAGATCTAGGTGCAGCGCTCTCAGATCCAAGACTCCTCACTGATGATGGCCATAAGCCAGAAACTAGTCTGGGGATATTGGATGAGTAGACACTAGATAGGGATTTTATGCACAGGCCTTCTGGCATCCATTGATTACTCTTTTTGGTGGCACTACTGTATGGAGAGTTTTGCCTTTGTTAAAAAGATTATCATTAGATAAAATAACAGCATTGTTCAATAGAATGATAAGGAAGAAGTATAGCAACATTTAAAGTATTTTGAACAGTATTTTTTTGTGGAAATTAATGAAAAATTATTTTCTGTTTCCATTTAAGAAATCATTAAACAATTTTAGAATAAGATAAAATTTAAATTCTTGAATGAGCTCACTTAATTCTATGCTGCTTCATTAAAAATTGTAAATATAGTAGCCACCTTTTGAAATCTATTTAGTTGCCTAACTAAAATACCAGCTAACTAGTGGTAGTCTTGTTCTGTGCTAATTTATGTCTTTATTTAAGTGAATTCAGAAGTAAGAATCCATGACTTATTTTTATTTCTTTTTACAAATTTTATGCTCTATGCAGTTTTTTCATTTCTATCTCTATTGTCAAATTTATCTACTGTATATTTATTTATGCTTTAAACATTTTCCAATTCTATAATTAAAATCTTCCATAACAATTTTAAAATGTTGTTAAAATCGGTTAAAAGTATTTTGTCTATTTATGTAATAAATAAGCATGCAGTTTGCAATGAGCCTAATAATAGGAAAAAGATAAAATGGGCTTGGTTTATTATCAAGTCTAATAACATTATCATTCTAAGAAATATTAGTGTCCTACTAAGAATGCACTGGAATCTTAGCTGGTCAGTTTAGTTTGTTCAGTTTATTTGCCATGAATCTGGTACACAGTATTGAAAGTGCACTTAGCTAATTATTATTATTATTATTATTTTCTCAAAGTGATACATAGACATACATTTGTATAATTTACACCTATGTAGTATAAAAGTTCTTTATTTCATCATCAGAACGAAAAGTTTAAAAAAATTACTTGCATTTTCCATTAAATTTATAACTAGTCTTCCTATTCTATTTGATCTTTCAATCTCCACAATATTGACTTTCTATTTTTTATTTATAATGAATCCTATTCATCATGTCTTTAGAGAAAAGTACATTTCCACTTTTTGATCAATGTTTATAAAAAAATATTTCTAATTTCAAAAGTCAAGAACACATCATCAATAATAATAACAAAAACAAAAAAAATCATTGATTGTTTGATGATTTGTTATGATGGCATTTTTCTTTGTAATTGTATGTTGGACTATTTTCATCATCTACTTGAAATGTTGTTGTTGTTTTTTAAATTAAAACTATTTATTTTTTCTAAATATAATTGAATATATTTAGAAATAATAAATAAAGTTTTAACACAACATACAGATTAATACGAAATATATTGCTTTGAATGCTAAAATTATCCTCCTCTCTTTTTCAGATCGTTGTAGTCTAATCACGAATAAATAATTAGCACAGAAATAAACTAATAACCATTAGATTTATAAATATAGTAGTTAAAATGTCGCTCTAATCAATTACATTATTAAGTTATCAACTTAAAGTGATAATCTATAATGTTTAGAAACCATGCCATAATCATTTAAAAAGGAAAGAATGGAGAATTGAAGAGGATTCTTATAGATAAGTATATAAATTTCTACCGATTGTTATCTTTGACAGAATAACTTAGTTTGTTAATAATTCTATAATCCATCTAGTCCATTCATTAATCTTGTCTTTAACAGTAAAAAAATTAGAAATTATGAGGATTCTTATCGTCTTTGATAGATTAGCTTAATCAGTTACAGTCTCACCTTAAATGAGGTATTTATGAATTTTAAAAATCAGGGTTTTAATTCTCCAACTATCATTGATCAGGACAGCAAAAGAGAATATCATTCAAATGCTGTGTTCTATGTTAAGCTATGTGTTATTATTAACAGTTAAATGTATTTAGAAAAGTATAAATAAAGTGTGAATTTTTATAAAAGCATTTACAATCCAATTAGTCTTTTTAATTTATTTATTTTTTGCAAACAAATCTAAGTATAATACAACTATTTTAATAGCTCACCTTACAAACTGCCAACTAATAACAAATGTAAACAAAAAATTCATTTTTAAAAGACTTCATTAAGTTAAATCAATAATGCCATTAGATATATCAATTACCAGTATTTAATAGCAGATAATAAAAATTGATTAAGTCCATCATGATTCTCAGTAGCATTTCAGTACAATTCTAAAATATTAAATTATCCGCAACTCTTGAATAATATCCGAATGACTTCGCTTTTCCACAGCACAGGATTTTTTTCAATGAAATATAAGGACTAAATAATAGCTCAGTATTGAGTAAAACTGTTTAATTGTCAAAGAATTAAAGGGAAAAATAATCCATTTACACTCAAACATGATTTACAATTATTTTAATATTTATAAAAATATTATGGAAGCAATAAATAAAAAAAAAGTGATCATTTTAAATGAATATTATTTATTTAAGAAAATCTTTAAAAGGGCTAATCTCTAAAAAGAATCCCGCCTTATTTATAATGATTTTTACCGTATGATGCTATATAGCTGGCATAATGCATAACTCAAATAATGTAAATCAATTATTATTCAAAAAATGCACAATTTTTGTTTAATATTTCTGATTTGTTATCATCTATTTTCTTATCATTACTTACTGTAATCATATCGCCTTATCAAGCGTTTCTTTTCAATTTATTTTAATAGCTGAAAAGTTCTAGGTCTGGATTAAAATCTTGATAAGAATTCAGCAAATAAGGCTCTATCTCCCCCAATTCAAGATTACCACGACAAAAATTAGTGGAAAATATGAAAAAAGTGTACGTATATATTTTGTTATACAAAATTTGATTATCCATAAATAATCTTCTCATTATTTTTTATGCAAATCATGGAAAAAACTTTCACACACATTTTAAAAAAGAATACTCAAATATAACCTGGCAGTCCTTTTTTTTATTATGATTTCATTCTTTTCACCTGAAATCTATACACGGCATGAATATTTAAATATTGGAAGCAAGCCCAAACAAGGCTTGCAATTATCATAAAGCTCATGTTAATTCAGATACTAACCCCATATCATATTTCAGTTTAATTAGAACTATATTAGCTTAAAAAACAGAATTAAAAACAACAATCAGTTAAAAAATAAATTTAAGTGACATTTAATTGCTATCTGTTCTTTCTTGAACAATCAATGAACGAATTTCATGATATATTAGTTCATTAATTACTTTAAATTTTCTTTTTAATAGATTGCAATTTAATCAGCAACTGATTATACTTCAAAAATATTTACTTAATTTAATATTACACTTATTTCTTAATTTTTTAGGTGGAAACTAACATTAAATAATAACTCAATATAATATTGTAAAACAATACCAATCAAAATAATACAAGACATTAAATTGGTTAATCAGCTTAGTTATATATATACACACACATTTGTTGAAACAATTTTTTTTTTTATGGATAAAGCATGGAATTACATTTGGAGGAGGGGAAAAATTCTTTAATGTATATGATCTTTTATTAATAAAAATACTATTTGAAATTTAAATAAAAATATATTTTAATACAAAACATATCATTTTCAACAATTATCGATCCACTGCAGGATGGTCTCTTCAAGTATAATCCATCTTCGCTAATCTTTAGCCTCTCTTCTCTATATTAACCCAATACACTTTCTTATTTCATCCATCCATCTCACATGTGATCTCTTTCTATGTCTTTTGCACTTTCTTGGAATCCACTTTAAGACTTCAACTGTCCATTTATTATTATTTCTTTTAGCAGTATATCTAGCTCGATTCCATTTCAGTCTCTTATTCTTTCAATGATGTCAGTACATTTGTTTATTTTCTCATCTATGTATTTCATTTTTGATCTCTCATTGTTACTCCTAACATAATCTCTCCATATTTCTTCATGTGGTGTGAAGTTTCTATATTAAGTGTCCAAGTCTCAGATTCATAAGTAAGAACTGGAGAATACAGTTATTAAAAACTTTCCTTTTCAAACTCATAAGTATATCTCTTTTTAATATTAAGTTACTTTTATCAAAAGCAGTCCAAACAAATTTAATTCTATGATTAATTTCATGTATTATATTTCTATTTGTAGTAATAATCTGATCAATATATTTATAGTTGTTAACTTTTTCTAACTGTATATTCAAATCATATTTTTTATAATATATATATCTAATTTATCTTTTCATTCTTCATACATAATAAATGTATGATTGTGATAGAAATTCGTCAGATTATTCTCATATCATTCTTAATACATATGAATAAAAACTGACATTTCTATCATTAGCAATCTAGGAAAAAATTAATGAAATCTAATTGTCATCAAATATACTTACTCATTTTCATCTTTTACATGCATTAAAATGTGACTGAGAAAACAATAATTTTGGATGCTACTTAGTTATGACCTAGTTAAATTCTGTAATTGCAACTATTGAAAGGTGATTAAAGTAATGATGATCTTAATTTTCACAATATTCATTAGTAATTAGAGGATATTTAAACCCAGACTTTCAAGATTCCTTCAGTCACCTGCTCCATTTTATACAACCAATACACATTACTAATACATTTGAAAAAGATAAATGATGTCTAATGTATGTATTTTATGCTGAACCAGTACTCATCAAGTTGTCCAGATCATCATCTCTCACACACATATATAATCAGTGCTCAGTTTATATTAAGACAGCAAGTCTTCAAACTTTAATGAACAGGCTTCAATCCTCTCAGCTCCTTCAGCCATCCATGTTCAAAGCCCTTATTTGCCAATTCTCTTGTCATACCCACGTTGACCAATGCGGATGACTAAAGAGTTGAGAATGGATAGGATTAAAAACTATCCATTAAAGTTGCAAGAGTTTCTATCTTAATATAAACTGAGCATTGACTGTATATATGTGTGGGAGATGATAATCTGAACCAACTGATGAGGGCTGGTTCAGCACAAAATATATATTGGAGATTATTTATCTTTTTCACATATATGTGGTCGTGTGTATCGGTTATATAAGATGGAAGGATGACTAAAGGGAGCTTGAAAGTCTGGGTTCAAATTCCCTCTAGTTTAAAGTATATATACTATACATGCATTTAAATATTCATTAGTTTAAATAATCTAATTACAATTTTTCAACTTTCACCTGAATTAATTTAGTTTAACTTTTTGCCATGTCACATTCAAAGTACGACTTTTTATTCTGACATCTTTATCTCGTTTTTCAACATTATTTCCTTTTTAAAAAATAAAATTATGAAAAAATATTTAAAAATAAAATTATGAAAAAATATTTCTAGTTGTAAAGTGCAGTTTCAAATTTTACTTCATTTTTCGTCTTCTGATTTACACTTCAACAATAGAAGTTCTACTTTATTATCCATTATGATAATCTTCACTAATCTAATGAAGTAGATGTCAAAATATCATTAAACTATCTAATTTTTGATATCTAGATAAAGATAGTTGAGAAAATGAACCGATTTTATTTAGCGCTCAAGTCTTTCGTTTTGTTTTTATTTTATACCAATAGCATTTGCCTAAATGAGTACTTTTCTATCTTGATACTAAAAAAGTTCCTATTTCTTAATAGACTACCAACTATTATTCTGAAAATAACCCTGAGCCTATTTCATACTTAGCTAGCTCTTTAAAACTTTATTTAAATTAGAACTTTTCTCTATTATAGAAAGATTATTTAGAAGAAAAAGTTGTATATACGCCATTATTAAACATAGCTGTAAATTAAAGTTTTAAAAAAAAGATCATTTATACATATTATAAAGTTTTTAAAACTTATTATATCAATCATCATTGTCATTATTTTCAATCATTGTCGATCCATTGCAAAATAAAGATCTCTTCAAATTTAATTCAATTTCTTTAATCTCTAACCTCTTTTCTCCACTTCATAATACAGCAAACTTCATTAGTTCATCCATCCATCTCATATATAGTTTCCTTCTAGATCTTTAACAATCTCTTTGGATTCAGTTTAAGATTTCACTTGTTCATCTACTATCACCATATCTAACAATATGTCCAACCCAGTTCCATTTCAGTCTACTTTTTTCAATGATATCAATAATACATATTTATCCTCTCACTTAATGTATTTTTGTTATTGATCCTTCTTATTATTCCTAACTTTCAGCTCTCTGAAGTCTTTATATTGCTCTTCTGCTTAGTGTCTATATCTCAAATCCATAAGTAAGAACTGATGACACATTTATGTGGATTCGCTTCCTGGCCAATACTATGACACATGAAAAAAAAAAAACTTCCTTTTTGGAAAATAGGCATATTTTCTTTTAGTATTAAGTTATTTATTCCAAAAGCACTCCACTCAAGCTTAAATCTATGATTAATTTCACTCATTATATTTACATCTGTATTAATATCCAAGTATTTATAATTGTTATCTGAAGAGTCTTCTTTTGAGAAAATCCATTGATCATTATTTTAATATTTTATTATTTATCATTAGTTCTCCTTTTTTACTTTTATCTGACTATTTTTGTAACACTACTTGAAATTTTGAAACCTTATTTACAAAAAAAAAAAATCATCATTTGTAAAATTTAGATGAATAAAATAATCTTCATTTACTTTAATTCCCAGCCATAGCTTTCCATTTTAATTCAAAAAATCACCTTTACATCCTTCTTAGTGTTAATCTTCTTAGTATCAATATTTAATCTAATCATTGCTTTTGTATTTTTATAAGTAATTTTTCAGAATATGATGTTATCCTAGATCTATAACATGATGATCCAATGTTTTAATTGCTGTAGAAATTCTTATAGAATCAAATGCCTTTTTATAATTTACAAATCCAAAGTATAATGGTAACATGTATTCATTAGTCCTTTCTATAACTTCTCTCAATACTTGAATGTGATCTACTGTATTTAAACTACTTTTAAATTGAATTTGTTCTTTTGATTGATTAAAATCCAAAGTTTTCTTGGTAAAATTTTTATATAGAACTGATAAAAAATGAATAGGTCTATAATTTCTAATATTTTTTTATCATCTTTTAAAGAGATACTATTGCATCCTTCCAATAATTTTGTATGTTTATCATTTAAACATTTGCCATGTAATTCCACCATTAATTTTTCTATTTCCTCACATGCTTCTTTTAAGATATTTATTATAATTCCATTACTTGCTGACCAATTTAGAAGATATAGTAATTGTTGGGGATACTTGATTTTCTTATTCTTTATTGCTATATAATTCTTTATAGAACTGTTCTACATGTTTTATGATATTATCTCTTTAGTAATAGTTTCATCTTTTCCTCTTATTGCAGAAATAATTGTTCTATCAATACCGAAATAATTGTTCTATCAATACCAAAATATTGTTTTACATTTTATTCTTTTCTATAACTAATTCACAATTACATTGCCTCATATCATTATTAATTCTTTCATACCATTTTATAAAATTCTGGATATTTAATTCTTAATAGATCATTTTTATAAATTTTCATATTTTTTATTTTGTTAATCTTTGTTGCAGTTCTTAATAATGTATAAGTTATTTTTCCATTAATTTCATTCAAATTTGAACTATTTTCAAAATGTAAATATTTTAAAACATTTGCAAATTTAAATTTATCGGAATGTTTCTGAAGGTTTAGAAACATCAACAGTGAATACTATTATTCTTAATTTTTGTTTCTTTAATTTTGTATTAACGCATATCTTACATCACACTAATTGACAATCACTTTCTCTGTTAAATTTATTAAGAACAGTACAAAAAGGCATGAAAAACATGCTGGAAAAAAAAAAGGTAAAATTGAAGATATCAAATTCAGCCCATTTAAATATATATATATATATTTGGTGTTATAACATTCTTTTCATTTATGGGATTGGCTATATCTACACATGGATTCCAAAGTGAAAAGGAAACTTTAAACAATGTGAGTCTATCTAATTATCAATACTTGAATATTGTTTATACATATATATCTTTGATGTTTGTTTGGCATATTGATTTAGAGTACATGAATTTTCTGAATTAAAAATGGTCCTCATGTTAATACTGATTGTATGTATTGTAGATTGATAAGAGAACTCACCCCATGAATTTTCTAAAGAAGTAGTCTCTGCAATTTAATATATTTTAGACATTTTTATATTTGTTTTGGAGGGAGCTTCATGCATTGATGTTGAGAATGGTAGTCCTTATTCATTTTGGATAGTTATGTGACTAATATTATTGCATTAAAGTGATATTTGCAATCTTTAATTACATTGTTAACAGATCATATCAGCCTGTTGGGGATTTAGTGTAATCTTACTAATTAACTTGGGTATTAATATTGCAGAATCATGATATGTTAATTTTTTTCAGTGAGTTTCATATTACTTTCCATTTCTCCCTCTTTATTAAGATATAGTTCAATGATATTGCAAATTGAAAGGCTAATAAACAATATAAAACATTTTGCTTTTACTGCTACCAAATTTTAATGTAAACAACAAAATAATTAAATAATCAGGGCTTAAAACTTTACTTAGTCTTTTATTTAGAATGCTTTAGGAATATAATTGTAGCTTTTGAATGAAATAAAAATATATTTTGTTTATCTAATGGCTTGCACTTGTAAAGGTATAAATAATATTATATATAGAGATCACAAATAAGTTCTTAATAAGCTTTGCAGAATATCCCAAACCCCAGAGCAGTTTCTGCTACTGCCTTCCTCAGTGAGGTACTAGGATATTCAAGCATTAGATTAAAAATACCAGGATAAGCCCAGAACTTTATCTAATAGATAACTATTAAGTAGAAAATCTGAAATTTTCAGACATTTATATGTCTTCCAATCCAACTATCTAACTTAAGTAGCATATGGAACTGAACCAAGTTCAGATACTCCATATATTAATAACTTTAGCAATATAAAATTGCCAAAGCCTTAATAGCAAAAAATAAAATTTCAAAGAAATCAAGTCATATGACCTAATTTAACAAGCTTGTATTACAAATGTTATATATAGAGCTTGCAAATAAGCTCTTAACAAGCTTTGCAGAATATCCCCAGACCAGTTTCTACTACTGGCTTCCTCAGTCATGTGCTAGGATTTTTTAAAAAATTTAAACAATTTGATTAGATGATGGAACATATAACTGCAAAATTAACATTTTTCTTGATAAATAGATTTATCATAAGATCCTAAAAAAAAAAAAAAAAAAACATATAATGCCATTCTAAAACCAGCTTTAAGATTCATGAAAAGATTTTAATAAATAAATTTATATATTAAATATCGTAAATAGTATTTAAAATTTTAAAAGTCTTAATAATCTATTAAATGCCTGGTATATAATGTTTAAATAGCTTCTATTATTCTATCAGTTTAAAATAAAGCTGATAGGTTTCATTATATATTCTTATACCAACAAATCTGATGATTCTTCTATTATAAGCTTGAGGAAATAATATATACTTTTCCAAATCAGCTTTTGCCTATTCTCAATTTTCTTCACTACTCTCAATTTTTAATCAAACACTGCTGTAATTCTTGGAAAACTTTTTCTATTTGGATGTAATAGCAATATCATCTAATGACTATTGATTATTCAATCTTACAGTAGATGACTCTGAAGTCAAGAGAAGATATATATGATCTTGAAATTATACAATTTTTATTAAAACAGGCAAAACTCTCTATACATATTGCTACTCAGTGCAAGCCAGAATAATCAAGGGATGCCAGAAGGCTTGTGCATAAAATCCCCATCTAGTGTCTAATTATCTAATATCCCCAGACTAGTTTCTGGCTTGTGGACTTCATCAGTGAGGAGCCTTGGATCTGAGAGCACTGCACCTAGATCTTAGAATCTAATGCAATTCTCCAACAGCCATCTTTTATCTCTACTTAACTGCCTACTAGGATATTGGTGGCTATGATTATTAAAGAACCAAAGACACCAAAATGTATAGGTACTGAACTGAGTTCAGACCTATATGACAATATACGCTAATGAGCTTGGATTGAAAATATTATGGTTTTCAATTTAAAATTCATAGTTTTGTAGTTAAGTAGAGATAAAAGGTGGATGCTGGAGGGTTGCATTAGATCCTAAGATCTAGGTGCAATGCTCTCAGAACAAAAGCTCCTCACTGATGCCAGAAACTAGTCTGGGGATATTGGATGAATAGGTACTAGATGGTAATTTTATGCACAAGTCTTCTGGCATCCATTGATTACTCTGGCTTGCAGTGAGTGGCAATACATATAGAGAGTTTTGCCTATTTTAATAACAGTTATAAGCAAGCATAAAAAATGGTGATCATGCGATATTTAGTGGCTTAAATACAATTTTTATATATTTTAATAGGTTTTTATATATTTTAATAGGTTTTGATGACATGATAACTGATAAAGATTTGAATAATTAATATTATGGTATTTTTATATAAACTATGAATTATATATAGTTTTTTATTTATTTATCAATAGTCTACTTTTATAGATAAACTCTGAATTTCTTTTACTCAGAGGTGTTGTTTCAAGAATTGTATGTCTTTTTCATAATTGGCATTGCCTATTATTATTTCTATCTTTAAAAAAATTTCAGTTTTATTAATATTTTTAATTATTCATTTGTTATGTCTTCATAGGAAGCTTGGAATTTTCCAAGAAATTTGTCAGTAGGCAAACATTCACTGTTGTCAAATGAGATCCATTTATTACATTTATTCTCCAGAAAATTTGTGATACATTTAGGGAAATTGTTATAATAAATACACTTAACATAGTTTGACTCACATGATAAACTCAAACAATAAATTACTTAATTCTCTCCATCTTACCAAAACGATAAACTAAGACAGTTCCCACTTTAGCATCATCTACTATAAGTTTAACTAATCAGTAATTATTAGACACTTCATTGCATTTAAATCCTCAACCCCAGATTAATTTCTGCTTTTTGTCTTTATCAATGAATGAGGTTTGGAATTCAAAGTTGGAAGGAATGTAGTCAAGCATCCAGAAAACATCTTTAACTCTTCTTTACTATTCAGACTAAAAATCTGAAATTCAAATCAGCTTAAGGTTTTGAAACCAAATCAACCTGCTTGAACAGTTATACAGACTTGATTCCAGTTCAGTATCTATGTATATTAACAACCTTAGCTAACTATGAATATGTTATTCCTCTAGCCAGAAATGTTATTAATAACAGCAAATCATTTAATTTTCTCTATGCCATTTACTGTAATCAGAAATTACAAAATATTTTATTACATGTATATCCCTGTATTCAGACCAATTCAAGCAAGACGACTTGAGATTAAAACTTTGATTCATTTGGATTTCAGATTTTAGTTTGAGCAGTAAAATGGAATCAAAGATAGAAGCAAGAATTGGACATGAGAATTTAAATAAAATGTCTGGTAATCAAATTGATTGCTAAAGCTTACAATAAATGATTCTAAATTGGGGAGCTGCTCTTGATTTATAAAATCAAATACTTCTTGTGGATTCAAAAGCTTTTTTAACTATGATTATAATAAAATTTTGCATCTACTGCTATTGAATGTAATTGTACAAAGTCACTGCCTTAAAATTATAATATTAGATATTTTTTTATATTCAGTTGTTCTATTTGTTCTAATGGTCACTACATTGTGAATATTAGAAATATATATAATATTGGGAAAAAATTCTCTCATTTATTTTACTAATAAAATATATTAATTAATCAAGTCAATCATTTCAGAATTTGAACTCAGACTTTTCAAGGAAGTGTCTAATCATACTTACAAAATGATATGCATTTACAACTTATGAAAATGTATTTGCAAGAAATTATTTTGTAGTCAAGCAATATGAATTATTATCCAATTTTTTACATTAGATTCATATACTTAATTTGATTTTAAAATTACATTTTTTCATTTGGAGTAATACAGATCTGTATGACAAATAAAGGCAGCCCAGTAGCTTTGCGTTATCAAATATTAATTATGTTTATTATTTACAAAGTAAAAGTGAAAAAATATAATAAGTTAATACATATTAGTTCTGCAGAATATTTTAAAAATAAATAAATGTCATTAATTATTTAACTTCAGTTTCAGTACTTTGAAAATTGTCTTTATTCAATTCTCAGCAACGGTTTAATTATAAGACATAAATGAGATGCAAATTTTGATATTTATTTACACATTCCATTACTGTTAAATTTAACTCTAATTTACATGTGCCTTTGCAAAGAGCCAATTTATTCTTGTAATTGGCTTTTCTTAATTTCTACACACAATACATAACGTTTGCAAAAGATCTATTCTTTTAATTTACAATTTAAATCTGAATATTCTTAAAACATGGAGAAATCATGCATTTCCATATATTTAAACTTTATTCTTTCTCTTTAACATGGTCATCACAATTTTTTCAAGTTCATAAACATTATAGGTGTCTTATAATTTATATACTTTGCAACAATTTTCATCTTTAATTCAGGTTTTCTTTTTAAAATCTTTCATTTTCACAAAACCTGTTCTTCATCCTAAACTGCCATGTTTATATCCACAAATATTATTATAATGCTATCTCTCACAAATATTGAAATATGAAAGGAAATTCCTTTATATTCCCAATCCTGTTTGATCAGGAATTTCTGTTTTAGAAATGTGTTGAATAATATTTTCCAGCTAATTGCTAATTTTGAAAAAGTTATTTGTCCTAATGCAGAGATGCAAATACATAACAACATATAATCTTGATGTAGCTTTAAAAAGGTTAATTCTTTATCAATTTAATGCAACTATTAATTTATTAAATATTTAATAAATGATTTGTTTTAATATTTATTTTTAACCAAATAACAATAAAATCTCTACTCAACTCTATAAATTATTTGAAGTCCAATAAAATTTACATACTTATATATGGCTATCATTATCCTTTTCAGCTATTATTGATCCTATATAGGATGGTTTAATCCAGTTTTTCTGATCTCTAGTCTCTCTTCTTTATAACATACCTGCATATGTCTTTATTTTATTCATCTAATGAGGTCTCTTTTATAATCTCTTGAAACCAAGATCAAAATAGCAACTGTCCATTTGTTATTATCTTTTCTAATAAAATTTGCAATCCAGCTTCATTTCAGTTTCTTAATTTTTTCAAGGATGTCAGTGATATCTGTTTGTTCTCTTATTTTATGTGCTTAATTTTCAATCTTTTCTTATTATTTCTTTCACATATCTATCCACACTGCATTGATTGATCTGAAATCTGTGAATTTCTCTTGTTAAAAAAACAATGAGCTGTGCTAATTGCTTTAACAAGCTTTATTGATAAATGCCAGCAAGAGAAAGCATTTTAAAATCTTTATCTAAAAACCACACCCTAACTTCAGACCAATGGTTCATGCTTTAGCACTTCTCAGTAAGGCGCAAGGATAGTTTCAGACACTAGATCTAAACATACCAACTCAAAGCCAGCATTTATCTAAAAGTTATCTATTGAATGGAAAATCTGAAATTTTCAGATACCTGAATGTCTTCAAATTTCAGATATCCAACTCAAATAGCTATTAATATATGGTGTATCTGAACTTAATTCAGTCCCATATGGCTATTTAAGTTAGATAGCTGGATTGGAAGACATATGGATGTCTAAAAATTTCAGAGTTTCTACTTAATAGTTATACATTAGATAAGTGCTGGGCTTGTCCTGGTATTTTTAATCTAATGATTGAATATCCTAGCATCTCACTGAGGACGCCAGTAGCAGAAACCAATCTGAGATTGGGGATAATCTACAAAGCTTGTTAAGTTTGTTTTGTGAGCTCTCTATATATTTCTACCAAAAACACTTCATCCAAATTTAATTTATTCATTGTTTCAATTTGTATCAATAATCTAAGGTACTAATAATTGTTAATTTATTTTAATTCATCATTATAAATCTTTATTTTTTTTTCTTTTAAAAATATGCATGGAGCATTATTTTAATTTTTTTAGCATCTATCTTTAATCTTATTTTATCACTTACATTTGATAACTCTTGCAATATTTCCTGAAGCACTATGTTCAAAAACTAACCAACATATCTGCAAAATTTAGCTGACTTAAATCATCTCTATTTATTTTTACTCCTTTAGCTTCCCATTTTAATTCAAAATATTTCTTGTAAAACTGTTAGAAAAAGTTTTAGAAATATAGAATCAACTTATTGTACATCCTTCTTAAGGTTGATATTGTTAGTATCACCAAGTAATCTAATCATTTTGATAAAATCTATAATTTGATCCAATGCTTTTATTGTTATAGAAATGTTTATAGAATCAAATGCCTTTTCATAAGCTACCAATCCATAGCATAATGGCAAGTCAAATTTATTGCTCCATTCTATAACTTCTCTTAATATTCAGATATGATCTATATACTTAAACTACTTTTAAATTGAATTTGTTCTTTTGCATAGTTAAAGTGATAAAAGACTAATAGTTCTAATAAATTCTAATATCTTCTATATCACTTTTTTTAAATGTCAATATTACCTGCATTCTTCCAATCATCTGATACCTCTTTTTCATTTAGACATTTGTTATATAACTTTTCCAATAGTTTTTTATTTCATCTGCATCTTTTAAAATATTAGTATAATTCCATCATTATTTAAAGCTTTTCCCTCCTTCATAGATTTCATTGCAGTCTCACTCCATTAAAAATAATGGGCAATTCAGAAGATGAAGTAATTACTGGAGATCTTTTGTTTTCTTGTTCATTATTGCTACATAATTCTTTATAGAACTCTTCTACACATTTTTATATCATCTCTTTTAGTACGTTTTTATCTTTTTCTCTTATTGCAAAAATAAATTTCCTATCAATCCCAAGATGTTTTACACATTTTCACTTCTATATCTTTCCCTATTATTTCATAATTATATTATTATATCATTATGAACTTTTTTTCATACCCAGATCAGTTTATATATTTTCATATTTCTTCATAAATTGTTTTGTCTCAATAAAAAAATTACAAGTCTATTGCTCCTTTTTCTATCTTTGTTGCATTCTTAATAATTTATCTGTATTTCATGAAAACATAAGCACAATTTATACAATTTCACTTTTTTTTTTGTTCATAGGCTTACATTTTTACTATTTATTTTTCTTAAATTTGTCACAGCTACGAAATTTTTAACACTTCTGCCAAATTTTAAATCTCTTTGAAATTTCATTTATATGTTGATAATGAGATCATTGAATGCTGATTATTCTAATTAACCATGTTTACTTTACTCCAATTTCATTTTCTTCGTGAATTACTCCATAAAACAAAGAAATCATTGTTTAAATGATTATTTAAATATCAGAATTTAATTCCCAATAGAATTCTAATAAAATTTGCCTAATTGTAACAAATCAATTTTTTAAATAGAAAATATCTGAAAATTTTAAAAACTTTTCATAAAAAAATATTCTTCTCTAGGTTGACTTATAATTTATATTCTTAGTGAATATTTTAACTGAATACTATCGTTGGTACTAGCATTGTTTGAATTCACCAAACAATTTATCTCAAAAGAAGTTTTGTATTTAAAACAATATTATTATTATCAATATAACTAAATCTTTATTTATTTTTTTTTGCTTTAGAGAGCTTTATTTAATTGTATTCTGTAATTATTTTGACTTATTAAGTTCAACTAGATTATCAATGAAATAAACTGATTGACTTTGAAATGTTCTGTTTCTAATACCAAATAGGTCAGTACAAATGGTTATTAGATAAAAGTTTTTAGTAAAAATTATTTTGCTGCATCATTCATAACTTTTGAAGCACTCATAATAAAGATTGACATTTTAACTTTTGAAGAAAAAAAAATTAGAAAAAGTTAAAGAACATAAAGTAAAAAACTTTGAAACATACATATCCTCATATGAAATACATGCTAGTTTTTCATATTGTTAGTTTGACTTTTTGATGATGCTGTCATTGTCCTTATGCGACAGCAAACTTCGTGAAACAAATTGCTTTGGAAGTTATTTTGTTTATCTACACATTCCTGAATACAATTAAATGTTTCGTCTTTTTTTAAAAAGGCTATCTTTAGATAACACAAAATAGCAATGCATTTTATTACCAGATGATGATTATTGATAAACTATATAAATAATACAAAATAATTTTAATTTTATTTAAGTTATTACTTATTTTATTGTCAAGATCACACATTTGTATGTACATATATATGTATTTATCTATCTCATTTTATAATAATTTCTAAGAGTTTAAATTCTAGATGCTGGAAGGCAAATAATTTATCTATCACAGCAGCAATTATATAAATAAAAATAGTTGAGAATTTGCACTGGGAAACATTTAGGAGAAATTTTATCAATATATTTAAATTATGAAAAAAAATACATATCATGAGAGTGGATTGAATTTATGATAAATATGAGAATGTTTGATTTATTCATTAATTAGTTTACTGCAGTGATAGAAAGACAAATTCGAAAGTTCCTGGCTCAAAATCCAATGTCATTTCTGCTACTCTATATTGCATGACATCTCAAACAATTAAACATTCAATCTTTGCTTGATTCAGTCATAAAGTAATGGACTAACCCAAGAATTATAAATTCTAGATCAGAACTTACCTGTCATTTCTTATATTTGAATGCTACACGATTTTCTGAGCAACAAACCACTGCGATTATTTATTTTACTGAACAGGCAATTAATTCTTTTAAGGGGATGGGGTATATTTTGAAACCTCTAATTTATCTGGTGAGCAATAATGAGAAAGAATGGTCCAAGTTTTCGTGCTGGTGAATGTTTGCATTATAAAGAAACTGAGAGGAGAAAACGCACAGATAAAATTTTAAAAATGATAGTGTATAACTATTTATTAATAATAAAAAAAGACTGCTTAAAAAGAAATAAAGTCATTATTTATTAAATAATTTGATTCCTCAAATACATAAAACTAGTACCTTCTTATTGCAGTAAATTTCCTGCATGCTCTGATGCAATGCTAGATTCTGGAACTCAAGGTCTATGGATCGCATCCACCATTTCCGGCAGTTAAATTTCTTAACTAGATTTGATTATAATTTTTCATTATTAGATTAATAAATCCATTAATGTGCGCGTATTTTTGTGATTGAAAAAAATTATATTAAAAGGAGCTGAAAAAAATTAAACTTGTTTATTTTTTAATAAATAAGCTAGCGTGTATAGATGGATTTAATTCACGATTTGTAAAGCTCTATGAATCTTTAAGTTATTTCTAAACTTCATGTATTATTTTGAGAAAACTATTTTTCAAAATTGCATTTGTGTTAGTAAGTTGATAAGTTGAGATAAAAAAAAAAAACATGAATGATTTGTTGTTCGGGAGACCGCGAGAAGTTTGAAGACCAAAAATGACAGATAACTTTAGAACTGAAAATTGCCATTATATCATTACACTAAACACGCAGGGCAGTCAATAATCGATATCACACAATCAGGTAAAAGATTAGCGATTTTTTTTGTGCCGACACGCAAAAATATTTGTTAAAGAATAGAGGGGTTCTGGCTTGAATGGAACAACAGCCATTATGGAATTGATGGTATATCAGCCGGAATATTGCTAATTCAGGTTTATGCTCTAACATATCTCATTGTGATGAAGTGAAGAAATTTTATAAGGATGTGTGAAATGTTTTTGATTAGACTAAATAACATTTTAAAATTGATATGGAGGACTTTAGTACAATTTTATAATTGGTAAACAAGTTTTATGGATAAATTTGGTTATGGCGATAGAAATGATAGAGGACAGACTTGAGCTTTCAGAAAATAAAAACTATACATTAAGAATTTTTTCTATAAGAAAAATGTTAAATGGAAATAGAAGCATCCAAATGAAGGTATAACAGAATTGGATATTTTGATTAACACAAAATATATATTTTAAGATTGTAATGTTCCTAATACATTCAACACAGAAAATGATCATTAATTAATGTATAAGATATATGTTAATGCAGGAAAGATTAAAAGACATTAATAACATTGATATTTATAACCTTCAGAAATAATTCAATAAAATTTAAATTAGAATTTGCAAATTATTTGAAAATACTAATAAACTTTACTAATAGTTCAGACATAACTATAATCAATAAGAAAATAACTGATACTCCATTAAGAACTGCAAGGAAGACAGCTGGTACAAAAAGCAATTTACAAGTAAATTATTTATGAGACAAGAAAAAAAAGAAATTTAATTTAAAAAAAAAAAGAAGAATCCATTAAGTGATATAAAAAAATACAGTTGTGAATTGGCAAAAAACTATATAGAAAATAAGTCTCATAAATGCAAAACAATACCCTGATATTGGAATGAAAGTTGTTTCTGCAATAAGATGAGACTATTATTAAAAACAGAGATGACATCACGAAATGCTTGGAAGAATTTTATAAATTAATTAAATAGTAATAAAGAACAAGAAAACATCTGATTTGTCCAATATTTTAAATGAAGAGGTTAGATATACAATTAAATATATAAAGAAAAGTTCCAGGAAATAATGGAATTATTATTGATATTTTAAAAGAAACAGATAAAGAAATAGAAAAATTGCTGACAAAATGTTTAAATGACAAAAATGTACCAGATGATTGGAAAAATGCAGTAGTAAAATTGATAATTAAGAAAGATGATAAAGAAGATATTAGAAATTATAAACCCATCAATCTTCTATCAATTCTATATAAAAAAATTTAACAAGATAATTAAAACTTGTCGATAAAACACTTTGGATTTTAACCAATGAAATAAACAAACTAAATTTAAGTACTTTTAGTATAGTGGGTCATATGCAAGAAGTTATAGAAAGAGACAATAAATATGAGCTACCTTTATATTTTGGATTTGTAGCTTATGAAAAGGCATTTAATTCAATAAGCATTTTCATAGTGCTTAAAGTTTTGATTAACAAGATTGTCATATTTTGAACATTTATCAAAATGCAACAGCTTGGTGATAATAAAAGATTAACATTGAGAAAGGTATAAAACTACTACAGTTTTAGAAATATTTTGTGATTAAAATTAAAAACTAAGGAAATAAAAATACATGGAGATTATTTAAGTCATCTAGGTAATGCAGTCGATGTGTTGATTTTTGCAAAAGTTAACATATAAAAGTATGAAAATATAACTAAAGATAAAATGCTAAAAAAAGACTAAAGTAATGTTTAATAAATTTTCTAAGAAAGTAATAATTGATAATCATGAATTAATAGAAATTAAAAACTACAAATACTCTGATCTAATTAAAGAATAATTAAATACTATAAGGAAATATGTTATGTGTTTGACAAGGAAGATTTTTAATAATGTATTTTATCAGTTCTTCTTTATGGATGAGACTTGCACCTTTAACAAAAGATGAATACAGACCTGACTACCCAATTTAAGTATGTAGAAATAAATATAGAATTAACAAGCAAAGAACAAAAATTAAATACATAGATGAAAAAACAAAAAAATATCATTGATAATATTAAATGAATTAAAAGAGAACTGAAACAAATTACTAAAAGAAATGATAGATGGACGGACAGTTGAAATTTTAAATTGTATCCCAAGAGACTGTAAAAGACCTAGAAATAGACCACATGAGATAGATGAATGACATAAGAAAGTTTGCTAGTGCAATGTGCAGAAGAGATTGGGGATAGGAGAAATAGGATTAAACTTGGATATCAAAAATAATACAGATGAATATTATCAAAATAAAACTATTTTTAAATACAAATAAGTTTTATATAATTTAATAAAACTCATATATTCATAAATAATGGCATATAGAAAGTTAAAAAGCCACTTAATTGCTAATAACTTCTATAGATATTATGCATATAATTAATTTATTATGCATGCTTTATGTATATCTCGACAGAATTATGTTTTATGAATGTATTAGAGTTATTGTTATCATTATTAGAGAGAATCTAATTTAGGTTAGACATTAAATTTATTTAAATTATATAAAAAATCTTAATATCAATAATACTTTAATAATAATCAAACATACCAAAAATGACAGATTGAAGCATATAGCACTGGAGACCATCACTAAAATGTGAAGTATTTATAATTAGCTACTTCGTGGTTATTAATGAGTCTCTTATGTATTGTGCTTAATATGGATAAAAAAAAAAAAAACTCATACCAGACTGACATATAAATTTGATTGGGAATTTTGATAAATAGAAAATATAAAGAAATATTTTAGACAACTCTTCTTAATTAGTTTATGCATTTTCAATTAACTTTAAATTAATTTATCAAAATTATTATTTTACTTATTCTATTCTTATTGTATAGTTCATTTAGGTATAAAATTTATAAATTTTACTGCATTATAAAAAAAAAAAGATTGCCATTTTGAAATCGTTATTTCAATATATAAAAAAAAACCCAACACTATTTTTTTTGCGGGGGGGGGGGGGAGTTGTAGATACATTTACATTTAAAAAGTATTATCATAATTTATCACATTAATTAACAAATTTTTTATGTAGTTTTATATATACATTTAAAAAGCTGTAATAATAAATTTAGCAGTATTTTTTATATTATAATAAAATGAGAATGGATACCATTGTGCAAACCAAGTATTATTACAATTTCATTCATACATCAAAACATTTCAAAAATAGAATATACTGAAGCAGAATTCAAAATGAATAAAGTATCAAGATGCATTATAGGTTTGATGGTAGAATTTTTAATTTGAATAGATTAAAAGTGAAAATAAAAACTTTTATCTTCTCGGATTCTGGATTTATACAGTGCTAATGATTGTTCTATTTTTTCCAGTCCAAAATATGATTTGCAGAATGTTCTTTATGTTTTCACTGCAACTCAATTTTTTTATCAGTCAGTAATGGAAGAGAAATCTTCAGCAACATTTATTTTTGATAATTATCAACTTGGAAATGTAAACCAATCTAAATACCTTGGTAGCTTTTAAAATAGAATGGTGAACTTAGACTCCAATGTGCTAATAGCAATTTCAACAACTTAAAAGATAAGATTTATGTAGTACTAATATATTTTATTGTAAAGTAAAAGATAAGATGTTCAATCGCAATGAAATAACTATTGCAACAAAATTAATTATATAGAAAACTGTTGCTTTACTAATTTATTTTATGAAATTAAGATTTAGATACTCCTATCAGTGCAATATAAAAGCTGTTAAAAAAGTTTCCATTCAAAATTTAAAAAATACAATCACAAGATCATAAAAACAATAAATTTGTTCAACTTGCTGAATATGATACCATAGTCCACTATTGTAAAATCCCATCTTTATTGGATTGGATATGTGAAACAAATAAATTCTTAAAAGAGTATTTGTGGTGATCCTGGGCATGATTTTTGTGGGATAGATGCCATTAATGTTATAAAAATCATTTCAAATATATACTAAAGAAATGCAATTTTGTTTTCTTTGGGAAGAATACATTGGAGAATTATGTAATTTAGACATGGCGCTGAAATATTTTAAGTTTTTTTTTTTTGCAGAAGTTAAAGGCAGCATCACAAATATCAAAAAATAAAATAATTGACTAGGGTAGGGTGTTCTACATGTGAACATATTTGTATTTTACAAATTAGTTTGCACAGTCAACTCAAAATTTGTTTCTAATGTATTATTTTCTTCTCTTGGAATAGTTAAACTAATTTGTGAGTGGCTGCTACTGCCAATCTTTAGACATATGCAATTGAAGATATATATATTACCATATATATGTTAAATGATCTGCAGATACCCGTTGAACATTCTGAAAATGAGCATTACAGAATAATAAAAGTATTTCATTATTGTTGAACATACTTTATTTTGAAATAAATTATTGCATTTAATGATTAAAAATCATTAAAACAATTCCTCCAAGATATTATTCAATATATTGTTATTCAGTAAATTAATATATGCGTGTATATATGCACATCTCTGTTAACATAGTAATAAGATTGATATTTTATTTATTTTAAGATTTTTTTTTAGTTCTACTCAGCATACTGTGTATATTGCAGACATTTATTTGATTGTTATTGAATCACAACCAGACACAAGTTTTCAATTAACGGATTACAGTAGGCAAGACAGACTATTAATTTTTCTAAACATTTAAGTGGTGAAGTGTTTTTATCTCAACGAGGGAGAAAAAAGGCACTATCTATCATAGTTGACAAATTTTATTATAGTAAAAAAATTGTGTAAAAAAAAAAAATCTTTCTCTTTAATAGTTTTTATATTTTCAAACTGTGACATAATGGAAAATAAAAGATATCAAAAGTAATACTTTCAATGTTTTAAAATAAAATTATTCATTTAATCTCTTTAATTTTGAAATTTGTTAACCATATCTCATATCAATTATTCTTTCTTTTTTTTATGCATATACTGCATTTATTTAGAGAATAACTCACTTTATATATATATATGGAAACAACAACTGTTAATTATAAAGTTTGCAAATTTTGAAATATATTTGTTTCGCTGATTTAATTAATTTTAGCAACACTGCCATTTTCTCTAAGCCTTTATTGTCCCTTACTTTTCAAATAATTATAGCTATTTATACTTTTATTAAAATCATTAGTCAATCTTTTCCCAAATCTCATTTTATCTTATACACATCTGATATATTATATTTATCATAATTTCTCTTAGGTCTCGGAATTTTTTCAATAAATAATCATTTTTCATTGATTGTTTTAAACTCATTTACATCACTAACCTTATCCTTCCGATTCATCTTTTCCCCTAATAATTCCTAGTTTTTGCTCCATTTAAAGCTATTCTCTAAACATATCTTTTACCAATATTCAAATTTAATGAGCCAAAAAAATACATCTTTATCATTGTTAAAAAGGCAGTTAGTTTTTTAAAATATTTATAGCAATCTCTTTATCGCTATTTTTATACTCAATTAATTCTATTTTAGGGTAAATTAATTATATTTTCAGAAATGTATACAAAGATTAAAGTTTTAGCAGTGCTTATAATGTGCTATGATAATATTATTTACTTATATATAAATAAATCACGAACTCTGTTTCAAATGTAAATAAATATCCAACACGTATATAAATATTACACAGAGTAAAAATAAATAATAATAGCGACTAATTTGAATTAAATTTTTTACTCTGTGTAATATTTATATATGTGTTGGCTACTTACTTATATATGAAAAGATTTAATAGTTAACCTTTTAAAATTTGCATAACAATCTCTGTTACTATTTCCATAATCAATTAACTCTATTCAGAGTAAATTAATTACATTTTTTAAAACTTATTGCTTATAATGTGCTTTAACAATATTATTTACTCATACATGTAAAGATTTAATAGGCACACTCATATAAGTAATGATTTATAGAATAAAGAGATGAGGATAAAAGCACTGAGACTTTCCTTATTAAGTTCTCCAATAATGTATCTGCTTTATTAAATTTACAAAATAAGGTATGTGAATAAATGAAAAGACTAAAGTTGTTTAAAATCAACCAAAGAGATTATTTAAAATATCAAATATAAAAATGATCTAGATTAACAAAATAATCATAGATTTTTCTGTAATTGTTTCCTGTCACATCAGGTTAGTAGCAATTACAATAACTTGTTTATCTGCTCCTTTGTGTAAGATATAGAGGATCTTATTAAAATGAGATATAAAGAAATTTTGATTTTTATCCTGGCTAATGTAACTTAATAATTTAAGATTACCTTAAAATTTATAACTTAACTCTAAAATCAGTACCTGAATTGTGTTGAAAAGAATAGTAAGTAATAGCAAACTATTAATAGTGATGATTATGTTATTAACATTTGACTTTATAATACATGATTTATAGTACTTTATTGTTTAAAAACTTTACCTGCTTTTCAGACTGTATTTGTCTACTTTTATCAGTAATAGACACATCCAAATTAAAAAAATTACATCTATACTGCCAGTAATTTTGAAGAAATATATTTGCACCAAATGCAATAAGGTTTTGCTTTAAGTAACTTCTAGAAACTCACTGGCACTAAAAAAATATTAAAATCAATGAGATTGTATTAACTTATTCTTGATCAATAAACTTAAATAATTATATAGGAGTAATAGCAAAATGAAGTTTCTTAATTATATATTTAATTTGGCTACTGATGTTGGAGAAACTATATCAATAATTAATTTAAAATACTGTTTGTAATTGATAAAACTATGAAAAAGTTATAACCTTTTAAAATGATAGAAATTAAATCTTTGTGCACACAGGGGTGCAAAAAATAAATTTTACTTGACTATTAACAATATGAAATGATTTATGATAGTTTTATTGAGCAATATCTATGGATTTTTTTGATAGTGTTATTGAGTAATATCTATGGATTTTTATATATCTTCTGAATATTAATTGATTGGAAATTATCTTCTTTAATTTATTTGCTGTTATGAATTATGTATGATATTTTGAATGGGAGATACTAACAACATGTTGAGGGGGATCAATTTTATAAGATTTGTTAATTTTAATTTTAAAATAGACAATGCATTACTGACAAAATTTACCACTGGTAATAGATATATTTTAAACTCATCCATATCACTACAGTATATTCTGTTTGGTGTTCTGAGAAACATGACATAAGATAACTGCAGCACACTAATGTTATATTCCATGGATTAAACTATTATATATATATATATATATTGTAAATATCAATAGGTCGATATCGTATCGATCTCATATACGTTTCCATTACAATATATATATATATACTGTGTCATATAAAATCACTCTCAAATCTAGGATTCATCATTTGATAAGATTATTTTAATAACATTGCTATTATAGTCAATTTTTTAGAAAATAATTCACCCAAAATAATATTTAAGTCATTTATAAGGAATCCTGTTTTATACTATCAAATTATATATCTTTTCAAATATTATTGCAATCCATAAGGGTATTCAAGGAATCCTGTTTTAAACTATCAAATTATAAATCTTTTCAAATATTATTTCATTCCATAAGGGTATTTCATATATTTAGAATTATGAAAAAAAAAAAAACTGAATGGAAAAATCCAACAAAAGCTTTTACTTATACAACTTGCTCAGAATGTCACCATTATTTTTAATGTATAAATTTAGATGTTATTGAACATAATGGAAACAGTAATAATAATGTTTTATCATAAATATTCAACATCCCATATATCCTCACATTCATAAAATTTCATCTGTTAATCAAGATCACCTTTATTTATTTTTATAGGGATTGAGCTTTACAAGGAAAACAATTCTGAGCTTTAAGAATGTTTTTTGATAGATGTTACTTTTTGACCCTATTGTTTTGGAAGCCAGTCAGGGACAGACTTTGTGAAACTTGTACTACAATGGGTTTATCAAATATAGATTGTATTTAATTAAATTTTAAACAAGTATGTTAACACAACTATTATTGGTTCCTAGTTTTAATGTATTTTGTTAAATTTTGTAGCAACTTTACTTTGATTTCCTATAAGTTCTTTCTTGCTCATATAGAGATATTAATTTATGATGCTAACATATAAAAAACCCTGTAAGGGTGTGACAATTCTCTTTTACATTATTTTATTTAATAATTATTAGTTGTTTATACCTATTATTTTTTGATAAAGAAAAGATTTTTAATGAGAATGTCTATAATTATATGTTCAATCTTCAGATTAAATACAAATAATTAGTCAATTATGCTTATTGCTTCCTTAATACAATTTATTCTAAGCATATCAATATTTATAGCGATATGCATAAAATCATAAAAATAAAACTATTTTAGTAGCAGCATTAAAGAAGATTTTAAAAACAATATTTAAAGTTTATTTCTTTAAATAAAATAAAAAATTTAAATCTAAATTTTACTTTTGGAAATTTTTATCATTGTTTGTCAAAGAATTGCATCAACGCATCATATTATTTTCAGAGGAGAATATTTTATATACAATATATGTTCACTTGTGAATATATAATATATAAAAAGATATACTAAAAAAATTCAATAAACAATAAATTTTATTTAACAGGCTATTTAATAATACATACAAGACATGTACAACATAACTGAAGGTGAGTAAGATTATACAAACAGTTTCAAGATAAATGAAACTACTACACCTATATTTTTTTTCTCCTCAATCTAATTTTTTTTTTTTTGCCTACTAAACAAAGTTTCATTTTGTATATAATGACGACATTTAAACAGGAACAACAGGTTTCTTTTATTTGTATCTTATAAAATCAAAAATAATAATAATGGCAGCCCTTAAAGATTTAAAAGAAAAAAAAATTGAAAGAATTTGGCACTAAATCATTCTCAAAAATAATTCTCTAAATGATTACATAAATATCATATAAAAATTATAAAAAATGTATGTAAAAATTAAGGCAAAACTTAAATTTTTTTTTTTAAAAAAATATAATTTTCATTAATCATGATTAATAAAATACAATAAAAACATCTTAAGTCACAAATCCCTAAAAATATATATGCAAATGTATGTTTATAGTTACATATTTTAATTAAAAATACATATTTAAAATAAAATGTTTCTTTTTGATTTTAAAATAAATCCAATAGCATTTTAATAAAGTTCTTTAAAACTAAATAGAAATAAGCAAGAATAATATTTAAAATTTTGTCTAATGCAATTAGAATTCTGAATTGCAGATCAATTTGAAAACTTGAAATCTTCACAAATTTATTGATTCATTTTGATCAGTCATTAACGATAATAATAATTAACAGCAACTGTTATTAGAATATTTCATTAGATTTGTCTGATTCTCATTCATCACTTGTTTTTCTGAAAAAGAGTGTTCTACCTTCACTTCAAAAAAGTACATGAAAGTGTCAGTCAAGAATTACTCATGTAATTTATTTCTTATAATATTCATAAGTTTACACAATATTTTCATATAATTATAATTTGAATATTTTTAAAATTATACAATCTTTATTAATTAATAAAAATTGTACATTCACTTCTTTTTAAAGTGATCTATCTATTGATACACATCATACAAATACTCTTTGATAAAAACCAAAGAGATAGCCAAAACAAAAAAATTATATGATTCATGTAAAATACAAAAAAATTATATTACTCATGTAAAATGACATTTGAATACTTTTAAAATTATTTTTGTTATCAGTACTATCATGAATTTTTGGTTTTTACAAATAAATTGATAAGAGTGAATAGTAATAGAAAATTTTTACTTTTTTATATATATTAGTAAAAAGAGAAAAAATATGTTTTCTTAAATTTCTACATTATATTTTACATTTATTATTATTTTACAATGCTAAACCTTTTATTTTTGTAATTTTATAAAAAATTTCTACAATTTTTTAAGGAGTGTGGGTATGAATAATTCTTTTTTTTAGTTCAAAATTGGCCATTAATTCCAACATATAAAAATTATAGCCCCCATATTTATTTTCTTAACAAATATTTACTTCATAAATCGAATTCTTTCTATGCCCACATTTCAACCATGTCATATGATAATTTTCAAAATCTATTTCCAATCATTTCTTTATTGATTTCTCAACAATGATCAATTTTTTTGTAATTATGTAATATTTGGAAATTGTAATAAATCTATAAATTCAATGAGGTCTAATTCTGCTAAAGTTTTTCAGCATAGTGAAAGTTGTTTTAGACAAATATATTTAGGTAGAAATGAAAAAAAAAATTTGCTAGATTACTCCAATTATTTATCTATAAAAACTTTTGTAGAATATAGTGTTTATCATCTCCAAATATGACAGGATTATAATAAATTTGCCATCATTACTTCATTTAAATCTCAATGCCTCAATGTTATGGTTTTATTAGCAGCACTCCTAAAGAGTCAAAATGAGGAATAATTGGAAATAGACTTTTAAAATGACAATAATATTTGGTCAAAACATAAGTAAAAGTTATAGAGAAAATAAATATGTGGACAATAATTTTTATATATTGTGAGTGCATTCTGTTTTTTTATTAAAAGTATGTTTAATATTTTTGCATAATACTTTTTAGATTAATCATGCATTAGCATTTGGCTATCACTTTTATAATATATACACAATATATTAAATTATCTGTTCAAATGGCAGATAAGTAAACAGGCAATATTGACCAAGTAATAAATAACACCTTACTGCCACTTCAGTAGTATAATTTGTTCCAGCCTTTCAATTTTAGAACTACAGCATAAATTTTAAAAAGCTCTTACTCATTACATACATATTCATATAAATATAAGAAACGTTGAATATAAGATAAACTGATAAGCCATTTTTAAAAATATGTTATAAAATTATTTCAAATAAATATCAATCATATATATATATATTCAGGATTAGTGAAAAGCATTAGCAACTAACTACTGCTTTATTACATTGCCCTATGTCAGAGATTATTTGACATCATCAATTCTTTTGGCTCATCTCTTGACACACACAATACAATTTATTATTGTCCATACAATTTTTTTTTAACCACTTAAAAACTGGCATATACGATTTTATAATTTCTTTTTACTTATCTTTTAGCATACAAAATAAATAGTTAAAAATAAATAATGAATCATTTTAAAAATTCAAATAAGTGAATATAAAACAGAAATATATTCATTATATGCACATTCATATAAAAACATACAGATGAACGCCTTACATTTCTATATTTGGCCAGAAGACGAAAAGTATATTATTATTAGACTTCATTACATGAAATTTATACCAAATAAATATGTATATAATTTTTTTGTCTGAGCAATAATTTGTAGGACTTTTTAAAAATTAAATACTTCAGGCACTTTTCCATTATAGTAAAAAGAATATCCCCAAACAATAAAAAGACCGTGAAATACTCTTAAAATTCTTTTTTAAAAATAAAACTGTAATACCTTCAAAGTTAAACAAAATAACCCTTGGCATGACTAGAAATATCACCTTTTTTTCTTATTTCTCCTCTCCTTCTTTAGCCCCACCCTTTCATTTTGAAATGTTTAAAATGGTACATTCAAGAGCTTTGTACTTTCTCTTTTATTACTTCAATTATATTTTAATCCATAACAAATAATATTACACAAATGTTGTCTTTAAGGGCTGCTGATAAATTCATAAAAAAAAAAATAGGTCCCCTTCTCCTTTTCTTTAAATAATTATTGCAAATTAAGTCAATTTTGAAATGAAATGCATATAATGTGAAAAATTTGTACTTATATTTGGACATTGTTTTTCAAAAAATCTATCCATTTTACTATTAAAGACCAAATGTGTAAGACTATTAGTGACCATCTGCTTGTTATCAGGTAAAGCATTATCCAGATTACATAAAAAAAAAACCTGCTTATAAAGAGCCTTAAATAGAACCTCATTTGCCTTAAGCTAATCTTTAGGCAACTCGTGAAAAAGTAGACTGAGCTATATATATATATACCCAGTCTTAAAAAAAACAAAAAACCCCCAATTAAGGCTTAAAACAATTACAGTATAAAATTGTGCTAAATAATCTTTATATTTTGATCATTATTATCTTAAAAATATTTTGTCATATTATTTCCAAGAATTATTTAAGTATTTTTAAAATAGGGAGAAGAATTCACCTAATTAATTTTTTTAATAATATAAATTTATATGAATTAAAAGAGAAAGCTTATATTAAAATCAAATAGTTAATATAAATATATTTTAAAAAAATTTATTCAACATTCAATAATTTTAAATCTCACTTTTAACTATAATAGAATAATATTCGATTTAAAATAATATTTGAAAAATAACATTTACATAATTTGAGAAAAATTTATCTAAATCATATTAAAAAAATAATTTAATTAAAACTAATAGTTCTCAAACTGCAGACTGAAAGACTGCAATTATCACATTCATATAAAAGAATGAATGATGAAGTTCAATGCAATATTTTATACAACTATATATATAATATAATTACTGTAAAGGTATTGCTTTCCTGCACAGTAGATATTCACTAAACTGTTGTCCCTCAACTCCACCGCCATTAGAAGCTACTAATCTGAATCCCTGTGACATTAGTCTCTGTAATACTTGCACTGAGTTAAGCTTACAATAACCATTTAGAGGAAATCTTATTACATATCGCTGATCTTGATTCCAAGCAGCATTTCGAGCATCCATTAATGCTTGACTAATTTCTGGAAAAATTTCTTCTACAAGAGATCTATCTGCACTTAATGTTATCCTTTCTCCAAGGTCAGGACTGACATTTACAGCAATACACTCATAATTTTGATCGTGTTGTTCATGTTCATCATCATCACTTAAACAATTTCGCTTATGTTTATCTTTCTTTAATGTTTCAATTGATTTAATGAGTGATGGAATATCATAAAATTTGGCATCTTCATATAGTAAATCCAGTTCTGCAAAATTCTTTGGTAAAACCAATTCTTGAGTTCGCAAGTAATTGAGAATATGTCGGAACATTTTGCCGTCTCTGTCGATAAAATAATGTTGTTTCAAACTGTCAAGTACAATAGGTATACTACCATTGAACATTCTTGCTAATTTTGATTCAGGAAATCTAAAAAAAAAAAAATATATATGTATATAAATGTATGGATAATATATTGTTTTTATTATTATTAGTAACTGTTACAATGCTCAATCTATTACCCTTCACTATACAGTGTGTATTACTATAAAATTTTGGATATTTTTTTACAGCTAAAATATAAAAATGATTAACTATGATTCAAACCTCAAGTACTTATTTTAGCTCAAAGTACTAAATTAGGATCTTTTTTATTATTAATAATAACAAAAACAAAAAAATTAATATAAAAATTAAAAAACTAATATTATAAAGTTAATGGAAAAAAAATGGAAAGGTATATATTATTTCTCATAATTCATTTTTTAAAAAATTTGTAAGTAATTTTCCTTCAGACTTGATTGATAGTATAAAAATTACAATGTGATAAGCAATGTAAATCAGAGTATGATTGAATAAAAATAAAATAATATTAATAACGCCAAATTATTTTGGGTTTTTATTAAATGTACAAAAATAAAGAAGTAAAAAAAAAATCATGTACAATTTTGAATGCTTGCAATCTATGTATACTGCTTTACAAGAAAAAAGTATCCACAATGTCCACCACTAGCAGCAATCCATTTAAGGCAGTTTTGAGGCATACAAACATTTTTTACAGTATTCCAAAACAAAAATCTAATATATTTTGAAAAAGTAAAAATATATATATATATAATTATATCATAATTAATTTAATGAAAGTTTAAAATTATAAGGAAATAATTTAAATTATTAAAAAGTTTAAAAATCATACAAATATAAAATAATATACTGGTATATATATATATATAAAAATATAAATCAGTTTATGAAAAAAAAAAAAAATCAATCAAAAATAAGATAATAGACTTATATTTACAAAATTATTAAAAATGTATAAAAATATAAAATTTTAAACCAATAAACATCACATGATCACCATTTCTTATGCTTGCTTTTAACTGTTATTAAAACAGGCAAAACACTCTATACATATTGACACTCAGTGCACGCCAAAGATACCAAAATGTATAGGTACTGAACTAAGTTCAGACCTATATGACTATATAAGCTGATGAGCTTGGATTGAAAATATAGTGTTTTCAATTTGTCTCATAGTCTTATAGTTAAGTAGAGATAAAAGGTGGCTGCTGGAGGGTTGCATTAGATCCTAAGATCTAGGTGCAGTTTTCTCAGATTCCAAGACTCCTCATTGATGAAGGCCACAAGCCAGAAACTAGTCTGGGGATATTGGCTGACTAGGCACTAGATGGGGATTTTATGCACAAGCCTTCTGTCATCCATTGATTACTCTGGCTTGCACTTAATGGCAATACATATAGAGAGTTTTGCCTGTTTTAATAACAGTTAAGAGCAAGCATAAGAAATGGTGATCATGTGATGTTTATTGGCTTAAAACCAATCCTGCCTAATAGGATAGTGGTGGCTATGGTTATTAAAGAACCAAAGATATAAAAATGTATAGGTACTGAACTGAGTTCAGCCCTATATGACTATATAAGCTGATGAGCTAGGATTGAAAATATTATACTGTTTTCAATTTAAGTCTCATAGTTTTGTAGTTAAGTAGAGATAAAAGGTGGCTGCTGGAGGGTTGCATTAGATCCTACTAAGATCTGGGTGCAGTGCACTCAGATCCAAGGCTCCTAATGAAGGCCACAAGCCAGAAACTAGTCTGGGGATATTGGTTAAGTAGGCACTAGATGGGGATTTTATGCACAAGCCTTCTAGCATACATTGATTATTCTGGCTTGCACTGAGTGGCAATAAGTATATAGAGTTTTGCCTGTTTTAATAACTGTTAGAATATAAAGTTACTGGTTTCATTGAAAAATTTGTATTTTTTAATAATCCATAATATAGGATATTGAATATAATGTCTTATATAATTATATATAAGTACGTATGTAGAGATAAGCACTAATTATATGGTTATATATATTTAAATATTATAACTCTGATAATGATTGCTGACCAGTTGAAACCATAAGCAAATATAAAAGGAATATACTTTATTTTATAGATATCATTGTAAAGTGTTTAAATGAAGATATAATGGGAATAGTGTTAAGTAAGATGATTTCAATAAATACTTCTTAAATTCCACAATTTTATTCAATTTATAAGAAGTGATTACTAAAAGTAGCATTCTGTTCATAAAACAAATTAAATGATGGTATGATATTTTTCATCATTAACCAGATGTACATTTGATAATGAAAATCTTGATAACAGGTCTATCTAAACTAATCCTAAGAATATAAATGTGTACAAAGCTACTTACTTATCTTTTTTATCTATATGTTGTGCACTTTTTATTAGTCTATTCTATTCTAAAATAAAATTTTGTTGTATAATTTTAATTTTGTTAAACCCAATAATATTTGCTTAGTAAACTAGGAAAGATAATGACATGTTAATATCATAGGGTTCGAACTTGGATTTAGTTAATGGAAATTTATAATGATCTGCTAAGTAAAACAATTAACTCAAGATACATATAAATAATAATCTATAGAATCGTATATATGCAGATAGATGGACAATTAATATCATTTAATATTTAAAACCAGTGAAGTTCAAATTGTATCTTGTAAACATGATGTGTTATAGAGATCAATAATTGTCTGTGCGAATTTGATTTTAAAAAATAGAAATTGTTATAGTTAAATCGGTATGCTATGTGTAAAAGTAGGTAAATATTTATCAATTTTACAAAAAAAAACTGATTCAAAATTAAAAAAAGTAAATTGTATCTTTATTTAATTTCTAAAAAGTAATATATCTTAAAATAAAAAACAAAACGAAAACTGTCATTTTAAAAAATAAACCAAAAACTTGCAAATAAATGAATGTTGTTCTATCATAAAGGTGGGAAAAATATCGACCAATCAGAAAGTGTCAAGTAATCTTTTACTATAAAATTCAAGAAAAAAAAAGAGGGAAAAGAAAGGTTTTTTTTTTCTTGATCGTAAAAATAAGTAATTAGGTTTTTTTTTCCTTGTTTATATATTTTTAAAAAAAAGTTGGATAAAAAATTCATAAAATATTATTTACAAACAGAAAAAGTAATGAATTTTACTCTGTATCTATATATTGGATAATTATATGTTTAAAATAATGGAATAATTTAATCCAGGGGTCCCCAACCTTTTTGCACTTAAGAGCACATTCGTGATGTATGTGATGTATTTGGCTTCTCCTTAAACCAAGTCAAGAATATCTCAGCAACTATGCCCAGATAAACCTGTTAGCCACTTTATTTTCCATTCCCCACTCTAAGTCTTCCCATATTCTGCTCCATCCCATTTCCACAACATAATCTTTGTCAACTCTATGGCCTTTAAATCTAAATCCCCCTTATCTTTTTGCAAACCCAGCATAAAAACTAATAACTCACTTTCTGTATAGTCACTTTGTTCATATCTATTCTCCCATAACTTCATTATCTGTACCCTTTCTGCTTTCAAGCATTTACATTCAATCAACAGATGCCTAATATTTTCTATACCTTCCTTACACAATTTGCACGCTAAATCACCCACAGTTTTCCATTTACATGTATATTCTCTTGTTGCTAAAAATCCCATTCGAGCCTTAAACAATAAACTACTTTCCTTACTATTATCATAAATTAACTCGCTTCCAATATTCCGTTTACTTCTATATATATTTAAACTCTTCTTACCCTCCATACTAGTTCTCCATCTCTCCAACTCCCTATTTTTTATTAATGCTTCTATTCTTTTATCCCATTCCTTACCACTATAACACTCAACAATCCTCCTAACACAATCATCCCACCTTTTATACAAGTATACTGATATAAATTCTTTATCCAAATCTTTTGCATACCACATTACCTTTCTCACCCATCTTGTTACCTGCCCTTTACTCATAACCCAATTAAACACTATTTTGGCTATTCTTTTACTATCCATAAACTGCAACCTACCAAACATTTTTATTTTACTTTTTGCATCTCTCATATAGAAACTTGACCATCCCATTTCTCCTTGAATTGCCTCCTTTGCTGTCCACATCTCTGCATCTAATGCATGTATTCCTACTTCCCTTTGTACTTTCTCTAAATAATCTAAAATCCTTTTATTAACACATAATGCATCATTACCTTATATTAACCCTGCTACTGCAACTCCCTTCCATACAATTCTAGCTACATCATATTTATTATATGAAAATACTGTTAGTTTATTTACCAAACCTTTTCTTTTCTTTGCTTCATTTATCAAATTTTTTCTCCCATTCAACCAAGCAATTTTCCTGATTACATAAGATGATTCCCAAATACCTATATCTATCCACCACACTTAACTTTATATCCCCCAATAAAAAAAACTACATTCTCTCTTTCCCCACTATTAACCATCATTATATTTGATTTTTCTTCACTAAATTTAATCCCCATCTCTTTACCCACCCTTGCACATATCCTCAACATAATATCCATATCTTCTCTTCTTTCTGCACATAAAAAGATATCATCTGCAAAAAAAGACCCGACAAAGTATATACTCCTTTGCCACCTATTAATGGTATCTCTACCCCTCTTCTTGTCTTTCTATTGCTTTCTCCATTTCACTCAAAAACAACAAAAACGGTGACATAGGGCATCCTTGCCTTAATCCCACTCCATTTTTAACTTTAACTGATTCTATATCCCCTAATTGGTAAGTATAATAATTATTTTCATATAATTTCTTAATATTTACTAAAGCTTCATCCATTCCCAAATTGGCTAATCTTACCCATAATCTATTTCTATTTACTCTATCATATGCTTTCTCTATATCTATAAAACTCATATATAATGATCTACCTGAATTCCTACTCATCTCCATAAGTTGTGTAACTACTACAAACAAACTATCTCCTATACGCCTACCTGACCTAAAACCTCCTTGCATTTCCCCCACTACATTATTCTCTTCCATCCATTTTACAACTCTTCCAGCCACCATATATGCGAAAACTTTATATAAAACTGATGTTACTCCTATCGGTCTATAATTATTTAACTTTCTATGATCCTTACCCTTTTCTTTAAATAATAATCTTATTCTTGTATTACTCCAACTACCCGGAAAAACTGTCTTCTGCGCCATCTTATTAAAACATGATAATAACTTTGCTTTTGCTCTATGCCCTAAATTCATTACCATCTCTGCTGCCCATCCATCTAAACCTCTCGCCTTTCCACTTTTCAATCTCTTTCCTGCCTCATTCAATTCATTTTTTGTGAACCTAATATTCCCACTACTAACTGCTTTCATGTTTTCTATCACTAATTCCTTTACATCTAACATCTTTTCTATATCCATTACATATCTATTTAAGATTTTCTCTAGCTCGCCTCTAGAGCTACATTCTATTCCCTCATCATCTATTAATACTATCTCTCTTTCCCCTACATTTCTCCTTTTAATGTAATTCCAAAATTTTTTACTCCCATCTCTTCCACCTTTATTAATATCCTCCAACAATTTATTATTTAACTTCATCCTCTCTATAATTATCCATTTTAGCTAGCTTCTTCTTTTCTAAGTACTTTCCCCATTTAGCATTAATATCATTTTCACTTTCTTTATTCTTAATAGCACACTTATATTCTCTGCATGCTTTTTTCCTCTCTTTTACACTTTTACTAACTCTCATTTTTTTATTACTTTTATTCTTCTTCATATTCTTGACTAAAACCCTATTTGCCACTTTTTCTACTTCACCATACCAGTCCTTATACTCATCCCCATCCAATTGCTCCATGGTTTCTTCAACTTTTATTTTATACTCTTCCAACTTATTCTTATCATTCACTCTCCATCCACATCTTTCACTATTATTTCTACCTTTATTTCTATCCTCCATCACATTACTAACCATTTCTATTACAATAACATTATGATCACTATTACACACTCTCTCTTCATTATCAAACACCTTAATTTTTCGTATTTTATTCATTCCCTCTTTCTCTACCAATACATAATCTATTGTGTGAAATACGTTATTCCTAGACCATGTGTATTGTCCATCATATACATTTGATAAATTCCCAATGCTCAAATTTACTCTTTGACAAAATTCCTTCAAAAACTGACCATTCTTATTATCTACATCATCAATTTCTTCAATATGCCCATTCATATCCCCTATAACCATTATTCTCTTCCCCTTTTCTTTAAAACTCTGTATATCCTTAACTAGGCACTCATATATACTATTGTTCCACTCCATTACAGTTTGACTATCTCCAGTGGCAATATACATTACAGCCACCATCCATTCTTGTCTACCCAACCTTATTTCAAATCACAAATGTTCTTGACATTTAACAGTATTTAAATTTTTTTTCGATATAACACATATACCACCACCCCTTTTTTCTTTTTCTTTTCTGTTTATACCCTGCCATACTACCTCTTCCAAAATAGGTTCTTCTTCTTCTCTTAGATGAGTTTCCACTACTGCTAATACCTAAAGCCCTTCATTTTCAATTGCTTTATTTAATTCCAGCCATTTTTCTGGTCTCCTACCACCTTGCATATTCAAAAACCAAATTTTAACAATTTCTTCTTTCCTAACTACTCTTTTATAAATTCTTTTTCTTCCTTCTTCTCCATTACCTTTATAACAAACTTTCTTACCACTAATCTTACAAAACCATTCCCTCTCCACATCTACACTTATATCTAAATCAACCATCTTTTGCTTATTTCTTATATCCCCTCCATTCTTCTTCTTTTTGATAATATTACAATACCTGCCAAAGTGGCGGCACCATTTATTTTTTCAATGTAAACTTATAGTTGGATATTGTTAATAATACACATAATGTACAAAAATATTTATATTTCAAAAATAATATTTTAACATATAAACTCCTTTACGCTGCAAAAGTATAGTATGCCCAACAATTTTATTACAATATAATACAATTTAAAAATTAAATTTATTTGTGTCAGATAAAAATTTTTTATCGTGTTCAATATAGTGGCGGGCACACGTAAAATGGTCTGCTGGCGCCATGGTGCCCGCGGGCATAGGGTTGGGGACCCCTGATTTAATCGGTTTCTACTGGGCAAGTCTACAGTCAATAATTCCTAATAATCTCTTGGAAGTTATTATATTGAGGAAATGATCGTAGATGAATAATATGTGCACATTAAAAGAATATCAACAAATATACTCACTGGAAGAGAACGATAATTGTGCCGTTTTTAAAATGAATTTCAGTGATAAACAAAAGGAAATAGGTGAACGCAGTAAATACTCAGCAAGGACAAATAAACGAAAGGTAGATCTCTGGGAAATAGCTAAGTATACATTTTTAAAAATCAATAGAACTAAATTAATAATAGCTGAAAAGTGTTCATTGCCATTAAGGCTACATATAAAATCCTGATTGCAATAAGTTTGATTTGAGAATTAATTCTGAACAATATCAGTGGGAATGTTACTTTCTATAGTGTTTTTTTTTTTTTAAAAGTTGAATGATATATATATTTGTTTGAAATCATAAGCGTGCTGTATACTATAGATGGAAATATCTGTCATCTAGAATGAATAAGGCAAGCCATAAATAGTCTTTGATTACTAAACAAAAATAAAATGAATGATTACTGTTGCAATAACCCAATGCCTTGTGAATCTTGGAACAATCAGTCTTCAGAGAAAGAAGAAAAAAATAAATGATAATCAGTTTATGCAGTGTGAAATGATCAGAATGCTAGGAAAATTTAGTTATTTTTATACTTTTTAGCTGGTAATTTAAAAAAAGAACTTGTTCCTAATGTTTGTATTTATAAGTCTTAATCTACGAATTGTTAGTACAATGGGGGGGGGGGACTAACTCAACAGATAGTTGGAATTAATAAGTGAATTAATTCAATTGTTTATATCAGTAGTTATTTAAAAGTTACATTGTTACTAAATATTATTAGTGATTTGAATAATGAACAAATATGATCAATATCCTAGAATGAAATATATAATAATGTATTTAACACTATATATATGTGATTAAGAGGGAAATGTATGTTTACATGTACTAATTGATAAACAAAAACCATGATATTTTCTTATGGGAAATATCAAGATATTAATTTTATTTATCTTGTAAATATCCAGAAGTATAACAATCTTTTCTCAATTGTTTTATATTGTTACTTTATCACTAGGTATACAACTTTATTACAACTATTATTTTGAAGTTTGAAATAAAAGACCATGAATTTAGAAGAAAGGAAGAATGATTGTTTAATAAAAAAAAAAAAACTGGACGTGTGATATATAAGAATATACATAAAGATAAATATCTCAACATCCTTAATTATCAAAAATAATAGGAATCAAAGTTTATCTGTAATTATATAACCGATTAATTTAATGAGTGATAGAATTAAAATTTGATAGTTATAGATATTATATATACTGGATATTATTGTTAGCCATGAGAGTATGTAGATACTTAATCAGAAGGAGTATCTGGGTATTCTCATGCCATTGAACAAATATTTTGTATTTGTTTAATGTTAAGGGAATGTGATCTGTTTATAGGTAAACGAGTCTCACATTGATTATATTTAAAATATGTCTTATTTTAGAAATGTTTAATCATGTAAAAGTAAATTGGGATAAATAATAGCCTTACCTAAATTCAATTATTATAGTTAAAGAAAATGGTTGGGAAATAGTAAGTCTGATAATAGTATCTAGCCAGAGTCCAAGTAGGGCTTAATATATGGGCTTGGCATTTCTGCTTAGGGTCGTACCGTCTATAGACAAGCCACAATATATATTTAAAATATAATGTGGCGAAGGGTGTATATTTAAACGTAGAAAAATTGTTAAATCTAATAATAAGACTCTTCTAAAATTAAATTTGTAGTATCTTAGTAGAATGATAGACTTGAAAACTAAAGCTTTCCTGATTCGCAAAAATTCCTGAATAACTAACCATTCTATCTTTTTTTTTTTAAATTTAATTTACAGTTCTAACATAACTTTGGGGCAAATTCCAATAGTGTATATATATATACTTAAAGATGAACGCATAACATACATTTTCATAATATTGCACAACTACTGAAAATTCCAATTCATATGGCAAATGAAAACAGATAAACTGAAAATTAATAATCATAATAAATTTATGATATATATTATATTTTATTACTAAATAACTTTGTTAAAAAAAATCCTTTAAATTAATGTTTTTTTATAAAACTTAATTCAGATTACTTTTAAAAAAATATTATTAAAAATATCATTTCGTTTAAATCCTTCATTTTATTATTTCTGAATTAATATATTTTTATTTATTATATTATTGATTCAGAAATAATAAACTGAAGATTTTTAAAGAAGAAAAGTAATAATTTTGAATATTATTTTTTATTATCAATAAAGACAGAAATTAAACTTAACAACCAACAAACAAAAAATAGTGCTCAGTAGTAATCATAAATCAGACAACATACTATTGGATAAATTAAGCTATAAATCAAAAAATATTAATTTTAGCATTTATAATTTTTATTACTAAAAGTTTTCAATTATTCAATATTATTTTTTATGAAAATTAAAATGTTCTGAAGTATTAATACAGAAAAGCTACTTATTCAAATAAATTAATTTTCTAAAATGATTCAGTATGTAATTTTTTTTTATAATTTATTTACAAAGTTCTAGTATTCATAATTATATATTTTTAATCTATTAGGCAAAAAAATATAGTATTAGAAAAAAAAAGTTTGTTATAATTTTAATATCACATGTGAAATATCAAAAGGAGCAGCACTATTTATCTGTTTAAATGTAGAAATAATATTAATTATGGCATTTGATTTGTTACACTGAAAATATATACAATAATGTTATAGTTTGTTCTGCATCTAGTTATATCTGCATACATAGCTATTTCATAATAGCTTAAATATAATATATAATCCAAATTCAAATTACTTTCAATTTCTTTGGCAATAGTCCCAATTCTTATTTAAAAAAGTAATATCTGTAACTTGCTTTTAATAATTCTTATTAAAAAAAGTAATATCTGTAACTTGCTTTCAATAATTGTCAAATTTTAAAAGAAATATAAAGTCAAGGCAGATGGACAAATATTAATCTTTTTGACAATATATTTTAGGCGTATATCAGTTGTAAAATTCAAATAAGGATTAAAATATGTACATAATTTTGAGTTAAAAGTTTTAATACTTGTAATAGTAATTGAATGAGAAATTGATATTTTGTTAATTCATTATTAAATAATATAAATTTACTGAATAAAAAATATTAACATATTTATGAATTAATTAAAAGAAAGAGAAAAGACCTACAAAATAAATAAAATGGTTAAGAAAAATAGAATAAATAAAATGGTTAATAGAAACAGAAATTATCATAAACATTATTATACCCTTTTCTGGAAAAATATATATATATATTTCTTTTATATCCAAGTGATATCAATAATAATTGTATCTCAACAGTAACATAACATTTTATATATTAGTTACTGATCAACAATATATAAATGGGTGTTAAGAAATATATTTACACATTTATTGTGAATGTAATTCCAAAATCTATGAGTTTGGTGATGCTCAATAAATGCCATCTAGATGCTATTATTTATAAACTTAAAATATAATAGGGGCAATCATAAATTATATTTCTATATAGAATGATGTAATTTATCAGAATCAATTTCTCAATGTATGTGAATTATTATTTTTAAACATTTTCAGTAATATTATTCATAAAAGAATAGTTTGATTATATTGTATACACCTATAATGACTACCCTGCCAACATCCAAATTAAACAATATATTAACAAAATTAATTTTAAAAATCCTAACTTATACTGACATTAGTAATTATTCAATTTATTATGTTAGTAATTATTAAAAAAGTAAATCAATGTTTCATTGGATAGTTAGCAACACTAAAGCATCATGTTTTAAGTCATTTATCTCAATAAAGTTTCTTTCACTTATAGATCAATGATTTGAAAAGTAACAAAATTCTTTGAACTTTTAGATATTTTTTTAATGTTTTAATTTGTTAATGAACTTTCTGTTAGATAATTAAATTTCTGAGTTCAAGTTGTTGTTGCCTATATTTTCATCTCAGAAAAAATTACATTTTCTATTATTTTTTCTTTACTCCAGTTAATTATAAATTAATTTGTACTTCAAAAGTAACAACTATTTTGATTATTGAGAGAGAAAAAAAAGATTCTGATTACGTGAAAAAATATTTTAGTATTAAAATGGAAAAAATAAAGTCTTGATTAATTTTTTAAAAAAAAATGGAAATTAGAAAAATGTAGCTAAATTGATTTACCTCTTTGACCTCTGCAAAAAAAAAATTCTCTAATTAAGAATCTTTAAAAAAAAAAGAATAATGTTGATTATTTACTTTAAAAAGATTGTGAAAATAGATATATTTTTCATATTTTAAATTTTTAACACTCATATTGCTTCATTTACTATTATAAAATTACCTTATTATTGAACATACTTTGAAAATTAATAATTTTAAATGCTGTATTTTCTTACTTCGTAAGAGTTTCCAATGATGATGTATAGATAGTGCCACCAACATCAATATGAACTGGAGCTGTATACCGTGAAGCTGCAGCAATGCAGGGGATACCTGAAATCTTGTGGTTGAAGTTTTCCGACATCTTCAAAAACGGGATTCTATTTAAAAATAAAAAAGACAAAATTTAATAATAATAAAAAAATAATGAATCAATAAAATATTTGAGCAAAATATACCTAAGCAGTATGTTTAAATTATCAAACTTATCTATTCAAAATAGTATGAATTTTTGATTGAAGAGATATTTATAAATAAGAAAAAAAAAATTGTACATTCTTTGAAATAATATATGAGTTTTATTTTCATTTTTAAAAGATAATTTACTAATTATAAACAATACACTTATTTTTACTAATATAAAAATATAATATAAAAATAAAAATCAGGCATATAATAGATTCAAGCTCTGGATATATATGGTAAGCAAAAAGTTGCCTTATATATTGATAAGCTTGAAGAACAAGAGAAATTCACTTGTTCTTTTAAATTTTTGCTTATGGGTGAGTGCTAAAACAGCGCATGTATGGAGATTGATTTGCTCCCAAAGACATTACAATAAATACTATGTTGTATAAAAATAAAAATATTTATTAATGTATTTTAATATAAAAATAATATTTACAATAAATTTAGTTATTAATGATATTATTATATAAAACTTTAATAACCAAATTTATTACATATTCTACAAAATCAAAAATTTAAGATTACATATATATATATGATACATAAACAAAAAAGTAAAAAAAAAAATCCACAAAGTAAATAAAAAGCAGAAAAATTTACAAATATACAAAAAGTTTTGCTATAAAATAGAATACTTTCATAGAAATCAAATCTCATATTGAATAAATATCAGTAAGTCATACAGAATTAATAAGCAAAACAAATAAAAAGTTCATCAATAAAAAAAATCTTATATAATAAACACTTATAAAATAAGCATAATAATGGAACACTATTCATTCATCTATATTCATGCTTTAAAAATATCATTTAGTAGAGATTGTCACTAATTGCAGGATAGTATTTATCTAATTCCACATGCAACTACTACTAAATTATATATTTTTATTCTAAATCTTCTCTATATATTCTTGAAAGAATAATTTGAGGATTCTTAGAGATAAGAAAAATCAATTTCAAAATCAAAAAATCATAGCAGCATTAAAAGAAATAGTCAAACAAAAGAAAAATCTAGAATATTAAACAGCCAAAAATAATAAAAATTTTATGCAGAATATAAGAGTCCTTAAAATATCAAGTGCTCTGTTAAACTTTGCTAATGATTGGGCAAATGTTATAAAGCAAACCAATGAATTTTTAGTAGCAGTTGCAAATAATAATAATAATAATAATAATAATAATAATAATAATAATAATAATAATAATAATAATAATAATAATAATAATAATAATAATAATAATAATAATAATAATAATAATAATAATAATAATAATAATAATAATAATAATAATAATAATAATAATAATAATAATAATAATAATAATAATAATAATAATAATAATAATAATAATAATAATAATAATAATAATAATAATAATAATAATAATAATAATAATAATAATAATAATAATAATAATAATAATAATAATAATAATAATAATAATAATAATAATAATAATAATAATAATAATAATAATAATAATAATAATAATAATAATAATAATAATAATAATAATAATAATAATAATAATAATAATAATAATAATAATAATAATAATAATAATAATAATAATAATAATAATAATAATAATAATAATAATAATAATAATAATAATAATAATAATAATAATAATAATAATAATAATAATAATAATAATAATAATAATAATAATAATAATAATAATAATAATAATAATAATAATAATAATAATAATAATAATAATAATAATAATAATAATAATAATAATAATAATAATAATAATAATAATAATAATAATAATAATAATAATAATAATAATAATAATAATAATAATAATAATAATAATAATAATAATAACAATAATCAGAGATTAAGAAAACATAATATTCTTAACTTTAGAGGAATGTTCTATGCAGTTTAGTATAATGACAGAATTGATGGGCTTGACAACTAAATACTTTTGGTTTGAAGTTCAATTTTAGGATCCAGATATATGACTTTACAAACTAATTTCTTATTATCTTTAAGAAAAATCTATGCTATCTTTAAAGTAACTGAAGTCTCTAAATTTCAGATAAAAGAACACTGAAGGAAAGTATTTTGTATGTTACCAAAGACAAAACTATAGTTATTCCAAGTACCATATTAAACATCAAGTAATATTGCTGATTTTGATTACACAAGCATTAAATATTAAAAACTAACATAACATGCATTTTGGCAAGATGATTATTTACCAAAACAAAAATCAAGAAAAAAAAAATTATCCAATGTATTTTCATATTTTCAAGTGAGAAATTATTAAGTGCTATTAACTGCCATCAGCACCAACTCTTCAATGATATATTCATTATTGCGATAGTGAAGTCACTTATTTCATTGCGAATCCTCTTCTTTCACCATTAACTTTTTTGAAAGATATATACTTTTCTAATAAATTAGATCACTTCATAACATGATTTATCTAGTTAAAATTGTTCTTCAGATGAAAGCTTACATATATCCATTTATTTGCTTTTCCTGGTATCAATACATCTGTCTTTCTTTCCTAGTTAAGAGAATTTTGAAAACTATTTCACTATGATAAGACCATAGTGAAAAAAAAAGATTTTTGGAAAATGATCTTTTATAATATGTAAAAGAATTTAATCCCCCCACCATCTTATTATAAGTTATAAAAAGTAGACCAACCCCCCCCCCCCGAACAATTTAATAAAAATCTGCTGGCATTTTCTTTTCCTCCTTTCTTTTCCCATTTCAATTTTTACAACAACTTATTAATATCTCTCTCATCACTTTCTTACTTTTAAAACCATATATTTATTTAATTTTATTCATTTTTTTATAGATTTTTATTTTTTATTCACTTCCATCAGTAATTTGGTATTACCAATTTAATAAATTATTATTTTCAAATTCTTCTCAAAAACTTCTAATAGCTTTTCTTATCTCTTATAAAAAGTGCAAGTTTTTGCTTCATATAAAACTATACATCAAATAAAATATTTGTTAACAGTTAAAAATTAAAATTTAATCATTATAATGACTTTTTCTCATTTCCTCCATCACAATATTTAAAATAATTCATGTTTTATAATTTCAATTATAAAAAATACAAATCCTATGTCTTCACAATTACTTGCCCTTTTTTTAATCTTATATATTTACATAAGTTTAGCTTTGCTCATGTTTATTTTCATTGCAAGTTTTTTTTCTTCTCTAACATACACACTTTTATGTAAAAAAATTAAAAAATGGTATTTAAAAATTGAATCTCTATCATCAAATAAGAATTTAATAATTTACCAATGGAAATTTGGTTAATAATATAAATAAAACTAATTAGTATATTTCTTTTGTTATGATGAAAAGTACTCTTACCAAAATATTTTTTATATACAGTATTTACTAAAAGTTAAAAAAAAAAGCTTGGATACTTAAAAAGATATAATGATCCTATATTAATAATTTTGAATATAATAATTACAAAACCATTTACATTTTAAAATGTTAGATAAATTAGAAAGCTGTCTAATAAAATAAATAATTGAAAAATGTCTAATAAAATAAATAAATGAAAGATTTATTACACAGCAAAACTTAAAAAGTTCAAACAATAGAAATGACAGAGATGAACTATGATCTATGGACTTTACTATTGTACCAAATTACACAGAACAAAGCTGTTGATTATAAAAAAAAAAAAGGTGAAGAGGAAAGGAATGAATGTAGACAAAAGCTAAATCATTAATAAATAAACTGGATTATTTTTTTAAACACTACTATTGCCAAAAAAGAAAATAATTCAACAGGATAAAATGCATTTAAAGTGAATCTTGGCATTGCTAATAAAAGTTTAGGCTTTAATAATGTTTCTAAAATTATAAAATGGCAATAGTAAAATACAAAGAGTAAGTATAAACATAAAATTATAAATTTAACAAATATTATATATTAATGAGTAATAATAATATATTCACTTTTTTCAAATTTACAAATAATATTCTTTTTTATATTTACATTTAGATGTAAATCAACTTTTAACAAATTTAAAATTATTCCATGATAAGCAGTATTAAAATAATAATTATACATAATGACATAATTATAAAATATAAAAAATTCTCAGTGACATTCAAGACAGAAGTGTCCAAAGAGTTAGTTGTGACATTTCATTAATAGTAATTAATTATTTGATCAATCAAATCTATGCATTTAAGTAAAACACTATGTTTTCTATTCATATTTTAAATTATAAATGTACACATATTTTTTTAAATTTACAATTTTGTAAAATGGCATAATAATGAGTTTATACTATAAAAAATATAACTGTGAGCTGTAGAAGAGAATAAGTCTGAAAAATATCAAACATTATCTTGATATCAGATGGAAAGTTGTTTCAACAAGAACAAAAAGTTGAAACTATTATCAAACAGAATGGTGACACAATGACATGTATGGAAGAATTCTACATAAAAATGTATAGTAATAACAAGCAAGAAAACAAAATAACACCTAAAATTATTACTTCTTTTGAATTTCCAAGCATTTTAAATGAAGATATGAGACATATAATTAAATCTATAAAGGTAAAAGTTTCAAAAAATGATACAATTATTAATATCTTAATAGAAACAAGTGAAGAAATAAATAAAATTGTTTATCAAATGTCTAAATGATAGGTATACCAGATAATTGAAAGAATATAATAATAATATTGATATTTAAAAAAGGTGATAAAGAATATATTAGAAACTATATACCTATTTATTAGTCTTCTATCAGTTCTATACAAGTTCTTTATCAAAATAATTATGATTTGTTTACAAAAAAAAAATGTGTACTCAAATCAATCAAAAGAGTAAACTGGATTGAAAAGTAGTTTTAACGTAGTGGATTACAGTCAATTACTGAGAAAAGTTATAGAAAAAAATTAATAATTATGAGCTGTCATTATATTTTGGATTTATAAATTATGAAAATGTATTTGATTCTATAAGTATTTTTATAGTGATTAAAGCTTTGGACCATCAAAATTTAGACCAGGGATATTATCATAATTTGTAGAACATTTGTCAAAATGCAACAGCAGAGATTAGATTACATGGTAGCACTAAACATATTAATACTGATAAAGATTTAAGACAGGATGATTCCATATCTTCAAAACTTTTTATAGCAGTTTTACAATAATTATTTTGTGGAGTAAAATGAGAAGCTAAGTGAATAAAAATACATAGAGAATATTTAAGTCATCTTGATTTTGTAAAAAAATGTCTTTTGGAAAATAATGCTTTAGAACTTCAGAAAATATTGCAAGAATTATCAGATGAAAGTAAAAAAAAATAGGAATAAGAATAAATGCTAATAAAATTAAAATTATGTTCAATGGATTTTCTCAGAAAGAAATAAAGATTTATAAATATGAATTAGAAGTTAGCAATTACAAATATCTTGGTCAAATTATTAATATAGAAGGAAACATAATAGATGAAATTAATCTTGGAATTGGATGGACTGTTTTTGGTAGAAACAAGCAAAATTGTTATTTATGGATCTGAGATTTGCACACTTAAAAGAAGATCAATACAAAACTTCAGATCACTTAAAAAATATGAAAAGTTGTATGTTGTGGTTAACAAGGGATCAAAAGCAAATAGGTACCATTGACATCATTGAAAACATTATATGACTGAAATGGAAAAGGAATAAATGTATTGCTAGAAGAGATAACAAAGTTGAAGTAAACCTCAAGAAATTGTAAAAGACCTTATAAAAGATCACATGAGATAAATGGATGAAATGAAGTTTGCTGTGTGATATGAAGAGAAACTATGGATCAGAGAAAATGGATTAAATCAGGAGAGATCTAAATCCTGTAGTGGATCATAATGATTGAAAATGATAAATCTTTTAGCAAATGATTTAATTTCTATTTTAAATTTTTATTTTTTTCCCTTAATTATTTTACTTCTTCAAGTATTTGTATTAGGTTTACAATCAGCATAAATTATTAATTTATTAGCATTGTTTTTATTTTTATTTAATTTCTTTTTCCTACACATTTCTCATTTGTTAACTTTTAGTCCAACTAATAGAATAATCATTATTAATAGCATCAACTCATATAAATTTTCTCTTATATTAATTTATTATTTGAACACATTCTTAAAACTCTACCTATTGTATTATTCATTATATTAATTTTATTGATATTATTCATATGTGATTGCAATTTGTTAATTTTTTTCTAAATATTTTTGTTAAAATACAAGTAATCTATTATTCTTAGTTTAATTTTTTAATAACACCCAAAAAGTAATTTGATTTTTCTTTTTACTTCTCATTTAAACTTAATATTTCTATTTTATACTATTAATATATTTAAAAAACATCTCACTATTGTTTTCAAATATTAAAAAATAATCAATACCCCTAAACAAATACTGTGGCTTACATTTAATTTATTAAAATATTTATTCTCAAATTCATTAATATATACATTATCCAAATAAACATTAAAATTATTAATTCTTTAATGGAAATTGAAGTTAATCCTAAATTTTTAGAATCTACTTTATTATATTTTGCTATTATACTCTATTTTAATATGTAGAAATATGTTAAATGAATTCAAATAAAATTAATGTTAGTTGAAAAGAATTATAATAGTAAATACAGAACAAAGTAATTAAAAAAAACTGATGACAATTAGATGTTTTAACAGATCAAACTTAAAATATTTATAAGAAAAAGAAGAAGAGGAGGAGGAGGAAGAAGAAAAAGGAGATGTTATTTTTTTTGAAAATTAATAAAAATGAAAGTAATAAAAACAACAGTGATTAATGAGTTATACAGTATACAAAAAGAAAAATATAAGGGGCCCCTGGGCAATTTAAGTTTCTTTAAAAACTCCCTGTATTCTTATTCTCTAGTGGTCACAGTGCAATATTTTTAACTGCTATAGGTTTACAAATAGCTACATTTTTTTTTACTCATGTTTAAAAAATTTAATTTAAAATTATAAGAATTTACCAATGTGGAATTCATAAAACTTTTTTATGATATACAATGTTGTCTGTGACAATTTCATTATTAAGTTTTTTCTGTGCAATGGTATTTTCACTTCAATTTTTAAAAAAATTGAATTAATAGCCGTAGAACATTCTGTATAAAACTGCCATGTGAAAAACAGGATTTGATTAGGTAAAAACCTGGGCAATACAAAACTTATAGAAATAGAAATATTGAAAATAATGTTAATAATTCTTATGAATTTATAAAGAAGATAAACAAATATATTAATAATAAGAATAAAAAAATATGCATTGGATATGTTACAAGAATATAATTTTTAAGTATAATAATAATTATTATAAACAAATAAATAAAGTTATTGTTTGGCTGATATATATTTATATATGTTGATTAATTTTTAATATTTGAAAAAAATAAAAATAGTATATTATTGTTTTTTAAAATATGTTAATGAAATAAAAAGATATACTAAATTTAAAATGAAAACTAAAAAGAGAGGAGAGGTTGTTTTATGGATGTTATGATTAAAAATTAACAAAAAAAACAATAATTATATGAAATAAAAATATTTAATTCAGTTATAAATAGCATCAATAAAATCATTAATAGAAGAGAGAGAACTTTAAGAATATGTTATTGATAAATAAATTGACAAATAGGAGAAATGTAAGTAAAATAAATTATAAGAAGAAATAGTATAATGTTAATAAATCAATAATTTATGCTGCTTTTAAAGTTAATAGAAATATTTTTCATAAAATAAATAAAATTAATAATGTAGATAATAAGTACATTTAGTAGAATGTAAAAATAAAAATATACCAAATATTGATACAATAAAAAATAAATTAAAAACTAGAATGGAACATTATAAATCAAATAACAAAATGATGAAACATATTAAATCATATCAGCAAAAAATAATTAAAGAATATTTAAGTAAAAAGGGAAAAGCCAATTTTAAATATAATACTAAATAGAAAGAATATGTAAACATTTGTAACAAAATTAATTTCATGAAAACTGTAATGATATTATAAATATTAAAACAAATAGTTAGAAATTAAGATATAAATAATGATTAAATCAATAAACAGGAAATAAAATTAAAGTTTTTTTTTTTAAGGTGAGAAATTAAGATGCAACTAATGATTAAATTAATAAATAGTAAATAAAATTAATTAATGTTTTTTAATAAGAAAATGTGTTTTTTAGATAATTATAAAACTGGAGAAAATGATATATAGATAAAGAATTAAAGATAAAAATAGATATAAATAATGATAATAAAATTAATATTTTAAATGGTAGGGAATGTAACAAATATTAGTATAAAATAAATATTCTAATAATAAGCCAGTAAATAAATTATAGTTATTAAATACATAGCTCTGATAAATCTTATTTGCAAATTAAGTCTGAATATAGTACCATAATAATAATTCATTAGTCAAATTCAAAGAGTTCATGAAATAATTTATTTACAGATTTATTAAAATTATTAGAAATTTAGATCATAATTATTTGAAACTCTACGCTGGCTTGATTAATAACTTACAAAAATTACTAAATTAAAGTTTCAATTCTTAAAAATGACAATGACTAATTTGTCCATCACACATAAGAATGTGGTACTTAGAAAAAAAGTGACTACCATTTGTCTCACTGACAAATTAGCATTGATATGGTAAAATGGATATTATTTACAAGTTTGTTAAAATGACTGAGTTTGATTTGAAGTTATGGCTGTATATTAATAAGATTATATATGGGTGTGGGTGCTTTAAATAATACTGAATGTATATGTTGCATTATATATGTGTTATATGATTTTATTTTTTTATACACAGATAAAATAACCAGTTCTTCCTTATTTTCTAGCAATTCTATTATTAGGGCTAATTTTTTTTTGATACTCCAGGCTTCTGTATTAATCTTCTATTTCTCATATATTTTTCATTTACAATCAAAATTTAAATTATATATTATTTAAGCCAAATACACTCAGACATTTCTTCTTTATATTTTATTACCAATCAAAATCACAAAATTTAATTAAATATTATTCATGCCAAATACATTCAGATATAAACTGTCATTATTATTGTTAGTTTATACTATTTATCGATAAATATTACAAAATTTCCTAAAATAAATAAAAGTTTAGCATATACTAATTGATAGTGAAATATCCATTTCCAAATGGTAAAATTTTCTATTTTTGCCACTTGTGTTTTTAAATTTCTATTAAATTGAATTCATTTTCATAAAGAGCGGTGATAGTGAAAGTAACGATGCAAAAACTATATTTAAGACGAAAATTTAATAAGTTTATTTGACAAAATGGGGAAATGGTATTCATGGCTAAAGTTTATGATCTCCAATGTTTAAAGAGCTTATTAAATACAAGTTCAGCAGTGCTCACAGAGATAATACCAACTGCAGACATTTTCCCACATAATGGCATAAACAAAAAAAAAGGAATATAAAGGCATCTTCACATTTGCATCTCTTTTTTTGGAACAGCAGCTGAGTTAGCATTGGTTTTCCATACTGTAAAACATAACATCAGCTACAAAAGTATGGGTTATGAAATAAATTATCAAATAATATTTTCCATGTCTCTAACTTGGCTAAAAAGATCTCTTGTGTTTGAACAAAGGCATAAGCTATTGAAGAAAATCAAACATTTTTTTCTCTATTATAAATGATGCTTTCAATTATAAAAACAGAAATAAATAAACCACTGGTTAAAAGATATTTTGTTTCTCTTAGTTGTGTTAAAAATAGAGTCCTGGACTTTATCAAAAACTAAAGAATTAGCCAAATCCATAATTTGATCAAGCCATAAAAAAATCTAACTTTATATTGTACAAATACTATTAAATGTGATTGAAGCAACTGCTTAACCATTGTATAATGCCAGAACACATTCACCTGATCAATTAAATGTAGATATTAAAATAATCATCTTAAAAATATATGGACATTTTTAGATATGAGCAAAATGAAGAGTTGAAATCATTATTTGCTTTTGTTGATGCTGATTGTTTAAAGATTATTTGTAATGTGCCTAGACAATGGCTTTCCCTAACATCAGCTGTGGAAAATTAATATAAAATTGGTTACTTATTAAAAGTTACTTCAAAAGTGTCCAATGCCTATCCAAAAATATGAAAAAAACATTTCAGTGATAAAGATCCAGAAAGAATGTGTAATGAAGGCATATGTTAATTTTTTTTCTAACACTGATGCTGTATTTGTTCAATTTGTCAAAACTCTTGAAACTGTTCAACATTTTTTTTTGGTATTGCTATTGCATTTTTTTTTTTTTAACTATTTGAATCCATCCTTCCAGAAAATATGATAGGAATATTACTAATACTAATTTCTACTATTGATTGCACAAGTACATTTCTAAGAATTTTGAGTTATCAAATGCAAATCATATCCATAATCTTTTGGTATTAAATTTAATCACTGAGCTTTCAGATATTTGCTAACCATTGTAAAATAATTTCAATTTTGATTTTATAAATGAGAATAACTTATATGAGGTTTTCTAGAACAAAAAGTGTTGTGAATGCAGTTAAATCAAAAAATATAGAACGAAGTTGAATCAATATTTTCTGTGATTTAAGAAACAAACAAATTGATATACCAAACCTAAGAAGATCTTTGGCTTTGTTTTAAGCATTCCATCTCAAATATTCATATTGAAAGTTTTTCACTGATGAGGAATAAATGGATTGATCAGAGAAACCAAAGCACCTTAGAACTAATTAAATCAGAACTAATGGTGGCAAAAATTGTGACTATAGTTTCAAAGAGTTGTATGAAATTTGTACAAAAAAAATGCTTAGTACTGCAGCATCAGTGGACAAATATATATAAGTTAGGATTAAAAATCATGCAACTTTATTCATTTTTATACTAGATTGTGGCATGTATATTATATAAAATGTAAATTGTTTTGTTAACATAATCCATTCCATGAATATTTTTTTTGAAATGATGCCAATTTGCTAAAAATGAGCAAAATCCATCAAAACTGAATCTCTTAAATTCTTAATTGAAAGTTGGTTGCTCTCTCTCTCTATATATATAGATATGAAAATAATACCAATGCATAATTGCTAAACTGAAATAAATATCCAAATATTAAATCACCCACATGGTTAAGAAATTCAGAACTGCTCTCTAAAAAATAAATATATAAATATATTAAAGACCGTATTTCAAAATAGTGAGCCTCAAAATGATATTTTGAAATATGGATTATAATATATTTATTTCACAGAGGGCAGTACTGAAGTTCTTAACTATGTGAGGTGACTTAATATTTATATATAGGTATATGTTTCTAAAATATAAACTCTTGACTATGCTCATATTATTAAAGAAAATGTTAATTTAATGGATTGTTACATGACATTATGTATTAAATGCATTTTTAATATCAATGCAACAAATATTAGCTTTCTTTTGCTATATACCTCTTATTAATGATCCTTATTCCAAATGCATTTCTAGCTTCTCTGTTCTTTTTAAAACCTGCTTTTATTCTTAATACCTTGACATAGCATATCTGCTTTAAAAGAATCTATTCATAATCTCATCAATAATTTAACTATATATGATATTAAACTTATTATTCTCAACTCCCAAAATATATTTTATAGAAAAATCATTTTATTATTGACATTTTCTAAACACATTTTAGAATGAAAAAAAAAGTCAAATAGTTTTGAAGAACCAGAGATGGTTTCAAAAATGTACAGAACTTGTTTAAGACAAGTAAAATATATAGTAAAAAAAAAATTACTAAAATGAAGTTATACAAAAAAGATTAAATATATTAACAATATAGTATAGATTTTAAAATAATTTCACTGATCAATATTTTAATATGATACTTATTATGCTTAAGACTATTAAAATATGACCAAATGACATTTAATTATGTCGTTACAAAAATCTCTTTCCTATCATTTATCAATCAAATGACTAAGCAAGCAAAAAAAAATTATTAAAATACTTTTTATAAAGATCTCAATAACTGTCAGTAACTATTATTCAAAGACTAAAGTGTGAAGTCTATACTTGTACATGGCTTTGTGAATCAACAATCAATAACAGTATAACACCAAGAATATTGTGTTTTTCTAGTTGACAGCACAATAATATAGTAGTATATAAGCTTTTGTAGAAGAAATGACACTTCAACTGTGACTAAACTTTTTTCATGTGAAGTAGAAAAAAAAGTCTTGTTACAAAAATGTATTATTAAAGCACAACTTGGTCTGAATTATAAAAATAAAAACTGAAATGATTTAAAGTTTAAATAGTAAGTTTAATCATTTGATTTCCATTCTTTTAATTTTTTTTTGGAATCATAATATAAAATCTTTTTTTTTTTTTTTACAATCCCAGAGTTTTCAAATGTTATTTATGAAAATGGTATTAGATTTCAAATTTAGCCGAATGAAATTTAAATATTTTAAATATATATATCATAGACTTTTTCATTCCATTTACATATACAGTACAAATAACAAATAGAAATTTTGGTTTAAGGCTAATTTATTTCAATTTTCTTTTAACTAAAAATTAAAATAGTATCCTAAAGCAAATATAAGCTTTTACATATGTGGTAAAATTCTAGAAGGCTATGTAAGAAGCTGCCAGCTACCATTATAAGAATTAAAATAATGAAAAAAATTTTAGTTTGCAATTTTTTACATGAAAAATTCTCAAAAAAAGTATTTAAAAAGAATAGATTTAATTAATCTTCTTGGCATATATATATGTGTGTGTGTGTGTGTACGTGGGAAATTGTGGAAGTATACTTTAAATTTTAATAATATATATATATAAATTCTAATGATTTAGTCTATTATAATTATTTTATTTAATCATCACCCACATAAGTACTTCTTCTATTTAAGTTTCTATATGTTTTAATACATTTTTTAATATTATAAAGAGAACAAAAATAGAATTTCATTGGGCTGTTTTCCATACAGAAAATATTGTATGTATTTTTAATAAATTCCATACTAATGCTTAGATATACATAAACTTAATTTTACATAATATTAAGCTTATTTTGATATACATCTGTTCATACTTTTCAAAAATAGTTTTCAAATTTATCTTTCAACTTGTAGCAAGTGAATTTGAATGTATATCTTATAGCTTAGTTTGTATTTTATTCATGACTGATTTAAAAAAAATTGTGGATGTTATTTCCATTCTGTGATGAGGCATCATACAAATACAAAGTGACAATACATGTGTGAAATTGTCACTTGATAATACAACTATATAATGTCAGCCTTGGTGGCCGAGAAATCAGCACAGCTGCCTTACAAGCAGTTGTCCTGGGTTCACGGGTTCGCTTCCCAGCTGATGCTTTGACACATGAAAAAAACAACAAAAAAACAACTATATAATATATTAAATATGTTAAATGTGTAAAGCATCTGACTTCTACTTTAAAATGCCTCAAATTAAAATAAAGAGGACACTTTGTGTGAAAGGCAATCAAAAATTATTTTACTCAAAATCTAAATATTAACTAATCATGCGGTATTATCAATATATTGAGTAACATATTTTCTTTATAAATGGTGCGTATATATATATATCTTAATTTAAAACTATATATGGGGAAAAAACCCTGGATATTTATAATTAAATTACAACTTTGAATCTTTAATAAAATGTTTTCTATATCATCTACTGATCAACATTTTAAAAATAACCCATTTATTACAAATTTACAATTATAATCCACAACACTTATTCATCACTACCATTTTTCAAACTCGTTTTAATTGACAATATGTTATATAACAACTTTTGCCTATTAGTTCCTTTTATATTTCTTAATTCAATATTATACTCTCTATGATAATTATTAATTTGTGCCAAATCTCTCGCCAGTAGCCTTTGAATGAATAACTATGCCAAAAAAAAATCGTATTTACAAAATATAATTATTTTTTGTCTTTATTATTTTTGAAAACAAAAATCTCTACAATTAATATTTATCTAAGTACGAATCTAGCTTTTTTAAGATAAAAGCAAGTCTGCTTACTTTGTCAAAAAATAAATACATTTTACTTTTTCAACTTCTAATTTATATATAGATCTCAAACTTGAACTCTTTTCTAGTTTATAAGTAGTTATGACCATCTGCTTATTTTTTCAGAAGGTTTATATAAAAGCATCTCAGTATGCTTATCTGCTTAAAATATAACTGGCATCCTTCACAAGCTACTATTAGTGTTGACATTTATTCAGGCATTCAATTATTCCATTAATTTCACATTAAAAATTAACATATACATATATACTTATTATTTGAACAAAGTTAAAATCTATATAAATATTTTATACTCATCACCATCATTTTCAACCATTATCAATCCACTGCAGGGTGAAGATCTCTTCAAGTTCAATTCATCATCTCTAATCTCTCTTCTCCACATCACACCTGCACACTTCCTTATTTCATCCATTCATCATCACATGTGATCTCTTTTTAGTCTTTGACAATCACTTGGAAGCCAGTTAAAAATTTCAAATGTCCACCTGTTATCATATCTCTTAGAAATATATTCATTCCAACTCCATTTCAATCTCTTAATTCTTTCAGTGATGTCAGCAAGACCTGCTTGTTACTCTTAACATGCATCTCTATTTTTTTTAGTGTTCTGAAGTCTCTGAATTGTTCTTCTGTTAAGTGTCCAAGTCTCACATCCATAACTAAGAACTGGTAAAACACATTTACTAAAATCTTTCTTTTTCAAACACAAAGGCACTTATGTTTCCATCTGTAGTAAGAATCTGATCAAGATATTTATAGTTATTAACTTCTAATTCATCATTATCAACCATTATTTTCATCTTTTGAGAGAATACATTGAACATTTGTCTTTTTAACATTTATTTACATTTAGTCCTATTTTCACCTGATAACTCTTGCAACATTTCCTGAAGGTCTAAAGCATTATATGCAAAAACAACTACATCATCAGCAAAATCTAGATGACTTAAATAATCTCAATTTACTTTTATTCCTTTAGCTTTCTATTTCAATCCACAAAATATTTATTGCAACATTACTATAAAAAGTTTTGGAATCATTCTGTCATACACCCTCCTCAATGTTAATCTTCCTAGTATCATTATGTAATCTAATTGTTGCTGTTATATTTTTATAAACATTCTTCAGAATATGACAATATCCTAGGTCTATATCTTGATGATCCAATGCTTTAATCACCAAAAAAAATGCTTATAGAATCAAATGTCTTTTTTTATATACACATATGCTTTCTTTATTACTACTGATTACAGGTATAACTTTATTATTAAATTTTTTATAAACTTTTAAATATATTTTTTATATGGTTTTAAATAATAATAATTGAAAACTATTGCTATGTTTTTCTTTTAATTAAGAATTAAATTCATTAAATATTAAATCTACAAAGACCTCCCCCCACCCCCAAAAAAAAAACATTTTGGTAGCATATCACATATAAAAAAAGAAATGTTTTGAAAATGCACTGAAATAACTTATTTTCTTGTCTACATTATATCTTGTTTGAGTATTTTTTTTTTAAAGAAATTTATATGATATTGTAATTAAACTTTCCTAGTGCTAATCCAGTTACTGATTAATGAAAGTCCACGTCCCATCGAATATATTAACCAATTTTTTCCATAGGAATATAATTACTATAGGGTTTTATCTTTCTTTGAAGCAATGGTAAATTTCAATGTATAACATATTTTAATTTTAGAGTTATGTTCCTTAAAGCAACTACAGAATTCACACAATCATGTCATTTGGTTCCAAGCCTTCATATAGATATCAAAATTCACCAATATTAGTAATTCTATATAATATACACAAATATACTATGGATATTTTCAACATATACATATATAAACAATATTACATATGTATAGTACAATTTAATTTTAAAATTATAAATATTAAGATAGTGATAAAAATAGTCAATAAAAAAAAAACTGTAGTAATGGAGTTACAATAAACTGAAAGACAGAAAGCACGTTCATATATGTACACAAACATTGCACACATCATGATCTTTGATTACTCTCAATAAAAAAAACCCACTACTCTTACCTTTATTTATCTTGTGATGTAAACTGATGATGATAAAATATAAAAACCAAGACGATTTTTAAGTTAATATCATTTTCAGTCTATAAAACTATCCTTTATTTGCAATATAATGGCTTGATGAGACATTTTTCAGTGGATCTTTTGCTAAAGTTTTTGTGTAGAGTCAACCCTTTCTAACACAACATATTGCTGTCTACAGGAACATTCTTTTTATTCATATCCTTAATCCACAAATTTAATACTTTTCCAGAATTCACTAAATACTTATAATGCCTTATGGATATAACTTTAGCAATCTAAGGACAAATAATCCTAGCATGAATTTTCTTCCTTTTTTATTATTTCATGTTAGCTAATTCACCCTTATTAAATAACTGAGCAACGTCAAGATATTTTTTTTTCTTTTTTTTTAGAACTAAAGAATTCACTTTCATCTTTTTACACAAAGAAAATGCATCAGAGTTTCTCATAGGAAGAATTTCTACTATCATTAACTTTGTGCTTTGAGGCCACTATGAATGACATTTTAAATTTTTAATCCATAGCAAAAATGTATTGTAACATGTGATGCAAAGATAATGCAAGACTAACTGTAAGATTTAGGAAAGGTGACTGTAAGACAAAAAGTGGCTACTATTGTAGAAGTAAATGTTATATATGCATGCAAATTTTTAATTAATTTAGACATTTTCTAATTTTTTAAAATCAATATATATATATTTTGATTAGTAGTTTTAAGAATTGGATATTGAAGGTAGATTGTTTTGTAATTGAACTGATCTTGCCATATATCTGTTGTCTTTATTTCAAATCATAGCAAGAAACTATCCTCATATAAAGTTTTGATCTTCTTATATATTTAGCTGGCTATTTTCTAGACTTTCCTGTTTCGGAAAAAAAAAAAAAAGGCATTATAAGCAAAATATATAAACGAAAATAAATAGGCTAGATATTTATTAACAAATCTGCAATTTTAAATCTTTAAACAAAATGGATTCTACATCACTCTTTCATCACCATCATTACTTTTTTATGGTAAAGTACAACATGCTGGATCAGTGATCAAACATGTCAGAAAAACTATTCAGAAAATATAATAACTTTTCACTGTCTTGATTCAGAATAAATACTAACTGAGACTACAATTATTCTTTATACCTATTAATCTAGTTTTTTCAATACAAATGTGATTTCACTTTTCTCAATAAGGGTTTTACATCTCTAACACATTTCTAGTTTATACATATATATAGAGAGAAATAGTAACATTTGTTTATTATCATTAAATTAAATCTTATACTCTAAACTGTTTTCTAGTTTATACAGGTAATCTTATTTTCTAACATCTAATATATATATAATGTATCTGCTAATCTTGAACTCAGTTTTAACCACATTGAGGGGCCATTTATGTGCCAGATGCTCAATGTTAATTAATGGCAATGACGATGATCACCAGATGCAAATATTCATATTTATTGTACATGGTCACACATTGGTATTCTACTATGTACCTGATGGAAAGTGTTTGAAGTTCTGATGATATCTTCATGCTTAAACATAACAATGAAAATTAAATTTGTCTAACATAATATTAGTCAATAATTAGATCATTGCCAGAATCCTTTATCATTATTTACATAGTTTGATTATGCAAAACATGATCTTAATGAGGTAACTCAATAATCATTCTTACCCATTTAACTGGACTGATCCTAAAAATAATATTGTTTAGCATGCTTTAAGTTTTGAGGATAAGGATGCTTCTACATTTTCAAGTGCCATCTGCATGATTTGGAGGACTCATTTGTCTATCATTATTATTTCTTCAATATTAACATTTCTTATAAGTTACACATGATTTAGCATAATTTGACAATATTTTGAATATTTCTCTATATATTATATGAACCATAATCACAATAAGTAAACTATATACTATGCAATCAGATTAAAAATTGAATAAAGAATGACATAATTAATATTATCTAATTTTAAAAAACAATTTAATGAAATAACTTATTATGAAAATGCTAAACAAATTTGAAATATTCAAAATCATGCAAATATATCTCATCACCCTTATACAAATTATATTTGCATAATGTGCCTATTTTCACATATCTCTAGTTAGTTTTAATGCATTATTTAATCTCATTTCCCTCCAAACTATTCAAAGATATACACATATATTTCATGAAATCATTTGTTAAGTTGTATACAACCAGTTTATGACATATCTTTTTAAAATGAAATTTTACACTGTTTAGAAAGAATACTATATTAAAAAAGTATTCAAATAAAAATATAAAATCTTACAAGAGAAAAAAAAAAGATGAAAATTTCAAATGTTAATTTATCTATTAGGAACAAACACTGCGCAGTATTATTACTTGTAGATTTATAAATAACTAAATTTCTTTACTCATTTTTAAAAATTATTTAATACCTATGAGAGAAAAAAAATGCTTACATTTAACTAAAATTATAAAAATGTCTAACAATGTAGAAATGATATTTTTTTTGATAATAACATTATCATTGAATCACCAAAATTCATTATGCCCCCCTCCCTCCTGCATTTTTGTCTCTAGAGATCCCCATGCAGTATTTTAAATGGATAGTTTGTTTTACTCAGCTTTAAAAAAAATTCAGGATACATGATGTTATGCGTAATAATTTATTCATAATTAAGTTTACCTTAGGTAGTGGTATTTAACTTCAAAATTTGAATTAATAGCTTGGACCGTCTATATAAAAGTTTTTCCATGAACTCAAAATGAGCACTGGTCTATAGTAAATAAATAACTTTAGCATCTATATTTTATTGTTTTTATTAATTAAATGAAGTTTTGAATTAACATATAATAAAAAAAAATGTTTTCTGCTTGAAATTATCTTCATAGTCTATGCCTTACAAGTTAGGAAATGGTAACAACTCATAAAAACCAAAGCTCTACTTCCTGAATACTTTTGTTTTAACTCTTCAGATCATTATCTCACATGGTTCACATACTTAAATATGCTGAAGATTACTGTGGCTTTAAATCACCGTTTTATACCTTTTTTTAACATTATTTTCCTTGTTTTATAGTCATTTGAACAGCCAAATCTGCAACTAAAAAATACGTTTTTAATTTTAAAAAACATTCAGAGATAGCAAGATTTTAAATTAAAATTATTTCAATAGAGTCTAACCTCCTTTATTGTAAGAAATTGTCAGTTTCTTGTTCTCGTCATATGAGAATACCGGTCATTGGTTTTGAAAGTATACTTTCTCTGTTTCAATTTCGAAAATGAAAATGCATATTTTCCATAATTTGTTGTACTTATTAATGATTTTTTTATATAAAATATTTCTGTAATATTTATTATTTGACAAAAATAATGTAATTAGATTCAGATTATATTTCCTTTTAAAATATGACAATTCAAGAAAAATCAATCATGTAGTCATAACTATGTAATTGGCTACAAAAAAAATATCATATAAATCACAGCAAAATTATTTTTATTTTTTAAACAATTATAAATAATATTTTAAATAGAATTTTATTAACTTTAAATAGTTTGAACAATAATTTATGATTAGAAACTGAATTTAGATAAGTCTTTTTTTTTTTTTTCATTTTAAATATTTATCAGTATTCCTATCCTAATGACTGACCAATAACAGTAAAGTTACTGTTCTTATCAATCTTATTGGATAATTTAATTTATTTTTTTCTAAATTTTCAGAATTGAATTAATATTTTTAAGAATAATTTTCAATTGCAAACATATACTTTTAACAAATAATTTGAAATTTAATAAAATCATTACTGGGAGAGGATTAAAGTTGAGGTTGATGGAGAAATATTTGTGGAATACAATACAGATTATCAATTAAATGCTAGCTTACTAAAATATATTAGTTAATTAAAATTTCAGAAGATATTATAAAATATAATTTAAAATAGTATTTTGCCAGTAATTTTACTGTTTATCTTTTTTTTTTTTTTTTACATTTAATGTACATGGTCTAATTTTAAAAGCAAACTTTTAACTGTATTCAAAATAATATTCTTCCCAAGACTACTCTTTTTAGTTTGTAGGTTTCTTCTTTTCCAAATGTTAGTTTTTCCATATTTATGTTTCCGTATCTGTAATTTTGCTGAATTTCATTTTTTTTAGTAAGTTTAACTTTCTTCATGACATCATTTTTATAATAATACACTTATTGACTTTCAGTTTTTCATAACTCTTTGGGTGATAGACAGACTATTGATTTATAGATATTTTTTATAGACAATAAGCATGCTGTAAGATATGTTTAGACTCCATATCAATTATTCTACCATAGAATACAATTCCAGATAATGACAACTCAATTAATTAAGATTTTGCTTAGCACAATGATTTATAATTTACATTAGTAGTAATTTCCTCATAGCTATCGCTGAAAAAAAAACAATAATAATAACTTAAAGTTTTGACTTAATTTTGCTTCATCAGTAAAATATATTAACATCTTTCTCCTTGCAAAGATTTCTGATGCCTTCAAATACTGGTGATTAGTGAATAAATTTTACTTTCAACTGCAACTCATTGATTTAAACTAAGGAGAACTATAATGTTTTTCATTTCCTTTTACATACACTATTCTCCCATGTGATACTTTTGTGTTTGCCTAAAATCAAAAAACAAGTTATTTGTTAAATGAAAAATATGTTGATTTGTTTATTAAATGAATGCATATTTTCTGATCAGTTTTTTAGTTAAAGACCCAATTACCCATTAGTATATGCATCTATGTTCACTTGTTTATTGGATAATGTGTTTGTTTTTTTGTTCAGTCTTAAAAAAAATCAATGACTGATTTAATTAATAAATTTAATACAAAAGAAGATAATTTAATTATAATTATATTTTCTTTTCTTGACTTTAAACAACATTTTAGTTTACAAAAATTGAGATTTAAAATTTTAAAACATAAAATTACTTTTACATAATTATTAATATAAAAGAAAATATTCTACAGAAATTCATTTCATAATACTTAATTTTAAATCTATAACATTAATTCAATAATATTTAATTGCATACAATTCTATTAGAAATATTTATAAATTTAATAAAAGATACATTTTTATTTCATCACTGATAACTTCAGTTTGCTTTAAAAAAAAAATCTAATGCAAATTCTCTTCTTTACTCCATCTTAACTATAGCAGAAAATTGGTTTTAAATCCTTAAACCGATTTAAAATTTCTGAAAGTTATTTAAATATCAAAACATGTACAAATGACTTTTCATATATGAATACATCTTATATATATATATGTAAATAGTATAGTTTTAATTTCAAAATAACATATTTCGGGATTTGAATTATTATACAAAACCAGCAATAATTCCTAATATAACCATAACTAATGTTTTATTTTTTTATTTAATGACTTTTTTTTTACTACTTCAATTTCTATACCTTTTCTGTCTTAATTCAATTGTATAATTTTATTGGTTTATCTTTTCTCTAATTATTAGTCATTTAATCCTGCTGTTGTAATATATATACACACACACATTGCAATCTGCCTAATATAAAATTCTGCTAAATTAATAAACATACCATTGATTTTGGCAATAAAGTTTAGTATTACAAATATCTGTATAATAATTACATTGATTTCAATATACTTTATATAAATATTCTATATTAATATATTGTAGTAAATACAGATTTAATGATCCATTTATAACACTTCTTTATCATACAAAAAAAAATAATTATTAGAGATTTCTGGGATAGAAAACTAAAAAATTATACAATTAAAATTGTTTTTTAGTGGTTTTTTTTTATTATTATACACTCATGAAATAAAATATCATTCATTAAAAAAAGTAGCTGAATATTATTTAATAATTACTCCTCATTACATATGAAAACTTGTCGTTGTAGCTGTTATTACTATGTGATTATTCATATAGTATACGAACATGGATGGGCTGCTCACCAACACACATTAGCCAGTGTGGTGAGTTTATTGGCTTTTTACCTCCGAGTTTAAGAATATTTTTTTCAATATATACAATCATGACAGACACAAATAAATCATGGCCCTTATTCCCAGGAGGCTGTAAAGTCACCAATCAAGGCAGCGGTTGGTGGCCAAAGAAGGAGGGTGTTAAGAATCCCCTAACTGCAGACTCAGGCTGCCATTTGATGACGATTTTTTATTTAAGTACTTACAACTGCAGATCACTTTCAAGTGAAGTAAGATTGCAAGAGTTAGAAGAAAAACTGTCTTATATTAAATGGGACATTATTGGACTTTGTGAAGTTAGAAGAAAACGTGAAGAAACAATTTATTTAAAAAGTGGACTTATACTCTACTATAAAGGCACAAATATTGGAAATACAAGTGGAGTAGGATTCATTATAAATAAAAAATGGAAGAATAACATTGTGGAGATTGATGGTGTATTGGACAGTGGCAAGATTAGTTTTACAAATTAATAGCAGATACCAAATGCAGAAAATTCAGGTTTATGCCCCAACAAGTTCTCATAGTGATGAAATAGTAGAAGATTTTTATATGGATGTACAAAAGGCTTTTGATCAGAGTAAACAACATTTTAAAATTGTTATGGGAGACTTTAATGCTAGAATTGGTAAACAAATGAAAGATGAAAATGTTCTAGGTAATTTTGGTTATGGTAATAGAAATGAGAAAAGACATAGACTTGTGGAGTTTGCAAAAAAAGAAAAACTTTATATTATGAATTCTTTTTTTGAGAAAAATGTTAAAAGGAAATGGACATGAAAGCATCCAAATGAAGGAATTGGATTATATTTTGACTAACACAAAATACATATTTCAAGACTATTTAATGTTCTTAATAAATTTAACACAGGAAGTGATCATCGATTAGTAAGATGTAAGATACATGTTAATGCAAAAATAGAGAGACAAAAATTATTAAGAAAAACAATATTTACAGTTGATATTCCTAATCTTCAGAAACATTCTAATGAATTTAAATTAGAACTTACAAATCAGTTTCAAGTATTAGTAGATTTTGAATATGATTCAGATTTGAATGACATTAATAGGAAAATAACTGATACACTTTTAAAAACTGCAACAAAGATAAAAAGCAGCAATTGACCAATAAAATTTCTACTGAGACTAGAGAATTTATGAACAAAAGAAGAAATATGAGGATATACAACAATGATGCATTAAAAAAGATTGAATATCTAGAATTTTGTAAAATGGTGCGGAAAAGAATTGAAAATGATATAAGAAAGTATAATTGTAAACTAGCAAGGAAAGTTATAGAAGAGAATAAAAGTCTAAAGAGTGTAAAACAACATTTTGGTATTGGTAGGAAATTTATATTTGCAATAAGAAAAAAAGATGGCATTATTACGAAAAAGAGAGATGACATCATGAAATGTGTAGAAGACTTCTATCAAGAATTATATAGTAATAAAGAACAAGTGCCTCCTATACCTATTATATCTTCAGAATTACCCAGAATTTTGAATGAGTAAGTGAGACATGCAATTAAATTTATGAAGAAAGGGAAGGCTCCAGGTAATGATGGAATTATAATTGATATATTAAAAGAAGCAGGTGAAGAAATAGAAATTTTTTTAGTAAAGTTATATACCAAATATCTAAATGATAAAGATGTACCAGATGATTGGAAGAATGCAGTATTAATATTAATATTTAAAAAAGGTGATAAAGAAGATATTAGAAATTACAGACCTATCACTTTTATACAAAATTTTTACTAAGATAATTACAACTCGTCTACAGAAAACACTGGATTTCCACCAACCAAGGGAACAAGCTGAATTTAAAAGTGGTTTTAGTACAGTAGATCATATCCAGGTATTGAGAGAAGTTATAGAAAGGACAAATGAATATGAGTTGCCATTATGCTTAGGATTTGTAGATTTATGAAAAGGCATTTGATTCTATAAATATTTCTTCAGTGATTAAAGCATTGGATCATCAAGGTGTAGATTCAGAATATTGTCATATTTTAAAGAATATTTATAAAAATGCAACAGGAACAATTAGATTACATAATGATAGTAAAAAAAATCAACATAGAAAAGGGTGTAAGACAGGGTGACTCCATATCTCCAAAACTTTTTACAGCAGTTGCAAGAAGTATTTTGTGGATTAAAATGGGAAGCTAAAGGAGTGAAAGTAAATGGAGATTATTTAAGTCTTTTAGATTTTGCAGATGATGTAGTTGTTTTTGCAAATAATGCTTTAGAGCTACAGGAAATGTTGCAGGAGTTATTAGATGAGAATAGGAAATTAGGACTAAAGATAAATGTTAAAAAGACTAAAGTAATGTTTAATAGATTTTCTCAAAATATAAAATAAAGATTGATTATGATGAGTTAGAAGAAGTTAACAGTTACAAATACCTTGGTCAGATTATTAATACAGGTGGAAACATAATGGATGAAATTAATCATAGAATTAAACTTGGTTGGAGTGCTTTTGGTAGAAATAACTTGATACTAAAAGGAAATATGCCTATGTGTTTGAAAAGGAAGGTTTTTAATAAATGTGTTTTGCCACTTCTTACTTATGGATCTGAGACTTGGACACTTAATAGAAAAACAATACAGAGACTTCAGACCACTCAAAGAAGTATGGAGAGATGCATGTTGGGAGTAACAAGAAGAGATTGAAATGTATGGATAAAAGAACAAACAGGTGTTACTGACCTCATTGAAAAAATTAAAAGACTGAAGTGGAGTTGGGCTGGACATATTGCTAGAAGAGGTGATAGTAGATGGACAATTGAAATTTTGAACTGGATTCCAAGAGATTGTAAAAAGGTCCAAAAAGAGACCACATGTGGGATGGATGGATGAAATAAGAAAGTGTGTAGAAGTTATGTGGAGAAGAGAAGCTAAAGATAGGAAAAGATGGATTGAACTTGGAGAGACCTTCACCTGCAGTGGATTGATAATGGTTGATGATGATGATGATATAAATTATTTTGCTAATAAATCATAAATAAAAATACACTTATGTAAGTTTATAAAAATATATTAAAACTAAAATAGTATGACTTCCCAATATCTTGATAGAGATTTTACTTTTCCATTTTTGATTTAAAAATATATGCAATATTAAAACTGCATGGTCAGTGTAATGGCAAACTATTTAGGGCTCAAGATCAATGGAGTGTAGCTCAACTTTATCATATTTAGTACTTAAGCTTCAAGTAAACTCCTGAGCAAAAAACAATTCAATTATTTATCTATTATTTATTAATAATAATGATTTTAATGAGTAAGAAAATAATTTTACAGCTTATCAAATATGTAATGCTAAGAATACAAACCTATTCATTGGATAAACAAGTTTGAATACATTACAAGATAATTGATAAGCTACATTCCCAAAAAATCATTTAAATGAATTTGTAAATAAATGGTTTTTATGAATCTAGATTGTGAATTATTAGTAATATATTCAAAATTATTTGTTCTATGAATACATGAATAATCAGTCTGATTAAATTTTTTAAAAAATAATAATCAGTTATTGCAATAAACTCTATTTATATGAATATAAAGTTATAGACTATTATATACATTAATTCATACTAGTATCTTCAATATTGCATATACACTTTATTCATATCAACAATTTTAATAGATGCATATATGGAACACATATTCACCTTATGGCAATTGCCTAACTTAATCTCAACACACTGACTTCTTTATTTTATGTTTTTCTCTACAGCATCTTTTCTGTATTATTTTGATTATCTTCTTATATCTTAGTTACTTCTTATATATATATATATTATTTCATATATAAGATGCACTTTTTTACAAAATTTTGGATCTCCAAAAAGAGGGATGCATCTTAAATTTGAAACAAAAATTTTTTATCATCTTATTTCTATGGATCTTTGCTTTATGCTATATATTCACATAATATTACAATCATTACCTGTGTAAAAGTGTTAAATCTTTTTTAATCAATATTTTTGGGATTAATTTTGTAAACAGCTTTAACTCTCTCTCAAACTATTACTTTTAATGTTATTTTGCCGATTTTACTGTTATTCTATAGAGAAAACTCTACCAAATAACTTACATTTTTTTTTTACAACTAACAAATCAATATAACAATCAGACAAAAGCTTACCTTCCAATGCTCTGGTTGTTTGTTTGTTGTTCTCTACACAATAAAGTACCTGTCAAAATTTTGAGTTCCGATAACTTCCTTTTGATTTTTAAAGTGAAAAATGTATTTTAGAATCTTTCAACATTATTTTACCAATTTTGACAATTCCGATATTTTTGTTTTGAGTTTTAAAGTGAAAACCTATTTTTTAGAATCTTTTAAATTATTTTGCCAATGTTGACAATTCTGTCATATTAGTTTTGATTTTTAAAGTGAATACCTATGTTTTAGAATCTTTTAATGTTATTTTGTAAATTTTATTTTATCGAAAAAACTTTACCAAATAACTGTTAGAATATTTTTACAACTAACAAATCAATATTACAATGAGATAAAAGCTTGTCTTCCAAGATGCTAATTGGTTGTTTGTTGTTCTCTATACAAGAGAATACCTATCAAAATTTTGAGTTCCAATAAGTTCCTTTTGATTTTTACAGTGAAAAATGTGTTTTAGAATCTTTTAATGCTATTTTGCCGATAAAGTGAAAACATGTTTTAAAATCTTTTAATGTTATTTTGCCAATTTTAATCAGAAAACTTTATTGAATAACCTTTAGAATATTTTTACAACTAATAAATCAATATAACAGTGAGATAAAAGCCTATCTTCCAAGGCACTGGTTGTTTGTTGTTCTCTGCATAAGAGAGAGTCTGTCAAAATTTTGACAGTCCCGATAGCGAAAATATATGTTTTAGAATCTTTTAATGCTATTTTGACAATTCAGATATTTTCATTTTGACTTTTAAAGTGAAAATGTATGTTTTAGAATCTTTTTACACATTTATCATATTTGTAAAATATATTATTTTAGATGATTCAGATTTTAATAGAAATAAAAGCAAATTGACAAAGAAATTATAACATTAGGCTACAATTTGAATGGCCTGAAGATGATATAACCAGATGGAATAGTGAAGATGAGAATTCAAATTTTGAAAGTGAAGATAGAAAGAGAAAATACCATATTCGAAGATTCACAATAAATTAGGTGAGTTTACTGTATTTATATTAGTTTTCTATTTAAATACATATATGCATCTTAAATTAGGGGGTTAATCCCTCCCCCCCCCCCCATTTTTTGGGTTTAAAATCCTATTGCATCTTAAATTCGACAGTGTCTTATATTTGAAGTAATATGGTATATAAGCTAAGTTCTTAGGTCAAATAAGGCAAATTTAATTTGGCAATATAGCACTAACAGAGCAATAATAATTTACCATCATAAATGATAATTTATCATTGCTTTCCCAATTCATTCTAATAATTCACTATTTTAGATCTACATTATAAACTTTACTATAATTTGATTTACAAGAATAAAATATTTTACACTTACAAGTTTGACACCAACCACTTCAAGTTAATTAGTATTATTAATCTTTTATTAAACTACAGACTATCTCTAATCCATATATAAACATTAAACCTCAATTAAAGTTTAATAAAATACAACACGGAATAACTTAACATTCTCTTTTTCTATGTTTAATACCTTTTAAGATAAAAATCTTCATTTTACCACACATACTAGAAACACAGGAATAAGAATATATGAAAGAAAAATAATACCCAAAATGTACAATTTATGATGAACCAGCCCACATCAGTTTTATCTATTTCTTTTATGTCATTAAGCTGCAGTAAATAAATTTACTTTTAATACAAAAACTACACAGTAAATAATTTAAATTATCTTAATTATATATTTTAAAAAAAAATTAAACACACACATATATAGTCATTCCAACAAACAAAAATAAACTTTTATTTTTCAGTTAATGTGATTGATTTTGTTTCAGTTGTAAAGATTGCTTCTTTTTTTAAGTCTTTGTAGCATGTTATACACTTGTGGCAGCTGATTTGTTAAAATTTTGTATTTTTTAAATTGTGCGAAAACTATAAGCATGATGTCAACAGAAATCCCAGCATTCATTGCTGCTTAATACCATCTTTAAAATGATGTATCACAATTTGAAATTGGATAAAATTTGAATTTTTTATTAATAGGTGCATTTAATTTTTTTCTTTTCTGGTCAGTTTACTAGGACGATAAAGGCAGAAAATCTTTATTGGCCTTATTTTTAACTAAAGTGGATTAAAAATATGCTGATGACTTGCATGTCAAGGTTTTCAACATGATATAAATGTAATCTATCGGTCATAAGTATTAAATTTTAATTTTTTAATTATTTGAATATTTAAAATTTTTTTTGATTACTTCATAAATGGTAGAATTTATTAATTTGTTTGTGTTTGTATTTTCGTATCTGTGTACTATGTATATTATATAATATTAAATCATTTATGCTCTTTATTATACAGTATATAAATTTGTATTCAAATATAACAAAAGTAGTTTTTGTGCAGTGTAATTTTGGGTTTCTGATCAAAGTTTAAGGCAACCTTATTTTATAGACATAATGATTCTTAAAAGGTTTAATAATTTATTAGTATGTTTGTGTTTGCACTTGCAGGTCTGTGTTTATATTGAAAGTAATTTATATATATAAATTATAGAGTATACAATGTAAGTTTTAAGACTGATTATCAGATGAAAGGTTGCAGTTGATAAAGCAATCACAAAATTTGCTGGGCATAGTACCATGTGAAAATATAAACACTTAAAACCAATAAAGAGAGATTTCAAATAGTGTGTGCATAGTGATAGCCACAATGATTATGCATATACCACATGGAATTGTATGCAGGCAAATAATTAAATTCTGATTCTTGCCTATGCCTTGATACTCATGCTATGGAGTCAATAGTTTTGCTACATCTTCCATCACATTATTTTCAAGTCTATAGCTAGCAAATTATATCTCTGTGGGACAATAAATACAACAAGATAGCATCATTGGTGTGCATAAAGAATATAAACATCACTGATGTGCACAAAAAATATAAAATGAAGAAATGAAACTCATATCATCAGTGATACAGACAGTAGCCTACAATTTCTAGTTTTAGATAGACAAGAAGCCAATTGCAATGATAACAAATGCATATCTATCTTCTGGAAATGATTTGTTTTGTAACTTTTATTAGGATGAATCTTTTTCTTGTAGATGCCTTTGAGATTTGTTAACTTTTGGGGTACATGATAAAAATGAAGAATTCGCATGCAAATAGTTTGGAGATTCTGAAGCTATGGATTATCTCAGGTAAGAAGTATTATATATGATTTAAAAGATAATTTTGTGAGGAATTCAAATAAATTATCAATGAAGATGTAATTTAAACTTAGTTAATGATAAATTAGAAATTATAAACAAACTATAAAGTAATAATTATGTCAGATGTTGAAATTTCTTTTTTAAAAAAAAAAAAAATTATTTATATGTTAGATATTATAGTATAAAAATATGGTAAGTGAGTGTATTTCTTGATTAAATATATATGTCTATAAAACAGTTCACAATGTAAATTGATGCAGATGAAAATATTAGAAAATTCAGAAGTTTAGGTGTGATTTGCTCAGTTTTTGAGATTAGTGTAAACTTAAAACTTCAGAACATGTTTCATGCAATTTAATTTGAGGCCAGAGAGATAATAGATGAATATAGTTGAAGTTAGTCTCTTAATATCACTTTTTTCCTTTATATTCTAAGTAATTTGGTTTGTAGAGGTGATGAATAATGTTTATGCTCAAACAAAAATTGGTTTATCAAATATTAAGCTAAATTTAAAAATCTTGAGAATTTATATGAGATTAGAAATATTTATAACTACTGCCTAAGAATCTCCTTTATTCTTAATACAAGTTTTGAATCCAATTGTAATATCACTTATTTGCTGAGAGAATGGCCAGATATAAAAGATTATATTAGAGCATAGTAAATGATTATAAAATTTCATGTTATCTATAAGATAATATTGGGTCATAAGCTAAGCAAAAATATAATTTCAAAACATACATAGATAGAATGCATTTAAGTTTGCCATATCATATCTTGATTAATTGAAAGATTGATAAATATGAACATGTATCCATAGCAAAATAATGATAACTGTCTTGTCCAAGTCATTGGGTGAGTGACTATACATATTAGTTAATATTAATTTTAGAATGAACAAAGAGTTAAATGCAATATCTTTATACCTTTTGCTTTATTTAAGAAAAAATTGCAAGTGATAAAGTATATTTGGATGAAAAGAATCAATTAATATATTAATCTTGAGCTTAGAAATACTTTTAAATCATCTCTAGTTCTGTTGCGTGTAATAATCACTATTTGTCTTAGTCTTATTGTTTTCCTTACTTTTTCTAGTTTCTATTAATGTAAATTTTTTTCCTCTAACATTATTAAAACTGAAGTTATTGTGAAAATTGTGTCTCAGGTCAGTTTTTTAAAAAAATTCAATATGGCACCTGGAGATTAAACAAGTAATTAAACAAACACAAAAAAAAGATAATTTAAGTTGTTTACTTTATACACCATATTTAAAATCATTAAGGCAGAATTTGTTTCAAAATATAAAATTTAGCAGTTTGTTTCTGAGGAAAAATACGTTATTTAAAAAAAAAAAAATCGACTTGTAAGAAAATACTGATTAGTGCAAGGCCAGACTGGAAAAATGACTTCAATCAAAAAAAGCAACTCATAAGAATTTATGCTGCATACATGTGTACTAAAATTTGCAGGTACATCAAGTATATAAAAGTCTAATTGTATTCCTCTAAAAAGAGTTGAAGGCAACAAATAATACTAACAGTTCCATAAATAAAAAGCCAAATTAAACTTTATTAATGGTATCATATTGTAACGGGATATATATATGCGTTACATTCAAATTTTAATAGTAACTTTATTTATCTAATACAGAATTAAAAACAAACTGTCAAAATGCACAAATAACGAATTATTAATTTATTAATATGTTAGATTGATTTAAATATTAAAATAAGCTTTAAAAAAATAAATAAATTATAGAATCCAAGCAAAGATTCTAATCTTTAAATAAAATATATAATAAAAAACCTTTTTAATAATAGCGAAGATTTTTTTAATTATAAAAAAAATTACAAACAGATCCTTAAGGCAAAGTCACACTTAAAGAAATGATTACGAAATAGATGAGTTCCCACCCAAAGATACGGACACAGACCTCAGTGGAAAAATTTACTTAGCAAAAAACCCAAAATCTTACCTTGTACACAAACCAAATAAACCAATGGAATACAGACATGAAATATGTTTGATGAATCCTGCATTCCAGAGATAAGGTACCTGAGGACTATAAAAAGAAATCCAAAACAATAATTAGTTAGTTGGAGATTAGAAAAATTTAAATTCTTTCGTCGGTTGCTGAAAAGAAAATGAATATTATCGCCATCACCAAAAATGTAATGAGCTTCATCGTGCTTCCTTCGGTGCGGCCGGCCGAAGATAGCTTTCCTACTCACGGATCCCAGGATCGAACCACTGGTGCCATATGCAGAAATCTTCGTAAATGTCTTCATAAATCGTCATCGCCCATCAGAAATAGATCTTGTATAAATTCAGATCATCGAGAAGAAACGAGCCCAGAGAAAGAAAGTAAAGTATACATTTTAAACAAAAAAACAGTATAAACTCTTAATTTAAAATCTCAGGACTTTATTTTCCTTTAAAGATGAATTATAGACTTTCTCTCTTGATCAAATCTGAACTCTATTTGTATAAACTTTAAAATTTTAAGTCTTATCTAAAATTGAAACGTAATCTTTTTAAAATATGTGTTATATGTTTTCATTTATGCTAAATGTAAGATCTGTTTGTAATAGGGTAGGGGTTTGCGATTGCAAACTTAAATTTAAAAAAATAGAAACACATCGTTATCTGTGCATTATAAAATTTAAAAAGAAAAGCAGGTTATATAAATTTGCAGTAAAAAAATAAGTTAAAATATAAATGTTATCTTAAAAATGATTTTAAAACCTTAATTAAACTAAAGATTTTTGTTTTGAATTAAATTAATAAAATGATTTAAATGTTAGTTGAGTGTAGATAGCTGCTAGACTAGTTTAAATATGTTACTTTTAAAGAGGGTTTTGATTTTGGACTATTTGTTTCGTAGTTGTGTCAATGCTGGTGGAGAGATATATGGACGTTTATATCAATGTAATGTGAAGTGTGTTAGCACCTAGGGCTACGAGTCCATCTGAATGCATGACCCCAAAGAGAGGTAGTCATATCGTTGAAATGGATGCAGAGGTATTTCCTGCGCCATTGACCCATTCCAGTTCTATGGATCGAGAAGATAAGTCGGTAAGATAAGACCGCTCTCTCATCCATATGCAGTGTTTTTCTCTTATTATTATTACATACATGATTCCTTCGCCAGATAGAAGCACATTCCTATACTGTTTGAAGCTCATGTTTTCTCCAATAATATCACGTTGTTCAGATGCACATTCCTGTCACGTGATTTTATGCTAACATGTTCATATTGCATTGGTTGCTGATATATATCTGGAAGTGAGCATTGGTGTGGCTGCGGACTTTTAGCCCAGAATCAATTGTTTGAAAGTCTTTTAGATGCGTGGTCTGGGTAGCTCATCTATACTCAACATTTCTAAAATTTAAAATTAAAAGTTAAAAACAAATAAAATAATAATGAAACAGAATAAAACAAATTTCTTCCTGTGTTATAAAAATTATTTTTTTTAAAAGTTTGTGCGTTATTAATTATATATGTAAATAAAATCTTTTTTGTGTGTTATTAATACTGACAGTGATTATTTTTATTATTATTTATTAAAAGAAATATATCTAATGAATGTTTTAAACCTCTGCTACTTCATGAGCTAGTGACTTGGGTTGGCGGTTGCGGTCTTAACCAGCACGTATCTGTCGACTCTATAAATTTTCTAGGTCCAAATGGCCTAGTGGCGCCCTCGTCGGCAATACAGTAAGACTGGATATTTCATCATCATCCCCAACCATTATAATATATTTTAAATGGAAAAATTAAACAAGATGTCAACAAAACAAAAAAATCAGGAGGGTATGCTACTTACTTTATTGGATCTCCAAAATACTTGTAGTAAATTTGTATATAATTTGCTATTTTTTTTTTCATTTGAAGATTTAATATGTAATGAGAAAAATGAATATTAATTAAAAGAAAATGAAGCACTATTAAAAAAGATTAATATTTTAGATTCACAGAATTATACAATAAAAATTCTACACTTTTTAAAATAACATCAACAGCAGAAATAAATAGAATTTGATTGAAAAACCAATGTTTTGAATTTAAGTTGTTTTACACTGTGATTGGATACTAATGTATCTACAACCATTAATAATAAAAAAATCAAATATGCATAAACTACATAATAAAATTTAATGTAGTAAATTAATACTGTGATTGGATACTAATGTATCTACAACCATTAATAATAAAAAAAATCAAATATGCATAAACTACATAATAAAATTTAATGTAGTAAATTAATATAATTGTTATACATATATTTAAGTATAATTGTTATGTGGAATCACTGGAATAATTTAATGATTTAGAAAAAAGTTCAATGCTATTACTAATAGGCAGAAATGGAGAGACCAAAATATCTATATATAAGATGTAAAAAAAAAGATTTAAAAAAAAATGTTTTTATGTGAAAAGCCAACTAAAAAGTACAAAATAACAAAGTAATCCCTCTTAGTTAATTTGCCATTCTTGGAAAATGTCAAAGATCTTAAAAATCTAGGCTTGTTTTAAAACAATTGGAAATTGCAGGAATATTATCATTTCATAAAAGCATTTGAGATCCCTTTGATTTTTATGATTTGAGTCTCAAATTTTATAAAAAAAATCTAGATTCTTATGATCTCTGATATTTTCCAAGAATGGCAAATTAACTGCAAGAAGGTTATTTTATTTTGTACTTTTTAGTTGTGTAAAACAAAAACATTATTTTATAAAAATTCTTTTTTTTACATCTTATTTTTTTACCTTTTGGTTATATTTACATACCATTTTAAATAATGGTTCTAACTACAAAAAAAATCTGACAAAAATTATAATTTAATAAAATGTGAGAATAAAAAATACACCCTCTAACGAATTCTAAATTTAAATATCATGTGATTGTCTACTATATAAAAATATTTATGTTAATTTAATTAATTAATTATCAGTTAAATTTAATATTGACAAAATTTTATTCTACAAATGTAATGTTTTTGTCAGATATTTTTTTAATTTTAATTAATTAATCAACGAAATGAATATTAACAAAATTTTATTCTACAAATGTAATATTTTATTAATGAGTTTTTTTGGAAAGTATAAGGATGCGAGTTTGAGTTCTAAATAAAAACATTTTTTTTTTCATTGTTAATTCAAAAATGTGGATATACAGATAGAGCAAGGTAATATAAAAACATTTAAAATAGAATATGTTTAAAGATATAAAGTTTTATTTGGAAATAATAAGTAGACTGTAATATCTAAGATAATTAAAAATAAAATACTTTTTGGTCAGGTAAACTGGCTTAATATTTTCTTCTTTTTTAAAAAAAAAAAAAATAATAATAATAATTTTGTCAGATTTATATCTCGAAATTGAAACAATATAAGTTAGAATATTCATAAAATACTTTTTCTGATATTAGACCTGGCAATATTTATTTTTTCATCAACTTTTCATTCAAAGAACATTGCAAAGAATTTATATATATATAACCTAGCAAAAAAAAATTGAAAATTATTCTGAACATAAAAAAAATTTGGCTAAAGAGAATGGTTCTACGCTTTTTTTTCTTTTTGACAACTAAAAAAAGCAGAAATATCCATGTGACAGATTGCAGTTTTTATTTTTAAAAATTATGATATAGCTAAGTTTGTAATCTTTAATTCAAAGTGGTTAATTCTCACTCACATACAAACATCATTTTCAATTATTGACAATCCACTGATGAATAAAGATCCATGCTTAATCCAATTTCTCAGATTCATAACTTTTATTTATACCACTTCAACAAAATTCTTTATCTAATTTGCCATTTAATACATAGTCTCTTTCTATGTCTTTTATATCTCAAGATCCAATTTAATATTTCAGTTGTCTTATTATCATTTTTACTACTGGAAGATTCAACCCAACTCTATTTCAGTCTTTTAATTCTTTCAATAAGAATCAGTGATATCTCTTCTTTTTTCATCCACATATTTAATATTTGAATCTTCATTGTTATTCCAAACATACATATCTTTATACTTTGATATAAGATCAAAAATCTCTGTACTACTTTTCTATTAAGTGTCCAAATCCTAATCCTATAAGTTAGTACTGGTAAAATATTTCCCCTTTCAAGTTTATAGGCATATTTCTTTTTATTGCTGATTTATTTCTATTAAATGCACTATGCAAATTTACTTCTATGATTAATTTCAACCACTATGTTTGTATCTATATTAATAATCTGGCAACAATATTAATAATTATTCAATTCTAATTTATTATTATAAATCTTTATGTTTTTCTTCTTTGAAAATCCTTTGAACACTTCTTTTTAGAATTTATTTTAATTCTACTTTCTTGTAATGATCTAATGTCTCATATTTTTTTAAATTTCTGGAGCATTTTCAGAAATCAATCAAATTATTACGATAACTAGATGATATAAGATTTTTTGAAAAGTTACTGAAAGTTATTCTGATCTTTCTGGCATTTAACTTTAATCTCTGAAACATTATTTACAAAACAATCACATTATTGCAAAACTAGATAGTTTAAATAGTCTCATTTTAATTTTTATTCCACAAAATGTTTTTCCTAAAACTGTTGTAAAGGTTTAGAGAAATGAAATTATACTGTTATACAATTTTATCAACAGTGATTCTCTTAAGAGTTACCATGTAACCTAATTATAACTATTGATGTATTTTAAAAATTCTTCAGAATTGATGTCCTGGGTTTAATCATTATAGAAATGTTAATAGCATCAAGTGCTTTTTTATTAACCACAAATTGAATTATAATGGCAATTTATAATCACTATTTTTTATCAACTCTTGATGCTTGCATATGTTCTACTATCCTATAACCATTTTTAAATCAATTTAGTCTTTTTGTTGGCTTGAGTCCAAAGTTTTTTTGTACATGAGTTATAAAAATCTTAGTATAAATCTTATATAAAAATAATAGATGACTTAGATAATCTTAAATATCAATAAAATTATTGCATTCTTACAATCATTTAGTAGTCTTTAACTTTGACAATAATTTCTTTTTATTCATCTTCTTCTTTTACAATAACTATAATAATTTCATTATTTTCTAAAGCTTTTTCATACAATTGTCTCACCATTTCATTTAAAATAACGGGAATTTCAAAAATTATTCTAATTGTTAAGAGCTATGTTATTTTCTTTTTTTAGTATTATAAAATTTTTTCACACACTTCATGATATTATCTCTCTTTTTTAATATTAGTGCTATCTTTTCTTCTTATTGCTGAAAATTTTTTTTCCAATACTACTAAGATGTTGCTTTATATTTTAGATGCTTTGCTATCTTCTGTAGCTTTTTCAATTATGTTGACAATTATAATTCATTATGTCATCATTAACAATTTTTTGTACCATATTTCATAATTCCAGATATTCAATTTTTATATAAATAAACAATACCAATATATTCTACGTACTTAATATGATGAAAGTACACTATTTTATTATATCAAAGCTTCTGAAATAGCTGATAGTTTTAACTGTCTAATGGTTTTCTTCAGAGCACTTTCCACTGCTTAAAAAAATTTATTTTCAATTCTTGTAAAAGGGTTTTAAAAAATTTTCATATACTTTTTTTCTTCATGCATTGCCTTGTTTCATTTAGTAAATATCACTCACATCTTTAAATGATTTCTAATTTTTAGATTAACTTCCCTGAGGTGTTTATGAAAGTTAGGGATATCAACTGTTAACACTATCCATCATAATAATTTTTCTCTTTCTAGCACTGCATTAATTAACATGTATCTTATATCTCATCTTGACAATCTTCATAGACATATTTTTCATTATTTAAAATTTACCCAATTATTTTATATTTTCATTTGGATATTCTGTGTCCATTTTGCTTAGCTTTTTTTTTTTCAAAGGAATTCATAATAGTTTTTATTGCAAATTCACAACAAGTTGATGTCCTACTATTTCAGTTTCATTTCTATAATGAAACTGATCCATACAACTTGCATTTTTGAATCATTTTTCTAATTCTAGCATTAGTATTTGAAGAAAATTTTAAAATATTGTTTGGTCTAATTAAAAGCATTCTATATCTATTCTATATATATAAAATGATAAGTGAAGCAGAAATATTACAAAATAAAATAATTTGTAAAAATCCCAGATTTAAATTGCTACTAGGAAGCTAAAATGGCCACCTTTATAAAATAAAAAAAATCACTAACAAAGTGTTGTTAAAAATCTAGAAGAAAAAAGCATCTATAGTAAAAAATACAGTATTCTGAAAAAGTATTTATAATTATTTATTTAGTAATAAGCTTGCTCTGCCACAATTAGATATATATTAAAGAAAAAAAGTTGCATTTTAGTCTTGCGTAGCCGAGAGGTATCGCAACCGCCATGCAAGCAAGTAGTTGGTTGCAGACGGTTGTGGGTTTGCGTCCCGGCCGATGCTATGACATATGGAAGAAGAAAAAAAAGTTGCATTTTATGAAATAGCTACAGATTTATTTAATTTGGGAAAAATAGAAAACAAATTTATCATCATAGACAAATGATGCTTTATTTTTGGCAACTCTCTTAAGAGATTTCAAAAGTAAATGTGGATAAAATAAAACTTTTAAGCAGAAACACAGCATCTATAGTAAAAAACTATTAATCATAATAGTAAATTTGCTCTGGTCCAGTTAATAAAAGAGTAAAACATAATGTATGCTTGTTAAATATATGTTAAATAATAATAAAAGAAGAATAAAATCATAATCACCATTTTATTTATTTATATTCATTTTTAGAAGAAAAAGAATGACAGAATTTACTCAGTGCCAAAGGCCTAGAGGGCAGAGCTTCCTAATTATCTACATAAAATCATCTATTTTTCATCACAATGAGAACTTGATTATAAATCTGAATTATCTGCATTTGTTATTTTACATTAAGTTGAATAACTAATGCTTGCCATTAATATAACATCAATCTTCGCAGACTTGTTATTCCATATTTTATTTATAATGAATCTCACCCTACTTGTGCTTCTAATAGTTGTACCTTTATAGTAAAGTATATATTCACTTTTCAAATCAATTCTTTTCATCTTTTCTTCTAATTTTCACAATGTCAGACAAAGTCCCATTTAATATTAAACATTTCTTTTTCCAATCAAAGTTTTTAAAATAATAATCAGTTGCAAATAGCTAAATAAAATTATCATCATCAAAATGGTTGTTTAAAAGCATAATCAAAGAATTCTTAATCCTCCCAGCCTTCAGTAATCAACTGCCTTTCTCAGCTGACAATTTTTGCCTTTCAAGAAATAAATGCAAAAAAAAATCAACATTGATACACATATGCTCTTTTTCATCTGGCCTATAAGAAAATCCAACTGATGATCAATTAAGAACTGTTTGACATCTGAGAAAAAACGTGCCTGGTATTTTTTTTATATCTTAAAATTGAAGTAAAAGCCAGTGAATTCACCATTCTGGTTGATGCATGTTGGTGAGCAACACATCCATATTTGCTTATCATGTGAATAATTCCACAGTAATAATAGCTGTAATGACAAAGAATGTATGAAGTGAATATATATATATTGGTTTCTTTAAAGTTTGAAAAGAAATGAAAGGATTTCCTTGTAATTAATAGCCAATTCCTTTTTGCAGTTATACATATATCAATCAATAGGCAGGCAGAAAACATTGGAATTATGGGAAAGTTGACCTTTCAAAATATTAGTTGACAAAGACTACAAGGATAGTTGAAAGTGCTCCTATATGATATTTATATTTTTTGTTCTTTTTAACAAATTTTAATTACTGTATTTTCTAATATTTATTTATAAGTTTACATATATTATGACATGCAAGTCTATCACATGTCCATCCATTTTTATTAAGTTGCAAATAAAGAAAACAATAGGGAGTCATTCTTTATGCAAGGTTTAATTTAATTAATATTAAAGCAATTAAGGTAATTAAAAGAATATTAGGTAGATATAAGTTCAAACCCAGAATAAATGTAAGTGTGAATAAAATTTAAAAAAAAATTCTACGCATCTTAATTTTAAAATATTTTATTTGAGTTAAAATAAAAATGATTATATTATCATACTGAATTAAATTTATTTTCATTATATAAAGAAAGAGAAAATGTTGCTTAGTAACAAGATAGAATTTCTTTACTTTGGTCAGATCATTATTTTTATATCTGATAACTTAATGCTTTATTAATTTGTTGACAAAATAATAATAATTCTTAGGTAGATTTACAAAGGGAGAGCATAGAATTCCTCTTGACTAATATCTACAAAATCAAGAATAGAATGAATGATAGTCAAAAGAAAAAAAAAATCAAATAATTTCTTTAACATAAGTGTCAATACTTACCCTACTTGTGCTTCTAATATATGAAAAGAATCTATTAAAGTTAAAATAACTAAAAACAATCTAAGGATAATATATATGGAAACATCATCATCATTATCATCATTAGAATTATACATGGGACATAAAAAAGAAATTGTAGCTCAAAGAATGCCAAAAGATGTTGGCTGGATTGTCAAGCGCTGATATAATAAAGGGAACTCTTGAAAATTATTGTCAAATCTTTTACTTTCAATTATAATATATAATATTAAAAAAAGGAAGAAAAGATATATATATTAGAAATGTCTTTCTTTTTTAAAATAATGCTTTATTTTATCTATTAATATTATTCAATACAAAGTTATGATTTATTAGATCAAATTAATATTAAGACTTAATTCAATTGTTATAAATAAATTTAATAAAGTAATCTAAAGGATATATATTTAATTTTTTTGAGCATATATAATTGACCTTATAAAGAAACATTACTTTGATCTAAATAGATATATAATCTAATATATACACTTTCACTTATAGCATGACATCGCTTGACATTTAAACATTCTCAAACATTATGATATATTTATTTCTGAAAGTTAGTGTGAAAATGGTATGTTACTAACCATTGGTTTGCGTGATTGTAGATATATTAGAATATCAGAGATTTTAGAGACTAGTCAAGGTAGATTGTAACGTATAACGAATTTTGAATTTATGATTGTAAATACAATTTATCTTTTATGGCTAATTATATAATAATAAATTAGTATATAATTATCAATATGTACACCATGTGATTATTTCATGAGAAACTGATTCGCCAAATCCTCAATTTACATATATATAATGTTACAGATACTTAGTCCTTGAATTACATATTTATTGATTTATAGATTCATTGGAACCTTATAAATGTATGAATCTCTAGTAACTCTGATTTATATAAATTTACTTCTAGGCAATATATTATAATAGTTATGATCTTATAGATTGGATTTGTATTATTAAAAGGGATACAAATATACAGAATTAAATTTGATTTTCCTATCTTCAATCATTATCTGTTACATTTTTGATTAATCCAATGTGTGTGTGTCTTCTTAATATAATATTGTTCAATAAGAAAGAAGTCCTTACTTAATTTCTTTCATCATATATTTATTGTTAAATTTTGGCTGCCCAATCTGAGGCATGGATAAAATCTTTTAACTGAGTTTATCAGTTACATTTTGCTGCCCAATGAGGCCCGAATAAAACTATTTATCTGAAATTATCAGTTACAATATATATGCAAATACCTTGTATATATCAGTGATAATTACTTTTGATATAGAAATATTTTGTTAATTATTATAATTAGAAGTATAAAATTTAATATAAACTTAAAAAAATTATACATGCTAAATATAAGGCTAATGCTACAAGGATTTTTAAATATATATATATTGTAACCATATATTTTAGCATAAAATATAATAATTGATGTAACTAGTATAAAAAATTTCTCTGTCTTCTTTGGTGATTTGATTGGCTTGATTTGCACTTTGAACAGATTACTCTCTTATATTATTTTAATAAATTTGAATTTGCTTCATTCCATATCCTAATTCATATCAGAATGTTTAACTTTTAAAATTTTAACAACACATTAAATTTGGTAAAATAGTATTAAAAATAATATTTTGTTTTATTTGTTTAAAGTGATCTTAAAAATTATTTCTATTGAATTAACAAAACCATTTGTTCAATTAAAATAAATTATTAAAATAAATACAGTAATTACGTAAGCGTCTCAATGTAAAAAAAGAAAAGAGCGCGAATTTAAGAGAAGATCATCTGTTAGTTTGCTTTTGGAGGGAGAGAAAGAAAAGAAAATGGTAAAAAGGCAAATGGTGTAAATTTGAAAAGCTTATTTTAAAATAGTTAACAAGTAAACGGATTACCACAAATTTTCTATAAACGTAAACATAATATCGTGGTATTTAATTATAAGATGAATTGCTAAATTTAAAAGTCTGTTCAAGTCGGCTGGCCAAGTGGATCAAATCACCGGTAATAATTTCCCAATATTACATTTAAAATGTCGGAGCTTCCCAGTTTAAAAGAATTAATTGCAAGAGTTTGGTATGTTTTAAAATGTTTATTGTTCTACATTTTGGAAAAATTAAATAAGTATTTTAATTACAGAAGTTTTATAAATATGAAAATTTGCTTTTTAAAAAAGAAGAAGTTTAAATTAAAGTAAAATGTTAAAGTTATCAACATAGTTTAATATTTCCGTTTCTAATTCTAATAAAAATATAATATTGATTGATATTTAACTTTATAATGCCAGTAATATCTTTGCTAGTTAATTGTTTGCCATTTGGATAATAAACAGTCTTCAAATAATTGATCAAAGCTATTTTCTAATTTTATCGTCAGTTTGGAATGATTAAATTAATTGCTGTAATTATTATTCCTAGATTTAAGTGTGGATAAATAAATATTTAGCATGGATGTGATAAACTTGGAACATTTTTAATAGAGAAATGTAGAAATTAATAACTTATGAAAAACATTTTCATTTAAATTCTGCGAGTCATGTTTTTGAAATTGTTTCATGTTTATGGAGCCACGTAAAATCGTTAATCTAATAGTGATTATAATAACTAACACAAATGGATAAAATTACATGTAGGAAATTCAACGATAATTATAGCTATTACTTCGTACATTTATTGTTCGACACATCGTACATGGATTTCACGGATCATATTTATAGTTATAAAATGCTCTACAATCTAATTTGTGACACACACCTGCTAAAATTCATATATTGAACTCTAAAATGCTATACATTTAATTTATATCACACACACACCCATTAGATTTTATGTATTTGATGAATAATTCATTACTTCAATTTTATCGTTATATGAACTTGCATGTGAAGTTCATAAGTTATATTTTATTAAGTTTAAATTAATAGGGGTTGAATAAAATACTTATTCAAGAGAATAGCGTTTGCGAAAGGGCTTGAAAAGTACTAAATGAATTTATGAGATGTATCAATTTTTCATGAGGTATTTTTGCGAGTCTTTCCAGATTTATATTCCTATACTAATATTACTTATATTGTATTATACATGTTTTATTTTAAGCAAGATAAGTTAGTACATTAGTTGTCCTGATTAGTGTAACATTTTATTATGCAAGAACCCACATTTGCTAAAGTGTTAGTGTTTTCTGAATGATCAGAATAACTGAGGAGGATGATTTTGCACTTTAATATGAGGTAAATAGTAATGTTGTTTTTTAATGTTGAAAGGCATTAATCTGTGCCGGTGGTTAATCCGCAGATTATTTAATTGCCATTTTTGTATTTTACACTCATTCCAGCGCTGGTGGTTAATCCGCGGAATTGTGTAATTATACGTATTACTTTATGATGGTGTATCAATCCACAAAGCGTTTAGTATTATTTAATTCCTATGTGTAGATGAACGCATCCACAGGAATATGTTTTACTTCATAGATATAAGTTGGGCAAAGTATTTTAGTTAATCTGCTAAATCATCTTCTTCCATTTGTAAGCATAATTCATAAGTTAGATCGTCAAATTGTAGCAGGACATTCTATGCAAGTTACTTCATAATAATTAACTGTTGGTTGATTATTATTTACCGGAGTGTAAGTTTAAATTTTCATTTTATTTAATGATTGCATTATAGCTAAATATTACAGATATAATATTATTTATTATATTATTATAAGTTTACGGTATGGATTTATTGAATCTGGAAATGACGTTAAATATTTCATGAGTTGATGTGGAATTTAGTATAATTTGCTCAAGATTCATTATATCAAATTGAAATAAGGTATGATTAGGTTTTTAAAGCCATACCTATGATATGTTATTGAAGAAAGTCAATGGAATTATAATTTATTTATTTTATTTGTTTATTTATGTCTTTAATTATAACATTGGAATTAATTACTTATTATTCATAAATCTGTAAATAAACGTTGATTTATAATTAAACTTACTGTGCCGTTGCTATGTGTCATTCTTAAATCAGAAATCATAAACCTTGGATAGAGCATACATTGAAGTACATACTATCGTCAACATGATATAAGAGTTTAGTGATATTTTGAAAAACATTTGGATGCTTTTCGTCTATGGTAGTTTATGATGTGTAAGGTACAATAAAATCCCATTTACCTTTTCCATCATATTGGCTTTGCGTAGTTGATTCTAGTATACAATATAAATTAATTATTAGACTTGTAAACAGATTTACCAAATAATGATATGATTGAATATATTTACTTAACATTTTAAATTGTCATTTGTCAGTATAAGAGTCTCAGTGATATAGTAAACTATAAAAAAGAACCCAAGTATTTATGTTTATTTATTGCAAAGCTTTACCTGGACTAGCATTTGTATTAAAAATCATATAGATGGTTTAAAATTTCATAATATTATGTATTTCCACAAATTATGCCATCTTGTACATGGTCGGCCATCGGGTCTCATACAAATAAAAATCGCAAATTAAGGTTTGTAACATAATAACATTGCACTTATAATTTGTTTAAAGTATTCTATCATACTACTATGATAGGTCATCGCGGTACACCCTGGCTGCGATCAAATTAAATCATAAAAGTTTATGTTAGATCATTGGTTTGGTATATGGTAAGTTGCTCTAAATGTTGGTTGTGGTCTTTGGTGCATAAAATAAATAGCATAATATGCTTTTGGATACAGCTCTTAATAGCTGACAATGTGTAGCGGAATTGATCAGTGATCGAGGTTGCGATTCTCAGTGCACTTACGTTGCGTGGTTGGGACCACATACATACATACGAGGTAGAGGGTTACAATATATTATTAAAAATCATACAATATACTAAAAAAAAAAAAATTATTTTTCAACGGAATCTTCACTACTAGTTTATAAATATTCAAACAATATATTCTTAACAGTCTATAATGCTCTATGACATCTTATGATTTCCAATAGATATGCCTCTCTTATTAGTCCATAATTCTCTACAAATTTCTTTCTCTATTTATTCTTTTTTTTAAACTTCTTTTTGGACATCATCGTGCTTTTTTCTCAGTGATATATAGTTGAGTATTTGTTTTGATAATCTTTTCTGAGATATCCTCTGAATATGTCCATACTATTCCAATTGCTACATTCTGATTTCATTTAATATAGGGTTCAATATTTAATTTTTCTCAATTTCTCTTACTGCTTATTAATTCTCTTCTTGACTTTCCTGTAGATCTTTACCAATAATCCATTTCTGTAATTATCAATTCCTTATTCATTTTTTTAATAGCCAAACTTTATTATCATATGTAATGATACTTTTCATCATTGTGTCATATATTCCTATCTCATAAAGTACTCATAAAATTTAATGAATGAATAAAGTGATAATCAAAACAGTTATTTCCTGATATACTTTTTAGTTACTTAAAAATCATTAGATATTGCAAAATAAAATTATGTGAATAAATATATTGTTATTTTTCAACAATTATAAATAGAAAATATTTTCTAATCTAAAATGCACTATGTTAAAACAAAGTATTATCATCAATGTTCATTTTAAAAGTTTAAAAATTCATCAAGAATAAAGATTAACAGCTTCTAATCAAAATATTATTTACAAAAAAAAAAAATCTTCATTCATTTTTAAGTACTATTAGATCATAATTGTAAATTAGGGAACAATGAAATTAAGACTTTTTTTTCCACTCATGAATATATATAGTAACAAACTAAAATATTATTATTGTAGAATAGTACACACTAGCATTATGCTTATAAACAGTGATAGTAAGGCAAAATAAATTAAAAAAATTAAGTATGATTAATCTTTTGAATTTATAATTGATGAACATTCTAAGATTATAGATTATCATATAATTTCAAGTTAGATGTTCCTAATTTTCTAATATATAGATATTATTGATCCTGCTAGTAAGCAATATAAAACCAGTGTTCTATTAAATGAAAAGTATAACGTAAAGAAAATTTGAATATTAATAATGTCAAATCACAAGTTAAAACTATTCACTAATTAAAAAAAAAAACAAAAAACAATATCATAACTTTGAAAAATAAAATAAAATTTTACAGCTTTTATAAGAAACTGTTTAATTCTAATACAATAAATAAGAATGCAAAACCAAACTGTTAATATAAATGTTACATTAAGTGATATTGAAATTCATATATCCTGCAGTGAATTTTCCTGTACAAACTATTGATGTAGAGGAATGAAAATGATGATCTAACAAAACCAAACAAAACTCAGCGATTAATTTGTGTGATGAACTAATAGAAACTATAGATAATGGATAATTGTGGCATATAGCATATTAGGTTCATATTAAATAGTACAATAAAACATTTTCTTAACATAATCCCTAATTCAATATCAAAATTCTGTTCACAATCAAAAAATAAAATATTATGCAATACAATTAAAAATGACTTACGTAGGAAAAAAAAAAAAAAAAAGGAAAGATAACTATGCATGTAGTTACTAATACAACTTATCTTATTAAAAATTCTTCTATAATGTTCATTTAGTTTTACAGATGTTTTCTTTCCAGATTTTTTTTTTTTTTCATATTATGTCATTTTTAATTGTGTTGCCTAATACGTTTTATTTTATTATGTTCAGTTTTTGCTAGAGAATTTTTAATTTTTGATGTGGTATTGCTGATTCTTTTATAGATAATTAAATTTGACTCTTTGGTTACATAATATGTTTTCTTTTTTGTTTAGTTCTTTTAATAGAAACTGAATGTGTGATAAACATTTTAAGCCAATAAACATCACATGACCCCCATTTCTTATGCTTGCTTATAACTGTTAATAAAACAGGCAAAAACTCTCCATAGAACATTGACACTGAGTGCAAGTCAGATTAATCAATGGATGCCAGAAGGCTTGTGCATAAAATCCTCATCTATTGCCTACTCATCCAATATCCCCAGACTAGTTTGGCTAGTGGCCTTCATCAGTGAGAGCCTTGGATCTGAGAGCACTGCATCTAGATCTTAGGATCTATTGCAACCCTCTAGCAGCTAAAACCAGATCCACGGCTCTTCACTGACAAAGGCCACAAGCCAGAAACTAGTCTGGGGATATTGGATGAGTAGGGACTAGATGGGAATTTTATGTACAAGCCTTCTGACATTCATTGATTACTCTGGCTTGCACTGAGTGACAATACTGTATGGAGAGTTTTGCCTGTTTTAATAACAATTATAAGCAAAAATAAAAAATGGTGATCATGTGATGTTTATTGGCTTAAAACCAATCCTGCCTAATAGGATAGTGGTGGGTATGATTATTAAAGAACCAAAGACACTAAAATGTATAGATACTGAACTGAGTTCAGACCTATATGACTGTATACGCTATAGAGCTTGAATTGAAAATATTATTGTTTTCAATTTAAGACTCATGGTTTTGTAGTTAAGTAGAGATAAAAAGTGGCTGCTGGAGGGTTGCATTAGATCCTAAGATCTAGGTGCAGTGCTCTCAGATCCAAGGCTCCTCACTAACGAAGGCCACAAGCCAGAAACTAGTTTGAGGATATTGGATGAGTAGGCCCTAGATGGGGGATTTTATGCATAAGCCTTCTGGCATCCATTGATTACTCTGGCTTGCACTGAATGGCAATACTGTATGGAGAGTTTTGCCTGTTTTAATAGATAAGCATTCAATAGAATATTTTTTTTATGTCATTTTAATAGATAAGCATTATTATATTGTAAAAAGAATAAGTTGGATTGGTCACTGCATGTATAGTTAGCATTATAGAATATTATATAAACCTCATATAAACAGCCTGTTCTCTCTAAGCTTTTACAATATAACAATATTTATCTATTACACATTGTTTTCATTAAAAGAACTAAACAAAAAGGAAACATATTATATAACAAAAGAATCAAATTTAATAATCTGTAATAGGATCATAAATACCACATCAAAAATTCTCTAGCAAAGAGTGTATTTAGTAAAAGATGACATGAAATATACCCCTCAGTATATTCAAAAATGATGGAGAATCTCAATTAAACCAATAATAATCCCATAATACAAGATTATATATTATTAATATTCACATAGAAATCTTTAAAGTTATCACACATCTCTGAATTTAAGATGCTTGAAATTTGGGCATATCACCTTGCAAAGCACAAAAAGAAAATGATTTAAAATGTGATAGATTAAACCACCATTGTAGCTTTGATATGTAACCAAAATTTGCTTGATTTAGCCTAAGTACTCAAATAGTCAATATTATTAGATGTCAATTCTTTTATCTCTAAAAAGATTCAATAATGAATTATTTATAAAAAAAAGGAAAGCTAGTTAATTATGAAAAATCAGCAATTACCTCAAACAACTAGTTCATGAGGCTGCTTCATCTGATATCATAAAATACTTATTTCAGGCATTAACTGGATCCAAATCAAATTACAAAGTTTTCAAAATCTTCATTATTTAATCAGAACATTCAAATGTTGGATAGAATCTTTAAAGATTTAGAAGCCTTAATTAATAACATATACATTTTGTTAATCTAACAATCACAAAAGGGAAATAATGAACATGAAAAATTTAATATTAAACAATAAGGTCTGATCTTCATATTGTTACTAACAATATTAAAGAATCAATGATTTACATAAAGTAAAATCATATGATTAAATATCATACACAGGTTGCAAGCTCAATCAACAGAAGATGTTATTCAGACAAAATAATTACATGATAAAGAAAGTAGTAACATTAATCAACATCAAAAAACTTATTTAATTGCAGTTTTCCCATTAATAAAAAAATTGTAAAATCCCACATGCTACTTGGACAATCATTCAAAATGTGATTTTAATATCATTCAATAAACCATACCATAGGTTCTCATTTATAAGCATAATCAATTGACAATAAAAGTCTTTTTTACTGTATATTGTAATAATTGTTGTTTCTTTCTGTCAATGATGACATTTCCCTTGACTTGTTGTTTTTTTTTTTCAGCAACACACTTATATTATTCAAAAATAAAATTATAAGACAAAATATCATATTTAGATCATAAATATATATACCTCACTAAAACCAAAAAGCTTATATATGGTTCTATACCACAAAACAGTCTTTAAAAAACCACATATAAGCAATAACTTAATTGCAATACAGTTTGGACTAGCAAAAACAAAACTAAATTTTAAATAATAACTGTTATGAAAGATCAACATTTAATGTAGACTATATCATTTTTGAAATATGAAGAGAGTATAATGCTTGTTTAAAGATTTAAAAAAGAAATTTAATTATCTTTTTGACTCCTAAAATAATCAAGCAATCTTTAAAATTTGAAAACTCATTTTTAGCAGATTGTTGAATAAATTTATATGGATAATTTACTACATCTGATATCATATATATCTTTAATGATAAAAGTTAACAAAATCTTGTCTAGTATTGTATTTTTGCTATGTTCATAAAAATGAAAATCTTTATAATTGTCTTGAATGATCTTCATTTCACTATTCTTGCATTTTCATCTATAATTCTCATTTTTCTTGTATTTTTCTTATTGAATAAGCTGTTGCATATATTGAATATTTTTACTGATTTAAACATGGCAACCTACACATACTATTGACAGATGTCCAGTAGTATCCAACAAAAAGTGATATTATTAAGACATAGCATAATCACTTTTTCTTTATGCTTACACAAGTTGTTAAAACAAAGGCAAAATTTTCCCCACAATAATGCCACCTAGTGCTAGCTTTAATAGTCAATAAATGTTAGATAGATAGTAGTGTCTTATAATCTGTATACAGTGCTTTAACTTCATATGGAAAGCATTCATGTTCATAATTATAATATGGACAGATTGGCTTTGGACTAATAATATCAAATTTAAAATTTTCAAGTGATTTAATCATATCAAGTGTGAAAGTGAAACTACACTTCTATTCTGGGTCAGTTAAATTTGGAAAATGGTTACATTGCTTCATTTCTAAAAATAAGGCAAAATTTTCTTTTAGTTTGCAATATCTTTAAAAAAATTTCCCAAACTTAACTAACAGACATTATTATGATATAATAGCATCAATATGTTTAACATGCAATTCTCCCAAAAATATAACAAATTGTTGATGGCTCAATCCTCTTTACATATGTAATTAGTAACTTTGATTATTGTTGATATATCAAACTTGTAAATCATTTCAACATGACACCTGCTTATGAAAATATATTCTGAAATTATTCGTAAACATAATGCGAAATTACTTTAAACAGGTTTTAGCTAAATGATTTTTTTACTTTGAGGGAATATATATACAAGTCCGTTTAAAGCTGTAAAATTGTCGATAAATAAATAAATATGAATGAATCTGCTAAGTTGAATGGTGTCTAGCCTTCATAATCATAGCTTAACTATGCAAATTTGTGTTGATTATGCTAGACATTCCATTTCCCTGATAAAGAATAGCATATGTCCTTTCTATACAACATTATATGCCCCAATAATAACTACAAAGTCTCATACTATGGAGAAAGCAGAGCATTCTTATCTACTTGGTTGGCACAGTACAGATACTCATATAACAGAGCCCTCAATCAACCCTCCATTTATTTGGTTTTTATTCAGCACCAAAACACATGCCACCATGAATGTGCACCAGACAAACCCACAATCATATGCAGAGAGGCATGATCAAAAAAAAAAAAAAATAAGGAGGCCTTCTTCATCTTCAGAGACAAAGATGCCATCAATAGGAAGGGCACATACTATGCTTTATCAAGGAAATGGAATGTCTAGCATAATCGACACAAATTTGAATATCATTAACCTCATTAACAGTTAAGCTGTGATTATAAAGGCTAGACCCTTCGAAAGGGCTTAGCAAATTCATTCATATTGTAGGTTTATTTATTGAGTTGAAACTATACTTTTCCAAACATTTTTATTATATCTCAAATATCAGCTTGTTGTTAGTGACTTCATTGATTCCAATGCCAAAAGTTCTTTAATAATTTGAAAATTGCCACAAATTTCTTACAAATATAAAGCAACTAAGCTGGAATATAATATTAGTTCATCTTATAGACTGGTTGTTAATTTAATGTTTAAATTTACATTAATAACTTCAAATAATCATCAATTATTATTTGAGATGAGCTAAATTAATATTGTTTTTTAAAGAAATAAAATTCTAAATGGTTAAACCAAATACTCTTTTGATAATATATATATATATATTAACAATTTTTATTAGTTATTCATTAGACTGGAGATTATCCAATAATGAATAATATTTCTGTAGTGTAATTTTCACTACACTACTCTCACACAAGGTAGGAATTGTTTTCTATCTGCTTTTAACACTTGTGGAGGGATGTAATCATAAATATATGACCAAAGACATGTGAAAAAGATGTAAGATCACCAAGTTGCACATTTTGTGCTGAACCAACACTCATCAGTTGGTCCAGACCACCTTCTCTTACACATATCTTTATCATTGTTCAGTATATATATAAATAGCGATGTTATATATAGAGCTTGCAAAACAAACTCTTAACAAGCTTTGTAGAATACTCAAACCTCAGACTGGTTTCTGCTACTGGCGTCCTCAGTGAAGTGCTAGGATATTCAATTATTAGCCCAGCCTTTTATCTAATGTATAACAATTAAGTAGAAACTCTGAAATTTTCAGACATCCATATGTCTTCCAATCCAGCTATCTAACTTAAATAGCCATATGGGATTGAACTAAGTTCAGATACACCATATATTAATAGCTTTAGCAATATAAAATCACCAACCATCATAGTAAAAAATAAAATTACAAAAAAATCAGATGTCACATGACTTAATTTAATAAGCTTGTGTTTACAAATGTTATATATAGAGCTTGCAAAACTCTTAACAAGCTTTGTAGAATACCCCCAACCTCAGATCGATTCTGCTACTGGCGTCCTCAGTGAAGTGCTAGGTTATTCAATTATTAGATTAAAAATACCAGGACAAGCCCAGCACTTTATCTAATGTATAACTATTAAGTATAAACTCTGAAATTTTCAGATATCCATGTCTTCCAATCCAGCTATCTAACTTAAATAGCCATATGTGGGACTGAACTAAGTTAGATAGCTGGATTGGAAGACATATGGATATCTGAAAATTTCAGAGTTTCTACTTAATAGTTATACAATAGATAAAGTGCTGGGCTTGTCCTGCTATTTTTAATCTAATGAGTGAAAATCCTAGCACCTCATTGAGGATGCCAGTAACAGAAACTAGTCTGAGGTTGGGCGTATTCTACAAAGCTTGTTAAGAGTTTGCTTTGTGAGCTCTATATATAACATTTGTAAACACAAGTTTATTAAATTAAGTCATGTGGCATCTGACTTAATTTTTTTGTAATAAATAGCAATTTACACAGTTTGATTAATAAGTGACAAATGTGCTGCCCTCACAACTTCATGACAAATCACTTAATAAAAGTATATTAACAATTTTTATTAGTCATTCATCATTAGCCTAGAGAGTGGTGTAGTGAAAAATTACAACACAGAAATATTCATTATTGGATAATCTCTACCCTAATGAAAGACTAATAAAAATTATTAATATACTTTCAAATGATTTGTGTCAAAGTTGTGAGGGCATAATGTTTGACACTTTTCAATCAAACTGTAATAAATTCTTAAAAATCTTTGCAAGTACTACTATTCAAAAGCCTTGAAACTTTTCTATTTTAGTGCCCAATTGTCACATCCACAAACAGTTACAGAAATTATTCATTGTTGATGAATTATTAATAGAGAACAATAGCTGTCAACTATTTCTGTGATTTAATTTTTTAATTATAGCAGTTGTAATCCCAACAAGTCACTCTTTTCAAATAACAACTTAAGATTGTTTTTTTTTTTTTTGTATTCTTAACTACAACAGAGTGACCACCAGCATATTTAAGGTTGTTCTTTCACTAATCCTGAATCTATATTTGTCCTTGTCTAATATGGCTCCCTCATTTTACATTTAAAATATGAACTTAGATGTGACAATATAGTCCTATTTAAGTCCTTAATGTGAAAGTTTATTTCACCATAGTCAGTTTTATGATTTATTCAATAACATTTCAAAAATTAGCATGATCAACTAAATCAAGGTTTTATTTTGTAATCAATAAATCTTATATATATATACTTCTGTCTAATATTTCCTAATTAGATTCCCAGCTTTTATGAAATTTAACAAATACACACATTTTTTTCTCTATAAATATGGATGTTTTACTATTATCATTAACAATAGAATTCATTTTAATAATTTAAAACTAGAAGCTGTTGATTATTTGCAACTTAATTCACTTTCTATTATTATATTTATAAAGGGGTAATGAAATTTTAGAAAAAAAAGCTATGATTAATAAATTGTAACATAAGAAAATAATAAAATGAGCATAAAGTTTAAATAAAAAGAAATAGAAACCATGAGTAAAAACTTACACAATTGTTTTATTTTGCATAATAAAGAGCCTGATATGTTCTCAAGGTTATATTTGCTGACCATCATCATTTTACAATCATCTATGTGAAGGTCAAATTAAAAATCATATATTTAAATTTCATTTATAATCAGGATATACCAAATAGTTATTGGATTGTCACTTCCCTTTATGGAAGACTAAATATGATGAAGTAATACTCTCAAAATATTTTAAATCCATCCATATTAATATAGTGGAATATTCCACTAAGAGCATAAGCACCCCAAGAAACATAAACAAGCTATTTGATTAAGTACACAAAGGAAATGAGACTAAATTTAAATAAGAATGTCATAGACACTAAAATTAATTTTAAATAATAAAAACAAGTAAGATAATGAAGTAGTGTGATTAATTTAAAAAAAAAAAACATTCATGACATGCACATATAAATATGATGAAAATAAATCCATAAAGTGACATACCATAAAAATATTGCATTGGTATGTCTTTTTTCAAATAATAAAAAAAGTGAATTCATATAGACTGCCATATATATCATTAAGACATAAAAATAATTTTACTATCAAGTATATGTATAAATAATAATAAAATAAAATTAGGAGCATGTGAAGCGCTGGAGAGAAAAGTTATAAAGAGTACAATTATAAGACTATAAAATAATCAGCAGCTTAGCTCTTTTGAGGCGAGTTGCCTCATATTCATAGCAATAATAATAAGTAAATAACTCAGATTATATGTAACTGAACAGGAAGTACCTGAAGCTTCCAATGAGTTATATCACATTCGTAATCCTATCACAACCATCCATTAGCCCAGAAATCAGATTAACCTTTCACACCATAGATATATTAGAAACCACACTTTGTGAAGCAATCCATATAGCACATGTTACAATTCAACTTCATATACACATTATTTCAGGAGAAACCCCAAATTTAAAATAAAATAAAAATATTAAAAATAAAAATAAAAGTTGGAAGTTTCTCCTGAAATAATGTGTATACAAAGTTGAATTGTAACATGCTATGTGGATTGCTTGACAAAGTGTATGTTTCTATGGTATAAGAGGTTGGTGTTGGTGTAACTTCTGCGCTGTTGGATGGTAGTGATATGATTGCAAACATGATATAACTCATTGGAAGCTTCAATTACTTCCTGTTCAGTATCAAATATATACACACATTTTCAATAAATCAAGCTGTTTGCCAATAATTTATTAATAAAAATAAAATGCATAATAATAAAATTACTTTAGGTCTAAATACATTTTAGAAAGCAAAATATCTTAGCATGAATTTAATAATTATTAAGCTTACAGTCCAGATATCTGCATAGTAGGCCATTAATATTTATTTACTCCATTTGTTAATGTTTTCAGCTCTAAATTTAATCTCTGATTTTCTCATAATGCATATTTCTTCACTTCAACAAGCTAGGCAGGCAACGTCTGAGCAATAGGAATAAATTTCTAACAGGACATCAAAATAGACTAGGATTTTATATTATCATCAACTTCAATTTATTAGTTCAGAGGCATGGCATTGTTTGTTTTTATTATTGAGATGTATGGATGGAACCCTCTGGCTGCAATTAATACAAGCTGAAATTTTAATGGAGAAGTTTATCATCATTTATTTAACTATTTAGTTATTTAAAGTTTTTATTTACTTTAAACTCTATTGAGCTCTTTGCGATTTTTTGTAGCCACACTGGATAAGTCCATAAAATCATAATTTAGTGGAGCCACAATTTGTTATATTTTGTTCCCCCCCCCTCACATGCATATACATGTTACATGTGTTTTATAGCTAATGTTTTATTGTCGAACTTTGATGAAAATATAATAAGCATTGTTTATTGTACCGTAAGTGGGACAGTGTAATAGTTAACAATATGCATACATATACTTTTAAAAATAATAATAATAGTTATTAATAATAAATTGAGAAAGCTTATTTATATATATATATATTCATTACTGTTTGTTCAATGGTTCACAAACAATTTCTGACACAATACAAAACTGTCAACCAGAACCTACTCATGATTCATATCATTTAGTCATAGATTTAAGGCTTTTTCTCCCCAAAAATTGTTCCTTATTTTAGTTACAACTTAAGCTGCATCAAAGGCACAAGTAACAATGACATGAATTTGCTTCTCTCTCTCTCTTTCTCTCTCTCTCTCTCTATATATATATATATAATTTCTCTAAAGATTCATTCTTTTGAAATATACAACTGACTTTAGAATACAACTTCTTATCTTTTCTTACTAAATCAGTGATTTTCTCATTTAATGAAAGTACTTTATGACTATTTTTTTTTTGATATATTATTCATTGTGCTACAAAATATTTTACTAAAGATATGATACATACTATACAATATAAAACTTTTTGGGGGGAAAAAAATGCAAAAATTAAAAAAATTTGTATGTTACTGAACTATATTTAAATCGCAAACAAAATGTGATTAAATAAATTCATGTTTGAGATTTGAAAATGTGATGTTTATTGACAAAAAAAAAAAAGGTGGTCACTCCCAAGATAAAACATGAATAAATAAACTCACATTTGAGAATGTGATATTTATCAAAAAAAAAAAAGGCTGCCAGTACCAAGATTTGTAAAATTTTAATAAGTTTGTAAATTTCAATGCTTTTAGTATTGGTTTATTTACATTTTTGGAGGGATAGGGTATAAGAAAACTCATATACTTTGATATAGTATATTTTGTGGCTTCATTGAATTTATATGCAAAATAGACAGACGGTTTGTTAAAAAATAATTAATTATAATTAAAATGTATAGATTTATTTACTAAAACAGTCACTATTTCTCCTTTTAAATTCTTCGGAATTGGAGCTGTTTTAATATTTTTGTCATTTTGAAAATGACATGAAAATGTTGAAAGAATCTAGAAGAAAAAACTTACTCTTTTAGTAAAGGAAATCTGAACATTACTGCAATTACAGTATAATTATTTCCAATGTTCATTACTAATCTCAGTATGTATTATATATATAAAGTGGAGTTTAAATTTATTATATATATGCAAATATTTACTTAGAAAAAAAATCCAAACTAATCTTCTATTAATTTGCTGTTAAATTTTATAATATAACAAACAAAACAAAAAAAAATGATAAATTAATAATGTTCTTTTCTGATTTCAATTGAAAATATATTGCTAAATTTGTCATAATGACAAGTTCAAAAAAGAATTATAATAAGACAAGTATGCTTGTAAGATCAAAATTTGTATCAAATTCAAATTTTTCTATTTTCTTTTTTTAAATATATAATTAATGTCCAAACTGAATAGAAATACTTCTGATGTAATTTGTAAATGTACATTTTATAAAGGTAAAGAACATGAAATTTTTCTTTTTTTTCCTAACAAAAACTTGATTAAAAAACAAAATTTCAAAATACAATTTAATGTACATTTGATAAAAATATAATAATAAATCTGTAATCAAAAAAAAATCATTCTAATTGAACTCATATATTTATGGAAAAAATCATGTAGGTTATATAATTTAAAACTAAAATACTATCACATTAAATAAAATAATATATATTAAAATGCTGAGAATTTTGTAATATAACTTAAATAATTTAGAAATAAAAAAATAAGTTATTATTTTTAAAAATCCACCAACACTAATAATATATCCAAGAAGGATTTTCTTAATGATACAAAATCATAAAATTATTTAATGCCTCTGATCAAATATTGATTATTTTTGATTCTAAATATGTTCAAAGAAATTAAATCTTTAGTTAATGCTATCCATATCTTCACACAAATTAATGCAATAATATATTTTAAAGTTTTAATAGGATATAATGAGCACACATTATAAAATGCAACAACTCAGCATTAATAATTTTATAAAAATAAAAATAAAAAATAGCATTACAAAGCTATGGAAATTAACATATATCAATTTAAAACATTTTAAATTTTATTTCTATTTCGTTATGATAGAAAATTTGTCAACAACTTCAGAAGTCATTTAACTTAAAAAATTAGAAGCAATACTCACTCTTGTTTGATCTTATTTTTTACTTGACTGTTCATCTTTTGTTTCATTTTATATACACCTAAGAATGAAAAGTGTGTTAAAATATAAAAATTTCTACTAAAGAACAATAACAATAGTAGTAGTAGCACAGTAGTAGCAATATAATAAAAATTCTAAATAAAATTATTTGATTCATCAGAATTATCAATGATTTGTAAATTTATATATTTATTTTAAAATGATCAAAATAATCCATATATAGGTAATTCCGATAATTAAAGTCATAAAAAAATTAAAATACAAAGTTAAAATAAAATATTAGCATATAACAATTTTCAGATAAAATATAAACATAATTGAAGGAAAAAAAATTACCATGATAATTACAAAAAAATGTATATATATAAAATGGTTGAACCTGTTTGATTTAAATACATCATTACCCATAGATCAAAATTCAACTGTACAAACTTTTTCAGACGATTTAATTCTAATAACTTATTTTATCTTGTATTAAAATATCACATGATCATTACTGTATGGAGAGTTTTTCCCGTTTGTATTAAAATAGTTATTTTCTAAATTTACTTATCATCTTTCTATTCATATTCACTATAACTCTTTTTATTTCACTTGCTTCTAAAAATATACTGATTTTTTCTAATTAATTCTTTGCCTTGACCCATCTTCTTCTAGTATTTCTCTTTATAGATATGTCTTAAAAGTTTTCTTTTCAATGAATTCGCTTTTATACTTTTTTTTGCAATACTGCATTTAATTGACTTTACATTTCATCTCCTTATTCAATATTTATCCATTTTTCTCTACTTTTAGATTTTCTCCTCAAATTTATTCTCATGCATATTAACTCAGAAAGTTAAGATGCATTAATTAATAAATACTATTTTTTTAAAATGTGATCTTACTGTTGTCACAAAATGACTTATGTAAACATAATATCTGGAAAATATATATATATAACAGGCAAAACACTTACACCTAATTTTATTTATTTCCTAACAATCTAATTATTCTAACAATGTATAATTAAATCTAATTAATTATATGTAAAAATCTATATAAATTTTTTTTCTGTATCCATCATAATTCTTCGGTTAAATTTTTGTCATGATTCAATTATGAATTTTTCAAATTAAAAAAAATCAGTCAATCGTTGCTTCATGCTTTATTGGCCCACATTTAATCTTAATACATACATAGGCAGAACATCTGTCATATTTAATTTCATTTCAAAACATAATTTATTTAAAAGGTATGTTACATTATTGAACAAGAACAAAAAAAAACAGATGATATAAGGAGAAGAGGTTAATGTTGTTATACATGATTTGCTAATCATGAATGTTCTATTACAAGTATTTAATTTTATTTATTTCCTAACAATCTAATTACTCTATCCATTCATAATTAAATCTAATTAATTATATGTAGAAAAACTTACATTAAACTTCTTTCTATATCCAACCTAACTTTTCAAATAAGTCTTTGTCATGATCCAATTAATTATGAATCTTTCAAATTTCAACAAAACAATTTAATCATTCCTAACCTTTCTTTTTTACCTTTCCTGATTACAAATTATTTACCCAGAAATATATTCCTTCTTTATCAGTTATCCATCACAAAGCAGATTTAAAACATCACTCCAAACCTCTTCTTCAAATATTAGTAGCATTTTTCTTTCAACATCAGAAACTACAATTTATTGAACATTACATGGCAGAACAATAATAATCTATAACTGTTTCTAGCATTTATTCATCTTGTTATTTAAAACCAATGGAACAGCAATTAAAGCAACCTAATATTTTGAATTAATGCCAAAAAGTTATAATAAAATAATCCATTTAATATCTATCTTTTTAGCTTTCATTATTATATTTACATAGGCTAAAAAAAAAAAAAAAAAAACAAAGATCACCCTATATTTTTCTTTATTGAAACTATCTATCAACTTTTTTTATATTTCATTTTAATTAATTTTTTCCTTAATTTATTCTATAAATAACTCTTTTCACTTAATCTTTGAAGATTTTTGTATTTTCATTTTTATTTTATTAATTAATCGTTTCCATACTCCTTCAATATTCACACCTCATGTCTCAATTCTTTTCTTAATAGATAAACTTTACTATATCTAAAACTATAAAGTTTGACAGATACAAATAAATCATATTTATAATCTTTTATTTACTAAATTACTATGATCTATTTCAAATTAGTTACTTTCTTGCTTAAGACTTATTTTTATATATAATACTAATGCTGTTCAAAGCAATTCTCAAATTATTTTATTTTTATATTTTCTAGTGGCAAAAACAAAATTAAATATTTTGAACAGAATTTCATTTTTGGAAAGAAAGTTTACCCAAGCCAAGTTTAACAAGTAATGTAAGCACTTTTTTTTTTAAAAAAATTAAAAAAATATATATTAATTTGTGTACTTCTGCTGATAGAAGTTAATACTCAGATCTAAGCATGAAATGATTAAGCTCTGCCTTTCACTCTTAACATAAACTTTGTTCAATAATCAAATATTTGGACCTCCATTTGTCATTTTTGGAGGCAAATGGATTAAAATTTGCATGCTATAAATAAATAAAACATAATGACATTAGACCTTGTTCAATAATATTCTACTCATCATTTCTCTTTCACTCTTGATTCATAACTTCAATAGATCGCAACTCTTTTACACTTATTAAAACCTTGTTAAACAATGTATTTCTCATTATAATTCCATTGTCACTAATCACCAGTTAATTGATTTCTCAAGTATTTAAAAACACCATCCTGCTTTATATCTTTTTGACCAATTAGCATTATTAATCACCTACTCCTTCCACATACTTCTCATTGTTTAAGTAAATTACAATTGATTTCATTAACATTCCATAAAAATTTCTCAATATTTGGTTGAATTTATCCTGTTCAGCCATACTTTAAGTAAATCTGCTAAAATAAATCCTATTATTAAATCAATATTGTTTTAGTATCTCATTTAAATATTAAACAATATAGAAAACAATGTTTTTATTTTACTTTTTTTTCCTATATAATTATTTTAAAAATAATAAAACCATTTAACTAAATAAATACCATTTTTGAGTTAATTCCTAATAGTACTTATTTTCCATCTACACAACTTTGTTTTCAATATCTTAGGTGCATACATAATTATATTGATAATTCTAAAATCCTTATATGTGACTATATTAAATTTTTTCTCCAAAAGAATTATAATTATGCAAGATTGAACATCTATTAATGCCCTCATGACTCAAAAATAACTTGACAAATAACCAATTTTCTCATATCTTTACTATATAGCACTAGAGCTCTATAAGCCTATTCCACGTTTATTTATCCCCTTCTTCCTTTTTTTAAAGTATATATTAAAGGATTGTTATCTGTTACACATATTAAATATTCTTTTATTCTTTCAATATGTTTATTCAATTAGGCATGATAAATTAGGAATATTTTTAGAAAAAGAACTATATCAAAACAGCTTAATGTTTTTATGAAGATTATGGGACTAGAAACTCAAAATAGATTGAAGAAATGCAGAATTTCATATTGGCTAAGAAATTAACCAAGGCTGAATACTAACTTATTATTCTGCAAATATAGAATATGTAATGAAGAAAGCTTGGACGAAGGTGAATGTGGATTCAAAATTGATGGGAAAAACTAAAATGGCTTCTAGAATTATTTGCCATTATCATGTAGTAGCTTCTTTAAATTTTTTTACTTTTTCCTCTCTGCCCAGTATTGTTATTTTCTCAATTGAACATATGATCATTGTTATGTGTATATTCTGCTACTCGCCATACCTGTTTTTTCATCCCTAATCATTGTTTTGTGTTTTCTTTAAAATCATTTTTGATAAAATAGCCTTCCACATTCATATGGTATTTCATAAATGCAATTGTTTTTTTAGAATTAAGTTTAGGTTTTATAGAGCTTAGGATTCCTCATAGTGTACTATGGCTTTGAGAAGTTTTTGACAAAACAATTTAGTTGGTTAGACTATTTCAAATTCAGTACTTATGAATCTAAACATTAACTGTTCAATGCCATACTAGGATTATCACAACCCAGAATAGCAACACCTGAAGAAGAGAGAAGAAAAACATCACTTAAAATGTGGAGTTTTATATTAACTTTTATTTTATTACTAACAGTTAAATGGACTTAAAATATACTGTATATATAAATTTGAATTTTTCTAAAAATCTTTAAGAATTAAACTGTGGAAATAGTCCAATTTGAATTTTTTATTTATTTCAAGCTCTGTATAAATTTTTATTTATTTCATTTCAAGGTCTCTATGAATATATTTCAAAATAAAAATAATATGCATTAAAATATATTTTTGTTAATCTAGTAATGCAAATCATCCAACTGAATATCAATTTAGCCCAAGTTTTATGGATACAAGTAAACCTATAGTGATTTTCTTAGCAGTACTCCTATAGCATTTCATCAATCTGACAAAAATAATTGAATTGCTTTATTGCTCAAAAGTTCACAACCCCCCCCCCCCCATGTGTCATAGCATCAGCCAGGAAGTAAACCCGCTTACCCGGGACAACTGCTTGTAAAGCAGCTGTTGCTGACCTCTCGACCGCCAATGCCTGACAGCGGTTCACAAAAAGTTTGAGCCGTGAAATGCCAGAATTGGAATCAATCCAAGGACATTATCTACAGAATCCGACACTCTCTCATAACACTAAACCATACAGGGCATCTATCCACCAGATAAAATCATATAATATATACTAATGACCAAAGGAAAAAACTAATTGATAAAAAAAATAAAACGTGTTCATTATTAAATTTATGGCAAGAAATGTATTAAAAAAAATTATAAAAATAATACGTTTAGCAATGAAAATAATTTATTTAGCAAACAAATAACAATGTATATATTTATTAATTACAGCAAGAAATTTTAAAAAAATGTAATTATTATTGAATTTAACAGCTTGCAAATATATCAAATAAAACAGTGGTGGTGAACCTTTTTACGTGCTGTGCATGCCAAAAATTTCCAAAAAATATTTATTGAATGATTGACATGCCATAAAGTTATTTCAAAATATAAGCAACTTAATTATTGCAGTTTTTTAAGTTTATAAAACAAAATTTCTAAATAAGCTAAATACAAGTGAATCATATTTATTTAGGCACAAGTTGAAGATGTAATAATAAAAAATTAATAGTAATTAAAATAAAATTTTGAAAATAAACATATAAAATCAACATAAATAGATATTATTTAATGAGATTTTTGCTGTTATACATTGGATGCCAAATATTTCACATCTGGTTCATATTTTATCATTTTTAATAATGTACAAAATGAACTAGATTCATCTATTATTCTATTTCTCGAACTGTCTTTAAATTCCTTTCTGAAAATAATGAGTCCCATGCATATGTAAAGAAAAAAATTGCTTATAGTGGTTGCTAATTTTTTTAAATAATTAAATGTTTCAGGAATAGCATTCCAGGCAGTTAATAGTTCCTCTTCAGAATTCTTTTTACTTATATTCCAATAATCGATCATTTCCCATTATTTCTAACTCATTCCTCAAGCAAACAAATTTCTGTTTCCAATAGAACTGGATTGAAAATTGACTGACTGCATTTCCATATCTTTCAAATTAAGTCCTCAAAAATTTCTAACTTGAGACTAACCATTGATATTATGTCTGGGTATAAAATAAATTTTGATATTTCTGAAAATTGTCTGAACTGTGTAAATTTTAAAGAAAATGTATCAATTACTGATTGAATAAAAGCACAAAAGTCTTGCATCAATTTTACTTGATCTGGTTTCTCATGAGATTCTAAATCAGTCAAGATTTTTTTTAGATTTGGAAAATATTTGAAGGTGTAAGAAATAATATCACAGTTGAAATTTTGTAATTTAATTTCAAATGCTTTGATCAAATCAAACATGACAACAATTATCTTATTATAATCTTGCAGTTTCACATTTAATTCATTTAGATGTGAACACATATAAGCAAAAAACATTAATTTTGAAAGCAATTCAACATCCATTAATTCATTATATTTTTCAATGATTTTCTCATTACATAAAAACAGTCTAACTTCTTTTAAACACTCAATGAATCTTTGAAAAACTTTTTCCTCAACTTAACCATTGGACATTGTTGTAAATAAGCAAACCGTAGTATACTGAGTTTACTTCACTCAATGTGTAGATATAAAATTGATTAACTTAGTCACCATGTTCATAACATTATCCAGTGTCTTAAAGCTGGCCTTCATGCATAAAACCTGCTGATATATAATGCAATAAAAACCCAAAATTGAATATGCAATACAGTTGGTAAATAAACTGAGAAAACTAATTTCTTTTCCAATCATAAGCACCATCTGTAGTTACTGATACAATTTTGGTAACATCTGTGTTGCAAATATCTATTCCTTTTGTTGTTACTGACCAATTCTTCTTTGATATTATTCCCAACACAATAGCGAATAAAAATAGCCAAACAAGCTGATCCATTTATATCTGTACTTTCATCAAGGTAGAGAGAAAATAAACTAGAAGATTTTATATCTTTTTTGTTAGTAAGTTATGTTGTTAGTCATTTTCAGGATTCTTTCTTTAACTATATTTCTAGCCAATGATAAATCTTTTATGCTTTGAATAATTTTTGTTTTATTTTCAAAATCTTCAAAAAGAATTAGTGCACATTTGATCCAAGCTTCTTTCATATATTCTCCATCATTAAAAGGTTTCCCATGTTTGGCAATTACATTAGAAATAAAAAAAAACCTAGCAGCAGTTATATTTGAATGATTTTCTATAAATTTCATCATAGATGTTGATGAAATATTTATATTTTTAAATGCTTGGGGAATATATTCTTTTTGTTCATTTTTAGTTTTTACAGAGCGATTTAAGATTGGTCTCATAATGCCGTTTTACCAATGATGTTCTCAATATAACTGTTAGAATATAAAACACATACTGCCCAGGTGCCTTTGTTAATCATTCCATACTCATCAGTCCACCAGTTTTGAAATTCGCTACTGCTTGATAATTTTTGTTTTTTATTTTCACTAGTCATATTAATATAATGGTAACAAATTTATTTAACAGTAAATCAAAGATTTATCATTTCACTTTTGCAGCAAAACTTCAAGCAAAAAAAACATCATTTGATGGCATTAATTACGCATTTCGTTCCTTTGTTCGCGGTTTGAATTTATTAAAAAAATGAATGGTGTCAACACGTTTAGGTGACAAAAGATTAGGACACAAAACCATTTGATTATTTTACCTTTAGATTTGGAAAAACTTACTTCAAAGAGTTATAAAATATTTTACTGAGTTTATTTCTAGTTTTATTGAAATCATTTGACAGGTTTATAGAATATGATATCATAGTCTACCAGTACCACTTTATTTGACTTAAAATATCATAATTTATTGTTTCTAATCAGAGTTTGATTGTAAATTGAATTCAAATATAATATTATATTTATTTATTTTACCTTTAGTTTACAGTAAATTTTTATTAGTACAGATTTTAGCAGCAAAAAAGATATTGAAGAAAATTATGATATATAGTTTGTATGCCAGTAAAAAATTTGAATGTGCCATCTCGGGCACACATGTCATAGGTTCACCATCACTGAAATAAACATTAAAATTATCTTAGCAACCAAAGCAATACAGAATAAATAGAACTTGTTTCATATTTTATGTTTAATTTATGATAAGAATTAAATGAAAGCATGAAAATAGATTTTTAGCAAAAATAGCAATACAAAAAGTAATCTATAAGAAAGTAATCTGTAAGAAATAAAATGCAGCCAAGCGAAAATAAATGAAAAACGAAATTCGAAAAAGCAATCTGTTTACAACAAGAACTGTATTAAATAAAAGCATGAAATTAATTTTTGTTTTAACAAGCTAAAAATTAATCCATGATAATAAGTGTGTTAAATGAAAATAATCCATAAGAAATGTAAGTAATAACATTTATTGCCATAAATTCAATAATAATATACATTTATTTCTTTATTAAATACATTATTTTCATTATTAAATGCAGTATATTATTTTTATGCTTTTATTTAATAACTTTCTTGTCATAAATTTCATAGTAATACATACATTTTATTTATAATTGATCACTTTTTTTCTTTGATCATTGGTATATACTATGAGGTTTCATCTGGTAGGTAGATCACATACTATGCATGCATCTTCTTAGCCTTCTTTTACAAAAAAGCAGTCTATGATTTTATATATAATAATACTATTTGCAAGTTCTAAAAAAAAAAAAAAAATAAATTTTTTTTTCAAATAAATATAAAAATCTAGATCACAATTATTTTTATTTCAAGATTGCAAAGGAAATGAATAATAATAAAATGATTGAAAAAAAAAAACCCACTCAATTGTTTACTTATAGTATGCTTTTAAAAACATTTTTTATCTTTTGCAAATTCCATATTCTTTCATATTGTGAAGTTCCCTAGAATCACTATGGTTAACTACTTATTACTAATGAAGATTCCTTGATTATGTTATTCACTAACTCAAATCTTCACCTATCTTTTGGCAAAAAAATATAATATAACTAACTATCTTGCAAGCAATGAGAGAACAACCATAAAAAATAATAATAAATAAAAGTTCTATCTCTTTCAAAACTGATATTCCATATCAAAAAAACAAACAAAAACGCTGTGATGGTGAGGGATGGAAAAAACAACTTTTGTTTTTGCTCATACCAAATTAAATATATATAGAGTATAATTTTACAAAAAGCAAACTATTTTTATATAATCCATATTGTTATATGTATATATGTTTCTTTCAAAATCAGGAATCGATCTAGAAATAAATAATCTATATAACTGAAGAATTGAAAGAAAAAAAATGTATGATGAAAATTAAAAAAAAAAAGAACTACAGATTTAATTATTTATTGTATGTAGATAAGATACTTAAAATATTTATGATCTTTCAAATCTTTATATTCTTTCCATTTTGAATTATATTATTTCCCCCTCTCACCAACTTATTAGTCACTTTAACACAGTATATATATACACACATAAAATAGTAATGAGATAAAACAGCAACAACACAAAAAATCTTTGTAATGTTTTTGTAAAAAAAAAGATTTGTTAATATTTTTCATTTAATTATAACCTAAATAATAATTTATGAAATCCTTATTTCTTCCTGGGCATTGACTTCCATAGAATACAAATGAAATTTCTTCACTATCATTTTCAAGCTTATTAAACTTTTTGAATTTCAAATTTTTATTCCTTTTTATTGGTCTTTATCAGATAACTTTAAGCTAAATTTTTGCATTAAAAGATCCTACTACTTTTAATAGATGATTAAATAAATTTAGAGCTCATTTTTATTAGTTTAGTATTTTCTGTAAGAAGTTTCCACAAGATAATATTCAAAATTTAGCAAAGATATTTGCTCCAAACTCTGATTATCTTCTTGTTTTAGTTTTTTCAAAACCTCATCATCACAATTATATAATATAGATATATATATAATAATGCTAGTGATGAATCTTTGTTTTAACTTTTTTTTTATTGCATTTTTTTTCCATATGTCATTGCATTTTTATATTCACTTTTTCTAAAAAAAAAAAAAAAAATTAACATTAATTTCATTGCTGATATAAGCTCATTTTAAATTTACCAAACTGGGCAAGTCTATATATATGCACCATCTAAATTATATCAATCTTACACCTACAATGTCACAATTAGTTATTAAAGATTTTTTTTTCAAGACCTATTTCGTAATAGTTAAAGTAATCAACAGTAGCAATATTACTTTATATTATTTAACTATTGATTAATTATAACTTGAAGTCTGATTATATAAACAGATGTAATTTTAATGTAATTAAGATTTTCAGAAATTATTTTTAATAATTTGATCTGGCATATTGAAAGCACATAATATTTTCCAATAGTGAGTATCTATAAAATGTATCAAGAACTTCAAAAAATTAACAAAATTTAAAAACAAAACTAATCTATACTTTAAAATATTCAAAAAAGAAGTAAAAAAATACAATGAGTATACATCCCATCTTGGTGTGAACATGCTTAGAATAAGCATACTAAAATTAATAACATCTTTAATTCTATTTAAGTTAATAATATTTATTATTTTTCTTGGAATAGATAATAATCCCTTTTTAGTGACTGCAAATAGTTAAATCTTTCCCCCATTTTCAAGGATTTAAACAATCAGTAATAGAAAATAATGATAGTCACAAAATTACATTGTTACTTCAGAGATTATATATATATATGAAAAACAAAAACAAGTTATTCACGTAACCTGCTATATATATATATATATATATATATTAGAAGTCATCTGTAAATGAATACTCATTCTAATCCTAGAAGAATATATATATAGAAAAGTAAAAAAAAAAAATTAAAAAAAGAAAAATTGGAATTAGAATTGCTGTGCCTGCAATTCAAGAATAGAAATGTAATCAACCAATACCATTGTAACAGTTAATGCAGAGATGTTCAAATCCTGAATTTATGTGAAAGAAATATGGTAAAAAAAAAAAAAAGACATAATGGGAGGAAGAATAATAGAGAATAAGAAAAAAAGTCAATGTTGCACTTTGTAACTCTAACATATTTATCAAACATATATCTATGATTAAAAAAATTCACACAATAAAGATATCAGCATAAAAAATACAATGCAATAAAATTATTATACTAACTTGACAATAGCAAATAGTTCACAAATGATTACATTCCTAGAAATGATGGAACACTTTTGAGCACTTATTAAATTTGCAAATTCAGTGATACATATAGTAAATAATATAATAATACTTTTTAAATAGTAATAATAATAATGTACATAGACCGAAAAGAGATAAATCAATACAATATAGTGCAAAAATATTGGAAATGACTTTCTATATTTTCTAATAAAAGCATTAATTTATATTTGTTTAAATATAATTATTTGTATAATAGTAAAAAATAAAAATATAAAAGGCATTATATAATTAATTATACAAGTTTATTAAAAAAAATCTATTGATATACTACACTATATTCAAAGTTTATCAACAGACTTTAGGTTTTATGCAAAAAATAATAATTTGAAGGATATGATAGTGATATTGAAATTAATACCATTCATTAAATTTTCAATAGCTTTCAAGTTCTTTTGTGTAGACTTTCTATTAATAATGCAAAGGGTTTTATGGATTAGCATCTATTTATCATGGCTATAATCTAAAATTTAAGTGCTGAATAAATAAATCTTGGGAGGAAAAATTTTGAGTTCCAAGTAAATTTAGAATTTTTATTTTCAGTATCATACAATCAATTTGACTAGCCATCCAACTGTTAGCTCAATAAATTAATAACTAGATACATATCTATTATAAAAAACAAAACAAAAGAAAAACTGCTAAAACAATTACCATTTAGCAGTTTACTATACTGAAGACTAATGTTTTCTACATTACCATTTCTTTTTGGAATGTTATTGGAGAAACCTTTGCTCTACTATGGTCTATCTTGTCTTTTTACAATATTATTACATTTTTATCCTCGATTTTTACTGATAATTGATCTAAAAGTCTTTAATCTAAAACAGAGGGCAGACCTTAATACTTCTTACTATTGTAAGACAACTTTCTATGTGTTTTAATGATCATTTTCTTTTATTAATAACTTCCCAAGTTTCACAATAATCAATTCTTTCCTCGATAACTGTTTATAATTTAATTGTTCTCTGCTATTACTTATCATTTTTCTTTTTCTTTTTTACAGAAGGATATTTTTTTCCCTCAAACTCATATTTCTACTATTTACATTCTGCAATATTTCAAATTTATTATTAAGAGCATTCTTCCATATTTTCATTTATTAAGTTTATTGGTCATAAGGCATTATCCGTTTATACTCTTTTACAGTACTAAATTATCTATAACTTCTTACATCCTTAAAAAAAAATACCTTTATAATATTGCAATGTGACCAATATAACTTAGTATCTGAGCAAATATTATCAATTTACAATAGATCTCAGCAAAAATCTCAGTTTTATAAATTGTAACTACTAAATTATATTTGCCCAGATAATCAAAATTTTTTACCAAAACTTATAATTCCATTATATTCTTAAAGTTGTGCTTGGAAAAGTCAAATCGATTATTACTACTATTAGATGTTTCATAATTAAGAGCATAGATGACAATAACTAAAAGGTATGTACAAATCTAACACATAATACTCTTTTATCAATAACTTCACATGATCACCATTTATCAATAACTTTTGATGTAAGAAAATAATTGACAGCTAGATTGTTAAAGCAATGCAAAAATCATCTTTATAAATATTATTTCTTCCAAACCGTAATTTTTATATCATTAATCAATTATTGATTTCTGGTAAATATATCTAAATTTCAAACATTCTATAATGACAACCTATAAATGAAATATTATAACTTCTTCCAAAGATTTCATTAAATAGAAATGAGATCAACTGCTCATTTTCATTACAAATATAATATTACAACTTTCAGTATTAATATAAGTTGTCACTCCACGTCTAATTAAGCGTATTGATAGAACTTAAAAGTGATTAATTCATTACGAGGTTTCTTAGTAGTTATCACACTCTATTCTACTATTATATAATGAAAAACAAAATATTATATGAAGATAATTCTAATTTACACTAAAAAAATTGAAAAATAAACAATCTTTTATAATGATTTTTATTTTATCAAAGTGTTATAAAATCTTTACAAAGAAAATGGCAAAAAAAAATTTTAAATTATTTCAGATAATTTGAAAAATAAGAAGCTTAGAGTATGGGTTATAAACAGAATATTAAAAAAAATGATAAATATTAGGAATAAATAAAGATGTAGATGATAACCAAGAATTTTATTGTATAGTATTAAAGCTGATATAATAAAAATTCTAGGTTTATGTGTATTCTGCTATTTAAAATTTACATACAGAATTTAATTTATTTTATATATATAAATTAAGTATGGAAATAAATAAAAATAAAATTAAAAGCGTTGTTAGACGAGAGGTCATCACAACCGCCTTGCAAGCAAGTAGTTGGTCGCAGACGGTTGTGGGTTCGCGTTCCAGCCGATGCTATGACATATGGGAAGAGAAAAAAATTTGATAAAATAAAACGTTTGTGCTGAAAACAGTAATGAATTTTTTGATTTGGATAATTAAGTGGTACTTGCAAAAAAAAAGTTAAGAAATAATAATTCAGAAACTGATAACTCATAATATCTGTATAATTCAGACAAAATTACAAGAAAGCACTTAAAATTTTCATGACCACTGTTAATTTATTACTTAATATGAATTTAATATTCATTCAGGTAACATTTTTATTTGAATTTTAAAAGTTAATGCACACTTATTTCAATAAGTAAATTAAGTTGATATAAACATCTTTTCTTTTGTCTTAGTTTGTCATTTTGAACGTCTTGATTTTTATTTTTTCTAAGGCAATAGCAACTGAAAAATAAAATTGAATATATTTCAGTGGATTACATATGAGATAGTATTAAAAAGTTAATAGAAACCTTGTAACAATGTGATGTAAGAAAAAAAAAAAGTAATCACTAAATAATTAAAAAACATGATCTTCATTGGGGGAAAAAGCTAAAAGAAACAAAAAACAATTTATGTACATATATACATTTTTATTGTAAAGATGCTGTGGCAACATATAGAATGCATTGTAAACATATATCCAATTAATAGTAAAAAATAATTGTATTTACATTTATATTCAGAAAAAAATGAAGAATAACAAACTTAAACTGGGATCTTTTATTATTATTATAAAAATATTGTACCATTGTAAAAATAAGTTTAACATATTCAAAAAGTATTCTAAATGTGTATCCAATAAGAAATTAAACACCCTGGCAGATGGCACAAATTAGCTAGTAGTAGAGCTCATGCTTTGTTTACAGTGTTTTATTTACAATATGTATTGTCTACTATAATGTACTATCTTGTATATATGCAGCAAATTTTTAACACATGCATATATATTGTTTGTCTAAAGGTTTGTGATGATGGTATTGTAATTGTATGTTAGACTATTTCCATCATTTAATATTAATTGCTAAATGATTTCATAAAAATTACCTTTCAGATGCATTTAACTGTTCGTAAAGCACAAAAAATAATATATATCATGTTTTGAGCAGTATAATTCTTCCTCTTTTCTACAGGTGTTGCTAGCCTGACCAGAGAATTAAATCTGGGACTTTTAAATTCATAAATATTGAATTTAACGCAACACACTAATCTATTAGTCAATTTTGTCACAGACAACAGTCAATAGCTATTTCATAAACCTATCTATGAGAGTTCACCTGATTTCTTCAATTTTTTCTTAAAGATAAGATTAACGAGTGCTTTCCAAACATAATAAATTATCATGCTAAATTGATTTATGGGATTATTCCCACTATCAGGTGAGCAACTTCTTTAAATTTTCTGTGCTTTTGCCTCTCTAAACAATATTGTTTTCCCCCATTCAAACATATGCTCATTGGCACACACATAATTTGCTACTTAAGATTTTTTTTTTATTATTCCTAATCACCAGTTCATGTTCAATTGCTTTTCAACGGGGCAATGAGTTTGACCAATGTACATCTCCCTTCATTCACATATTTCATAGACACAGTTTTTGTTTTCCAGCATTTCAAATTTAGATTTGTAGAGGTTAAGAACCTTGTAGAGTGCTATGACTTTGGAAAGCTGTCTGACGTTATATTGATTGCAGATTTTTTTTAGTTTGTCTACTATACCTGGAATGTACACAATAATCCCTATATTTGGTTTTTTCTTTTGATATTTCTTTTTGTTTGTTAAAGGTTTTCTTAATGATAGCTGATGGATAACCATTCTTAATGAGAAATTTGTTCTGTGTAAATTTTCTCTCTTGCCAACTCACTGATTTCTGATTAAACCTCTTTTGCTGTTTCATAATGATAGTATAATTCCCATGTTATGTTTTTGCATATTTCAGTTTTCTGTAAACTATAGTTGTGATTTTTCCATGAAGGAATATTGTACAAGAATGCTAATTTTTGTTCTATTATAAAATTAATTGAAGGAGATATATTAGTGATGTATGTCTAGAATGCTAGTAAAAGTGCTTCATCATATGGTAAAACAATTAATTGTATCTTCATAGCAAAGGCACATTTTAAGTGAATGTGAATAGAATTTATAGTTGTGATTTCAAATTCTTCCATGTAAATGTTGCTAATTGGGAATAACAGTAATGAAACTATAGCCATTCCCTCATTTTGATAGAAAAATTGTGTTATATAGAAAGTATGTTGCAGTTATACTATAGAAAATATGTTACTGTTATGCAAAATGTTAAGGATTCCATTACACTGCTAATAGAAAAAATTCTGGCTTCATTTAATCTTCCATACAATAGGCAATGCTTCATCATAGATAAATTTGTGAATAACTTTTCCACATCAGAGCTTACCAATGTCAGTTCTTTCAATATAGTATATAACATCAAACCTCCACTCTTTACATTTTTAGCAAAATATATTTATTAATTTGATAACAGTTTCGACTGTTCCCAGCAGTCTTCGTCAGATCTACAAATTTAAATATTACAATATACATCATTCTTAATTAATTTCACAAGGTGCTTAGAATCCCTGACAAAGGATTGGGTCTTATATGCCAAAAGATTAAGAACATTGAAAAGAAGTTTTGATAATGTGAAATTCTAGAACCAACAAAGCTTTCAATGAATACACAACATAGTTTTTTTAACATTTGTATGCACATATCAATAATACACCATAATTTATATTAATAAAAATAGAATGATACAATTATGAAATAAATAAATAAATAAATAAATAAAGAGAAAAATAATAAATCATGAACACAATGTGTTTTCATGAAGGTTTGTGATGATGGTGTTCTATCTGTATTTTTATATTGGACTATTTCCATCATCTAATATGTGTGGTGAATGTCTTTATAAAAGTTTAATTTTATTTAAATATTCCAAATACATTCAACTGTTAGTAATATCACAGCAAACAGGTTAGTATATGCACTAACTGTTAGTAATATCACAGCAAACAGGTTAGTATATGGATCAACTGTTAGTAATATCATAGCAAACAAGTTAGAATATGCACAACATTTCAAGAGGTATTTTTCTCCTCTCTACTTCAGGTGTTGCTGGCCTGACTAGTGACAGTACTAGCATGGGATTTGAATCTGGGTCCTTAGATTCTTGATTATTGAATTTTAAGGTAACACTCTAACCAACTGAGCCATCCTGCCAAAGGCAACAGTATGTAGTAATTTCATATACTTATCTATGAGGTTCCTCCTGATTTCTCCACTTTTTCCTAAGAGAAAAGTTGATTAGCAGTTTCCATACATTATGTATAGTCATACTAGGTTGGCTTATGGGATTTTTTGCCATTGTCATGTGAGCAACATTCTTTAAATTTTCTTCTTTGTACCTTTTCTTCTCTATCCAATATTTTTGAATTTTCCCAATTGAACGTATGTTCATTGGTACATACATGGTCTGCTACCTTAGACACATCTGTTTTCTCTCTTCTAATCATCAGTTTATGTTATTGCAAGTACATTTCAATGGGATGGCTAGTCTCACCAATATATGGTCTTCAACATTCACATGGTATTTCATAGATGCAGTTTTTTGTTTTCAGCATTTCAAGTTTAGGTTTTGTAGATGTTAGAATTCCTCATAGTCTGGTATGACTCCGGAAAGCTGTTCTGATGTTAATACTGATAGTAGATTTTTCTTAATTTGTCTGCTATTTTTGGAATGTATGGGTACACTACAATACCAATAATTGTCTTTTCACTTGATGGTTCTTTTTGTTGTCTAATATTTTCTTAATAACAGCTGATGGATAACTATTTTCCATAAGAGTTCTATATAGATCTTTTCTTTTTCCAAATCGCCGGTTTCTGAACAAACTTATTTTGCTCTGTTCCACAGTGATAGTATAACTCCATGTTTTGTGTTTCTGGTATGATTGGATGTATATGCTAGATATTTCCCTGTATGTGTAGGTTTTCAGTAAACTGTAGTTTTGATTTTGCCATGAGGGAGTCTTGTCACAAGATTCTCAATTTTTGTTCTTGTTCTGATTCTATCATGAATTTAATTGTAGGGGATATGTTGCTGGTGTGTGTTCAGAAAGTTTGTGGCAATGCTTCACCATGTGACAAAAAAAAATGTTATCATCCATATAGCGAAGCCAAACTTTAGGTGGATATGGAGTAGTGTTTATGGCTGTGTTTTCAAGTTCTTCCATGTAAATATTGCTAATCAGGGGAGACAATGGTGAGGCCATAGTCATTTCCTTGATTTGTTGGAAGAATTGTGTGTTATATTGAAAATATGTTGTTTTTATACAGAATGTTAGTAGTTCCATTATGCTATCAATAGGAAGAGCTGTTCTGGTTTGTAAATTATCATCATCATTTAATCTTTTCCTTACAATAGACAATGTTTCTTCATATGGTACATTCATGAACAAATTTTCCACATCAAAGCTTACTAGTAAGTCAGTTCTTTCAATTTTCATGCTCTTGATTAATTCTACAAAGTGTCTAGAATTCCTGACAAAGGACTGGGTCTTGTATGCCAGAGGACTTAAAACTTTGAGAAGAAATCTTGCCAAATTCTGGCAAGATGAATCTCTAGATGGAAATAGTCCAATATAAAAATACAGCAAGAACACAATGTATTTATACATATAATTACTAATGTGCACACTCTCTTAAAAAAAGTCATTGCATTTTTTTATTTTTATAATTTTTTTAAATTAATCACTTTTTCATTATTCATGAATGAGCAATTTTCTTTTCCTTATTATCCCAACATCAGACTTGAGAATGTTTTTTTTTTTTTTTATAATTATATTAATAATTTAATTATAACATTTAATGTATATATAATAAAAATTATTGACTTGGATGTCAGAATAAGCTGCATGCTACTAGCAGACTTAATACTAAACAAGAAAATGATTGTTGCCTATCAGAAAATATTATATATAAGCACAAAATTATATTCTAATTCATTTACAAATTTTAATGTTTTTATTCCTTATTATTTTTTGGATAATATATTACTGAAGGAGTAGCAGCTCCACTGTAATTTACAAAACACACTGTAAATGTCTATGAATATAAATTAAAATTAAGTAGATATTTTTATTATTCAATACCTATGTTTAATTTCAAATACTTAAGATATTTTTATTAGAAATGAGAGATGTAAACAAAGCTATAAAGATATTACACAACTTAAATGCAGAAAAATGATTCATTTAAAATTACTGGAATAACAGTTTAATCTATAATTAGATTCGAAGAACAATGTTTATAAAATTAAAATACAGCCAATGAAGTACATCAGTTTTCATTGTTTAAAAATGCAATCTTATGATTCTTTAAAAAAATGAAAAAAGGTAAACTAAAAAAAAAAAAAATTACAATGAAGAATGATTTTCCATTCTAACTGAAAAATATATATATATTACATGTGACAATTTAAATAAATAAATTTATCATTTTTCTTTCTTAAATTAAAATATGCAATGAAATATGGGGATATTTTGCTTTTTTCTACATATAGAGTATATGCATATACTGTCATTTTAATATAGTGACTTCTTTGCCCAAAAGATTAAGATAAATGTGGAATAAATAAATGAGAACACTTGCTCGTCATCAATGATAGTTTGATATTGTTCATCAACTCCTTAATGTAATTTATATAGCAAATCCCTTAGATTACTATTAAATACTGCCTTATTAATGCTATAATAGTAATAATAAATAAAAATAAAAATTTATATAAGATTACAATATTTAACATGTAATAACTACATTCCATTCTTTTTATACTTGAAAGCAAAATATATTTATTAATTTTACAGTTTCAACGGTTCCTAGCAGTCTTCGTCAGATCTTATTAGCAACTAAAACTTCCTTTCCTCTACCATTTTCTATCCCATAAACTTTACTCAAATTCTTTCACAACCATGGGTTCATCTATTAACAAATAGACCTTTTTATGGTTGTGGAAGCATTTTAGTAAAGTTTAGTTTGTTAGCTAGTATTGTAATGTTATATGAAATTTTATTTAATCTTACATTATTAAAATGATTTAATAAACAGTTAATCATTGTAAATACTGTTTAAATTTTTAGTGATTTTTTTTCCTTCCAATAATGATTGCATAATTCATACTGGCATAAATAAAAGTTGTATATTTTCTAAAGCAACAAATCATTGATAAAATTTAAATAACAAGCTAGTCCATTCTTGCTAATTCAAAAAATAATAGCAGATAGATTAACTCTTAAATCTAAAGTTAAAAAAAAAAAACAACTAAGTAAGTAATTCAAATACTAGCTATTGTCAAATATATTGTAATTTGAAAAATATTTAATAAACTGATAAAGCCATTAACCTGGCAAATTGAAATCAGGCAACTATTCTTAAAAATTTATTTTAAAATGTCTTTACAATAAAATGTGAGGAAATGATATTTATAAATATTTGTATATATATATGTGTGTTTAAAATATAATAAATAATACAAATAGAATAATGAATGCATGTTTATTGTATTTTTAAAAAAGCATCACTTTAAACACATTATATTTAGAAGTAAATGAGTTTGTAACTGAAGTTTTGTAATGAAAGTTAGAAATAATATGAAATAAATATGAAAAAATTCATTCCCTTACAAAAAAAGTACTTCTTAAAATATGACTTTATAAAAAAAAAAAAAAAAAATTTAAATAATAAAACAGTAAAATAAAATTTTTATTTAAAAAAAAAAGGTAACAAACACCCAACTCAAAAATTATTTTTAAATAGTTTATGAGATGTCCTCTTTGTTAATTTTTAAATCAAATCGGTTTAATTGCTTTAATACAGTGATTTTTTAAAATAATTTAGTAAATTGTAGATACATAATTTATTAAATTTAAAATTTGTTTTTAAAAATCTAACAATGATCAATTTATTGTCAAAAAAATCTTTGGAGTTATTTTTAAAATACTTTAATAAATAGTAAATTTTTGATTTATTAAAGCATTTAAATTAATCCTTAATAAAATGTGTAAAATGATGCATTTAAATCATAAATAACACAAACAAATTGTTTTAATTAAAGTTTTGACTTTATTATTTTTTTTAAAATTTACTACAGTAATGAATTCTTTTAAGTTCTGTTTACTTTTTTATTTATTTATAATAAAAAGGATTTATATTTTTATCATAGTAAACAAGTGTAAGACCACTTTGCTATTATTTTTATTACAGATCTTTAAAAACAAAGTATAGAATTACATGCTCAGGTGACATTTAGTTTTAAATGAAAATGATGGAATGAGATATTTGTACATTTTTAAAATCATTATTAAGCCAAAATAAAGAAGCATATAATTCAATAATTTTAGATTTAACATCAACATTATTAGCAATAATCCACTCTACATCAGTTTACTTTAGAGTTATGTAAATATAAGTCATCAATGAATATCAAATGATAGTAATAACTAATAGCCAGAAACTAGAGCTCTGATTGTGATTTCTGATATTCATTAACTTGTACAGATGACTTTAAACTAGTGAAAAATGGGTTTTTGATGTTAGCACATTATTAAATAACATTTATTAGTCAATTAGATTTAATAAAAATATTAAAATAATTAATGCACAAATATTAGTAATATATATATTAAAATAACATTTACTAATTAAGTTAATAAACAAAATTTAATTATCAAGGTCTTAATAATTTCTGTTATATATTGTTTAATAAAGTTATATATTGTTTAATAAAAATTTGGTATTAAAAAATTTGCTAATTAAATTGCTTAACAACTTGATTTTTAATATCAAACAAAGATTCATAAGTCATACCATACAACAATGATTTTTTTCATTGCATAATGACTTAAGTATTGCCATAAGTTTTAATTTTGGACATGCATCATATTTCATTATAAATAAACTTCACATTCAAATGTTTCATTACAAGAATTAAATATATAATTAGTAAATATTATAAACAAATAAAAAGTGAGCCATTGAGAACTGGTTTATTATCTGATTAAATAATTCAGATAGTGAAGTTTGAAAAAGTTTTTTTAAAAAGGCAGCTTACAGTGATGCTGACATGTTTCAGAGTCTTAAAAAAAATTTTTTTTTCAATAACTTAATTTTATTGCAAGTTAATTTTATCAAAGCTATATAATTAGATGCCAATTTAATTTATAAATTATTTTTATAAGTTCTTAACATTATTAAAACTCTTTGTAATATTTTATTGTGTTAATCTAAACTTGTTTACAGTTGAGATAATTTTCAAGTGTTTAAACTAGGGATGTATTTTCTATTTAATAAGAAATTAGTACTAAAAACTAGGATTGCTTTCATGTAGTTCTTAGCATCTTAAAGTTTAGTGTTTGAATTAAACAGTAATAATAATTAGGTCTAAATCTTTTGATATTAATGTTAAATTTGCTTACTTATATAATAGATCATTTCTATCTAACTTAACTATTAGCAAAAGTATATTCGTTCAAGCAAATATCGTTAAGATTAAATAGGTAAAGATGAAGCTAGAATGGTTAATTTAAATGACAAAGAATTGGTTTATTACTATTAAAAGAGTTGTTAATTTTCAATTGAGATAAATTGGGTGTATATGTGTGTGAGTATGCTTACATTTATTAATTTTAGTTTATACTTCCTTGTTTTATAATGTTGAATATCATTTTAAATTACTTTTAATTTAATTAAAATATTAAGTTGAATTCTAGTAAACTTCTAATTTATTTATTTAATATAGTCTAAAATAGTTATAAAAGAGTGAAGTAATATTATTTTCAAAACAATACATTGCAGACACCATGTGTTAATCAAGACATCTAAAAGATATGTAAATGAGTTATATTTTTAGTTCTACTCTACAGATACAAAATTGATCTTTAAACCCTAAGGTGGGAAGATTAAAGAAAGTGATAAAAAGATATTTTTCCATCAATCAAAATCAGTCACATGACTAGAAGTATAAAAAGGTCTACATACATGCACCAAATTTGACTGCTACTGAACTATTGGTTCCCTACCAGAAGAAAAAAACATATACAAAGGAGAAAGGAACTTGAGTATATCTTAACCATAGAATTAATCATAAGTTCAACATTTTAAATTGTTTTATTTTATAAAGTAATATGTATTCTCAAGAAATATTTAAATTCAGATATTAGAATTTAAGCTGCAGTCACTGAAAATTCAAAAATCAACATGGTTAAAAGGAAAAGCAAAGACAGAAAAATCTAAACAATTATTCATTCATAATTGCTGAAGTATCTGATATGCCACAGGAATTACATATGGCTTCCCCTGTTCATGTAAGAATTCTTTATTATTTTCAATCTTATACTTGCAATGAACTCTGTTATAGATATAATATCCTTTATATCTTAAGAATAAAATTATTGAAAATTTATACTTCATGATATTTGACAGCATATTAATGTTTAAAAAGATTCATTTTAATATTTAAAAAAAAAAAAGGCATCGAAAGAGTAATAAATTATCAAGGACTTTAAAATGTTTTATTTTTGATAATATCTTAAAATATACTGTTTCAATATTCTTTGATAAATGGTTTCTCTTGGATAAATTTATTTATTTTAATAAATGAACTACTAATTTGAGATGAATGAATCTTTTGTGTTAAATTTTAAAATATTTTTATTACCCTTCATAATTAGTCTTTATTACTTTTGCTGACTGAAAAAAAAAGCACTCATGTATACTTCAATTTTATGTTTGAGATAAACTAAATAAGAAAAAATGTATTTTAATTTACAAAATAAAGATTTTCCAGCTTACTATTATATTGTAAAAATGTTATCCTAATATTTCTAGTGACATGATTAACAAAACCTACATTATAATATATTTTATGACTATTATTAATGCTCAAAATGTGAAAGTGTAACCCTGGCCTCTTTCTCTTTGGAAAGAAACCTGCTTAGTTTAGAAATAAATATTTGCTCCTGGACCTTTATATTTGAATATACTTCTTAGAAAGAGTAAATGGAAAACCAGCTTAATGCTATAACATACTTTATTGGTGCCCGATTTACTTATTTAAATATTTTCATGAAAATGAATGGCCATTATTACTACATCTGCGTGTGCTTATGTTTAAGGAAATCTTATGCAAATAATTTTCAATGCTGCACATCTATTTTAGGTTGATTTATTGCCAGCAAATGAAGAAATATTATGTTTGCAAAACTGTATCCTGGCAAATGACGACACTTCCAAAATAAAGAACTTTTACTACTTTAAAATTTGTAAACTGGTTATAATTGGAATTATAATTTTATATATTTATAATTTATTGTTCACTTGTTTTATGCTTAACATATTCTATGCATTATTTATTTGTAGTATTAACTATTTATTCATGCTATATAATAATTTTAGTATTCTATTATTTTAAGAATATTGCTGTGTCCCATTGTAATTTATCTATTTCAATTAAATATGTAAACCATTAAAACTGTTGTATATTCTTATTTTAGTATTTATTTCAGGCTATATTTTATTAAGTCAGATTTGATAAGATGATTATCTTATTGGTTTTATATATCAGTTAATAGTTATATTTAGTAGCATAAATCTTTCTCTTGTGTACTGCTATAAGCTTATCTTGCCAATTTATTTTTCTAAGGGATAGTAGCCTTTCTCTTGATGATATTGTTGTTTGCTAGCACATTTTTATAAAGGAACAGTAATCTTTATCTCTCTCTCTGCATATTTTCCGTGAGTGGTATGTATTTTCATATTTCATGTTTGCATAATGCTTTGTGTGAGGCAACCCTTATTGTTCCTGGTATTTGTAATGGTCCATTCCCACCTTTCTCATATGATCAGAGACAAAGGTCCTAACATATTTATTTGCCCTTAGAATGTAGATGCATCTTTTGGGTTCATGCCATCATTAGGTTCATTGCCTTATTGATCTTTTCCCCATGAAAATATATTTTGTATTGCAACCACGTATGGTGTAGTATATATATCTTTGTTACTATGGCAATTGATATGATTATTTATTTCCGAAGAGTGTCATCTTGTCTTCAAGTGCACTTTTGATTACTCTTAGTATAAATTAAAGATGGTCCTGATGTATTAGTCTATTTTGCTGTGCTTTTCCAGCATTATAGAATATAAAATCAATAATTATTTTATTTAACATTTCAAAATTATATTTATAAGCATAATAAAGTAATATACATCATCATCTAGTATCAAGTTATCACTGGATTGGTAAGACATGAATATTTAGATTTGCTCATTGTTTGGGGACAATATTATAGTGATTATATGCAAATGTGAAACTTCTTGAAATAATGCATAGATTACTGAAACTTTTATCACAAAGATATAGAATTATTGAAATAATACTTATATTAATAAAACTTTATCAGATAGGAGAATGTAGAATTTGTATAATAATGCATATGTTAATAGAAAGTTTTTCTTTTATGAAGATATAGAAGTTTGATGATGATGATAATAATAATTTAAACTTAATTAGTCAGAAAATGTAAAACTTGTAAAAGTACCCAGTAAAGTTTATATCAGTCAATGAAAATAAACAATAATTAATTAACATTTAATTCATTAATTTATTTGCTCATAGGTTTAAACTTCAAACTTTGAAATTGTATTTCTCCAATGTAATAAAATTGCATTGTGCTGCATTTAAACAATGCATTTAAATTTTTCTATTTACAAGTGTTGTTAAATTATCTTATTGTAAATAAATGTTATATTTTGCTATTGTCTTGTGTAGAGTTTCAATATTATCTTATTCACATATCACTTTTCCAGAAATCTAAACATTATATAATTCATGATGCAATTATATTTTATTCTAGTTATTCAGAGTGAAATAAATCACCTAGTTATAATGATTATAGATGTTAAGAATGCATCTAAAGAACAAAATATTTATCTGTTTTCTTAAGATTTTTACTGATTATTATAATTTAATGGCAATCTTTAAAGAAGACTGCTCTTATAATAAACTATTGTCTACTTCATTTAAGATTAATAGCTGATTATTATAAATCAACTGAAATAATTAAATTGTTTGTCTAAATCTATAAGAAAAATTGGTTTAAGTTGCTAATAGACTATTCTGAGTCTCCATAAAATCCTCTATTCATTCTTGATATTCAAAGGCTATCCTATGAGATTACTGTATTATTCTAAATTAAGAATTTTTATGCATTTTATTTTAATTAAAAATATTTTCTATTAAAATTTCTTATTACTGTTATTATTATTGTATAATAGGTAGACATTATCTTTGGAATACATGTATGTCTCCTCATACTTTTCACTAGGATACCATTCATTTGCTTAACAATTTATAAATAAAATAAAAGACTGAGAAATTTAATACTAAGAATATGTATAATGAACTCTGAGTTTAATGATGAGAAGAAATTATATTTTATGTAAAAGAAACTATTGTGGAAAGAAAAATAAAGTAGCACAAACAGATAAATAAGATTTAAGAATATGGTTATTCATTTAAAATCTTAAACTGTGGATATGATCATGAAGTAAGATATTGGAATAGTAGTTGTGAGGTGTAAGATTATATATTGGAGGGGGATAATAAAAGACATTTTATTATGAGAAAAAGAATGTATTATAACCAAACTACTCTTGGTTTATGCTTTAATATTAAGAGCTTCTATAGTTTAAGAATGAGTTGAGAATTTTACTCCTCTTAATTTTATTTTTAGTGATTATTAATATATTTATAATACTTATTATTATGTTGATCCTTGTAGTTCTTGTTATTACTGGCATATATCACTAATTGAGAACTTAGCCTAATATGATATTTATAATTTTGACTAAATGTTGTATTGTCCTTATATAGACATTTTGGCCACTGTTTTCGTTGATTATAATTATAAATATTTATAATTAAATATTTCAATTTGTTGAAAATAAAGCTCAAATACAATTCTACTGACCGACTACTACTTAAATCATTAATCCATATCTGCTGACATTGAGAGACTATTATAATAATTGTATACAGTGTATATGTGATCTTAATGCACTTGCTCAATTAGTTTCTAACAGAATAGGAACAGCCAGATGTAATAAGCATTATTAAAAACAATGCCTCATAATTTTAGATATTTCTACCTAGAAAACAGCTAAGTGATAATTTATTATACCAATCCTATTCTTTTTATTCCAGGTTTTTTTTTCTTTTTTTCCATATATTATTATTAATAATATAACAATATTTTTTGCAGTTATTAATTCATCCAGTCAAGTTTTGTGAACTTTCCATTAATTTTATAATACCCAAAGACTTAGCCTTTTCATTTTATTTAACTTCTTTTTTCGGAAACCAAGATATTATTTCCATGTAATTATCGAGATCTCTTTTCAGATTATATACATATGAATTTTAACTTTATATACAGAGTATGTTCATATATTTGATCTGATCTACCTTAAGTTTAAGTCATCTTTTAAAATAAAGTTTTTATTTCCAATTTTATATGCTATCATATATTTAGTATAAATAATGAAGTATTTATTTGAAACTTTATCTGTTATCTATACTGTTATTCCAGTGATCACAATTACTTAACCTTTTTTAATTTTTTTTTTTTTTTTCAAGCTATGAACTGTATTCATTCCATTAGTAACTTTACCATTCTCAATAATTATCAAATCAAATATTTGAGTTACACTGATGTTTCTTAAAAAAAATTTTTTTTTTTTCATGAAAATCACCTATTCACACTTCTGACATAACTTCATATTAGAAATTTTTTTCTTAGCTTTTACTCTGCCTATATTAAAGTTATCAGTATATAATGTTCACTTCTAGGCATACATAATTTTTAAATCTATTAAATGGGAGAATTTTATTATTATTACTTTCTACAAGTATAAAAATTCTTGGAATGTAAAATTTTTTATCACTGATATTATATTGACAGGTTTGGTATTAAATTAATTATTCAATTAAAGTCAGGAACTTCAAAATTTAAGTTTATAACAAATAAAAAAATCATGCCAAAAAAAATCATTTGTCAAAAAAGTACTCACACAAATTATCCACTCTTTGCAGCAATAGTTATTCTTTTTGATTTTAAACTAAAGAATGATGAAATTTTTTGCAACTTCTAATAAAATTGATCATTGGGGGGGGGGGCATACATTTTTCTCTATTTAACTCTATCTTGGGTTAATTTATTTACTAATCTTTCTTTTTAAAGTTTTAAAAAAAACTATTTTTGATCTGGTACTGATGAAATTTTAGCTATTGATTTTAAAATATGGTGCTCTAAACTTATCTCAACATTAATAATTTTAAGCTTTATTATAAATTGGAGTGCTTAAATATCAAGTGAATTTTCAAGTGAACTCTGATTAACAAACCATTTAATAGTTTTTATTTTTTTAAAATTAGAATTTACCTCAAGTCAGAAAATTTCCCATATTCACACTATATTCTAAAAATAAATCTTCACTATTCAGTTATTGTATTAGCATACCTATTCTCAAATACTGGAAAATTACAATATTCATACTTTACTCAAAATACAAATAATCATTTCTCCACATTCTTTCTATCTAAAGTTATATAAAAAGTAAATTTCAATTTTTTTCTTTATTTTAAATATTGTATCTGTTAAATGATTAGTCAATATGGTTGTCATAACAATTCTTCTTTTACAAAAACATCAAGTGATTACCATATAAACAAATACGTAAAAGATAGTTGCTAGTGTTGCATTAGATCCTAAGATCTGGGTGCAGTCTTTCAGATTCAAGACTCCTCACTGATAGAAACCATAAGCTAAAAACTAATATGGGGATATTAGATGAGTAAGTACTAGATTAAAAATTGTATGCACAAACCTTCTAGCATCTACTGATTATTATGGTTGCACTGATTGGCACTGCTGTATGGAAAATTTACTACTATTTTAATTCTTTAGTGATTTTTTTTTTAAAATCTATATAAATCATGAACGCCATGCATTGAACTGGTTTTGAATATTTCCAAAACTTTTGATCAAGTTTGTCATAAGACATTACTCAATTTCTTTCTTATGATCTTTCATCTGAATCCCTAAAATGATTTCTAGCTTTTAAATTATTTAACTAATAACTTGTGTAATAATGGTGGCATTTCTTAAGGTTTTATCCTATTTTCAATTATTTTTCTTATTTCCATCTAAACACTTCTATAATATGTAAACCAATTCATACTTTTGTAAGTACTCTTATATTCTAACATTATCCTGAAAACATCAAACATTTCACGCTCTTTTTAGCTACAGAATTAAAATCCAATACAATCTCTTTTTCTAATTTTTGACTGAAACTCTTCAATCTTTCAATTTTTTTGGCATTTCTCTATTGCCAAGATAAGTTCTTTTATGAATTTACAGAAAATACATACATGATTTTCTAAAGTGTATGAGGTCAGAGAAAATGAATTTTCTAAAAAAAAAAAAAATTTCCAAACACCCCAAAAATCTGGAATGCAAAAATTTAATATGAATTAATGTTTGTAATGAATAAAAAGATATCTAGATATTAATTTCTTATATGACTGAATTTTTGATTTCTAGTGTTTTATTTTAAAAAAAGGTTGTTTGCGAAGATATATAATTTCAAAAATAGATACTATTTTTCTGGCTATCTGTATAATTATGAATAGCTAATGGCCACCAGATAGTGCAACTAAATCCATTGTAAAGTTTAAGGTTATTAACTTTCAAAGGCTTGAATTGCATATATTTATTTTTGGCAGCTACTATTTCTTTTTTTATTGCTGAAGCTAGTAATTTTGAAATTTCAAACATTGTAAAGTTTTGAATCCAAGCTAACTTGTTTGTATAGCTATGTGTCTGACACTAGGATAGAAAATATATATTTTAATGACAGCAGTTATATTTTAATAGTAGGCACTTAGCTAAATAAATTAGTGTGGACTCAATTTTTGAATCATTAGTTTAGAAAGTATAAAAGATGTAAAAAAAAAAAAAAAATGGCTGTAATCCAATGCTTTTCATTGATGAAAGTTCAATAGATAACTTTTAAGTAAATTGATTACAGTTATTAAATGTAAACTGGGAAGATATGATGGTATCTTTGTTTAATGATTCTCTCTATTGACTTTGACAACCACTAAAATTTTGATCACAGCAAAAGGTCCATTTAAAAATTTTCAAAGTCACTTTTTGTGTAATTTTGTAATAAATCTTGTAATGAGGTTCCAAATATATTTAGATAAATTATAACAGATAATTTGTGATTAATAGATGAATGGATAATAAATATTGCAAAAAACACAAGCATATATTTGTCAGTATTATATATATATATATATTAGAAGGGACTTGAACTCAGATTTTCAAGCTTCCCACAGCTATGCGTTCTTAATATAACTAATACACATGACCATATACATGTGAAAAAGATAAATGATCTCCAATATATGTATTTCATGCTGAACCAGCACTCATTAGCTCCCACAAGTTTTTCTAATCAACGCTCAGTTTATGTTAAGATAACAAATCTTCAAATTTTAAGGGACAGGCTTCAATCCTCTCCACCCTCCATCTCTTCAACCATTTATATCATTGAAAATCCGATAATGCAACATTCAAAACCCTTGTCGAGGCCAATATTATTGTCATACCCATGTTGACTTTGTCATTCCGATCCCTCATATATAGGACCTTAATATGTATTGGGTAGAATATAAGTTGAATATATAATATTCAAATATAAGTATATTGTGTTTTCCTGAAGGTTTGTGATGATGGTGTTCTAGTTGTATTTTTATAATGGACTATTTACATCATCTAATATGCATATTGAAAATGTCTTTAGAAAAATTTAACTTTATTTAAATATTTCAAATACATTCAACTGTTAGTAATAGCACATCAAACAGGTTCAAATCCCATGCTAGTATTGTCACTAGTCAGGCCAGCAATACCTGAAGAAGAGGGAAGAATAATATCTCTCAAAACTTTGTGCATATACTAACCTGTTTGATGTGCTATTACTAACAGTTGAATGTATTTGGAATATTTAAATAAAGTTAAATTTTTCTAAAGACATTCAATATGCATATTAAATGATGAAAATAGTCCAATATAAAAATACAATAATAGTCTACACTAGACTTAATGTAAATAGAAGAGACTTGAACTCAGACTTTCAAGCTTCCTACAGCTATGCACTCTATTTTATAAACTGATGCACATGACCACATACACGTGAAAAAGATAAATAATCTCCAATAAACATATTTTATGCTGAACCAGGACTCATTACTTGCTCCAGATCACCATCTCCGATATATATATACATACACACAATCAGTGCTCAGTTTAAGTTAACACAGGAAATCTTCAAACTATCCTCTCCACCCTCCAACTTATCAGCCATCTATATCATTGAAAATTCAATGATGCAACACTTATTGATGCAAACCCTTATTGGTGACAATATTATTAGGATAGCCATGTTGACCCCTCACATATAGAACCATAATATGTTCATTTAAATACACATAAGAGGGACAGTCAAAATACAGGCAGAATATGCAATATTCAAATATAAATATATTGTCTATATTAAACTTAATGTAATTAGAAGGGACTTGAACTCAGATTTTCAAGCTTCCTACAGCTATGTAATTTATCTTATATAACTGATACACATGACTATATACATGTGAAAAAGATAAATGATCTCCAATATATATATTTCATGCTGAACCACAACTCATCAGTTGATCCAGATCATGATCTGCCACACACATATATAATCAATGCTTAGCATATATTAAGATAGCAAATCTTCAAACTTTAATGAACAGGTTTCTAACTATCCCACCTTCCAACTTTTCAGCCCTCCATATCACTGAATACCCGAAATGCCTTTGTTGAGTCTTGAGTGCAAGTCCATCCTAATTATACCAAGTTTAGTATAGATAATATACTTGTACTTGAATATTATATACTCAGCCTTTATTCTGCCCATCCCCCTTTGTGTATTTAAGTGGACATATTAAGATTCTATAAGTGAGGGGTCAGATTGACTTAATCAATATGGGTATGCCAAAAATATTGGCATCAATAAGGGCTTTGAGTGTTGCATCATAAAGATTTTCAATGATATAAATGGCTGAAGAGAACTGAAGTTTGACTATTAAAGTTAGAAGATTTGTCATCTTAAACTAAGCACTGACTATAAATATGTTTGGGAGATGGTGATCTGGACTAACTGATGAGTGCTGGTTCAACATATATATTAGAATACATTTATTGTGTTCACGTGTATATGGTCATGTGTATGATTGTACAAGATAGAGTGATAGTTATAGGAAGCTTGAAATTACATTGTTTAGTATACTTATATTTGAATATTATATATATGTGTGTATATATATCCAACACACATTTTAAAAATATTTATTACAAATATAAAAACATCTTCCATGCTTATGACCTGGAATTAGAACCTGGGCAAAGTGATTTTTTTTAAGAGGCTTAGAAATTTTCTTTCAGACAACTGGCTGATAACCAACCCAGCTGATCATCCAACATTGATCAATAAATGACTATCTAGCGATTCTTAAAAAACAATGATGAAAAATTATTCAAATCTTCTCCCAGCAACTGATAAGCCTATGTTAACTGTTGCTAGTAAAAGGACTATTAAAGAGACCTTTATTGAGTTGGGTTATTTATTAAAAAGTCTATTTTATCTTTTTATGAAGATAAAAAGTTCTAACTTTTGAGGGCAATAATATTAAATACATTATCTAATTTATTTCAAAGTAGAGTTATTACTCCTATTAAAAAAGGATTTAATAGATATGTTAACATTACATTTTTAATAAATAAAGTTGATTGTTTAACAAAGAACACATTTAATGATTACATGAGTAAAATAAAAACATGAAATTCATTTTTAAAATAAATATTTAATAGATTTTAATTTAATATTTTTTAAATTGTTAATAATTGTTTTAGAAATTTAATCTTTTTTACAGATGTTTATTTAAAACATACTTTTAAATACCTAAATATAAAAATTAAAAGATCTTACTTAATTGCCTTGTATTGTCTACTTATATAAGTTAAAAAAAAATACAAATGAAAAACTGAATAACAATACATTTGTTATTTATGATGAACAAAAAAACAAAACTGAACTAAATGTTTGAATTGCAGAGTAACTAAAAGTGAAACTTCTGGCTATTGGATAGATTACAGATTTTTCATATTTCAAATACATTTTATACACCTGGAGTCTAGATGTAATACATAGAGTTTGAACACAGACTTTCAAGCTCCCGTCAGCCATCCCCTTTATACAACTAAGACACATGACCACACACGTGAAAAAATAAATGATCTCCAATATACATATTTCGTGCTGAACATTGGTCCAGATCGTCATCTCCCACACACATATATAATCAATGCTTGGTTTATATTAAGATAACAAATCTTCATCCTTATAATGGACAGGCTTCAATCTATTCCACCCTCCAACTCTTCAGCCATCCATACCATTGAAAATCTGATGATCGAACGCCCAAATCCCTTGTTAATGCCAATATTATTGCCATGCCCATGTTGACTTTAAATCACTTCTAATTCCTCATGTATAGGACCATGTCCATTTAAATACATAGTAGAGGGATTGACAGGAAACAGACCGAATTTTTAAAATTTAAATACAAGGGTATTTACTGAGTCTAGATATAATATAGAAGATTTAACCACGGACTTTCAAGCTCCTTTTGGCCAAAAATATAAGTTTACAAAAAAGAATTTTAGATTTAAATCCCTATGCATTTTATATCGTGTTCAAATCATATGGTCTAAACCTGATACTTAATGATGCTGACAATATCAATCATGAAACTATTGGTTTCTTTAATATATATAGTACAAGAGAAGTATAGATTTTTTTTTCCTCTTCTGTTTACTGATTGAATATTTTAACTACTCATGTAACTAATTTAACTTTAAAGCCATTATCTGAAACACAGTGGCCGAGCAAAATTGATGCCATAAAAACTCTATAAATATTTATCTGAAGTATACAATGCTTTATTTGAAATTTGTAATGATTCTTCAAAACTGGATAAACAATCCAAATATCAGGCAAAATGTCTAGATGAAAAAATTGCTACATTGACGTTTATTAGTTTGGTATATTTTAAATAAAATGAATTTTGTCAGCAAAATATTGCAGGCTTCATCTTTGAATCTTGTATACTTTAGATGAAATGAATGATCTAAATCAATTTTTAAATGATTGTAGGTCTGATGAAATTTTCCAAGAAATTGTAGAAAGTTTAAAATTAATTGCAGCAAAATTTGATATAGAATCTGTATTTTGTAGAAATAGAATATTAATAGTAAAGTAAAAAGACAATATAATTTGATTACAACATGAAAAAAAAAATATAGTCGATCCTGAAATTTCATTTAAATTTTTTTTCTGCATACTAGATTGTTAGAATCTACAGAAAAAATTTACTTTATTACAAGAACATAAGAATTCATTTCAGTTTTTGTATTTGTTAATTACCTCACAAAACAAAAAATATTTATTATCATTGTAAAAAGCTATGACAAAAATTCACACGAGAATCATCAGTATATTTATTCAAATGACTTAATCACAGTTTATCCAAACTTTACAATTGTTGTTATTCAGATTCTTTAGTCAATTACAAGTATCTGTACAATTTGCAGAACTTCCATTAATGAAAACTAGAAAAGTTCAATTCACAAAATGATTTTTTTTTTTCTATTTAAATATTTATTTACCTAATAATGTCTTGTAAGTTTATCTATTTCTTTTTTAAACCTATACAAAGTAAATGATAAAATGATTTTTTGCCAAATAAAATAGTTTAATTTTGTATAAAAAACTATTTAATATTTTTGTTTTTATAAAACTAAGTTTATTTGTTAATTTATGAAAAACTATATAAAGTGAAATTTGAAAATGATTTTCTTGCCAAATAACATAAATAATTTAATTTTTTTTTCCAAATTGTTTTTGTTTATGTACACTTCTTATATGTTTATTGTTTTTTTATTCTTTTTTAATTTCTGCTTTTTGTTCAATAAACTTGTAATTAATATATTTTGTATTTCATTTTTATTTACTGATGCATTTTACAGTGATTTTTTTTTTTACTAGGCAGAGAGGTATAGATGAACCACCATGTTCCTGTTCTAATCAACTGTATAATAAAAAAAATAAATAGATATCTTTAGTGGATATTGCTCTAAGTAAATAGTCAGTTATTGTAAATATATGATTGTCATCCACATTGATTAACATAATGAATATGCATTGTAAAAAAAAACCAAAAAAACATATTTGTTCTAATTATCCAGATCTATTTTTTACAGATGTTTGTTAAAATGTAAAGATTCCTTGACTTTCAAAATTTTACTTAGAAGATAATTTTTGAATATAACCTTTCTAAACTCCTGCTTTTTATGAAAATGATTACTAATGAAATTTAAATAAATATTTAGAAAAATAACAAATTATTGATTTGCTAAAACAATGCATTTAGCAAAATAAAAAAAAAACAACATCATTTTTAATTATAAGATGTGGATTTTTATAAAAAAATAAAAAAATAAAAAGTAAGATAATTAATGCCTTCAGATATAAATACAAAGTAATTAAAAAAAAATCATGACGAAAAGATATATGAATGATAGGACACCAGTAGTGACTTCTACACTATTCTTTACAAGAATGAATATTAAGTGTAAAAAGTTAAGAAATTTAAAAAAAGTCACAAAATAATATTTTGATACACAGAATTAAAATAATCCCACAAAAAGCTGGAAATCTGTTTGCAATTTTCAATAATTGTATATATAAAAGAACTGGTAATGGGTCTGCCATGTTCTATAATAATATGTTGCTATGTTTTAGTATACCATGAAAAAATTATTCTAAAAAAGATCATAATATATATAATATCCATATGTGTTGCCAAATTTGGTGTAGATTCACAAAAACAATAATTACTTTAAAAAAAATTCAATAATTAAAACGAACTTCCAACATTGAAAATAAAACAAAAGTACCTCAGATGGATTTTTTCAAGAAAAAAAATAATTACAAAATATTTGTAAAATCTTTAAAGGAAAACTACTATTTCCTCCTCATATAAATACTATTGATACAAATTATATGCAGATTAGTTTTTAAAGCATTTTTAATTTGAAAAAAAAAAAAAAACTAAAACAAAATGCAAATAGAAAAGCATCAAAGATATTTTAAAAAATTAATGAGTGATGAATATAAGGAGAAATACATTGCATTTTATAGAAGTGCTATAATTATCAAATGTCATTGAATGTTGAACAATTTAATATGATATGTAACATCTTAACTAAAAGATGAAAGGTATATACAATTAACATAAAAAAATGAGGTCAATAAAATAAATTTTCTAGCTTAATGTCAGATCTATATAAATAAATGAATAAATTGTCAGGATGTTTTTGAATTTCAAGTTATTAGGAAGATAATATAAAAGCATTGAAGATAGCTTCTAGAAATAAATATTGCTAAATGTGTAAGTAAAAGTAGTTCAAACAGCTTAATGATGAAGGTCATTAGCCACAAGCTAGTCTAGGTGTGTGAATTATAGTATTACCATATGGTATTCATTGATTATTCAAGATTACAATATATGATTCTGAAATATCACAAATAGAATTAATATATGATCCTTAAAAATATTTTAATGTAGCAGATAATATGACTCCAAATATTAATAAATTTTGATAATTATAATCACGTTATATATAGATTAGCATAATGATAAATTACAAAATAAGCTTTACAGGAAATATGTTAATAAATGGAGATAGTTGTATTATAGAGAAACAAAATTAAAGAGAAAAATGGTGGTTTTATGATAAATAATTGGAAGAAATAAAAATTCAATTTGTGAATGAATCTAACGTTAATTTTATAAATGAGTAATCACAGATTATAAATAAAGATATTAAATATATACCATTTGTGGATGGAGATATTAAAAAAAAGAATAATTGTGAGTATAGATTTTGCAGGTATTAAGAATAATTTGAAAAAGGAGGTAATGTTATTAATAAAAAGCATAAATGTAAAAAAGAGTGGAAGAAAAAGATAAAGAAGACTTAATAGTAACAAGTAAGGATAAAAGAGTCAAGGTTTATTATTTTAAGTAAAATGGACTATAATAGAAAATATTGTAAAGATAAAAAAAGATCCAAGAAACAGAATTAAAACAAAGTATACAATTTTATTAAATTATATGAAAATGAAACAATTAATGAAAAGGAATACAAAGTTCTATATTCTACAGCTTTTGAACATCCATGATTATTCGGGAAGATTAAAAGAATGTAAGGATAATATGCCAGTAAAAATAATAATATTAGACGTTAATAATTATATTTTTAAAGAATTGTGTGATATAATATACAAAAAGATTGCCATTGCAATAAGTTTTGATAAATATGGCATTAAGAATTCAAAAGAAATTACATAAATTAAATGCTGTAAAATTAAATAGAAATGGGATTGTTTTATTTGATATTGAAAAAATGTATCAAAGTACACCCAGAAAAATATTATTAAAATAGTTGTAGATAAAATAAAAATGAGTAATACAATTTCAGAGGAACAACTATAAATTATATGGGAAAATTTTGGAATATAACAATATGGGCTGCCCTATTAGTAGGATTCTGTAATTGATAAATATATAAAATATAAGAGAAAATATAGAATATCAAAGATATGTTGATGATATAATTGTAATGGGAAATATTGTTAATGCATTTAAAGAATTAAATAACAATAAATACAATATTAAGTTTACAATTCAAAAAGAGTAGGGGTTAAACTATTTAGACATTTTTTAAAGAAAAAGAATTAACAGGGAAATACTTATTAAACATTATATTAAAGATAAACAAAAAGAGGAGTAATTGATCCAAAGTAGCAATTTTAAAAGAATTTAAGTTTAAAATGATGGGCTAACATTGAATGCAGAAGTTGAGAATGATTATGTAGAGATGGGTTATAAAAAGGATATAAAAAAAAATTTCAGTAATAAACATACTAATAATACAAGAAATAGTGTAAAACCTGGGTATAAGGACGAGAAATGGGTTCAATACCATATTTAGTCGGGGTATATAAGACATTGATCAAAAAAAAATTATCTGATGATATTAAAATAGGATTTGTAATGCTAAAAAAGATGGACAATATTAAAAATAAGATAAGGTTAGAGTTTATAAAATTGTGACCTTTGTAATATGATATATTTATATCAGTAAGAAAAGATTGCCATTGAAAAAGGTAAGGGACATAAAGCAACTAATAAAAAGGATATAAAATCAGGACCATATATTCTATTTTTTTGTATACTGGTCATAGAATGAATTATGAGAAAATTATTTAGGTTAAAAATCTTTAAAAATTACAAAGAAAAAAAATGTTAGAAATTTTATATGTTCAGGAAAATTTAAATTAACATGTAACCATCATTAAAAGCCTAGTACAATTAGATGGAAAATGGGCATTGGTCGATTTTTGGAAATTTTAGAACTATACCAAAAACCACATTTTTTGTAGATTATTTTGTAAACTGAATGCTCCCAAATCGAAATGCTTTAGATTTGCCTATATATTTAGAAAAAAAATAGGCTGAAGATATGCTCTTCTCTTTATAAAGATTAATCTTGCATTTAGATTTGTAGAGTAATAAATTAAACACTCAAGGTGCATGTATTTAAGTATTATGTGCTGACATTGTGCTTAATAAGAATTAATATTTACAACTTTAAATTGATTCAAAATATTTCTAAATTTAAGATCTGACTATTGACTCATTGTAAATCGATCATTAATGTTTAACAGAAATAGTGGACTTAATCAGTAAGAATTTATTAGGTTCACACTCCCAAATCAAAATGCTTTAGATTTGCCTATATATTTAGAAAAAAAAATAGGTTGAAGATAAGAGGCTGTTCTTATCTTTATAAAGTCAAATCTTGTATTTAGATTTGTAGAGGTCACTCTTGTAAAAAATTAAGCACTAAAGGCGCATGTACTAAGGTTATAGACTTATTTAAGGAATAAGTTTCTATGTTTATTCTTTTCTATATATATATATATATATGTGTGTGTGTGTGTGTATGTTTTTCTATATAGATGTTTATTGTAATATAATTTAAATAATGCCCACAAGGAGTAATTGGTCAGTTTTATATAAAATTTTCTCATATATGGTGGCTGAAAGAGTTGCAAAATGGGTGGAAGAAAATAATATAGTGGGAGAAATGCAAGGAGGTTTTAGATCAGGTAGGTGTATAGGAGATAGTTTATTTGTAGTTATACAACTTAGGAATATGAGTAGGAATTCAAGTAGACAGTTATATATGAGTTTTATAAATATAGAGAAGGCATGTGATAAGAGTAAATAGAAAAAATAGATTATGGGTAAGCTTAGCAAATTTGGGAATGGATGTTATTAAGAAATTATATGAAAATAATTACTATACATATCAATTAGGGAATACAGAATCAGTTAAAATTAAAAATGGGGTGGGATTAAGGGAAGGATGCCCTACATCACCTATTTTGTTTTGTTGTATTTGAATGAAATGGAGAGAGCAATAGAAAGACTAGGAAGAGGGACGGAAATATGTTAATAGGTGGCAAGGGAGTATATACTTTGTCAGGTCTTTTTTAGATCGGATATCTTTTTGTGTGCAGAAAAAAGAGAAGATATGGAAGTTATGCTGAGGACATGTAAAGAGATGGGGATTAAATTTAGTAAAGAAAAATCAAATATAATAATGGTCAATTCTGGGAAAAAAGAAGAAGAAGAATTTTTATTGGAGGATATAAAGTTAAGTGTGATGAATAGATATAGTTGTTTGGGAATCATCTTAAGTAATCAAAAAAATTGCTTGGATGAATGGAAGAAAAAATTGATAAATGAAGCAAAGAAAAGAAAGGGATTGATAAAGAAATTAACAGTGTTTTCATATAATAAATATGATGTAGCTAGAATTATATGAAAGGGAGTTGCAGTAGCAGAGTTAACATATGGTAATGATGTGTTATGTGTTAGTAAAGGGGTATTAGATTACTTAGAAAAAGTATAAAGGGAAGTAGGAAGACATGCATTAGATGCAGATGGAAGAAAAGGAGGAATTAGGGGAAAGGGAGTATTTTTTTAGAGATGCAAAAAGCAAAATGAAAACGTTTGGTAGATTGCAGTTTATGGATAATAAAAGAATAGCCAAAATAGTATTTAATTGGGTTACAAATAAAGGGCAGGCAATTTGGATAAAGAATTTATATCAGTATACTTGTACAAAAGATGGGATGATTGTTGAGTGTTATAGTGGTAAGGATTGGGATAAAAGAATAAATGCATTAATAAAGAATAGGGAGTTGGAGAGATGGAGAACTAGTATGGAGAGTACAAAGAGTTTAAATATATATAGCAGTAAACGCAACATTGGCTGTGAGTTAATTTATGATAACAGCAAGGAAAGTAGTTTATTGTTTAAGGCTCGAATGGGATCTTTAGTAACAAGGGAATATACACATAAATGGAAAAATATGGGTGATTTAGTCTGCAAGTTGTGTAAGGAAGGCATAGAAAATATTAGGCATCTGTTAATTCAATGTAAATGCTTAAAAGCAGAAAGGGTACAAATAATGAAGTTATGGAAAAATAAATATGAACAAAGTGATTATACAGAAAGTGAGTTATTGGTTTTTATGCTGGATTTGGGAAAAGATAAAGAGGATTTAGATATGAAGGCCATGGAGATGACAAAGATTATGGTGTGGAAATGGGATGGAGCAGATTATGGGAAAACTTAGGGTGGGGAATGGAAAGGGAAGGTAAAATGGCTAACAGGTTTTTCTGGGCATAGTTGTTGAGAGATTCCTGACTCCATATAAGGAGAAGTCACAGTGCATTACATCACATATGGGTCTTTTATTTGCGGATGATGTCTTCTTATGCACAGAAAGGGAAGATATGGAAATTATGCTGAGGACATGCACAAGAGTAGATAAAAAGATGAAGATTAAATTTAGTGAAGAAAAAATTGAAAGTAATGATGATTAAGATTGAAGAAAGAGAAAACAAAATTGTTATTGGGGAATATAAAGTTAAGGGTGGTAAATAGATATAACTATTTGGGAATCATCTTAAGTAATCAGAGAAATTGTTTGGATAAATGGGAGAAAAAATTGATAAATTAAGCAAAGAATAGAAAGGAATTGATAAAGAAATTAACAGTGTTTTTATATAATAAGTATGATGTAGCTAGAATTGTATGGAAGGGATAGTAGCAGGGTTAACATATGTTAATGATGCACTATAATTAAACTTAGAAAAATTACAAAGAGAAGTAGGAAGACATGCATTAGATGCAGATGTGTGGATGGCAAAGGAGGCAATTCAAAGAGAAATGGAATGGTCAAGTTTTTATATGAGAGATGCAAAAAGCAAAATGAAAATGTTCAGTAGATTGCAGTTTATGGATAATAAGAGAATAGCCAAAATAGTATTTAATTGGGTTATGAGTAAAGGGCAAGCAACTGGATGGGTGAGAAAGATAGTATGGTATGCAGAAGATTTGGATAAAAAATTTGTCAGTATACTTCAAGTTTGGATGATTGTGTTAGGAGAATTTTTGAGTGTTATAGTGATAAGGAATGGGATAGAAAAATAGATGCATTAATAAAGAATAGGGAGTTGAGGAGATGGAGAACTAGTATGGAAAGGTTTAAATATATATAGAAGCAAACGGAATATTGGGTGCAAGTTAATTTATTATAATAATGAGGAAAATAGTTTACTGTTTAAGGCTTGAACAGGATCTTAAGCAACAAAGGAATATACACATAAATGGAAAAATGTGGAAGGAATATAAATAAATATTAGTGATTTAGTCTGTAAGTTATGTATGGAAGGACTAGAAAATATTAGGCATCAGTTAATTGAATGTAAATGCCTGAAAGCAGAAAGGGTACAAATAATGAAGTTATGGAAGAATAAATATAAACAGTGATTTTGGTTTTTAGGCTGGATTTGGGAAAAGATAAGGGGGATTTAGATATAAAGGCTATGGAGTTGACAAAGATTATGTTGGAGAAATGAAATGGAGCAGGATAGAAAAGAATTTTGGGGAAAACTTAGAGTAGGGAATGGAAAGGGAAGGTAAAGTGGCTAACAGGTTTCTCTGGGCATAGTAGATAAAAGATTCCTGATTCCGTATAAGAAGTCACAGTGCATCACATCACATCACTAAATTTTTTTGTTTTTTATAATGCAAAAAGTTATTCAGAATATAGATTTAATTGGATTTGAAAAGATTGAATAAAATATTGGTGACATTTGGAAAGTGATTAGATATGCAATTTTATTTATAAAAGGAAAAATCCTTTTTTGTGTATATGTTTACTGCAAGAAGGATTTAAAACTAAGTCATACACAAAATTACTTGGAATTTAGAGGTTTGCTATTAAAATATTTTTCAATTTAAGTAAGAGAGTGATTTATTTGAGAAAGAGGGTAATGTTTGAGGTATAAAGTTAGAGGAGACATGTCTATTGGTGGTCATTTAAAAAAGTTTTTTCCTTTTGCAAAAACTTTAAAGAGAATAGAAAACCATAAATTTAAATATAAAATAAAAGAATTGGATTGTATTTGTATCCCACAATGTATGTATGATGGTCAGAAGGAAAGTAAGCCTGATTTGGTAGCTTATTCTGTGATAAGTTTTCATTTGAAATGCTTAAAAAAGACTAGGAAGGATTAAAAGATGAATAGTTGTGAGATCATGTATAAATGTGATAAAAAAGGTTTTTAAGTGTAGATAATTTTTTAAAAAATCAGGAGAAATGGAGGAAAATGTAGATGGTGACTAGAAATATAGATGACAAAATAAGTAGTGCAATGGAGATAGTTAGGCAAATAAGTAAGATAGAGAAAGAGGTAAAATGTAGAAGTAAAATAAAAAGCTTAGATATGAAGTGTGAACAGATCAAAAAATTAATGAATAAATACAATAAAAAAAGAAGAAATAAGGAAGTCCAGAAGGTGAAAGAGAATTTAATGATGAAGTAGGGAAAGTAAACTGAGACAGTCTTGATAGGGACCACTATTAGAGATGTAAGAGGTAATTGCAAGAAAAAATAGGTATGTAAGAGTATGTTGCTGGAGCTAGAATTAGGGATATTACAGATAAGATAAAGAAAGAAGGAGTAGGGATGAGTATAAATAACTGATTAGTAGTTTAAATAGAGTTAAAATAAATATAGGAGTAATAAGATTACTACTAGATTCAACAATAGATATATGCTAGATAGGGCATCTATAAGTGAGAGATTGAAAAAATTATGGAGAAATAATGTTATGTTTATGGATGTATGGAATTATTTCATTAGTAAAAGGGAGTTATATAGTAAAGATGGATTGCACTTAGCAAAACAAGGAAATGAAGCATTAGAGGATTTGATTTATGAACAATATTATAGTTGGGAAAACTTATAAAAGGGGTAGGGTTTTAAATTACAGTATTATCAAAAAAATGTTAAGATGGACAGGAGTAATAAATAAACAAAGGGAACTGATTTAGATTAAATGTAGTGTAGAGAGGGAATGGGTCTGTAAAACTAATGATATACAAACTAATTGCAAATGTAATAGAGAAGAAAATGCAAAAAAATTATAAATGGGTAGTAATAAGAAAGAAATTGTTAAAATTGGATATTTGAATATGCAAGTGGTAGGAGGCCAGAAAAGGCTGGAATTAAATAAAGCAGTTAATAATGAAGGGCTTAAAATATTAGCAATAGTCGAAACACATCTAAAAGAAAAAAACCTACTCTGGAAGATTTTTCATGGGAGAGTATAAATAGAAACAAATAAAGAACAAAGGGGTGAAGTATAGGAGTTATGTAAAAAATATTTAAATACTGGAGATACTCAAACTATAATGGAGTGGAACAGTAGCACATATGAATGCTTAGTTAAAAATAAACACGTTTCAAAAAGGGGAAGAAAATAATGGTTATAAAGGGTGTGAATGGACACATTAAAGAAATTCATGATATGAATAACAAAAATGGACACTTTTGAAATTTTTTTGTCAAGAATGAATTTGACATTGGAAATTTATCAAATGCTAGAATAATATATTTCATATTAATAGATTATGTATTAGTAGAAAAGAAGGAATGAATAAAGTACAGAAAATTAAAGTATTTGATAATGAAAAGAGATTATGTAATAGCGATCATAATTTCTTTATAATAGAAATGGTTAATAATGTGATAGAAAATAGTAATAAAAGTAGAAAGGATAATGAAAAATGTGGATAGAAAATGAATGGTAAGAATAAGTTAGAAGAATATAGAATAAAAGTTGAAAAAATCATGGAAAGTTATTGGAGATGAATATAAGACTGGTGTGGTAAGTAAAAAAATGACAAATAGGGTTTTAAAGTGAGAATACTCACAAAAGAATAAAAGTAATAGAAAAGTGAAAATTAGTAAAAGTGTAAAGAGAGGAGAAAACGATGCAGAAATATAAATGTGCTTTTAAAAATAGAGAAAGTGAAAAAGACTTAAATATTAAATAGGAAAACTATTTTTAAAAAAGAAGTTGGCTAAAATAGATAATTATAGAGAATGAAATTAAATAGTAAATTATTAGAGGATATTAATAAAGTGGGAGAGATAGAAGTAAAAATTTTGGAAATATATTTAAAAAAAATGGTACAGGGAGAGAAATAGAATTTCTAAATGATGAGGAAAAGGGTGTAAATCTAAAGAAGAATTAGAGACAATCTTAAATAAGTATGTAATGGATATACAAAAGATGTAGATGTGAAGGACAGTGTGATAACAAACATAAAAGCACATAGTAATGGAAAAATTAGTTTACAGAAAATGAATTGAATGAAACAGTGAAATAATTAAAAAGTGTTAAATGAATGGGAAGCAGAATGATGATGAATTTGGGAAATAGGAGCAAAATTAAACTACTATCATGTTTTAATAAAATGGCACGATGACAGAATTTCCAGATAGGTTGAATAATACAAGAGTAAGGCTATTCAGGTTATATAAAGTTTTTGCATATACAGTGGCCGGAAGGTTGCAAAATGAGTGGAAGAAAATAATATAGTGGGAGAAATGCAAGGAGAATTTAGACTGAATAGGCATATAGAAGATAGTTTATTTGTAGCACACAACTTATAGATGTGAATAGGAATGCAGCTAGACAGTTATATATGGTCTTTATAGATATAGAGAAGGCATGTAATAAAGTAAATAGAAATAGATTATGGGTAAGTTAATAAATTTGGGAATGAATGGAGCTTTAGTGGACTTATTACGAGATTGTATGAAAATAATTACTATGTGTATTAATTAGGAAAGAGCATCAGATGGAGTAGGGCAAGAATGCCTATGTCACAAATTTTTTTTTGTTATATTTGAGAGAAATGGAGAGAGCAATAGAAAGATTAGGAAGAGAAATAGGATACGATTAATAGGTGGCAAGAGAGTGACATTGCTGATATCTTCTTATGCAAAGAAAGTAGGAAGATATGAAAGCTAAAATGTGCAGAAAAGTAAGTAAAGAGATGGGGATTAAATTTATTGAAGAAAAATCAAAAGTAATGATGATAAATGCTGGGAAAGAGAAGAGAAAGAATTTTTATTGGGGGATATAAAATCAAAGGGTGAATAGGTATAACTATTTGGGAACCATCCTAAGAAATCAGAGAAATTGCTGGATTAGTGGGAGAAAAAAGATAAATAAAGCAAAGAAAAAAGACTGATCAAAAAAATTAAGAGTGTTTTCATATAATAAATATGATGTAGCAAGAATTGTATAGAAAGGAGTAACAATAGGGTTATTAACCTATGGTAACAATGTGTGTTAGCAATAGAGTGTCGATTACCAAGAAAAAGTACATAGAGAAGTAGAAAGAATGTATTACATGCAATGTGTGGATGTCAAAGGAAGAAATTCAAAGATAAATGGAATATAAACCATTAACCTGCCTAATAGGATAGTGGTGGCTATGGTTGAAAGAGCCAAAGACACTAAAATGTATGGGGCTGAACTGAGTTCAGATCCATATGACTATATAAGCTATGAGCTTAGATTGAAAATATTTTTAGTTCAATTTCATTCTCATATTTTGTAGCAGAGATAAAGGTGGTTGCTGAGGGTTGCATTAGATCCTAAGATCTAGATGCGTCTCAGATCCAAAGCTCTCACTGATGAAGACCACAAACCAGAAACTAGTCTGGGGATATTGGATGAGTAGGCATTAGATAGGGATTTTATGCACAAGCCTTCTGGCATCCATTGATTACTCTGGTTGCACAGGTGGCAATACTGTATGGAGAGTTTGCCTGATCAGAAATGGAATATGAGAGAGCAAAAAGCAAAGAGTTGGTAGTGCAGTTTGTGGATATAAAGATAGCAATAGTTTAATTGGGTTAGAGTAAGGGGCAGGAAACATATGGATGAGAAAGGTAGACAGCTGCAGAAGATTAGAATAAGCTGGTCATAACTTGACAGAGGAAGGATGATTGTGCTAGGAAAAATGTTGAGTGTGATAATGGCAAAAACTGGGAAAGAAGATAGTACATTAATAAAAAATAGGGCTGGAGAGTGGAGAACTAGTATGGACAGTAAAAAGTAAAATATATAGAGTAAATAGAATTGGGGGTTAATTAAGGAAGGTACGTTTAAGACTAGAACAGGACATTAGCAACAAGGAAATGCACACAAACATGAAAAATGGGGGGGTTAGTCTGCAGGTTATGAAGAAAGGTATAAAAAATTTGGCTTGCTAATGGAAAAATGCTACAAGCGAAAGTACAAATAATGAAGTTGTGGGAGAAAAATATAGACCAAGGATTGCAGAAACGCTTGTTACCTGGGGTTGAAGAAAAAAGGGGAAAAAAACAAAGCCAGGGTGGCAAAGAGGATGGATAAACAGGAGAGAAGAATATGGGAAAACAGGGGGGAAAGCAAAGGGAGAGCGGAACGGTTTGGGCAATGAAGAGATTGATAAAGGAGACCAACAATCACTTGATATAAAAGAGAAAACTGAAAGATAAAAGAAGAAAATGATTAGGTTGAAAATTTTAATTAATAATATAAAGAAGAATTAAAGAAATGACATTGAGATTAATAGGTGCAAAGCGAGATAATTAAGGAAATGAAAAAAAAACATGATAATAAAACGCATTGATAAATTACACCAAGGAAACTGGAAAACATGAGGGCCCACTACCTATACGCATATTATCGAGTTATAGCCTCAGTAAATTATAACATGAACTATGAAAATATGAATTCATTAATAATATTAATGATTGATCAAAGACTAGTTGGTAAGCATGACCAGAAATACCATAAAGATTTATAATTTTATATTTTTTTCCATTGCATATTGAAGCTGACATGAATTTTTTTTTTTTTTACTGTACAACAAAAAATGCTATGAACAAATAAATAGATGTGTCAAATTATGGGAGGTCTTATGTTAAAATCCATGTATTTATGCAAATTTTGTTTGATATTGTTTTAGCAAGAATTTCTGAAAATGGCAAGTATGCTAGAAGCTAGATGCAGCTAAAATGATTACAAACTAAATTAAAATTATTGTATATTGAAAATATTATATGTTTAATACCAATTTTGGAATATTAACTACTAAATGTGATGTAATAGTTAATGCATCAAAAATTCCATATCTAAAGTGATAAAACCTTGGAAATTTTTTCAGATTGCAATTAGACTTAGCATTTTTTTTCAGGTAGCTTTCTCATAACCAATTCAGCTAGCATCAAACTGTTGATTAGTAAATGGGTACCTAACAATTCTAAACTAGGAAAAAACAACAGTGGAAAACAATCTCACCATTAGACAGTTGTATAGCCTAGTGAGGAATATACTGATTGTTTTTCATAAATCTTTGGAGAGCTATAGAAAAGGCCTCTGCTTACCTCTTTCTGCCTTCCTACATACATAATATAGATAATTTTAAAAACTATAAAATTATTTATTAAATAGTTAAATAAATTTGTTTTTTTGTTTTGTTTTTCAAGTAATACCATTAGATAAGTAAAGTATATCTTTATTGAAAATAGTATTATTCATTCAGATTTCACATGATTACAATAAGGTATTTGTGGAATTCTATAAGAAAGCCCAGCAGTTTCACAAAAAAAAACTATTTTATAATGTGAAAAATCCCACAAAATAGATGTTGCCTGATTTAAAGATCATTTTCTATTTTAAAAAAAAGTAAACCCAACAACAGAAGATTGGGCTGTTACGCTATTAATATCTTGTGATACTCACAGGTAAATATGAAATTAAAAATTATATATATAAAAAAAAATAGCAAAATGTCAGAATTGTCTACCATTTGGAAGTACCTGACTTTGAAATTAGAACTTATTTAAGAATTCCTGACTAAATAAAAAATTTAAAAAACATACAAAAATTAAACTAATAAGAACGGAATGTTGTTTTTTTTTTTTTTTTTGCTTATTGATGAAAATTTCATTATTTGTTGTTCTTTATGTTTTTAAATAAATACATTATAAGTAATATATATATTAAGGCTATAACCTTAAGACTATGCGCCTAAAATGCAACAGTAGGGATCTCTACAAATCTAAACACAAAATTAATGACTTTAAAAGACAAAAGGGCCACTCTTATCTTCAACCTAATTTCTAAATATATAGGTGAATCTAAAGCATTTTGATTTGAGAGCATGAAGCTATTAACTACTTTGCCATATATAATAATAATAATAAATATTTTTACTTATATTACAGTACAGTATTATATGTTAAGAAATAGAAATTGATACCAGATTTTTTTATGTTGTTCTTAAAACTCTTTTAACATTATTCCCATAGGAATTTTAGATCTAGTTATTATAAATTTATAAGCTTTTTTGTATTTCAATTATAAAGATTCTGATATAAAAATATTTGCTGTATATTTTTTCTTACAAAATAGTAATTCATTCAAAAAGTATTAATATAATTTTCAGCTTTGTCTTATTTCTAACTTTGATGGTTCATATATATATATCTTAAAGTTATTTATAAGATTGTAACTGTTTAAAAAATACTGGCAGAAATTAAATATAGACAAAATAATTTGATGTGAAGATCTGCAGGCAAATTATATTTTTTCTACAGTCTGATTAAACTGAGATATAATTTTGAGAAGAACATATCAAACCAATATATATATTCATTTTAAGCAATTTCAATATGAAGATGAATCCAGAAAATATAAATTATCATTTATGGAGAGACTTCTCGCTGACTTCTTTTCTTAAAATACAATTTCTCAACAATTCAATGAAATATTCATTAAAAATCAACAAAAAGTTAAAAGATAAACAGAATATAATAACCTCATTAAATGCTGTATCATATTACTTCATATTTTTGTTTATAGTTGGTCTGATAATTCTGACTAACCAGGGATCATTACTGTCCATTAAAAATAAGATTTCCATTTACAGCTAGCTGGATTGACTATATAAACTTGTAAATACCTTTTAATAAATAATCACAACTTTATATAAACTTGCTTAAAAATCCACAACTGAAAAATGTTTAAAATTCTACCCAGATTTGAACTCCAGCTGGAAAATGTAGCAACCACTACATCATAAGGTGCTTCTTATTTTAACAAACTTGGATTTTATTTATAAAAAATATTAATATTTTGAATGAGATTATTTATAAAACAAGTATTTTGCTTTCCTATCTTCATATGCATATATTATTAGCCATAGGATTACCACAGCTTATGCCTTTATTGCTTAATTTTCTTTTGTGGTGAGTGGATAATACTAGTTTATGACTTTTGAATATCTTATTTTTTTTAAAAATCAGATACTATAAATCACTCTCAATTTTCTGCACTAAAAGTCATAATTTCTTGAAATTGTTTGCTATATAGCAGTTTATATTTGTTGTTGTTGTTAAAGAATTTTACTATATACATTAAAACTATTTTGCCATTTCTGAATAAAAACTAGGATTTTGGCCTTTTAAATTATTATTTTATTATCATTATTAATTTTTGGAATATTTATTCAACCTTTAGCAATAGACTCCCAATCTACTATTCATCTACTGAAAAATTAAATAAAATTAAAATATTTATAAAATAAAATTACAATAAATATAAAATTTAGAAGTTCTTTGAATCTAAAACTGTTTTTTAAAATTTAGTGTGCAGTAAGTAAAATACAGATGACTGCAAACAGTGATCCAAATATTCATTATTTTATTCTGCAGTTTTAATTTAAAAACAAGCATATCCACCAAATATGTAGTTTCTGATAAGTATAAAGAGCAAAAGTGGGGTAAATTTTTTTGAAAAACATTTATTAAAGTGAGATATTATTCACTTTCAGATTTCCAATTGCTTACATTTATATATCTCAAACATAGATAATTTTTTTTGCAATTATTTCTATATCACTGTCAACTGGAGGTATATTAAACAGAATTTTGAAATTATATTTAAAATATTTATGACATTTATAAAGTATTTTTAAATGGATTTTGACATAAGAAGCAGTAAATTGTTTACAACAATATCATATGACTCAAGCTTAAAATAGATGGTTCTAGACTAGGGTGAAAAAAAACTACTCTTGAAATAAGTAATTTTATAAAAATCTTTAAATCTGGAATAAATTTAATGTCCAATTTTCTTATTTCTATCATTTTAAAGCTGCAGTTATCTATATTAGAATTTTTTAATATATATATATTTAGAAATCAGAAGAATCTTTAAAATAATCTAATTGGTTAGAATTGTCATTCCCAAGCTAGTTTCCAAAAACTATATCTCTCATATTAGCAAAATGTTTATAAGTAAAATAGTTGCTGATATTTTGATGAAATAATTAATTTAAAACTAAAATTATGCCATTCATAAACTAACTGAGGTGTTCTCTTATATATGCCCTGGTAAAAAACATCAGCACTTGAATCTTTGCATTGGGAGAATGAAAGCTGAATTTGTAAAGGCACAACATTAAGCACGTGCACTGTAGTGACATATTCATGACTTAACTGTTTAGGAAGGAATTCTTCACCATTTGCCAAAATATCAAAGTGAGATAACAATATTTTTTTTGAGATTAAATAATGAAGGAAAGCCACTATGCTAATCAAAATAATGCTCAAGTAATTTCACAACTTTTGACCTTTTTAAAATTAATGCTGTTAACTTATCCTTTATTTTCATAAATGTTGGAAAATGCAAACTGACTCCACCACATGTATTTTTTGCTAATTGTTTATGGAAGTATGTTAAGATTATGGATTTGAATAATTTATATTATATGAAATGTTTCAGCTGTGAATTTAATTTAAATGTATACTGTAGAAATAAATTTTAATATCTCACATTTGAAGAGTAATTGTCCAATGTTTGAGAATTACAATTAAAATTTAGACCACAGAGGATTTTGAAAAGTTAAACCAATAATTTGAATTAATAATAAGTTTTGTTTTGTATCACCTTGTTATACTATTGATAAACATGTATTTTCTTACTAATACTGAATTTTTTTGAGTACCTCTAAATGTCCTTTTCATAATGGTTGGGAATCATTGGGATTATAGCATCACTTTAAATTTACAAGTCACAAATCTAAAAATATATCAAGAAGAGAAAAGAAAAAAAAACCTCTCAAAATGTTCTATATTTCTGAAATTATTAATAATTAAATATATATATATTTGAAAAAGCAAATAATATCTGAATTATTTTAAAAACAGTTAATAATTCAACTAGATAATGGAAATAGCCCAATATATAATTGCATTTCAAAACTCTGTATTTGCAAGCTTCTGATTTTAATAGTACTAAATATTATTCTTATTAAAATTATTGTCTACTGAACTCATCTTTATTTTGCAACCATAAATTTAAATTAATAAATTTTCAGTGTCAGGCATAATCAGACACATACACAATATTACCACCTATAGGTAATATGAAAATTTTGGCTCTGATTAGTGCAATATATAAATGTAATACTATATTTATATGAATTTGCTTTTGATTGGAATTACATTTTAATTTAAATATATATAAAAAATAAATTTATATATAAAAATTCATTTACAACTTGATCAGATCAATTAAAAACAACTTCAAGGTTGATTTGTACATCAAGTGTATTAGATTGCATTCCTATCAAACTGTTTATTTAATTATTACTAAATAATTTATTTATAAATAAGCTCAAACTTTTTCTTTCTGGCAGTCAGCCTATACTCAACCCAGTTAATTGTCCAATTTCTAATCAGTGAATAACTACAGTATTTATCTACTATTATCTAATGGATATAACAAGAAAGACAATGACCAAAACTCTCATTACTCAGCAGATGACTATCTTGATAAATATCTTCTACTTCTCTAGTCTTTCATGCAGGCTATTTAAAGCAGTTGTACTTTTTATTGTTATTAAAATAATGGCCAAATGAAATCTTACCTTAGAATGTAAAAATATTTATGATGCTTAATGCTAATGCATTTTATTCAATGGTTTATAAAATTATAGCAATTATTTCATTGTGAAATTTATATTTCTTTTTGCAAAAATTTTTTTTGAAAAATTTGTATTTCTATAAATAAAAAAAAAGACTTTTGAATTAATAATTTCTATTTTTCTCTATATATCTCTACCTATCTATATCTCTATTTATCCATCCATTTATTTAAAAATGCAATCTAATAAAATTCAACAACAGTAAAGTTTTTATTTTTTTCATTTTAATTTAAAGAAAACATATTGAAATTGAAAATTAATCCACAGACTAGTAATTTAAATAATACTGTTTTATATATATATATAATCATATAAATGCCAATAAATTATTTCTGAACTTTAATTTTTTTTTTTTTTTAATATTAAAATTCAAATTTTTAAGTTATTCTGTTAGTTTGTATTTAACAGATTTTTATGACACTTCCATTTTAGCTGTTTTCTCTTTTACATTTAAATATTTTTTTAAATCACACATTTTACACAGTGATTAAATTTTCAAATCAAAAATATATTTTTAACTTTTACATAAGTTAAATAATTTTAAAGATTATATATAATATATATTAGCAAAATTAGTAAAATTTAAATAAAAAGAAAAACAAAAAAATTGAAAATATATACATATTTTCCCTGTCAAAATATTTTCTTTTTTTTTCTAATAACTTTGGACTATAATATTAGAAATTGAAAATATTTTCAAGTAATTTATTGCACTTAAAATTTTAAATTAAAATAGTTAATAGAGATATGGTTTGTAGCAAGGTTTTTTTTTATATATGTTATGTGCAAAACAAAGTTTTTCCCTCCATAATAAAGTACAAATATAATAATTTATATCTGACAGAGAAAGATAAATATTAAAGATATCTATATAAATATTTTGTTAATTCCTCTTAAAACTAGAAGTAACCATTTCTTAGCAAAAAATCAGATAATTTATCATAAGCATATTTTTGATCACTACACTGCAGATAAAGATTTATATCTCTGTCCAAATTAATTGTTGCAAATGATTTGACTACAGAGATTATCAAAGGATACTGACCCTCTTCTTCAGCAATTACAATTTCCAGATTAATGCCAATATTAATGTTATTTTAAACATGATGCTAAGTAACAGTACAAGGCTAGATTATCTCAGACTTAAAAGCAAAACAAAAGCACATCCCATTTTTACAAAATTTCTACAGTTTAGGCATTTTTTGATTGGTTATTCAAGAACTAGATAACTCAGATATACAACAGATTGTTGCTCTTATTATGACAATATTACTGTTGAAATATCTACACTGATTAATTAAGGAATACCAACTAATTTTTTACCCCATCTCTCCCAGTTTGACTTCAAAATTGCAAAAATTATAAGAAATTATGCAAAGTATGTCTAAAAATGATAATTTAAATCTCAAAAACAATACTAACATTGCTCAATAGATAAGAACACTTTTTCTATAAAGTGAAGATTTAGGAAAATATACAATATTTTCTAAATCATTGCTTGTGTTTCATTTTTCATGAAGTAAAATTTTTTTCTTTCCCTTGTATTATGTTTTGTCTCAGTTATTTTGCAGTCATTTGTGGTCTTATAGATTATGGCTAAAAAAAAAAAATCTTAAAAATGATAATGTTACACTTCAGCTAATATTAAATTAGCATTGCCAAAAAAAAAAGAAGCTATCATGTGGATGGCAGACAATTTCTATAGTAATATTAATTAAATTTTCAAAGATTCCAATACAAATTGATTTAACAAAAGAGAGATACTACTACTCTTGTTCTGTCCTTTAAAATAAAATTAAAATTTATCAAAATTAATAGTTTGAGAATTTATAACTAAAAAATGAAATGACTATAAAATTGATTTTCTATCAATTAATTAGACAGTACAAATTTAGCTTTTCTCTCATTTCGTTTTAGGAATTGTGTTTCGGGAGTTATATCCTGTTAATTCTAAATTTTGACTGTTTATGTGGCACTGATTTAAAATAATGCTTGTTAAATTGACTTTCTACTTTTAAAAGGTAACCACTATACTGCAGGAAGTTTTACAATATCTGCTAAATATATATCTTTATATTATTTTTCTTTTAATATTTAAAGCTCTTATCTATAATTTTTTTTTCTCAAGTTCCAATCAGGCTTAACATTTTTTCTTTTAACTATAGCTCTATCAAACTAGCTATCCAATATTGATTGATAAATTAATATCTAACTAATTTTTTTTTTTTGGGGGGGGATAAAAACTTTTACCATCAAGCCTAGTGAATAATGCTTTCCCTTTTACTATTTTTCTACAGGGGCTAATACAATAAGAACTTCTTGCAATGATTATTTAAAAACAATTTAACCACTTAAAAAATTGGAATAAAAATGTTTATATGAGTTTTCCATGAAATATCAAATACAAGGTGACTGCTAGAACTGAGTCAGTATCTATAAGGGAATAGAGTATCAATAAGTTCAAAAATATTAGCATTGATATAGCAATTTGTTTTTTTTACTTTCAAATAGGTATGTGGTTGTTGTGGAATACATTAAAAGCTTTTTATTAAATAAATTTTTATTGATAACATTTAAATTTATAGTAATCTTACTCTTTAAATATTATCATTCAACAAAAAAAAAAATGAGGCAAGTGTGATTTTTTAAAATAATACTACAAAAACTAGAAAATTGTAAAGACAAACATACATAATTAAGCACTGCGATTTTTATTAGATACAAGATATCTATTGATATAACTAAGTAAAGATCTAGTAGACATTAATATAAAATCAGTACAGGCAGTTTTTACAAGAGAAATTCTTACAAACTTAAAGGAGTTTTGTAAGACATTTCAGAAAATAATTGTTGCAATATCAAAATATCTTTACTATAATAGGTCCATTGCAAAAATCATATTGTGTAATAAATAAATTATCTTATCTTATTAATAATACATCAGCAGTGAAACAAATATTCAGTTATCATATCACTTAACAAAGAGATAAGATTAAACACAGAGATAGAGTTTTCTAATACCAGCTTGAAATGACTTTAGATGTTGGCAGAGAACATTTGCTAACTGAATCATGAAAAGACAGTAATTAACAATTATATAATTGAATATCTTTTATGCTTGTTTTATAGTAACACTTTTTTTTCCCTTTTTGTATAACTTAATAGCATTTGCATTTAATATAATAGAAATTGATTATGATTAATAAAATATCTCAAGTTTTTATTAATTAGCCAAGGCTCATTAAATTTAAAAACTAAAATCAAGAGACTAAAATAAGAGTGTGGTAAGAAATGACAAACTACTATTTCAACAGAGTATAATGATTTATGATGATCAACATTTGATCATAATACTCTGTTACCTAATTATTCAACTTGTCTCAAGGCAGACAACTTAATAGTCTGAATTAGCATTCAGTATCCAAATAAAAATATAATCTTATAAATGTAATAATCAAAATTTTATCCACAGCCTATTTATTTTTATAAATGCCTCTAAAAATAATAATAATGAAATAACCCAATAATATCACAATCACCAACATTTATTTATAAAAAGATCCCCGAACAACAATTATTGCACTTAGCACTATGCCAAAATAATAAATATATAGCCATTCAATTTTTACTTTTATCTTTAATTATTAAAAATGATGCAGAATATTAAATATATTTAAATATATTAACTCAATTCTCTACAGTAGGTAATTAAAATAGACTGTATATTATATAAGACCAAACTCTGGCTCTTGAGCTGCTTTTTTAAAAAAAAAACAACAACCAAATACTCCTAGTATGCTAATAGTTCCAACTTAATAATGAAACTTAAATTTGCTATATCTTCAAAGATAATTAATGTGGTGTAAATTTCTTACACTTTTAGTAACTATCCAAAACCACCACCAACAGAAATATATATTTTCCTCCTTGATTACAACAGAATCCTCCTTTATTATAACAGAATAATATTATGATCCTAATTCTATATCATTATGAGAAAATAGCATCATTTTGTGAAATATAATGAGTGACATTATTCATGATTGTTAAAATTTCATTAACTGTAAAATTCATAATCATATCAAAAATACATGACATTCAAATGTGAATTTTCATTCTATCGATGCAATTTTTTTTGTCAATTGAACAATAATCTAATTAATAATTAATCCAATGATCAAATGATTCCAAAACAAAGTTCACAGCTTTTAACATGATCCTTTCTAGTGCACAATAACAGCTCCTAATAATAAAATTAACTACTATGGTCATCTTTGATGTGCAAGACCAGAATCTCTTTGCTAAAACTCAGTAAACTCAGTATATTTTAAAAAACTATTAACCTATGATTCCAATAGTGTAGTAGATATAATTAGTTACTATCTTTAAAATAGAGAAACAATGGTAATTCCTGTTTTATCTTTTTTGTAGAATTAGTCATCAACAATAGCTTAATAGTTTCTATAAAATATCTACAAGTTCAATGTTTCCAAATTACTATATATTGTATTTTATAGATTATACATTGTCAAAATATTGCCTACTTGAGCTTGCCCCCCTAACACAAAATTTAATAAAAATGTGACAAATTCTACATACAGGCAATTCATAATCTCATGAAACAACTTACTGCTTAAAATAGCATTAATCTTATTAGTACAAAGCAATTCCTAATGATATGGAAGCAACTTGTTATTTAAAATAGGAGTAATATAATAATACAAATTTAATGCCTGCATATAATCAATTAATTCATAAAAAGGAAAAAAACAGTCTAACATTTACAGACATAAAAAGGAAAAAAGAAATGATTTCATTAATTCTATAGATCACAGATGAATTATTTAGTAAATCAATATCAAGCATCTCTTCACAACATTCAATAGATCCCCCCCCCTTCCAAGACCATGGTGTTGTCAGCAACATCTCCCTATATAAATTTCCAAAAGAATTGCTATATGAGGCAATAACAGCAAATAGATTCTGGGATACCATACAACAGGGATGCCCAACCCGTAGCTCGCGAGTCACATGTGGCTCGCGTAACTGTTTAATGTGGCTCGAATTGCACTCTTCAAAAAAATTGATAAAATATTTTATGTTCCTTGATGGCACATGCACACACTAAAAAATAAACATTTTTACAATACAAACAATAACGATATGCAGTGTCAGGTTTCACATTAAATAAAATATATTTTTCCTGTAATTGTAATTTATATGTATGTTACCAAATTTTTAATAAATAAAATGTATTTACATTTTTTTTTCTTTTTAACATATTACACCATTTTTTTTTTTTTTTGCTGTACACGTTTGGTTTGGTGCTATATATATATATATATTGTGTTTAGTGCTCTTGTATATATTGTTGTTTTTATCGAGAAAGATCCTTGTAGACGTTTGGTTTGGTGCTGTATATATATTGTGTTTAGTGCTGGAAATAGTTTTTATCGAGATAGATCCATGTACACGTATATATTTTGCTGTATATATCGATGTTTAGTGCTGTAAACAGTTGTTTTTATCCGTGTACACGTATATATTTTGCTGTATATATATATTGATGTTTAGTGCTGTAAATAGTTGTTTTTATCGAGATAGATTCGTGTACACATATATATTTTGCTGTATATATTGATGTTTTCATCGAGAAAGATCCGTGTACACGTTATTTTGGCCACATTAGAAACGGCGGATTGATACCAATGTGAATAGGCCATCCCCCCCCCACCTATCTCCCTACATTGCAGGTTTAGTACCCAAGTACCATGTTTATAAATGTAATATGAAAAATGTAATATATAATTGTGGCTCCCCAAATTTTTTTAAATTCTCAACTGGCTCGCGTCAAGTTAAAGGTTGGGCACCACTGCCATACAACATATTGCAGAACACTCCAATAATTGTTACCTAAAACTGGAATTTTATTAAATTGCACAAAAGAAGCAATTTCAAAAACAAGTCAGATCATTGGGTAACTTTGCACTGATCACCATAGAACATTACAGGAATAATTAATAATACCCGAGATACACAGCACAGGACTTCCAAGGTATGATAGAACTGTTTGGCAAGGTCATTATGTTCAAAACAGTATACCAGAAAGACACACTAATCGTGAGTAACACTTATGAGTTCAGAATAAAACTACATCCAGATACTGATCCAGATTATATACCAACACAAATCCTGGATCAGGAAGCAATTCTCATTCTGCATATCAGAAGTCTAAAACCAATGTTACTCATGCAAACAAAGGGGACATGTTACTGCATAATGTCTAAACTGCCAGAATTTAATCAAAGATCAAAACACACATACAAAAACAAGAAAATTCCAACACTGACAAGCAAGTTGATGAAAATATAGGCATCATCAAGGATAGCAGTGCATAAACTACACAAATAATAAAACATCAAAATCCCAAAATAGAAAGCATGATCAAAGAGAAAATGGAGGTAAGCAAAAAACAAAACAAATATATATGCCAGAATTTGACTATGGAATAGATATAAACACATGACATACTATTACTAATAAGACAGCCATAGAAATTTTGGAGGCACTGCTACCAACAAGAAGCCCTAGCACAATAATGTAACTGACAAATCCAATCCAATCAGAAAGCAAGGGAAAGCCTGGGAGATCTACCAGAAAGATGCTTAGCAAAAAAAGAGAAGACAAATTGATAACCCTAATTCACCAATCATTAATAATATAAATGAAGACTCAAGTTCAATGGAATAATCACAAATCTATTTGAAAACCATCTAATTACCACAACATCACAAAATGAAGAAGCACAAAATCCACAAACACTCAATACAAAAGCCAACCAGAAGAAAGATACAAATGTAAACAAAACAAACAGAAATAAACTTAAGTCAATGAAAATATATAACATAAAGCTACAAAGCAACCACAACAAAAAATAAATATCAATCCCAAATACATAGTTATAGAAAATTAAAATAGCAGTGTTGAATGTCAGAGGCATAAATCTAATAAAAATACATCAGCTTAACAAGTGGATTAGCATCATACAACCACAAACCCTAGGGCTTCTAGAAACAAAGATCTATATCCAGCCACATACCTATATAACCAAAAGTTTTTCCACATACTCCAGGGACATATCACCTTCAGTGGACTAGGTCTCCTTATAGCTTCAAACTGCAGCTTTTCAACCTTCAAAATTATTTACATTGACTTCTAATCACCACATTCAAGCATAAAATTACCACACTCAACTTTATCTTTGTGTACTTCTTTGTGTACCTATCCCTAGGCCCCAGCATAATTGCATATATAATTTTCACAATGAACTTATAGCTTGCAACCAGCCATAACTCAACAATATTAATGGGTAATTTCAACTTAAATTATACAATATTTAATACAAAATGACTACATCAAATAAACCTACCACTCATGAGTGACCAGGGCTTTATTGCTGCAAATTCAGTGTCATTCTATACTCAGCTTCACACCACACTCATTGATCTCTGCTACTACAAGCCAATGCTTCATCACCTAATCAACTTCCAATCAATCCATGCCCATTTTCAGACCATGTTACACAAATCATTACAATAAATTTCTCAGAACTCCAAAAAACGTTCATTCATCTAGATAAAATAATTAGACTCCTACTCGCAACAACTGCTACCAAATTTCTATTCTCACAGATATCATCATCATCATTATCATCATCATCAACCATTATCAATCCACTGCAGGATGAAGGTCTCTCCAAGTTTAATCCATCTTCTCCGATCTTTAGCTTCTCTTCTCCACAACACCCCTGCACATTTTCTTATTTCATCCATCCATCTCACATGTGGTCTCTTTCTGGGTCTTTTACAATCTCTTGGAATCCAGTTTAAAATTTCAAATGTCATCTATTATCATCTCTTCTAGCAATATGTCCAGCCCAACTCCATTTCAATCTTTTAATTTTTTCAATAAGGTCAGTAACACCTGTTTGTTGTCTTACCCATACATTGCGTTTTCGATCTCTTCTTGTTACTCCCAACATACATCTCTCCATACTCCTTTGAGTGGTCTGAAGTCTCTGTATTGATCTTCTATTAAGTGTCCAAGTCTCAGATCCATAAGTAAGAACTGGTAAAACACATTTGTTAAAGACCATCCTTTTCAAACACATAGGCATATTTCCTTTTAGTATCAAGTTATTTCTACCAAAAGCACTCCAACCAAGTTTAATTCTATGATTAATTTCCTCCATTATGTTTCCATCTATATTAATAATCTGACCAAGGTATTTGTAACTGTTAACTTCTTCTAATTCTTCATAATCAATCTTTATTTTCATATTTTGAGCAAGTTGATTAAACATTACTTTAGTCTTTTTAACATTTATCTTTAGTCCTACTTTTCTACTTTCATCTGCTAACTCCTGCAACATTTCCTGCAGATCTGAAGCATTATTTGCAAAAACAACTACAACATCTGCGAAATCTAAATGACTTAAATACTCTCCATTTACTTTCACTCCTTTAGTTTCCCATTTTAATCCACAAAATACTTCTTGCAGCATTGCTGTAAAAAGTTTTGGAGATATGGAGTCACCTTGTCTTACACTTTTCTCAATGTTGATTTTTCCAATATCATTATGTAATCTAATTGTTGCTGTTGCATTTTTATAAATATTCTTTAAAATATGACAATATCCTGGATCTATACCTTGATGATCCAATGCTTTAATCACTGAAGAAATGTGTATAGAATCGAATGCTTTTTCATAATCTACAAATCCAAAACATAATGACAACTCATATTCATTTGTCCTTTCTATGACTTCCCTCAATACCTGGATATGATCTATTGTACTAAAACCACTTTTAAATCCAGCTTGTTCTCTTGGTTGGTGGAAATCCAAAGTTCTTTGTAGATGAGTTGTAATTATCTTGGTAAAAATTTTATATAAAACTGATAAAAGGCTGATAGGTCTGTAATTTCTAATATCTTCTTTATCACCTTTTTTAAATATTAATATTATTACTGCATTCTTCCAATCTTCTGGTACATCTTTATCATTTAGACATTTGGTATATAACTTTGCTAAAATTGTTTCTATTTCTTCACCTGCTTCTTTTAATATATCAATTATAATTCCATCATTTCCTGGAGTCTTTCCTTTCTTCATACATTTAATTGCATGTCTCACTTCTTCATTTAAAATTCTGGGCAATTCGGAAGATGTAATAGATATAGGAGGTACTTGTTCTTTATTACTATATAATTCTTGATAAAAATCTATCAATTTCATGATGTCATCTCTCTTTTTAGTAATAATTCCATCTTTTTTTTTCTTATTGCAGATAGAAATTTCCTACCAATACCAAAATGTTATTTAACATTCTTGAGACTTTTATTTTCTTCTACAGCTTTCCTTGCTATTTCACAGTTATACTTTCTTATATCATTTTAAACTCTTTTCCGTACCATTTTATAAAATTCGAGATATTCAATTCTTTTTAATACATCATTTTTGTATATCTTCATATTCCTTCTTTTCTTCATAAATGCTCTAGTCTCAGTAGAAATTTTATTAGTCAATTGCTGCTTTTTTCTACCAGCTATCTTTGTTGCAGTTTTTAAAAGTGTATCAGTTATTTTCATATTAATTTCATTCAAATCTGAATCATGTTCAAAATCTCCTAACACTTGAAACCTATTTGTAAGTTCTAATTTAAATTCATTAGAATGTTTCTGAAGATTAGGAATATCAACTCTAAATATTGTTTTTCTTAATAATTTTTGTCTCTCTAGTTTTACAATAACACATAACTTACACCTTACTAATCGATGATCACTTCCTGTGTTAAATTTATTAAGAACATTACAATCTTGAAATATGTATTTCCTGTTAGTCAAAATATAATCCAATTCTGCTGTACCTTCATTTGGATGCTTCCATGTCCATTTCCTTTTAACATTTTTCTCAAAAAGTGAATTCATAATATAAAGTTTTTCTATTTCTGCAACTCCACAAGTCTATGTCCTCTCTCATTTCTATTACCATAACCAAAATTACCTATAGCAATTTCATCTTTCATTTGTCTACCAATTCTAGCATTAAAGTCTCCCATAACAATTTTAAAATGTTGTTTACTCTGATCAAAAGCCTTTTGTACATCCATATAAAAATCTTCTACTACTTCATCACTATGAGAACTTGTTGGAGATATATATTATGCTAAATAAAATATGCCACAAGACCCAATTCAAAGGTACCATATGATACTTTCAACATACATCACATGACAAGATACTTATCCCCATCCTCCAGTCTAATGCCATTAGCAGATGATCACAAGAATCACCATCAGCAGATCCACGCACAACGCCCAGCAAAACATACATCAAAATACATGTAAACAGTAAAAGGAATACCTTGCCACAAAAAAAGAAAAATGTGCCTTACACGACAACACACATGGATATGCCAAAATCTGCACTGGGTACTGGGCTATCCATCAACCAGAAAGTGCTCATGGTAATTAAGATAAGTGACATCATCTACATGGGACACAACATGCTGGACCCCATATACCAGCATTTCAAACAAAAGCTCTAAAAATATAAACAATACATACCAACTATCAGTTCAGAACACCTGAAACACATATTCCCTTTCAGACTCAACAATTTATGAAAAACTTGGAAAAAATTCCCAACAGCTGCCACCCTGGAATCAACAGCATACCAATGATTGCCTTTTCACACTTCAGTCAATTTACTACAGAGTATCTTTGTAATCTTGTTAACTTCCTGTCACAAAAAATATACATTATTAGAGGACTATTCAATAGTAATAGTGGCATTTAACAAAAAAAAACAGCTATAACAGGAACTAGGTTCAAACCCTGTTACAAGGGAGAGAGTAAATCAAGCTATGTATGTATTTTGTTTCATGAGTTGTATGTTTGAAAGGACCACACAGCCTACACATATGTAGTTATGTAAATAATAATAATAATAGTGGTAATGGGTTACTAATATACATATTTTACTTTCTCTCGCCTATTTTATTCTTATTTTGTGGCAAACGTGTATATTGATTTGACTTTCTTTTATCAAAATTGATTTCAAATGCCACTTTAAGTGAACCTATGAAAAAGGAAATTAATTTATGTTAATATAAAATTAAGTATGTGAAAGGATTATTATTTGTCAAAATTTGTAAGTATTCATTTTCTGAGATCACGAAAAGCTTTGTTTTTTTTTGATGTGGACATTTGTTAAAAGAATTATCCACTATTAACATATAAATTTATTATTAATTTCTTTGCTTAAAGATATACATATATTGTTTATTTGGAACTTTATTGTGATAGCATTTGATTTGCAATTATACTCTGGACTATTTCCATCATCTAATTTAATAATTAAATGTTTCTAGAAAAATTCAAACTTTATTGATACTTTTACAAATACAATCAGCTGTTAATAACCGCCTATAGATTAGTATACAACACAAAGTTTCAAATGTTATTTTCCTTTTCTTTTCCATGAAAATCAGAACAGTGATCCTTACATTCATACATACAGAATTTAATTAAACTATAATAAACCAGACCTTTCTGTCAAAGGCAACAGTCTGTGAGAGTTCTCCTGTTATCTACTTTTTCTTAAGAACAAGTTTAATGAGCAGTTTCCAAATATTATGGAGTATCACATTAGGTTGACTTATAGAGTTACTTTTAGCCTCAATATTGTTGGATTTTCCCAGTCAGTATATGCCTATATTTTAAACACATACATTATTCTCTCTAATCATTATTTTGTATTCTTTTAATCATTTTTCAATCGTATTGTTGGTTTTGCCAATATACATTCTTCCACATTCACACACAGTATTTTATAAGTGCAGTTCTTCTTAGGATTTCTTCCAGAGTTATGGCTTTGGACCACTATTCTGACATTATTTTGATTGCAGATTTTTTTTTCAGTTCAATCAAAATCCCAAATATATATGGATATATTATCTAATATTGGATTTAATATTTCATTTTATCTATTTAAGATTTTCTTAATGATAGCTGATATAATAAATACTTAATTCTACAAAGCCTTAACCTGAAATGTTGAAAACAAAAACTAGATTTATGAAATATTATGTGAATGTGGATGAACATACATCAGTTAAATCAACTACTTTATCAAAAATAATATAAAAAAAATACAAAATAATGATTTGTGTTTTTTTTAATTTTCATTTAAAAAAAAAACAGATCTCTAAAAAACAGGCTATGAATATATCAATAAATATATGTTCAATTGGGAATACAAGAATATTGGGAAGAGAGAAAAAGTAAAAAAAAAAATAAAGATGTTGCTCAAATGACAAAAAACCTATTAGTCAAATAATATAATCTTAATATGTGGAAGCCACTAATTAATATTCCCTTAAAAAATGGAAAAATAAAAATGATGTTCATAGATAAAATTTATAAATTTCTACTGACTGATGCCTTTGAAACAATGGCTTACTTAGTTAGTGTCAATTTAAATTCAGTATTCACATATGTATAAGACACCAGCTCAATTCCTGTACTTATATTGTCACTGATCTGGCCACAATCTCTGAAAAAGAGGGAAATAATACTATTTGAATTGGCATGTTACATACTAACCTATATTCTATTAAGAAAAACTATAAAGTTTAAATTGTTTTAAAAACATTTAACAATTAAACCAGATGATGAAAACAGCCCAACATATAATTATAAGTAAAATATTATCATTAAACTTTCAGACAAACCTTATGCTCTCAATATTAACTAAATCTAATTGTAAAGATAATGAAAAATTGTATCTAAAACTGACCAAAATAAAAAAATCAAAACTTTCCTATATAAAAATAAATCTTAAAGAATTGCGCTAAAAATCTTCAATTCATTCCCAAAATAGGTAAAAAAATTATTAAGAGAGCAAGTAAGACATTTTTAAAAGAAAGAATAAACCTCAAAGATTTTTCAGTAATCAAACTTGTGTTTCTTTAGTAATATAATATCAAACCCCATTTTTAACAAATAAGCTAATAGCTATATTAGTTAAAAATCTTAGTTTTCAACATCTAATAAATGCTGAAATTTCAGTTATAAAAAAATTATTAAACTTTGCCATCACACTATCTAACACTATTTAATTAGATTTAGTGGTAGCAAATAAAGTCACTTAAAAAGTGACTATAGAATAAGTAGCAGAATCAGATTGGAAAATAAACTCGATATCAGAAACTGCAATCATTCCTAAATTGAAAAGAAAACTATTAAATGTCTCATAGTAGATGATCACATACACTCACTGTTGTTAAAGGCAATTCTACAGTTATAATGGATAGTACTGATTATTACCACAAAATAGAACTATTCACAATAGGCCAATACAAAAAGGTGATAAAAATATCCTATAAAACCTATACAAATAAAGCATAAACATTTAACTCAGTAAGCCTTGTAAAAATTTCAGATTCAGAGAAAAATACATTTAACATATTTTAAAAAAATTCTATCTCTCTATGATCTACTTAAAATCCATAAAGACTATGTTCTAATAAAATCTACTATCAGTTATAGAAACCCTCCATGTGAAAATCTGGCAATATTTTTTACTGAAGTTTGTATCCTTTTCAAAGTAAGACACATTCTTTTGGGGATTCTAAGCACTTTATATGGAAAAACCATTACTATCAAGAATCTGGCTTTGCTATGTCAGTGATACATTTCTTGTATTATCACATAGTTAAACATTCTGAACACACATCAATAACATATCCCCTTCAAACAAATTCATCATAGAACAAGAATTAATATTGATATCCTTAGATATTCTTGTGACAAGATTATCTTATGACAAAATCAAAATTATAACTTACAGAGAACCTGCATATATATATATATATATACAGAAAAATGTTTAGTATATGCATCCAATATAAAAATTATAACTTACAGAGATACCTGCATATATATATATATATATACAGAAAAATGTTTAGTATATGCATCCAATATTGAAATGGAAATAGTCACAGATTTTGAATCTAGATATGAAAATGACCCAGAAAAAGAAAGGGTCATAGAAAAGGCATCTTAATATTCTGAAATATATATCTAAAGCTAATAAAAAAAATTTCTGAACACATAATATTAAATGTATTAGAAATTTTATTACAGAGAAAAACCTTGTTTGCCTAAAAGAATATAAGGGCAATAGGTGTGTGCTTTTAAAATAGTAAAAGATTGACTTCAAGGCAAAACACTGTCAAGTTCTGATTACTATAAAATATACCCATCTGCTGCCTTTGTTACTAGAATATCTGCAAATATAAAGTTGCACAAGGAAAATTTTCCTCTTCGTCTTCTTCTAGACTTTGGTGGATCGTACTTTTACTATGCAGCTGTTTGTTTCCTCTAGGGATGACCTCGGTTTTGGTTCATGGAGTTTGAAATTGTATGAATTTATTGAGAAAATTCAAAATTTCAAAATCAATAATAGCTACAAAATTGCCTCTCTGTATGTTAACTCACTAGTTATGAATCTATTAAAATCGTATAATTTTTGCAGCAAAGTTAATTTAATTATAAGATCAAAAAAAGCAACTTTATTATAGACACATTAAATTGGATTAGTGACAAAATAATCATATCAATTAATTACAAAACATATAAAATGAATTATGGCTGGCTTATAGGGCTCTTGTTCAGTGGAGTTGTCTGTAGTCTATACTTTTCCAAATTTGAATCTTCTGAAATTTGAGTTGAATTCAGTCTTATATTCCAGATATATGGATGATACTTTTGTATATGCACTGAAAAAACTATTAGTAAAATTCATATTGAATTAGCATCTGAAACTGCTCTAACTTGGACCATCGAGAAGGAAGATGAGCTCCTACACAACATAAAATTTTTAGACTTAGATATCACCAGTCAGAAAAATGTTTTAAACTATAGAATGATTTTAAAACTATTAAATGTAACAGGCACCATTCACTCCAGATCTAATACTCCCTTCTCCCATAAATACATTGGTCTAAAAGGCTTCCTCCCTAGAAATTTAAAGCAGTGCAAATTCGAGGCTGATTAGAGAAAAAACATTGGTATATACACTAAAGGACTAATAACACTAAAGACCGCTACAGTTCTAAAAAAATAATTACAATTATTGTGAATTTTTATAACAAAATCTTGCACCCTACAAACATTCAATCTGATAATAAAAAATGGTTTAGTCTCCCATATATTTTGAAATTTATACACAAATTAAAAAAACATTTGTACCAATAAATACAAAATCAAATTTCACTTGTCTCTGTCTTTAAATAAATTATTAAATAATTCAAAAGAGAGAAGCTTCACATTAAATTGTGTACAAAATTAACTGCAAAGAACCCAATTGCTTGAAGTCTTACTATGGTGAAACCCGAGTTAACTTATCTACAAGACTTGCTGAGCATAAATATCTTTATAAACGGACCAAGAAAAGCAATGAATATTCTTCAGTTTTCTTGAATCATGAGTTGCAATCAGGCCATAACTTTGATCTCTCTATGGCTGTACATCATTTGTTCCAAGAGATGACAGAAAGAGAAAGGTGAAGAAAGCTTGGTCAATAGCTAAAGATCATCACACCATCAATAAAAAGGATTCTAGCATCCCTCTTTCTAAAAAATGACACTTGTAGCATCCACTTTCATCATTAGTATGTAAATCTAATCCTAAAAAATTAATTTTATGTTAATCTATTATTTAATATTCAAAAGTAACTTTAAATCTAGATTTCAACTTCCTTTAGTTACATAATGTTATGATTATAATACTACTCAGTATTGAAAGAGCTCAACTTTAGATAAATTTTCTTTATTATAAATTCAAATCTGTTTTATTACTAAAAATGTTTTAACATTTTTTTGAACCATTACATTCAATTATAACAAAAACACAAAAAGTGGAATTACATTATCATTAGAAGCCAGTGACATGGAAAAAAAAAATAAACCATAGAACAAATAATGAATGGTATCAGCTATCATTAAGAAAATCTTAACTAGACAACAAAATGAAACAAAAAAAAAAATAAAAGTACTGTAGTGTATCCATATATACTAATAAATTCTGATGCTCCATCAAAATATGATTAAAAGAACAGAAATGATTAAAGAGAAAAAACATGTCTAAAGTCATTGATGATGCATGTACCAATGAACACATGTTCCATTGTGAAAACATACTAATATTGAGCAAAGAGAAAAAAAAAATTAAAAAGCTACTCATATGACAATAATAAAAACTCATAAGTCAGCCAAGTATAGTAATCCATAATGTTGGGAAACTAATCAATAACTTTGCCCTTAAAATATGAAGTAATTAGAAGGACCAATCAAAAGGACAGGATCAGATGAGAATAATGCCATTCAAAATATGTTATATATACTAATCTGTGTACTATTGCTAAGAACTGAATGTATTTGAAAAAATATAAATAAAGTTGAAATTTTTCTAAAAACATTTAGCATTTAAATTAAATGATAGAAATAGTCTATTATATAAATACAAATTATCAGTATTTGAAATTAAGGATGGAGAGTATATACAATTATCTGAGATGTTTGTAGGTAGAGAGGTAAGAAATATTAAATATAAGAATATAAAAAGATAAAAACAATGCTCTGTATTTAATATAAAATATAATTAAAAATGTGTGAATGCATAAACTCTTTCATTTTAAAAAGGATATGTAATATAGAATGAGGTAAAAAGTATCCATATTAAATAGATGAGTATATAAATTGGTAATGAATGATAATTAGTTTGTCAGCTAACTATTATCCAGGATATCAGTTTCTGCAATCCTTTATATACTATTATTATTATTAATTAGGTAATGAATATGATGGAATAAAAGATCATAACATCCACCTACTCTTGTTATTCTTATGAAATATTAATGTGTATATACATTTATAATCTTTAATAATATTAGTAAAAATAATTTTACAAATACATTATACAATTTGAGACATAGTAGAACATACAATAGTTTATGATTAAGCTTATATTTTCTTCCAAAAGAAAGAATACAACTAAGAAGCCCTAATTTATTTTTATCATCTTAATTAACTCAAATATTGTTATGGTCTCATATATAAATATAACATTATTTGATGAACTTAGCATGAATAGATAATTTTCTCAGAAAAAAACTATAGGTCATTCTAAAATTGTGATTTTCCTACATTATTTTATAGCATCTAACATGAAAAGGATTGTTGATAAAGATTATTGTGTTTAAATGTTAGTTAATATTGTTAGGTTGGCTAATAATAGATAATTTGGAATTGCATTACTATGTTTATGAAACTAATATTGCACTAAAGAATGATCTATGAGTATAAATAAAATCATATAGTAATAAAAGTGGATATTATTTGCTATGATCCATGCATAAATATAACATTATTTGACAAACTTAACATGAACAAATAATCTTGAAAAAAATTATATGCTATCCTAAAAATTTATTTTTTTCTATATTATTTTATGGCACCAAACATAAAAACCACTGTAAATACAAAAATTGTGTTTAAATGTTAGTATTATTAGATTGGCTATAATAAATAATTTGGGTTGCATTATTGGGATATGTTAAATGATATTAATATTGGACCAAAGTATGACTTATGAATATAAATAAAATCACATAGCAATAAAAGTGGATATTTGTTTATGTGTGAGAAATAATAAAGAATTTTTGATAGACAATTGAAAAAGATACAAATTTTAAGAGAAACATACCTTGTATTTAAAATAAATCTATAGATGGGTGAAAAATCTTTTTTTCTTTTTTCTCTCTTTTATACATATAAATATGATTCTTCTTTACAAATGATAATCAAATATCTTATGATTTCCATTACTTTAATTTAAGTTAGTAATATTATACTTATTATAAAAATATATTGAAATAAATGATAAAAAAAAATGGCAACAACAGATGCTTTAATATTAGAACAATTACAACATTGCTTACGTTCTTGCAATTGCTCAGACAAAAATATAAAGATTATCAAAACAATATTAAAAAAACCCAACAACTTGGTAAATCTTAAAGAAAAGTGAAAAAATTTCAAGATAAAATATTATCATCATTTTTCCTTATAAGAGAATTATTGTATGAAGAGTTTTTTTTTTAATAGTTCTCCAATCTAAGTGGTTTTCTATCTCATTTTCTTATTGAAAATGCATAAGATTTATTGAAAATGCATAAGATTTGACATTTACATACAAAAGAAAGTTATATATATATATATAATATGGTTCATATATCTTTATATAATTTCAGGTTAAGCTTAAAATATTTCTTGAATGTCTGAGGAAATTTTATTGTATATAATTTCACTATTGCATTAGATATTATTAATTGAAAACCTGCTAGATTTAAAGTAAAAACCATGCTTGAAGATGACTTTGCCAATATGCATCCAAACTTACAGAATACAGCAAAAATTTAATAAGAAAATATTTAACCACACATCTTATCTATTGTAAATCTGAATTTTCTCTTTCTTCTATCCACAAATTTAACATATGTTTACATCATTAGCAAACTATAGTTATTAGAATTATTATTCTTTCATATAATTTAAAAAATGTGACAGATATCTCTGAATGTAATGTAATTTTTTTATTATCACATACTTCATATTTCAGACATTTCCAGTATCACAATACTGTCTTTTTGAAATAATGTTATTTCATTATTTCTGTTACTCTATTTAGTTATTTCTTAATCAGAGATAATCTTCCCATATCCTTTATTAAAAATTGGTTGTGCACCAATTGTATTAAAGTTATCATTTTGAGGAAGACAATTTCCTTCCACTATATATAAATCTAAGTAGTCTACTTCATGGTGGATTTCTCATTCCTTATACATTTTGGAGATTTTATTTCTTATATCTTTATTTTATTTCTTTCAAAGACATTAATCTTAATGATTCCTAGTATTTCTGTAATATTTTCTAGTTCATTAAAGTCTACTATGACTGAAAGGCATCTTGTCAGATTGTGATCTAATTTTCCTTATCATTTGAGATTTGAGAGTAAATTGATTAATTTCTTTAAATCTGAAATTTGTTAAAGATTCTCTCTGATAGTTTTTCTCCAGTCATAATAAGGTCTTTCATGAGTTGTTTGATATTTTACTGTTTTTCATTTCAATTGTTATCAAAAGATAATAATAGACCTATTAATCATTGGCTTAAATAATAAAAAATTTCACCAATCTTTAGCAGTAAAGAGATGATTACTTGTTACTACTATCCATGGATTATACCAATTGTCGGCAATCTTTTTAATATAAAGAGCCATTTTGTTTAAATATCCCCGACTAAAAAGTTAAAAAGCTAGCTGCTAGAGAATAGATAAAAAATAGGTTAAAGAAAAATATGGATTTTTGATTAGTTGTGGTTATATTTGAACATTTATTTTAGTAATAAAACAAAATAGAGTCAATGTACATATTATGAAACTGAAATTCTTTTAAAACAAATAAAGCAAAAAGGAAAAGCAAAAAAATATTCTGATAGTTTAATTTATTCAAAAAATTTTATTATTTAAACATTCATCATATATAATAATTATTCTAAAATAAAAATGAATATAAGAAGCAATGTGGAAATGCACATTTTTCCTTTCCCAGAGTCATAAAAATATTTATTATTTATCATGATAAAAAAAAAAGTCATCTGAGGCTTGCAAGCCACCAGTTGCTGACCTCTGAATTATACAAAAAAAAAAAATTCCCAAGTATTGTAAATCACATATTAGCATATCTCATTAGTAAATATTTTAATTTTTATAAATCTTCCTGAAAATAAAATTAAACATGTTGAGCAATTCAACATATTAATCTTTTAATCATATTTTCTAAGTTTAATAAAGATAAATATAACTTTTTTTTATCTTAATGAAGAGAATATTAAACCTTTTCTATCATTACCAACAAAAGAGCTAGTCATTTAAATTTGTATCCAGTTTATTCTGCTTTGAAATAAATTTTCTAATCATGCCTGCTAAATCCTCTTACTATATTATTCCATTATCTTCTCCAGTTGCCTTTCTTATACACACATTAATTCTTCTTTCACATTTTAACAGATATTTAATATTTCACTTTACAATATTTTTTAAATTATTCTATAGAATATCATAAATTATGTATTGCTATAGAGAATAATAATAATAATCAAAATACCAATAGAAAGTTTAAGCATTGAAAATGACAGAGGTGCAATAAATGCAGGGCAACTGCTCTTCATGTAATAATAAACAGCCATTCATAAATGAGTACAGCCATTCTAACTCCAAAAACAAAAAGAAAGAAGAGAGAGAAGAGGTAAAAAACTACGCTGGAAATAATTTTTGTAATGGCATGAGAGGTTCATGATGACTGTGTACCTATAACACAATGATTGAAGAAGGAAAAGAAGACAGAAAAGAGTTTGTAACAGAAACAATATCTAGTCTTTGATAAACCAACATCCTATCTTATAAAACAGCATGAGTTCTTGATTGGACATTGTTTATTTATTAACTAGTCTTTATATCTAAAGGCTACATATTTGTCACCTGTGGAACCTGTCAGTAACCTATGTCTATCACAAATGTTAATTCAAATTATTAAAGATGCAATATTTGTCTTTTGTCTTCATGACAAGATGTCAAATAATCAGACAACAAAACTAACATGAAAAATATGTGAACATGCAAAACACATTTTAGCTTTTTATTTGTCTTCATTTTCTCTTTCTTCTAGATTTCAAATAGCCACATCTCATTTATGATCAGCCACTAATAATTATTTGTTTTTGATATTAAATAAATACTTGTAATATATATATATCATTAATATATTTGTGCTTTACAACTAAAAAAAAAAAAAAATTATTTGTTAGCATATTGATTTTTTTTTTCTTTTAGCGTCTTACCTATTAATAAAATATCACAAAAGAATTTCATTCTGCTACTATAATCACTAATGTGACAGACATTAAATGTGTAGTTCACGGTTGCATTTGTTCACATCAATATATATCAGTGGTTACTAAATTCTATTTATGAAGGAGATAACCATTGATTGTCCTGAATTTGTTGATGAGATTCCAGTTGCATCTAGGAAGACCAAATCCAGTTGGTTTTCTTGTTGGATTAGGGGATAAAAGTATCTGGAATCTTGTAAAAATTTCTTTCTTTTTTTATGGCATAATTTTTGATTGTAGATTATTGATTAAACAATCAAAAAAAGTGTGTGTGAGGGGTCTTAATTTGAAATAAATATTAAATGATGAATTACATTTTACATTATTGCAATGTCCAATCTGCTTATCGGCTTTTTATACACTTTCTGCAAGACAAATTATCTTTTGATATCTGGAAAAGAAACATATGAAAGAAAAGAAAGCCACTGCAAATGAGTAGACTTGAATGTGCCAGTAATTTCTCATGTTAATAAATGAGCATTGAGAATTTTTCTCTTCAAACGGGGACACAATATTCTGCAACTCAATATGCTAGTGCTAAGAAAGCTGTCTGTAAAGTGTTCATATCACAACCCAAATAATGCCAAACAATTTTATAAGGAATTTACTCTAAAAATTAATTTTGATAAAAATGGAAAAAAAAAGTTAGACTATAAGGTTACTTTCAAACATGGTGGGACTGCTCTTTAGTCTATTATTGCAAAATGTTAGTCAGATTATGAGATATTTCCCTGTTCTTTAGATGAAAAATTGAACATACTGTTTGCATTGGATTGGGAATGAGATCACAATCTGAAAAATATTTCTAACTTTTTCATATCATTATTGATTTTTTTTTTTATTTCAAAAAAAAGGATCTCTTTTAAAAATTCAAAGCTATATCATCAGCTTAGTTGAATTTCCTGCATTGTTTATGAAAGATCTATGATTAATATTATATTAAATAAAGCAAGTGAAAGAAGTAAACACCTTGAGGTGGAACTACTCTATAAATTGTTACTACTATGATTTTAATTAAATGTTACTTGAATTTATCCATTGGAGAATATTTTATTGAGTAAATTAATACTTTTTCCTGTATTTAAGAATTTTAAAAACTGTTAGATTTTTCCCAAATGAAATTAAAAACTTAAGTAGCATCAGTTTTTAATTTATTAATTTATTTTGAAAGTCTTTTACAATTTAAGTGGTTAAAGATAAAACTTATTCACAGCAATTTCTTCCTAACATAAGCTTAGTTTGGCTTCATAGGTAAATGGCTCTCAAGTATTGGCAAATCAAAAGGAACACATAATAATGATATTGAGTTTATTTGGTTTTAAAAGTGCTATAGTTTTTGGTTTTATGCCAAATTTTGGAAGAATTTCTATATGATAAGGGTTAGTGAATAATTTTGCCAATCATGTTTTGCCTTTAGATATTAAGCTTTTTAGAAACTCTGAAAGTGGTATCTATTACTGAGGCCTTTCCTTATTTAAAACCATCCAGAGCAAAATCATCAGAAAGTTATTAGAGAAACACCGTGAAAGAGCAGCTTAGCAATAAATGGTACTATTTTTCATTAAATCTATCTAGGCTTTAGAAATTTGAAATATAAGACTGACAACCTGATTAGCAGTGATACTTATTTTAGAAATAATTTTACATCCACAAAGCTAATATAGAAAAAAGACTAGGACTTACAAATAGAGTTTTGTGAAGTTTTGCTTCTCCATGATCTCTCACCATTTTTCTTTGCTGGCATCATCCAGTGATTTTACAGGTTTGTCAGCAATTTCTGAATCTTTGATAGATAACTGAATATAAAGAGCATTGCTGATATTCCACACTGGAATGAATTGTGATCAATATTCATGAGAGATGGACTCTTTGACTATTGATAAGTTTGTTAAACTTATCATAGCAAGGAGAAAATGGAGAAATTCTATTAATATTCTGATCAAAAAAACTCAGTATAGCAGCTCCAATTAACTAAGTTTCATTAAATTTTATCTCGAAACAGAAATACTTTTAACTACAGAAATGTGACTAGATTTGGTTTATGTTGGCTATGGGAAAAGTAATCCAATATCAGTAGTTCAGCAGGTCAAGATGAATCATTTTTCTGCTTAAACAAAACATAAGGTGGGAATTGTATGTGGCATCATAAAATGCATGTTGTTTAAGTCCATTTTAAAAGTTGATTATCAGCTTATCATTTACATATCCCAAAGAGACTAATATGAGAATGGAAAGCACCCCCCCCCCAAACAAAACAAAAACAATGTGTTTCAATGGCCTCTTCAATACAAATATTATAAAGCACATCTCTTTTTTCTCTCTCTAAACAAAGACTTTTGATTTAAAACACTAATTCGTTAATCCTAATAATTTATATATACATAAAAATTTAAAACAACCAATTGATAGATTCCAGTGATTAAGCATTAAGAAAAGATTGATAATCAGTGATATTTTCAGTTAATTCTTAATAAAAAATTTTTATAGCAATCAGTGTTTAAGCAAGAGTCACTACAAAGCAAATGTAGAGTGTCAGATTCTAGAGCTTAAGATTCATGGACTCCGGCCCAGCTATGCCAGCTCATGTGTTCGAACTTGTTATAAACTCTTAAGCAATAAAACCATCCGATTATTTTTTATTTATTATAAAGCAATGCTCCCAATATTATAGAGTGTGTTTATATATGGAATGAGAGAGCTAGAGAAAAAAAAAAATTCATTATGAGATTATAAACAGAATCTTAGAAGATTACTTTTTTTTCTTTCAATTCCCAATATTTTAATTAAGCTTGTTTTGCAGGTAAATTGCTCTAGCAGACTACCTTATACACTGTCCTTGGGCAAAATATAGAGACTTGGGCTAATAAGCAGCTAGTTTTCCCAATCAGACTAAACTTTATTTTCTATAATGCAATTTTTTATATTTTATTTTGTTATTGTTTTTAGGCAATTTTTAAGTAATTATGCCCAGTCGAAGAAATATCAAAGAATAAAAAAACCACGAGGCTTCTCTGACAATTATTTTTAAAGGGGTAAAAAAAATCTGATTTGGATATAGTTTATGGCCCAAGGTACTGCTTGAGGATAAACTTCAAAACAAAGAACACCTGCCTATCTATGTAAGGTATTAAAACTATTAGAAAGTCTTTGTTTTATAGTGAAACAGCTGGGAATATCACTGTCTCATATTTTGATTCACATTGTTAATTTGTACTGTTTTCCTTTTTTTATTTTTATTTTCCATCTAAAACTTTTTGCTCTTTTTAGCTATGGCTGCTTAAAGTATTTCAGGTTGTTTAGACTCTTGGGGCACATGAACAGTTTTATCCAATGACTTCTAAAGTAATCGAGATAAGAACTGTTCAATTTTTCATATGCGAATACTTACGAATAAATAGAAACACAAATACTTACAGTATGTGTCCAGATATGAAGATACAGATTACATATATATGTACAAGAATATAAGGATATTGTGAAAATATAATTTTATTATTTAGTAAATAAAATGGAAGAAATAAATAGCTAAATGACTTATAATGCTTAAAATTAGCTGTTATACTTAAAAAATAAAAGTTTTTAATCATTGCGTCTCGTCCATTTTGTTTTATGGTCGTGTTAAGCGGGCTCTGAATTCTAAATTAAAACCAATATTACAGTGACACAACGTAATATTGGGGGGGGGGGGTATGTCAGGAATAAAAATAAATTGTATGGTCAGTTAATTGAAAAGTATAACCATATTCGAACACAAAAGAGAAGGGCTGAATGTGACACTTCCCTTCAATTAAAGAATATATATATTTTTAATTTAGCTGGAATCGATTCAGGAAACTCTAGATTTTGAATTTGAAATTATCACGATTATTCTAGAGAAAGAAACATAAGGGATAAAGAGAAAGAATGTGTGGAAAAAAGAATAGATTAGAACGCATAATATTGTTTCTGCATGATTACAAAAATTAAAAAACGTGAATGAAAATATTTGAGCCCATGGCAATTCTCAACTAGTGATAAGAGATGAGTTTGAAAACGAAATAAATATTTGCAGGATTATTATGAAAAGCTTGTGACAGATTTTGAGGAAAAGTACTGATGATGATGGGTTTATATATTTATATGATCAAATGCTCGGACTTGAATGGTTCAATTGACCAAACTAGTAATTTTTTTTATTTCCTCAAATAGTAATTTATACCTTCACTCTACATCATACAAACCTTGATCTTTTATGTATGCGAGTAGTTTACATATATATAAACACATACAGTCAAGTTAGTAGTGCTAATTTTGTTGTTGTACATAAAGCAATGAACCACATAAACTACAAAAAAATCAATTACTTTGTTTATATTATAAATACTTGGCAAAAGACCAAAAGAATAAGGGCAAAGCATGGTGGGAGAGGAGAACAAATAAGCAAACTCGCTGTTAACTTATCCTAAGGCAAAAAGTAATATTTGCTTTCACTTTCTCTTATTTTACTTTTTACCTGTTTCATTTTTTTTAATTATTATTAAAAGGTATTTCTTGCGAACAAGTTATTAAAAAAAGAGTATATAAATTAAATAAGTGAAGATAGAATGGGGGGATAAGTATAATTCTTATCGTGGATATAATTGGTGACGGCATTTTGGCAGCAGTAACAGATTATATGGATGAAAGAACATTTTTATCAGCATAATGCTCAACTGCTGCTTACATTTGATTTTATAAGGTTTGATTTTTTTTATATATTAATAGTATATACAATTATCAAAATATGCAATTTTTTGACATTATTTGGGAATATTAATGTTTGTTTTGATGTATGAATAATTATTAAAAACTACCCATAAAGAACATTAATTTTACAATTACACATATTTATCAAAATTAATGAATTCAAGCCTTAAAACAATTAAATGCTGATATTTCTGGACACATCAAAATGAGAGAAAAAATTTCAGAAAATAAAAACAATAATCTTAAATGAATTCTTTATCCAAAACAAGATCCAGGTGTCTGGGCAATAAAAACTGTTCATAGCTATTAATTAAATGACTCTCAATGTTTAGAGCTAAATCAACGTACAATAAAGTCTTTAAATCCTTAGGATTTCAAATGCTAAAAAAGTAATTAATTTTATATATATATAGATTTAGTATATATAGCTAAGTAGAATGGTTTACTACCCTTGAGTTCGTAAGTTTGAATAATCAAATCTGAAACTATGATCTATGGAGTTAAGATCCAGATTTTGGCATCACAAGTTAATAAAAACTCCTGAAAATGATATGAAGAGAATTCAATATAAATTTAACACTATTTATATAGAGTACTCAATTCCCAAGCATTTATGGATTTAAAAAGATCATGTAATTAACATACATATATAAAGATTCCCCGTACTCTTATAGCCTCAATATGCATCTCCAATGTCTTTAAAGAATCATGGGCCCTGCCTGAGTGGAGGTATATGGATCATGGCCTTGCTCTGTCACATCTGAATGCTCAATTTTCTTATGAACAACAGGGATGTTAATCATTGTATTACTTTTTACAAGATTATTTAATATTTATATTAAACATATTTATATTTAACAGTACAATAACCATTACTTTTACCAATCAAACACTGCAACAATTTAAAGTAATAATAATGAATTAATTTTTTATTCTTTAATAAATATAAATATTAAATAATTATAACTATTTATATCTATTAAATATACATTTGCAACATAGTGACATATATTATACACTTTTTTTTTTTAGCTGCATAATGTAATTTGCTGTTATAATCGAAAGGAAACCATTCTCTTTAAAAACTGCGTGGACAAATTTCTAATAGTCCACTCCATATAAAATGTATGGCAATTTAAGCACAACAAAACCACATATTCAAGTTTAAATTAATAAATTTGAAGTTGATAGAGTTAGTTGATAGCTACTGAGAAAGTAATAAAAAATATATTTGTACTTTTGTTGTGAAATGATTAATTGATATTTTCAGCAGCATATTAACATCAAACTTTGTGTAAAAATCAGAACAAGCTACTGAAATCATCATCATCATCATTTCAAACAATACCAATCAACTGCTAGATGATCTCTTCAAATTTAATCATGTTTCTCCAATCTCTGGTCTCTCTTCTCCACAATATACTAGCAAACTTTCTTATTTCATTCATATGTCTCACATGTGATCTCTTTCTAGATCTTTTATAATCTCTTGGGATTCAATTTAAAACTTCACCTATCTTTTCTAGTAATATGTTAAGATCAATTCCATTTCAGTCTCTTAATTCTTTAAATGATGTCACTGATATCTATTGATTCTTTCATCCATGTATTTTGTTTTTGATCTCTTGCTGTTACTCCTGACGTATATCTCTTCATACTTCATTGAGTAGTCTGAAGTCTCTGTATTGCTCTTCTGCTAAGAGTCCAACTCTCAGATTCATAAATAAGCACTGGTAAAACACATTTATTAAAAACTCTTTTCCAAGCTCATAATCATTTTTTTAAAACATTAAATTGTTTTCCTCTGTATTAATAATCCGACAAAGGTATGTGAAAATATTAAATTCTAATTCATGATTATCCATATTCTTTTGAGAAAATCTACTCAACATTAGCTTAATATTTTTAGCATTTACCTTTAGTCTTGCTTTCCTACTTTCATCTAATAACTCTTTATAACATTTTCTGTAACGCTGAAGCATTATTTGAAAAACCCACATCATTTGCAAAATCTATAATTTAAGCAAATCATTTACTTATACTCCCTAAACTTCTCATTTTAACCCCCAAAATACTTCTACTAAAGTGTTAAAAATTGTGGAGATACAGAATCACCTTGTCATACACCATATCATTGTTAATCCTTTTAATATTGTCATATAATCTAATCACAACTATTACATTTTGACAAATATTCTTCAGAATATGACAAATCTCAATGGCCCAAAACTTCAATTACTGTGGAAATACTTATAAATTCAAATGACTTTTCATAATCTACAAACTAAAACACAATATCAACTCATATTGTTTCTTTCTATAATTTCTCTCAATACTTGGATGTGATTCACTGCATTAAAACCACTTTTAAATCTAGTTCTTCTTTTGGTTGGTTTGAATTCAAATTTAGCTGTAGACAAGTTGTAATGATTTTGATAATGATATTGTATAGAAATAATAACGCTAATATCTATGATTTCTAATATATTCTTTATCATCTTTTTAAAATATCAGTACTATTATTGCGTTCTTCCAATCATCTGGATTATCTTTATCATTTAGACATTATATATATATAAATTTTTATCAGTACTATTATTGCATTCTTCCAATCATCTGGATTATCTTTATCATTTAGACATTATATATATATATAAATTTGTCAACAATTTTATTTCATTATTTGCTTCTTTTAAAATAATGACTTATAATTCCATCAGTTCTTAGAGTTTTTCCTTTCTTCAAAGATTTAATTGCATGACTCCATTTAAAATGCTGGACAATTCAGAAGATGTAACTGTAGATATTTTGTTTTCTTATTTTTTATTACAATATAATTATTTAAAAAATTCTTGCACACATTTCATAATATATTAATTATTTGTTGCACTATTTCCATCATTATTAACAACTGAATGTTTTTAGAAAAATTAAGTTAAGGTTTAAAATTTTTTAAAAACATTTCAGTTCTTAATATTAGATGATGGAAATAATCCAACAAATAATTAATACTAAAATGCCAACATCACAAACCTTAGTCAAACATTTCTTGATGTTATTCTTTTTAGTAATAGTTCATTTTTTTCTTCTTATTGCTGAAACAACTTTCCTTCCAATACCAAGATGTTTTACACTTTAGAGATGATTCTCTTCTATAGTTTTCCTCATCAATTCAAAATTATATTTTTTATATTAATTTTTTCCTAGCATTTAAAAAAAAAATTCAATTCTTTTTAATAGATTATTTTAAAAAAATTTCATATTGAAAATATATAGCAAGATGTTGCATTTTTTTTTTTTTTGCACTAATTATCATTATTGCAATTCTTAGCAGAGTATTGATCTTAATCAAGTCGGAATCTTTTCCAAAGTTTGTTAAAATTTTAAAACAATTTGCAAATTCTAATTTAAATTCATTGGAGTGTTTCTGAAGGTTGTGAATATTTACTGTTAACACTACTGTCTTTCTTAACAGTTTTTTTTTTTTTTTCTAGTTTTGTATCTCATTAATCAATGATCACTTTCTGTGTTGAATCTATTAAGAATATTATAACTTTGAAATATATATTTTTATTAGTAAAAAATATAATCCAATTCTGTTTTATTTTCATTTATATTCCCATGACTATTTCCATTTAGCTATTTTTCTCAAAGAAAAAATTCATAATATACTGTTTTTCTTTTTCTGTGAACTCCACAGGTCTGTATACTTTCTCATTACTTTTTTCATAACCAAATTCATCCACAACACTTTCAGCTTTCAATTGTCTATCAATTCTAACATTAAAGTCTCTTATGACAATTTTAAAATATTAATCAAAAAGCATTTTATATGCCCTTATAAAAATCACCTACTTCTTCATCATAATAAGAACTTGAGACACAAAACTAGATTGTCTGCATTTGGTATCTTCCATTATTTTGACCATTTAATCTTATCATTCTGTTTGAGATATCATCAATCTTCACAATGACTTTCTTCCATTTTTTATTTATAATAAATCCCACTCTACTTGTACTTCCAATATTTGTGTCTTTGTAGCAAAGTATATGTTTACTTTTTAAATTAATTTTTTCTTCACTTTTTTTTCTAACTTCAAAAATTCCTACAATGTATTAAATACATTAGATAGTTTTTCCAATTTATGCAAACTACCTTCACTTGAAAGTGATCTGCAGTGAATGGCAGCTTGGGTCCACAATCAGAGGATTCTCTGCTGTCAGTATCCAATGACTGCCTTGGCTAGTAACTATAGCTTCCAGGGAATAAGGACTATAATTTACTTTTGTCTGTCATGATTATAAATATATATATATATAAAAGATTATTCATACATATATTTGTCCTGCATTCATGACAAGTAAATTGATATTTCAATTAAGACTGTCAGGAAAATGAGAAGACTATTATTTTTGATCTTAATCTCAGAAATTATACATTCATCATACTATTTGATGCATATTGACAAATAGCCTATCCATGTTCAATCACTATATGAATAATCACATAGTAATAGTAACTGCAATGAGAAGTTGTGACTAATCTTTCTTCGAATATCCATCTGTGTTCAAGAGTAATTACAGTAATGAAACTTAGTGTTTTCAATCTGACCTTGCATTAAAATATCAGAACATGCAATAGAAATCTCTGGATTAACCATGCCCTAAAGAAGCATAAATGTCATGCTCACAATTTAAGACCATGCAATGTGTTTCTTTGATCATATAACAAAATCATCAAGTACTTACTGAGTAGTGGCAAACAATTAACCAAAAATGCTATTTAGACTTGCTAAAAAGATTACGAAAGTCTATTCTAGATTATGGATTGGTAATAAATTACCCCTAAATAATTTCAATGTAAGGTATAATGAAAGGTTAAAACAGATAAAACTCTCTATATGTAATGCCACTCAAAATGATGATCATGTGATGTTTATTGGCTTATAATGAAAGGTGATACAACAAATAATTATATAACAAATACCACTGTATGGATAAGTAAATGAAATACATTTACAAAAATATTATTTTAATTCATTTAATGATTGAAAAATCATTAATTAAATATTTTTTATGTATAAATATAAACTTTTATAAATCTTTTAATATCTTAATAAATATATGCAATTGCAAAAAAAAAAAAAAGGCAAACCATTTATTTATAGCAAAAAACTTATTTAAAAGCCTTTAAACAGAAGATTTTATATTATTCACTTTACTTCCATTTTCTTTATTATGTGTATTATCTTCTGTTTAAAAAATTAGTTTGAAACTACTAGTATCTCTTAATTTATTACAATAATTCTAACATATCTTAATAGTAACATATAGTAAATGTTTAAATGTGATGTTACTACATATAATAAAAAATGAAAGAAAGTGAATAATATAAAATCTTCATGCACTTATTCTAAAATACTTAAGATTGGCCTATATGATTTAAGTACAAAAGATAAAGATGGCCACTCTTATTTTTTCAAAGATCCTATCTTGTGCCTTGGATCAAAAATTTCTTAATATTCAACAACAAAAACAATTTTGATTGAATATAATAGTACAGTGCATGTGTAAAGGGTTGATTACCTTCTGTTTAAAACATTACAGTTTGAAACTGTGCTAGTAAATATCAAAAATCATATCCATAATCATGAGTATATATATATATTTAATTGTCAAATTAATTTTTATTAAGTTTTTTAAATATTTATATTCAAATTATACACAATATGGCATGTGTGCTTGATATGTATACATTATCCACTACTTGAAAATGCAGACTTATACTCTTAATATTTCCAATAAACATTCAATCTCCAAATATGCAATTAGTTCAAATATATTATTATTGTGGAGTAACATAATTTTAGAAGCATATCACACTATACTTTTTTTTTAAAAAAAAACTTCAATTGGAAAATGTTTAAACAGAAAGTTTTTAATTACTTTAATACTTATTAGGAAATCAAAAATCATAAATTAAAAAATATTGCAGAAAGTAGAAGTAAAATAAAATAAACAAGTATTTAGAAAATAAATTATAATTCAAATAAGGCTTATACAATAAATTAAAAAATGGAAATCTGTAAAAGCTATACTAATTTGTGAAAAGTATTGAAGAAATATAACTTTTATTTATGCTATATGTAAACCAGATATTGACTTAGAATATTGTTTCTTAGAGATTAATGTATTAATAATAATGTGATATGAATTCTCTTCATTTTCCATTACTTAAGGCTACATTTGCTAATTTACAGTTATTTCTAATTCAAAAATATTTTTTATTTTAATAGCAGTAATGAAAGGATAGACAATTTATAGCAAAATTAAAAGTAAAGCTAGTAAAATAATATTGTAATCAAAGGATTTTTATTAGTATCAAAAAAAAAAAAAAGTGTAACAAAAATGTGAATTCAGTAAGTCAAACTAAAAAAAAGTTCCATATTTCATCTCTAAAGACATTTCACACTTGTCTAATTTTGAGAACTAATCCAGAATGAGACTAATTATTTTTAATAATTTTATCATTCATTAGACTAGAGATTATCCACTTAATGTATAATATTTCTGTAATATAATCTTCATTACACTATTCTCATGCATGCAAGGTATGGACTGTTTTCTATCTGCTTTTAACATCTTGTGGAGAGTTGTAATCATAAACATATGACCAAAGACGTGTGAAAAAGATGTAGTGAAAATTACACTACAGAAATATAATCCATTAAATAATTGTTTTTAACTTTCCAATAAATTTATAATTGTTCTTAATAAGCTTTGCATTTTTGTTCTTTAGTATAAATGAAATTAATAAAAAATCAAAATAAGGTCAATTTTCAAAATGATTCAAGTTTGAATATGTTCTGCTTAACTCCAAACTATAAATCTAGTAATAAAAAAAGACTCAAAAGTCTCACTAAAATATGCAATATTTAAATTTTAAATTTTTTTCATAATAATGTATTATAGATTTTTTTTTTATATATTGTATAATTATATTATAAATATATATATATTATTTACCTAAAGTATACTATATTTTATACAAAAATTAGAGTAGAAAAGCAAAAATTTAAATGGTGCATGTGAACTTAGAAATGAAAAAATTGAAATATGGATTTGTAAAACATTTTATCATCTTTGCAATAATTCATTCGACTTTTTTTCTAAAATCATTTATATAAGCATAAGTAATCAGAATACTAGACGGCAGTGCCTAGCTAAACTTCAAATTAATTTCTGACTATTAGTCATTATGAGAGGATTATTGTATTAATGCAGAAATTATATGTAAGCTAGGAGAGTTATATGATGCTTTTTTTAATATATAAATTTTTTGTTGCTTAAAACTATTCTTTATATACATTTAAATTAATTTTTATGGTGTGCTGTTTAAATCATCAAAAGGACAATTTTTTTAAAAAAATTATATGAGTCATCAAATCAACACAAACTCTTGATGATAATTTATTTTTCCAGAGTGACTTATTATTTCTCTCGATTTTCAGCCTGTTCAAAAACATTCTTTAATGTAATGATGAAGTCCACACAATTTATTGCTGATCATTCTGCTTCCTTTTCAATATCAAATTTTTTAAATATAACATTTTTTAACTGAATTAGATTGATTTAATATGTGATCAAACTAAACCAATTTCAACCTAATTATTTATTCAAGTAAAGAGTTGTTTCATTCTGATCAAATATCCACTTGATGGTTTTCCTTGTCCATTTTATCAAGTCTTTACCAACATAACACTTCAAAATCATCAACACTTTTCCTATTGTTATTCTTCAGATTTTCAAGATGCATATTTATAGGAAATCACATAAACATCATGACTTGAATAATTATCATATAATACTAAATCACATGCACTTTACTACTGTTACACAATGCTTTATTTACCACCCTCTTTTACAATTTAGTTCAATTGCTCCAGCAATCTTCTTCAGAACTACAACATAATACAAACATATGAATATAAATATACATGAACATATAATTTACATTCTATATATCATCTTATAATCATCATCTATTTATTACCTTTTAAATATTTTTAACCCTTTTTTTACATTCTATATTTATTAATTAAAACCTCCTATAAACATATATATTCTATTTTTATTCTTATTTTATTTTACTCTTATTATTCTTTAAATACTTACGTCTAAAATAAAATAAAGAATAAAAATAGAATATATATATTTATAGGAAGTTTTAATTAATAAATATAGAATGTAAAAAAAGAGGAAAAAAATATAATATTTAAAAGGTAATAAATAGATGATTATAAGTTGTATATATAGAATGTAAATTATATGTTCATGTATATTTATATTCATCTGTTTGTATTATGTTGTAGTTCTGAAGAAGATTATTGGAGCAATCAAAACTGTAAACTGTAAAAGAGGGTGGTAAATAAAGCATTATGTAACAGTAGTAAAGTGCATGGATGATTTAGTATTATATGATATACATTTGGCAATGCAATAAGAAAGATTAGTTATTATATGACTTGAATAATTCTAAATTTTTTTTAGAAATAAATCTATATTTAAAAATACTATCCAGGATTTTCATTGTAATTTAGTATTAGTTTTGTGATAAAATCTTAATTACTGGATCTTTGTTATTGATTAATACTTCCTATTGTCATTTATTTGTCTTCTTCATATTTAGTTATAAAATTTCCATTTTTTAACTCTATTCTCTAACAATATTCTTGATATCTTCCTTTTCATTATTAAGTTTAATACCATCATCATATCTAAGATATTTGATTGTGCTATATACTCTTTAATATACAAATGCTGAAAATTATTTTATTGCACAATGAAGGATGCATATCATTCTGAAAAACCTCCATTTATCCATTTTTAATCCTAACTTCTTGATTATGTTTAAAAAAACAACTGATAAAAGTTAGCTTCAATTATTTCATATGGATAAGATAAAATATTGATTTAAAAATTCAAGCAATTATTTTACTCCTGATATGGAGAAACTTGATTATGTTTAAAAAAACAATTGATAAAAGTTAGCTTCAATTATTTCATATGGATAAGATAAAATATTGATTTAAAAATTCAAGCAATTATTTTACTCCTGATATCAATAAACAAGTTTCTCTTATTTAAAACATTATTGCATATATGGAAAAAAATATTTTTTTCTTGGTTGGAGAAAAACAGATCAGATATTTTTGAACTCAAGTGTTATTTATTTGTAGTGATGACATTTCCAGATTAGTGATTAGAAAATGAAGTTGTTTGAATTAAGTAAAGAAATTGCTGTTTGAAGCTTAAAGAATAATTTATTTGTTTATATTATATTCTTTATTTTCAGCAGAAAAATTATTGAATAAATCTGAACTGCATTTGAGAGAGCATTATGTTTATATTAGTAGTAAGGCAATTAATTTATAATGAAAGAAAAAAAAATTAGCCTGCAATGTTAGTTTGCTATCAAACTTTGGTGCCACTAATTATCTAGTTGAGCTAATTCATTGTTAATATATAATTCTGTTAAAAAATGAAGTTTTCACTGGTAAAAGATATGAATAATTTCAAACTTTCCTAATATATGTGATTTCTAATTACAGATTAGATCCATCTGAAATACTAATGCTATAATAACAATTAGCAAGTGGGTACATGGAAGAACTTTAAAATTTTTCACATATATTTATATATAAATATGAATCTATATGTTACAAAAAATAATTTAATTATTATCATTGTTTAATTATATTATATTACATCAAAAAACAACAAAATAAATATTATTTTTTAACAATTATAATAAGGTCTTTGTTATGACAAAAAGGTACTATTAATAGAATGTTTGTCTAAACTGGGCTTGTATGACCTACAGTATTTCATCTAGTTAATAAAAAATTTACTCAAGAGTCTAAATATATATAAAAAAGGGGTAGTGTTCTGTTCTATCATGTCAGCCATTTGATGGAGCTAGTTCTAGCTAAATTGCTAGAAATATGTCATTTCCACAGGAACATTATATCTATGTGTTTTTGCTTAGCATCAACGCCATCAAGCGGTTGACATGATAAAACAGAACACTACCATTTTTGTATGTAAATCAGATCAGATGTCCAATCAAATGAAAAGTGTGCCTTTAGAATAAGTGATTCAGTAGCATCATATTCAACAAGTTGAAGAACATATTGATTGGTCTTACAATTTTGACATTTGACATAATACTTTTAGGATCAACAAAAGGAGGTTGACATATCACATTTATGTAATAAATTGAGCAAAATAACTCCTTTATATTACTAGTTTAATTATGATAAAATATACATTGGAATCTTTGTTGCACTGCACTATTTAAATTTACATTTTTTTTTATCTAAAAAACTATCAAGATATTTATATTGATTCACATTTCAAACTAATAACTATCCAAGTTAAAAGTTGTGAATATTTTTTTCTTCAGTCACTAGCTGATAAAACAATTAATAAACCAAAGTCATTTATAATTTGCATTTTAAACATGTTTAAGAACAATATGGAAAGAGATTGATTGTAATTTTACTTACACAAAACTTTCTTCTAACTATATTCTTTAAAATCCTAGGTATGTTCTATTTTTTTTTTAAAAAAAAAAAAATTGTAATTTTATGGATTTTGTTATAAAAATTATATACGAAAGTCCATGTTTCTTATTTGAAAAAATGCATAAAAATTGTGTACGATACTTGATTGCAAAGAAAAAAAAATATTTCTGTGGAAAATTCTTCTTTTTTTTTTTTTGGAATTAAAAAAAATCATGACACTCTAAAAAAAGCCAATAACCATTGCTTTTATTAAGAAATAATAGAATACAATAAACAAGTACCAGTTACACAAGACATTGAAATCCTTCAAAAAAATAAAGTTCTGGCAGAAGAAATTAAAAGATGTCAAATAAACAGACTAAAGGATATGATATATATAGATGTATTTATAATCAGGGATTAGTTTGTATAGTTATACCAACACTTATCTAACTTTTCTTTGTTTTTCTATCTTTTTTTTTTTTTTGGAGTTCAATGAGGCTACATTTATTATTAACAATGGTGATGATGAAGATACTTATAAAAAATTCAGAGTAAGACAAATCTCATCAAAGATTTATGGGTTAGTGAGGTAGCACACGACAATCCATAACTTGTTTTATAATGGAATTATCTATATCAAGAGTTCCCAAACTTTTTTTGGTCACGACTCCTTTACCAAAAACTTTTAAAATCATTGACCTCCTAGTCATTAATTTACTTAGTCAAATTAATAAATTTGTACAGTACTCAATATTAAATATTCCACTAGATATCAAACTTTTCATTTTAATCACTTGTAATTAATGATTGAAAAAAATAAAAGGACTATGGAATATGGCATTATCTTTGTGCAACATTTAATATCAAAATCTGCGCTAACAAAAATTAAAGCAAAAAAATGCAAGCAGTTTTCTTTTTTTTTTAATTTTTGACATTTATGAAATAAATATGCAAAATCAAAATAAGTACAAATATTGAAATCATTTTATTAAACATAAAAATGAAGTAAAAAAATCAACATATTCAGACAGAAATAAACATCAACATTACAACAAAAGATTTTAATCAGAATTATAAAAATAAGAATACCAAATAAATTATCTTGGAAAACTGAATTTAATGAGATGGGTGCGCTGGATGATCTGTCAACAATTTATCTATGTCTGGTTTTAAATTAGTGAATTGCATTCTCAAATCTCCACATTCAATAATATGCAATTGATGTCTGTTCTGAAGCAGATTTAAAACTACTCTGAAGCCTCTATCTAACAGATATGATGGTGGAAATGCCAGCAAATACCCCTGTACAATAGTCCACAGAACCAGGTACAGAAGTGAAATATCTTGTTGAAGCCAAAACTTTTGATAACCCTGTTTAAATTGTATCTTGATATTTATGCTAATTGTTATCAGCTCATCTTGCAAAATTATATTTGGTTCTGCACTAGTAGTGTATGGGTTTATTATCCAGTCTGGTATTTCCAATGATAGAATATCTTCGAACCTAGTTTTGAAATCTAAGTGAAGAGCCTCCAAGTGGTTGACATACAGCAAGATGTTTTCTTCTTGGATTGTGCCTATCTTAAATAAGTTGGGGAACTGGGAAAGCTCAGATCTTGCAATATTTTGCTTAAATAGCATTAATCTGATAACAAAGGCCGATAAGACAGATTTTGCTTTGATGAGATTCAAACTGTTTTCTTGCAGTTGTAAATTAATATCATTAAATTTTCCAAATAAGTTGGTTAAATAAACAATATTTGTTTTACTCTTAAGTAAATTTTCTTTCAAACCGGAATCCTCGTCTTCCAAAAATTCTAAAACAGATTAAAAAAGTGAAAAAAATCTCGTCAAACATAAACCTTTTGAAAGCCAGTGTACTTTAGGATGGAGAACCAATTGATACAACTCTTCATCACATTCTTCACATAATCAAGTGAACAGTAGAGTTCAAAACGTTACTTTAAATTTTGTTCACAGTTGTTATAACAAACTGAAACGATTGATACAATTTGTCGCTAAGGTTTATGGCTATTAAATGTTGCCTATGGATTATGCAGTGAACTGCAAGCACTTCAGGTATGTATTGTTTCAGGTAACTTATGAAACTGTGATAATGACCAACCATAGCTAGTGCACCATCTGTTGCAACAGATATTAGATTTGTCAATGGAATCGCTTTTTCCCTGAAAAATAGCTTCATTAAATTAAAAATTGATTCGTCTCCAGCATTAGTTTCTAAAGTTCTAGCAAAAAGCAGCTCTTCATGCACTTCCTGATCTTGAATAAAGCAAATGTATGTCAGCAACAAAGCTTCATTACTGGGTAATGTTGACTCACCCAATTGGAGGAGAAAATGTTTTTTTTTTTTTGTAAATAATTACACAAACAGTTCTCCATGTCGTAACTTATATCGTCGATACATCTTTGAACTGTGTTATTGATTAAGGGAATCCTTTTTATAACATCTTGTGTAGGTTTGTGAAATAGTGTTCAATACCTCCATAATGACCGGTGGAATCGGTTTCTCCTCTATGGTGTGCAGCTTACCAGACTTCGCGATGAGTACTGATATGTTATATAATGCCCTTAAGCCATCATCATTTTGCTTTGATGATGAAATAAATATATTATCTATCATAGTTCTCTATAGAATTTTATCTTTATGTGATTGACAGTACAACAAATCTTTTCCTTTTTTATCAGGGTAAATTCTGTTCAAGTAATCTTCTAGTTTTGATGTTTTCATAGTGTCATTGCTAAAGACTTTTTTGCATATGAGTGTTTGTTTGATAATGATGGGACAAATCCTGGCTTCAAATAGTCCAAGCTGTACTGTCTGCATTACTTTTTTGATTGTCATATTATCGTAAGAAATAAAAACTTTTATTACAAACAATTTCAACAGCCTCTGTGATAAAAGAAAACAACAATAAAGTAAATATTTACTTAAAACAAAAGATCTTTGTTCAAACTCGAATAAATAAACTGTCCTCAGATTTTCTTTTCTTAGTACTGCTCCTTAATAAATATTTATATTCAAATCACAAATAAATACATATCATACCAATCAAACCAATTTATAGTGTTTTATAAAAACATGACGGTACAAGATTGAAAGATTCTATTAATATCGAATATCATCTTGTCCCACCACAAGTGCGAACATGCAATGGTTTTTCATGTCCGCGCTTGCATTGATAAGTTCAGTAAGACAATGCACAGATATGTTTGTGCTACATGTTTTTTTTATGCATTCTTACATATGACTCTTTTAATGACATATTTTATCTTTTCATTAGCAAGTTTGGTATGCAATGTGCTTTTATCAAAAAGTTTTTTTTTAAATTATTTTATTTTGTAATTAGTAATCTATTGGAATCATAGATATTCTGAAGTAACAAATAGCAGTAATAAGATGGTCTACTTTTGTTGTCATCATCCCCATGAATATCAAGATAAATAAAATTTCTTTTTTTGTAAAATTCCTATCCTTTTTATCTAAATTTTTTAATATGATTCTTTAAAATTACTGAAATTATATCTATATACTTTAAAACAAATTAAAGCTAACTTAGCACATTGTATAAGTTGATTTTTTTCAAAATAATAATAAATTTAATTACAAGCATCACCAACTGAAGTTTTGAAATATGTATATATATTTTTAAATAATTAATTCATTAAAAAAAAATTATTTTGTGTATAATACACATCTAAGTTGGGTCAGAGCATTATTATGCTTTATCATATTATTTAAAAAAAAGTGTTGTTGCTACATCTCAAATATTGAATACCTGTTTGAAGACATTATTTTTTTTAAAAAATATTAAGAGTACTTAGCAACAACATAACTATATATATATATATAACACAATTATTAATTAATATCAAATTGCATTGAATTTGTATATTGACAACTTGAAAGTAACTGAATGAAATTTGCAATTTGTTATTCACTCTCATAAATTGAAAACCCTATGGAACTTCATTCTAGCATAGTATTTAATGAGCCTATATAAAATATTATTGCATGTTATTATATTTCCAACTATATTTTATATCCTAATTTGAGACATATCATTAAACATTCACATACTCTACAATTCTGATGAGTTTCATCTCATATGCATTATAGTTTGTAAATAAACAGTTTCTAAATCAAATTGAGTATATTGTATTTTGTATTATGTGCTTTTTAAATATATATATATATATTAGTAATACCTTGGATCTAAGACATTTAATTCTATGCTGTATTGCAAATACCAAAATTTGCAGATAGTAGTGAATTTTATGACTGGTTTTTATACACACACATACTTTGAGAATGTACACACGTATATAATGTTAAATACATGTACTGTATAATGAACAAAAAAATTTAAAATGTACAAAATTAGTTTTTTTATTAACCTCTAATTTTTTAAATTTCATTTAATATTTTTTTTGAATTGTGAAAAACTGAAACTGAAAACATGGAGATCATAGTATATGGGGAAACACTACATATATATAATAAGGATTTATTGTGATCTTTTTAATAATATGATAGACTAGTTTTTAATCATATAATTTATGTAATTAAATTATTAAATAGACTAATTCAATGATTATTATTATACATATACTATTTAAATATATATATATTTTTTAAGCTTTTATTTTTATACTTGAGTTGAGAAAATATACCAAAGTTAAATATGTACACACATGAACTTTTAATTTGAAAATTGAAATTGTTCATACAAAACAAAATGATTTTTTTAACTTAATCTGCTTATTAATTAAATCTGGTTTACATTATTAATGGACAAGTATTTCATCATATTTATCCTACTTTGAAAATGGAATATTTATAAGGTTGAATATTCTATAGACACTAAGTAAGTGGTATAATGCTATAATAATATTCCTATAATCAGAACAATTTCTAGCTTTTGCTTTCATCATTAAAGAAGAGAATTCAAAGATGAAACTAATGCATTTATTCATCTAGCACTGTTTTTTACTTCTTTATACTATTATTCAAACTAATAATGTTATATTTAAAAAAAACCTTGGAATTTTGAACCTAAGCTAGAAGTGACACCAGATTAATTTCTATATATTTAAAAAATCTTAGACTAGAAAAGTTATATGGCTTTTATATCTTACTCATTTGATTCTAAGATAAGTTATTTTAATCCTATTTTAGAGCTGTATACTGTAAACTTAAGTAAGCAAGATACTAGATAATATATTGCTATCATATTCCCCTCCAAGACTACTTTCAGGTTTGTGAATTTATCAGTGAGGACTAGAATTTCAAAACTACAATTAATGCACATATACATCTAGCAACTATTTTTTATTCCTTTATTTTTTTTTATATACTATATTTTTTATTCAAACTGGCAGTACATGGATCTAGAGTAGGTTAAAAAGAATTCCTTTTGGAAGCATATAAATCATGTGATCTTGCAGTTGGTGTTAATCTTTCAAACAGAATAAAAGGGGGCCTGTAGTTGATATAAAAATGAAGTCTCTAAAATATATATAAAATTGACTTGGTGACAGATCTATATAAATAAGTTAGATTAGGTTCAAAATCATAAAAGATTTTTTACATTTCATGTTAAAAATACCCTTTCCCTACAGAACTTAAATCAACCAACCAACCTAGATATGCTTAAGAGTTTATTTATAAAATTATAGAATGCATCAACTATAAAATTCATACATTTAACACCATTACTATGTCCATTGATCAGGGAATAAAATACTATTTACAACTGTATCTTTTCTGAAATATCTTACAAATCTAATTTTTTATTTTGTATCATTAAAAACAAAAAAAGAAAAATATCAGCATATCATATATTTAATAGCATAAAATCTATTGTTCACGATTATTTTGACTAATTACATACAAATACATGTGTTAATTAAACATAAAATAAATAAATTTTATATGCCAACTATGATATAATTGATTAATTGCTTTTAATAAAATCTATCAGCAATTAAAAAATAAGTTTAATAATAAATAAATTTTACTTATCTATATATGCTAGTGAATATATTAATTTGATAATTAAAAAAAAACATCATCATCACTACCAAGTATGGCAATTCTAATCCCAAATAAAACAAGAAGAAAAAAAGTAGAGACAACAAATCAATCTATAAAATGCATATACTTCCATACTAGAGTCATTCAGTTTGTTTATTTAAAATTTTGCAAGGTTGTTTATTTATTTCTGCAATGGTCTTGGCTTTTTAAAATACTTCATCTTGCCTAATTGTTACTCTCTATGGTATTCTATCCGCATCTATATCTTCCTAATTAAACCAAACAATATTGCACTTTTTTAAAGTCTTTGAGATAACATACATAGGGACTAACTACTTCAATAAAATTATCAAGTTCATCATCAAATAATTTTAAGAAGTTTATAATCATTCATTCATTTTACACCCCCAATTCAATGAAGATGTAAGTTTAAATAGTACACTCAATATCCATCAAGCTAAAGAAGATATAGATTGATCTTACAATTTTGCTATATTTTTAAAATCTTACGCAATATCTTTAAATGAATTTTTTTTACATTAAGCCAATATCTCACTTCCATAAAATGAATTGGATAAATAATATCTACATATGTAATTAATTTAATGAATTTTAACTTGTAAAATACACAACTTATTGGAATCTGTGTTGCATCTCAACATCTTTCTACTTTAAAACATCCCAAGACATTTAAATTGAGATACATTCTTAAATTTGTAACTACCCAGACTAAAAGTTGCTGAAAATCATTTTACTATTTGCTAATTGTTGTCTCCATCAGTATTCAAATAAATATATATAATTAACTTGTAATGGAATATATACAATGTTTAAGTAGTAAATCCCCCCCCCCCCATTTTGTTCATTTAATGATATTTACAAATAATTATGAATAATTTGAGTTCCTTCTGGTAAATATAATATCTAATTTTATTGTCAATACATGTCACATGTTTTGGTTGCAACTTGCATGATACATATATGTATTTCTCACTTTTATTTTAGATTTCATAAAATTCAAAAATTAGAACTTTATTATGTCTCAACTTTACATAGAAGAGTTTGTGTCTAACATGTTTCTTTTTTTAATTTAAATTTCTAGTGTAGTCTTCACAATTTCTCACTTAATGTTTCCTTTCTTGTTAATAAAACAATGTTTATTCTCACTATGGTGATTCACAATACTCATTATTACTTAAGATTGTCTTCATTATTTTCTTCTTAATAATTTTTCTGAATAAATTCTGAAGTGGCTCTATCTCTTACTGATAAAATTAATTAGTTATTTAAATTCTTCTATTTGAACATTTTCTATAATAAACCAAAAATCACCTCTGTTTGAACATGATATTGAATAATTAGTATTTCAACTTAATTGAAAAAATTAGCTTCTCATTCTTCAATTTTATAATAGAAATTTTAATTATTGATAGTTATCTATTTTTTTTATTTTTTCCTTCCTTTGATAATATCTATTAACTGATAGTACTTTTCTTTAGATGAGAATTCATAACTTTTTTGTTGTTATTGTTAATCTCACTGCGCATTTTCTTTCTTCATAGCAATTCAATAAAAATAACATCATAAGAATAAAAGAACAATATTTAATAAAATATTTATTTCTGAACTTTATGAATTTTGAAATAAAATTGAGAAGTATACTTTCTGCACAAGTTACAATTTAAACAAGTTTATAATATGTTTAAAGATAATGAACTTAGAATTTATTAAATTTACCAAAAATAACTTGAAATTATTTATAATTATGAAAAAGTTTGACAAAATGAAAAGAAATAACAAACAACATATTTAGCACCTTTACTATTATATTTAATTATATTTACATTATATTTAATTTCCAAATAAATTATATTTATGACAATATAAAAAGTAGTATAAAGAATAAACTTAAAAAATTGTTTTCATTTAAAATTTCTAATTTTATATAATGTGAAGAACTTAATAAAGTTTATGAAATAGCTTTAAATATTCTAGTGATATTAAAGAGTAGAAACAGAGATAAACTCATTGATGACAATCAAGTTTTATTAGTCAGTCATGATGTCCAACTGCCACACATATGATAGCAATTATATAATAATAATAAAAACTTACACCTTGACCACAATCTACTGAGTATCATCACTTATTATTTTAACCACTGCAGAATAAAATTAATAGCTTTTGTTTTTAACATTCTAGAAAACTTCTTTATTTCATTCATTCATTTTATAGATAGTGTCTTCCTAGGTCTTTTACAATTTTTTGAGATCCAGCTTACAATTTTATTTATCCATCTATCTTTATCTTTTTAATAATATATGCAGTACAACTTATTTCAGTCTATTAATTTTTTCAATGAGTCAGTGAAACCTGTTTGTTCTTAATATTTCTAAATCCTTCCTTGTTAACTTATAACACATCTTTCCATTGCAAAGTATGATCTTGTTTTCAGTTTTATAAGTGCTAGTGAAATCTGCATTTATAAAAATCCTTTTCACGCATATAATCATATTACCTTTTATTATTAAATTATTAATACTAAACACATTTCACTGTAATCTAATTGTATGAATAATTCCATTTATTATGTTTCCTCAATAATAATTTGTCCAAAGTATTGGTTATTTTCTCCTTTTTTGAAAACCATTGAATATTAATCTTCTAAACATTTATCTTCAGATCTACTTTCTTAGTTTCATCCAAAAACTCTTGTAACAATTACCAAAGGAAACTTTATTGTGAAAAATCCATATCCTCTGTAAAATATAGATGATTTAAATAATCATTTTTATTCTTGTAACACAAGGCTACCTAATCATTACTGTTGCACTTCTGGATAAATACTGCTCAAAATTTGGCAATGTTTTGATATTACAAAGCTTAGTGCATTTTCATAATCTACAAACCTAATATAAAATGGCAACTTATATATTGTTCCTTTCTATAATTTCTTAATGCTTGGAGGTGATCTATTCTAATATAACCATTTGTAAAATCAATTCAAAAATTTCTAATATCTTCCTTTTTTTTCCTTTCTTAAATATCAATATTATTCCAATCATCAGATAAACATTTACCATTTATATTTTTGATACATAATTTTGTAAATAATTCTTCTACTTCTTCATTTGTTTCTTTTACAATATTTATAATAGTTCCATCATTTCTTGTAGGCATTTCCATTCTTTTTAAATTTAATTGCATGTTTCATTTCTTTATTAAAATATTTAATATTTCAAAAGACATAATTACAGGAATTTCATTTTCTTATTCTTTATTATCATATAATTGTTTGTGGAATTCTTCCACACCCTTCATTATGCAATGTCTCTTTTTAGTCAATTTTTTTTTTTTTATTGCTGATATAATTTTCCTTCTAATATCAAATGTTATTTTATACTTTTGACTCTTTTGTTTTCTTCTACAGTATTTTTGCTACTTCATCTTTCTTGAAGAGTAATATCACTACAGAATTCTTCATTTGCTTCTTTTCAAACATCTATAATATTTCATTGATCTCATTCAAGTCTGAATCATTTTCAAATTCTGTTAATATTTTAAAATGATATGCAAATTCTAACATATCAACTGCTAATATTATCATTCTTTATAGTTTTTATTTCTCTAGCTTTGCATTAATACATATCTTATACAAAGTTATTAGATGACAATTTTTTCATAGGATCCAATTTTATAAGATTAAAACTTTTTTTTTCCCCCTCAAATTACAAAAATTTATGTTAGATACACATTTAAAAAATAATAAACACCAAAAGTACCCACAAAGAATAATTACTTTAAACATTTTGAGGCATAAATATTATATGTAAGAATAAACCATATTACCTTCAATAATAAAAAAAAATCCACATGTACATACATATTATATTAATCAACTATGCAGAATTTAATCATATCAAGTAAATTAATTTTTTAAACATATTCAATCTGCTTTGATCTATATAGTTTACTAAAATAACAATTGCAATAATACATTATTTTTATGAAAGTTTTTTTTATTTTATTAATTTTCTATTGTCCTTTTTCTCTTGGGCCACAGTTTATCCTGTATAAGTAAAAAAAAAAAAAAAAACATTCTCCATTACAAATCTTTATAAGATTGCTTATTGCATTAATGCTAATATCATGGAGTACTTTCTGCAAACCCAATCCATTTTTCTACAATACTGTATAAGACTATAACTTTTATTATATTAGCAGCATAATTTGAAGTCAGTAAAAACAATTTTCTTCAACCATCAAATCTTCAAAAATATACAAATAATCTAAAGCAGAAACAGCACACTCACTTAAAATTCTTGTTTTATAACAACTTTTAGAAATTAACAAAATCTTATCGGTAATATGTATTTATTATTATTCTAGAAAACATTATTATCCTTTTATTATGTTCTTTTTCTTTTGGAAAAGGCAACAGTCTATATTTAGAGATAAACTTCATTATGCATACATTAATGCTATGAATATGAGGACATACTTTGTCTTCGAAAGCGCTAAGTTTCAATACGAATTCAGTATAATATTAAGCTTTTCTGGGTATGATGTGTAAGTGCAAATATTGATAAATTACAGTCTTGAAAGAAAAGTATGTTATATATTCTAAATCACTCTTTCTAAAAAAAATTAAATAACATTAAGGCTAGAGACCAGAGTCTGATCTCATTAACAACAATCCAGTGACTTGGCTATTATTATATTAATTAATATGCATTATATATATATACATATTGATTATTGTTCAATTATAACTAATATTTGATATATATGAACATTTATTATGCTATTTCCCTACTTGAAATTTCTTTTGTTTATAATAAGACTTATAAATAATCTCCAATAGTAATGTATATAGTAAACCCAATAAAGTTCATTTAAAACTAATATATAAATTTTGATATTATTTTCCCCATAATTTTTATTTTTTTATTTGTATTTTAAGTTATTGTCTTTCATATATTATATATATAGATAATCAAAATTACCCCAAATTCACAACTCAACCAGATTAGTCTCACTGCTACAAGCAGACTTCGCAAGTGTAAAGAATTACAAAATAACAACCTATTTAAACTACACATTACCCACAATTCCACTTACTTTCCATACACCCTTAATATTAAAAGAACCTTTAAATAAGTTAACTGCTTCAGAATATGCTTGTAGCAGTAAAACCATTGGTAGTGTTTTAGAGGTTTTTTTTCTAGTCTGGTTGAGTTGTGAATTTGGGGTAATTTTGATTATTTATTGACTAATTTACTTTTATGCCTTTAATGTTTATATATATATATATATATGTAGAAACAATTTATAAAAGAATGGAAAGTACTGATTTTAAAGAACTGAATATTGTTTGAAAAAAAAAAAAAGATGTAAAAAAAAAATTTAAAGTAAAGATTTCCACATATGAGCAGCACAGGAAAAAAAAATTGAATAAAATTGAAAAATAAAAAGGGCTGAGATGAATAAAAAGTACATTGAAAAAAAAAAAAGGTGAACAAAAACAGAAAACTTGTAAAGTATATTCTGAAAAATAATTCCATGATAACATTTGTAAAAGAAATCATCAGAATGGTATTGCAAAAAGTAATGAAAAGAAATAAATTAATTGTTGATTAATTAAAGATGACTGAGGCTATAAACCTCAATATGAGAAAAGTAATTTGCACAAAATTGAAGTTGGTATGATATATAGTAAATTGTACAAAAAAATTTACATTCTGGCCTAAAAATAAAATCATCAACTTTCTGGAAAGCAAATATTCTGAAAGATTACAAAGTCAAAATTTATATTTGTAATGGGAGATTCAAGTTTTTTGGAGCAAAAAAGATTAGGTTTTGGAAAAAAAAAAAAACAAGTTTAATCAAATTAACAATGTCTCATTAATTTTTTTTTTTACAAATCAGCATTTAATATCTGAATATATATAAGTATGATTTATATACTTGTAGTTTAGATGTAATTATAGTGGATTTGAACAGACTTTCAAGTTCCCTTCAGCTATCCACTGTATCTCATAATGATCACACAAATGTGAAGAAGATAAATGATCTCCAATACCTGTATTTCATGCTGAACCAGCACTCATTAGTTGGTCCAGATCATCAGCTCCCATACATATTTATAATCAGTGCTTGATTTATATTAAAATAGAAAATCTTCAAATTTTAATGGACAGGCTTCAAGGGTGCTCCATCATCAGATTTTCAATGGTATGGATGGCTGAAAAGTTGGAAGGTGTAGTAGAGTGAAGCCTGTCCATTAAAGTCAGAAGATTTGCTATTTTAATATAAACCAAGCACTGATTATATATATGTGTGGGAGATGATCATCTGGACCAACTGCAGCATGAAATACAAATATTGGAGATCATTTATCTTTTTCACATGTGTGTGGTTATGTGTATCAGTTAAATAATATATAGTGGATAGCTGAAAGGAACTTGAAAGTCTGGATTCAAATCCCTATAATTAAATCAGCATTTAATAAAACAGTTAGTGAGGTTTTGGCTGAATAAGATAGAAGAAAGTTGATACATAAAAAATAGAAATTAGAAATGAACTGAATTGGATGTACCAGGAAAAATATTGATTATATAAGAGAAAAACAGTTGGAAAAAAAACAACTCAATTACATAATCATTTGTTAAATAAATAACGATCATCAATATCCTATTTTAAAAAGAATGATTAGAAAAAAAAACTAGATATCAATTTTGTAAATTCAGAAAGTAATTCATATTACGGGCATTTGTTAAAAAATGATTTATGATAAACATTGTCTAAAGCCTTAGAAGTATGAAAAACAACTGACTGCATCTCCAAATTTCTCTAACATAAATACAAGAAGTGAATTTTTGTGGATGAAAGATTACCAATTGATAATTATCTCAAAGATAAACTGTTAATAGTTTGTTATTTAAATTGGGGTTTAATCACTATTTGTATAACTCCGAAAAAGAAAAAGATGTTATTTAGATTGAAATTGAATGAATCCAAATTATTTTCCAATAATCTGGAAAGATCATAAGAAAGCCAAGAAAGGAAGTAAATGGACTAAATTCAAAAGCACAAGTTTTACATCAATACCTGAACCTGAAGCTTTTTTATTATATTAATTAAAAAGAGCATATAAAGAATGTAGAAGTTGTTGATTGTGAGAAAAATAAACAGGATACAAAGAAAAACAATAATCATCAGCAAAAAAGTTCAGCATTTTCTTGGGAAAAAATAAACTTTTGCAAAGAAGCAAAAGAGAATAATCAACATTTCTTTTTTTTTTTTCATCATTTAAATATATCTTTATTGTGCTGTTATATTTAAATATATCATTTCTATATATAATCTGTTGAATACACATTTATTAAATCAGATTTTAAACTTGATATGTTAATTAGATTTAATTTCTTGTTGAAATATACTATTTTTCACTGGTTCTCTGAAAAATAAAATTGTTTTCTATTCCACTTTATCTAGTCTTAGCCACTTTAACAATAAAAAAAACTAAAAAAAATGTAATATCTGATTGAAAAAGAACAATTTCAATTTAGATCATATCTTCAAATACCCCCCCCCCCCCCCAAAAAAAAAAAAACAATCCCCCTGGTGACTTCTTTTCAATTGAATTATATTTGACTTGATATAAAAACCTTCAATTTTATTCTCACCTCATTGTATTTTTATGGACAATTGTCTATTATTACTAAGTATGCAGAAGACTAGGTAATGTAGATGTATTCTTACATTCAACAATCTGAAGTATACTGCAACTTTAAAAATCTTTTTGAAACTGGTGCATGTATGAAAATTAAATATGCAATCTTAGAGGACTCCATACCATCTAAATGACTTAAGAAAAGCTGTGAATTTCTAAATTTTTATATATGTTATTCTGGATAGTTATAATCCGAATTTCTTTTATTCCAGAATACAAATATTTATTTTCATAGACCTAAAATGATAGTCTGCTGTAGAGATTTGTCCAACATATTCCATAAGATCTTTTTTAAAAAAGATATTTTATATAATATATATAAAACATATATCTCACCCCCTCACATGCTTTATTGTAAAGATTGGCTATTGAGATCATTATCAATTTGTACTCAATACTTTGAAAAACAAGCAAATATTCTTTGTAAAATATCCTTTTTTTTTTAAAATAGCAGCCATTTTTAAATGCTACTGATGTAACACGATATTTCCTCATAAGATAAAACGGCAAAATTTATGTCAAGAAAAATAAGTATATATTTAATTATATACAAAGTTCAAAAAAATAAATTCAAATATGTGCATATTAGCTAAAATATGATTACCTTATCTAAATTTTATTTAATAATTTCATAACAATAGAATTGCTAAAGTTATCTAAGATATATCTTCTCCCCATAAACATATTTTAAGAAAAAAGTTTTATTTACTACATAATTTTTAAAAAACATGGATCACTTAGATCCACTGTTAAATGCTTGAAATTATCCTTTTAGTAATTAGCTACTATTTATGCTCTCATTGAAATTTTCTTTGGCAATCCCTTGAACATTTCTAAGATGAAAATCTTCAATTTTCAATCTATTGTTATATGCTCCATAGCTACCACTCTCAATATTATAGATAACATTTGAATTAATCAGATAGCAAAAAAAAAAAAAAAATGTCTGGAACACCTCTTACTTATTTCTCTAAATACCTTGTATATATTTAATTATTAAACAGAATGTCTTGGTTATAAGAATCGTCTGTTGTCCATAGTATTTTTAAAAGATACTATCCTAAAGTACCAATACTTCAATCTCTTACAAATGATAAAAATAATCAAATGATTTTATTATTTGGGAGTTTAAAAAAAGTTTGAGCATCAGAAATGACAGAGTTGGATGTGATATATATATATATTTTAAGCTCCAGTCTCCACTCTATCACTGAACCAAACCATACAAGACAATATCTTATTAAAACATAGATCTAATCGGTCATTCTTATTTTGCAATTGCACACAATGATGTTACAAATAACTTAAATAATTCTTACCTTGTTTAACTACATTAAAAACTTCAAATATAAGAAGTCACTTCCTGGAAGTCATACTTTCACAAACAATTTTTAATTAGATATAAATAAGTTCACCACATTTTTACATCACATTTAACTGTGGCCTAATAAAATTATAATTCTCATCAAAATCTATCTAGTTCCAATTTCAACTTCAGTCTCAAAATCACTTGCAAATTGTGTTGGTAAAAAAAAAAAAGAGGATTGCAGATTTTAAGTTTTCACATTCACTTCAATGATCTCAAACACTAACTAATAAAATAGATAAAATTCCACATTTAATAATAGAATAAACAAAGTAATTCCTACATTACATTATTATCAAAAATACTTATCTAGTTCACATCTATTTACAAAATGTCATCTATGGTAAAATAAAATCAGATTGAACCCACATCACATAAACTAAAACTACAATTAGGTTCATGAATAATTATTTAGCGTTGAAGCCTTGACATCCCCTGAAACAAAATTATAGGCCAAACAGTGTCTAATAATTTACCTTTTTTTTTTCAGAGATAAAGAACTACTAATTGATGTTTTATCTCATGATAAAATAATAATTGCAAATAAATACCCTCCTCCTAATATAATCATCATTTATTAAATACTATAAAACTATTATCATGAGTTTCTTCAAAACATATGGCTAATTTTCTATTATTATTTTTTGTGTATTTCACTAAAAAAATCTATAAAATTCAATTAATGTATAACAAATAATATAAGACAAGCATGTAATTAAACACTTATAAAAAACTTTATGCATAGTTTATAATGTCAAAAATATACATTCTAATAAATTGTCATGAATATTTTATTGAAATAATTTGCAAAAATAATAATTTATTAGAAAATAAATAAAATAGCTTTAAAATTTCAGAAATATGAAATATACTCAATTTTTTATTTACAAGACTTAAATTACTTAGAAATATGTAATGGGAGTTTAAAATTCGTCTTTTATATTTCAAATGACTACATGTAATTTATTTTCAACTTAGTGGAAATCAGTAAACTTTCACGTTGCTGAGTAATTGAGTATGCTGTTGCTAAGGCAGCAATCGTCAACAAGAAACAGCCTGCAACCTCTTCTACATATTGGATAACCTTTCAGGCTTGCACTTGCCCTTTGGGTAGCTCTGCAGATCCTCTTCCTGAATGTGGGAAAAATTGAATCCTGTTTAGAGTTGAACACTCTAGTAAATGTGGAGGCAAAAGACCCAGAAAAAGAAGAGAAGAATAAAACAGAAAAGGAGCTTACGACGGCATATTTTTATTTTTTATAAAATAAAAATCCCTCTCCTATTCAATAGCTAACAGGAATGCTTTTTGTTGCAGTTAGTCAGTCCTATATGTACAATAATTTGTAACGAGAAAAATATACATTGTTAGGATGACTAGAGCAAATAAAAGATGCCCTAGGGTGAAGAGGCAAGCCGCATGTGTTGCTGCTACCTTTTGCAAGGCTAGGCAGCATCAACTACTTTTCATAAATCAAGCACTGCTATTTAGAAAGCAATGATTACATTCCTTTTTTTTTTTTTTAACTGCAATATTTTAACGGTAAATTGATATCAAAAAATCAATTCTGAATAAATAAAATCAAAATGAATCGATAATAAATAATGCAAAATTAAATTAAAATTTACAAATAAATCTCATAAATAAAACTTTTTTTTTCACTGAGGAAAATACTTTAAACATGCTAATAAAGATTATTTATGAATCATAATAAGTGGACACAATGGCAGATTTAGTTTTATTTCAGTTTTTAATTCTAAAAAAAAAATCTCTTACTATTTACAACATAAAAATTAAATTTTCTTAATTACAATAAAATTATTTAAGCTTATTTTAAAAAAATTTAGCTCAAAGAATGGATATAACTCTTATATAAACATCATACTTTGATTCATAATATTAATATGAGTATCTAATTCTTTTATAGCTTAATATGGAAGTATATATACAGTATTATATATAACCAATACACACCTACAAATTTCCTCCAGGAGTAAAACTTAAAATGCATATGAAAACAGTTCAATTTTTAGCCAATATATATATTTTATCACCAGTATTTAATTATTATTCAATAAGTAGCAAACAAATTAAAGTAATTAATAATCTATTACAAAGCAAACCCAAACGTCTAAAAAAAAAAAAAAAACCACTCAAACATCATAATTAACAATCAATTCTAAATAAAATTATTACTTTTTTAATGCGCTCTAAAGATTAAAGAAATAGACCCCAATACTTCATTTATAAAATCAACTCAAGGTAATACGGACTAATAAACATAACGCTGTATTAAATATCATTTGAAAAGGCACGCGCAACAATAATTGGAGTATTATTAAACAAAACGAAGCATTATTTTCTTTCTCAATAATAGGTTTACAAAATATCAATACAGCACTAATAGTAAATTATCTCCCCCATTAAATTTCAAAACCACAGACGAGTATTCAAGGACAATCGTTTCAATTATCAAATACGTTATGGCATTATCGATCTCGAGAATGGGGCAAAAGGCGCAACGCTTCGTTTATGTTAATACTATGGTCCTGAGATTCGAGGAGTGAAAAAAAAAAAGACTAAAGCAGACTAAAATTATATTAAACATGCAGCGTATATAAAATAATAAATATCTGCTAGAGGCCAAGCTTTTTCGTCACTAATTGGGTTTACTATTCAAGCAATACAGACTTATGCAAAAGATTAGAAAAAATGAAATATCACATTTTAAATAATAATAATATTTTTTTATAATTGCCTGTGTTTTGCATATTAAACATTATTATATGTGTATATTACAGGTATATAAAATATTTTAAAAAATCACATTTTTATTGTGTACGTATATAAACATTTTAAAATCAACATGCTAATAAAGTATTAATTGTAAATTTATATATAAATTAAAAACAATTTTGATTTTTAAATAATTCAAAAATAATCTAACTTGTATAAATAATCCGGAATTCGACCAGGCATAATTTTTTAACGGGATGTTATAGAAACTGCTTCGAAATTCTACAATCCAACGTTTCAGATATTTTCACAACCCATTGCGCGGCTAGCTTAGCAGTAGAGGAAAAGATCGTCTGCAACTGTGATGCTATTAGACTAACTCTCAGGCTTAATTTCTTATCCTACAACTTACCAGGTAACGCCAAAGATTAAATTTTCGACATGAAGTTGATCCTTTCAGGATCCTGACGGGAAAAATTCCTAGCCAGATTTTCAGACTTGCTTTCACTTAGCTCGGCTGGATATTGCAGAAAATGAAAGAGAATCATGGCGACGTAGGGCTTTGACTTCCGGGTACTTGCCGCAGGCAAAATTTGTATTTCCCGCGAGAATCTCGTAAACATGAAAATTGCGCCATCTAGAGATGATATTATCAGTTTTTGTAAATAATTTTATATATTTATTTCCTAGGAAATAAAAAAATATTTTATTAGTTTTTATTGCAAGGAGTTTTGCAATTTTAATATAATCTTTAAAATGTCAAAATGGTTTTTTGGTATAAATTATTTATTTTTTTATTGAAAGATTTATTTTGTGAGTTCTAAATATAAAAAGTAACTATTAAAGTTTCGTTGCGTTTTAATACTTTTATAGCTTGTTTTATTTGGTTTAAACATTTATTGTAATTAAATAAATCTATCTTCCAATAACTCTCTATTCTTTCTTATGTATATTGTAAAATGAATTTATAATTTTTATCAAAGTTAATTACTTAATTGAAAATAAAAAATAGATGATATGTATTTCAAACATCCAAGCTGAGATTGTATGTGAACTTTAATCGGCTAAGTCAAGATGTACAGCCAAACTTAAAAGAGTGTTTTTTTTTATTATTGTATTAATTACTTACTTGTATTTATGATAATATTTAAGTTTACTAATGTTAACATTAGCAAACAAAAGAATATATACTTTTGAAAATTTCCATTTCAGACAGCCTTATAATGTCAACATTCCACTGAATTTAGGTAATAATAAAACGGAATAATTTACCTAATAGATTTTAGAAATAAGAATAAATACTGTAGCTTCCTATCTTATTCAGTTCTGTTCATTTTTTCCGTATTATTATTTTAAAAAGATACTTTATCAAATAGATTAAAAAAGAAAAAAATTAATCTTTATGACACAGTAAAGTTATTTCATTAATGTTTATGATGTAGCTTTAAAATAGATGGCGGCAATCAATGACAAAACATTTTACAAACGATAATAAGGTGTTGTTTAGTTATACTATTCTATTGCCTAATTACTCTACCTGCTTTTAGGGGAAAACTTAGCATGCATAATTTTAGGATGTGTTTATTGACATTCTATTTTCAAAAAATATAATTCTTCTAAGGAAGGAGAAATATATTGATCTTTAAAAGAAATAATAAAAAAATAGCAAAGAGTAAGAGAAGATGCATATGTTATAATGGCAACAGTTCAAGAAGTTATACACAGAGTAGAAGATAGGAAAAAACTTATTGCTGCAATATAAAATATAGCACTTCATTTTAAGTATTGTATCATTAGCAAAAACATGATTAACATTTTACATGTAACATCCTATTTATTGGATACAGTAATAAGTATAGTATATAACAATAATATTCAAGAAATCATTTACTTTATTTAAAATTGTGTGTGATCTGTTTAAATTACATGTTGCCCATTAACAGTAACCATCAGGTCAATTTAGTAGATATTCAGATATTTTCATTTTATATCATTGCTTAACGAAAAAAAAAATTTTAACATGTTTGGAGTACTTCCATTCAAGTCAGAAAAGGTGAAGAATTTATAACTAAAATTGTTAACAAAGTTTATAACAAATAATTTTTTTTTTTTTTTGCAACAATCTTTAATACAAGCAAGAAAGGATTGAGAAAGACAATGGAAAATGTCAGAAACACAAACTTGCGACTAAGATTATCAAGAGTCTCCAAAGTCAGCGGCTTCAAATAGCAATACATTCTGTGAACCTTAGGCATATTTCTTCATCTAGACAATTTTCTGTTCATCCCACAGCAAATGGTATAGTAATTTTTTTTCCTATTTGATAACCAAACTAATAACATTTCCTTTTCAACTATTAAAAAATATCTTGATATTAAAATTTTTTTTGTGCATTTATACCTATTATCCAAAAAGAAACATAGTTGATCTCTTGAAAACTATGCAGACAAATTAAAAGTTCTTAATTGCTTGCAATAAGTGTGGTTGGTGTTTCAATGCCACATTTTTGCACAGGAAATGTTACATTATCAATTAAATAGTTATATACTTGTTTATGTTATATACAGTAAACACTTTATTATGATTGCTAGTTATTAGAATTAACAGCATGGATTCATTCAAATCCACTGCATTTTAGTTAATTATAACATCAAATATTAAAATTAATTTAAGCCTAAATTCAATTAATTTTATTAACTTATTTTTACTTTAATCTACTTAGTATTTTTTATTTTATTTAGTCATGAAGAGAAGTTTTCGGAGTGGAGCTGTGAAATGCAAAAAGTTAAAAGATAAAATATGTGCTTCTGCAAAGAAATTCACAGATTAAATTTTTAACTGAACAAAATGAAAAGAAAATTTAAATATAGAAATATCAATAAATTGTGCTATACATATTACTGATGAAAAAGAAAATAACTATTAAAAAACTTAGAAAGAATCAAAGAGTGAATTGAAAATAAAGAGATCAAAAACCTATTTGAAGGATTAAAATCTTGTGCTAAGCTGTTTCTAATGAATAGTCAAACAGTGAAGAGCAATCAAAACAAAGAAAAATTTGACAAGCTTCAAATTCTATTCAAAATAAAAACTATTATGATATTTTCAATGATAATGTATTGTGGCCAGTAAATTTATCTTATAAAAATAATGAAATACTATTTACAACTCTTATAATATACAGATAGAAAAGGCACTTGTTTTGCCATTTCAGAAAATGGATAATCTAGGAGATAGTTTTGCATACATTTGCATATTATGATGTTAATAATCTAAAGAGGCTATGATTATGGAGTAACAAAACTCTGAAAGTGCTTAGTCCGCAGAAATTATTATATAGGGAGCCTACAGAAATTATTATATAGAAAAGTTTCACCGCAACGCATCAGCGTATTATTAATTATACAGATAGTAATCAATCTTTTTATGAAAATATTTCCAAATCTAATTTTTATTATATGAAAGCAAATGACATCAAAAAATTTCACGAATGGTTACCATATTTAGAGAAACATATCAATGTATCTAGTATTGGCTTTCTGAAATATAATACACGAAATTTTCTACAGGATTCAACAATTGGGAAAATTTAGTTTGAAGCTTTAAAAAATATGAATGTTTTCTATATCATTTCAAATCAATGTTAACTCTCCAAAAATGTTTAGCAATGGATATAAATATAAAATTATTGACCCATTTGGAATTAGCGTTTCGTGTCCACAGGGAAAATGCATATTCCAATCAACGAGAAATTTCATAAATATTGAGTATCTTCTAAATTTGATAGTTTATTGAAAAGTCATTTGCAAAGATTCAGTAATCGAGGTAGAGGCAAATGATTTATTTACTGCACATTGTATGTAATGAATATTTCTGAATTTTAAAGAGCAATTTAATACTATATTATTGTAGAACCTACTTCTAAGTAATGTTGACCATTTAAGTTTTATCATGACATTTGTTGATAAAAATGTAAATGAATGTTTTTGTTTTTTTTTAAATAACTCGTAATGATTCTAAATATTTAAAACAGATTATATTAAATTTTTTGAGAGGGTTGTCTGTAAATATTAACAACAATAGGGGCCAACATATATTATCCACAGGAAAATATTGCAAGCTAGAATAAAACATATTGATACAGGCATCTTTATATCAAGCACTAACCATATTCTAATTTAACAATAAACTGTATTGCAGAATTCTGTTCCAGCATATTGTATTATTTGATTTTGTTCAAAATTTATCTGTATATATTACATCATCTATTTGGAATATACTCATAAACAATATGACACCTTCATTCTCAACATATAAAGCAAATTATTGACACTAAATGATAGCAAGAACAGTTGCAGTTTTAACATTACAACCTAATTATCAAAATATTAAAAAAACTAAATTAATATCTCCTACAGTAATTGAAGGCAAAGATATATGTTTAGATATATGAGTCAACTTGTGGGATAAGTTGTTAAATTAATAATATAATACCAGCAAAACTTACAGTACAATTTATTGTTAGGGACAAGTCTTTAGAAATTATTTACTGAATTTATCATGAATGCAAGGAATAAATTTGATGAAACTAAGAATGATGTCAATTTTTAACAAAAAACTGAATCTATAAAGTCACCATCTTTAAAAAAAAGTAGTAATTTCAAGAAACAACTCATAATGAGACATATTTTACTGTAAAACAAAATTTAGTAATAAATGTATGTAATGTTATTTGTGACATATTCATTTCTGAAATATCTAGGAGAACCACCAGTTATGTACTAAAAGATTTTCAATTTTTTTTAAATTTCAAAATGTCTGATATTGAATTAATGAATACATGGGCAAAATAATTGCAAATAATGTTTAGATTGAATTTCATCTTTAAAATATTTTTTTTTTTGCATTGCATTCATTAAAAAAAATCTTGACATACACAAATTATTAATTGGAGATTAGCAGCTACATTTTTAAATATAGAAACAAATCTAAAGAAGTTTTTGGCAATACCTATTTGTAATGCTAATGATGAATGTTTGTTTTCAGTTTTTAAATGTGTTAAAAGTTATTTATGAAATGCATTAGCTCAATTGCATTAATTTATCAATAATGTTACTAGAAAACAATATAATTCTTTATTAGATTATGAATTTATTAGTGAAAAATTTCACTACATTTTCAATTTAGTATTTGCCTGAAGGTTTATGATGATGATATATTATTAAATGTGATATGTTGAACTATTTCCATCATCTATGAATGAATGTTGAATGTATAAAAAAATTTAAACTTTTCAAATACAAACAACTTGTTAGTAATAACACACAAATAGACAATGCAGGTAAGTAATTACACAACATTTCAAATAGTATCATTCTCCACTTTTCAGGTGTTGCTGGTCTGATATGCACAGAAACTATTCGCATAGAAGTCGAACTCACCCCTTTAGATTCTCGAATATCGAATTTAAGGGAAATGCTCTAACCAACTGATTAACTAACTTGTGTTGTCTGTTTGAGTGTTATTACTAACAGGTTGTTTGTATTTGGAAAGTTTAAATAAAGTTTAAAATTTTATGTACATTCACTCATAGATGATGGAAATAGTCCAACATATCACATCTAATTTTCAATTTATTATTTTATATTTATAATTCTAATCTATGTGCATATTTGTTTTAACGTTTAATAATTTTGCGTACATTTTCTGCAATAAATAAGACAATATAATTTTTCCTAATCCTCTTTGATTAATAAATAATTACTATTTTACATTTTATTTTAAATGACACAATAAGCAGTAATGAATTGTGATTATTATATCTATAAATGCAAACAGCTAAAAATAGAAATTTATTTTTAAGCAAACAAATGAATAGATTTTTTTTTATTAAGTAATAAATTGATGTAATAACATTATTTAGTATTTAGAACAACGTAGCCTCAAAAACAGATTGTACTTGAGCTCTTCTAATGCTTGACACACTATTGGAGAAAGGAAACAAACAAAGATATTCATCTTGATACAAGAAATTAATGATATTGCTATTTAATCAAATCATAAAAATAAAATTCGTCAAGAAGGCATAAGGAGATTATTTTATGATATGATATTAAAATGGAAAAAATATTGAAAGAGGAGTTCCAATAAATATTGGAGATTGTTGAATATAAATCAATCCCATAAAGAGATATAGGATAAATTATTTATTTTATTTAGTTTATGTATTTTTTTAGAATGCTTAATTATTAAAAAAAGTATCATGAAGGAACTTGTAAAGATTTCAACCAGAATATATAATCATCAGTGTGTGGCCTTATTAAGTCTTTTAATTCTGCCAACTGTAGCCATAAGGACTACATGATGAGGTTCCAGTTGCATCTAGGAGTATCAAGTCCAGTTGGCCTTCTTGTTGGATCTGGAAAAAGAAATTTGTTATCTCAATTCCATTTTTATGCCATACTTTTTTAATTGTAGATTCTTGATTGGATATCCAGAAAGGGTTTTTCATGTGAAATGAGTCTTAGATGATAAAACTATATCTTGAAATATTAATAGATCATTTCTACTTAACAGCTTTTTACATATTTTCTGAGGGGAAATTTCTCTTCTGATATCTGTTAGAAGAATAAATGAAAAAAGGGAAGCCCCTATGTGTTAATATTATTTTTCATAGTAATATTTAAATTAATAATTGGAAGTTTAGTGTGAGAGAAACTTTTTTTTACAACAGGAGCACAATTTTCACTAGGAGAATATCCTGGTTACAAAGAAGTGTGTCCTAATGCTTGCATTATAACTCCAAGCAGTGCCATCCAGCTTCCCATGAAAATAATATTATTTTTATAAAGCGCTTGAGAGATTTGCACTCTCTCAATTACTTCCCATGAAAGTTATTCCTAGAAATTAATTTAGATACTTTAAATAAATGAGAAAAATAGGTTTTGCTGCATTCTAAGATTATATTCATATTATAAGATTTTTTTTTTTTTGTTTAAGCAAATAATTGAGCATGCTAATCTTTATTGCATTAAAAATAAGATCTTAAAATTGGGAAAAGATTTCCAATATTTTCATACCCTTATTGTGAGATTTTTCTATTTCAAGAAATCATCTTTTGTGTGAAATGAAAGGAATGTCATCAACATAGATGAACATTGCATTTTTGTATCTGAAAAATGACTGATAGTGAGTGAGAGAACTGGACCTTATGGTAGCCTGTTCCATAAAATCTTATGTTTATTCATGCTTACCATTTGTCACTTAAATTTTTTTTGGAAACATTTTGTCAGCTAAATTAATAATCTTACATTTGAACATTTTATAAACTTTTAGGAGAACATTTTTCCAAAGATAATCATAAGCAAAGATATGATCGGTAAAGTAGCACCAATTTTTAGTTTATTTTGAAATCCTTCCATGTAAATTGTTAAAGATAAAAATTCATCCACAATAGTTTCTTCTTGGCCTAAACCTAACCTACTTTATAGGAAGATGGCTCTCAACTAATGAAAAAATTTTTGTTATTAGCTGTTTGAAAGAATTAATGATATTGAGTGATAATTTATTTTATTATTATTAGATTTATTTGATTTTTAGACTACTATAGTTTTGTTTTTATACCAAATTTTTGTAATAATTGTGCTGTATGTGTGATGTTATGAAATAGTTTTACCAACCATGCTTTAGATTCTAAATTTTAAAAAAAACCTCAAGTATACTATCTATCACTGGGGCATTTTCCTGGTTTAAGACAATCAAGAACAAGTTTAAGTTCAACCAAAATTACTGGATTTATCAGATTGCTTACAACTACCAATCTTATATAGCATTAATCAGGTCTTATGATTAGATTTTGTAAAGTTTTGTTTATCCACAATGTCTCTCTCTTTTTTTTTCTGGCATTATCCAGTGATTTTATAAGTTGGCACAATTTCTGAATCTTTGGTAGATAAAAATTAACTCTAAAGTCCGCCACTGATTGTGTTGCAACCTGCAATGGATTACTTTTGATATCTATGAGGGATGGACTTTTTGGCTGTTGTTGTCAAGATTATCTTAAACCTATCATTGTAAGAAAGAATTGAAGAAATTCTATTCATATTCCATGTAATATATCTGATATACTGACTCTAGTTAACTGTTTCATCTAGGAACTGAATAGCATTAAATTAAAGAATATTTTTTCTAAGAATATTGTCTATTGGAGAAAATAAACCAATATCAGTAGTTTAACACATAATGGTGAATCATTTTTTGTTAAAACAAAACAACATAGATCAGCAGTTGTTTTCAATAATTAATTGTTTGAATAGAATGTTCCTTCTTGCATGATAGATTAAGTAAGTGCATATTGTGTAAATTCATCCATTTTAAAAGCTAATAACCTGCTTGATCTTCATATACATCTACAATTGAAATTTCCTATAAATACAAATAAAATTATGAAAATCTGGAAGAGAATAGTAAGCCAGTTTGTATTGGGAAGTTTTTTTAATACTGCATATATAAAGATTATCTATCTGAATTATCATTTTTGCATTACAAGATAATTTGAAACAAAAGCATCCATACTACATTTACAATGTATCCTATCAAGAATCAATTTAATCTAGGAGTTTTAAGAAGATACATTTTATTAGAAATTCTGAAATGGAATTATATCAGTATTGTGCTAAACAATTAATTTGGAAAGAATTTTCATTTTTGATTTTAATATAATCTCAATGCTAGATTAAACCAATTTTATTGTAGTTTCTTATAGAAAATATCTTGTTCTATAAAGAGTTTTGTACAAAGACAATGTGGGAGACTCTGGAACTCAAGGTCCATGGATATGCCCAGTTCTATCATTTCTGGTGTACAAACTTTTTTAAACTCACAGGCAATAAATCAGTTAATTATTTTTGGAGTGGATGAATGACAGCCCTCCCATGATTTAGTCTAAAAGCCTGCCTTAGCATATGAAAAGAATTGCCTCAAGAAAATCAGATTTTATCTTAATGAATTTGTGGTATAAAGATAGAAAATTATAAAAATAAAAGAACAGCCATATTGAATAAATAAAAATAAAACTCATAGATAATCTACCTGAATGTAAATTATTTTAAAATTAATCTGATACATTTAATTTGAAAACAAACTATGAATATACCAATGAAATTATATGTATTAAAAAATTGGTTTCAAACAAAAGACTTGCAAAATAAAATAAAAAATATTGAAATTCAAATGAAAATATGAGATTTGATTCAAGTCACTATATTTAAGATGGGCATATCAAAATATGATTTCTCAAGCAGTTCATCTATTGTTTTGTTTAAGATAATAAATTCTACAAACTTGGAAAGACACATGGAATTTTCCCTCACAACTGTAGAACAAATTAATTTACTGTTTTTGACAAAAAGTTGTACTCATTAAAAAACCCATGATTGATATTTTACATAAAGCACATCTTACTGCAGGATGCAATGAGAATCATAAGATGACAAGGGAAATGAAAGAAAAAATATCTTATAAAGTCATTTTACTTTTAAAATTGTGTATTCTGTTAAAATATGCTGTTGTCTATCATAGGTTTATTAGTGGATCTATGATTTTTAATATGGGTATGTGCCAGATCAATTTAGAAGACATGCAGACATTTTTGGTCAGTCTCTAAAGGTCTTTCTTTATTTATCTTTAAGAACTGACTGATTATGCCAGTAACTGGGCAGAGTTACTTGGATTCAGATTCAGTTTAATTTCTTCATCTAGTTGTTTTAAACTTAAGTATAGATTTGATAAACTCAATTGGCTATAGCTAAATTGTATTTTCCCCCCATTTTTCTAATAATCTTTATAAAAAGAAGTTTCTTAATTTTTTTTTTTTTAATGCTACATTTATTTTATTTTCTCTTTTCAATTTGCTAGTATAATGTCTTACTTCTTAACATCTATAAATCATGACATTAGCATGTTTGTGGAAGGGAAAGATTACAGTGGTATTTTGTCAAAAGCAAATGTGCTTAAAATAAATTCAAGATTTCTATAAAAGAGAAAGTGTCATTTGTGCTTTAGCTACAACCTATACACATATATATATATATATTACCAGGTTGCTACTAATTAATATAAATTTGCTAAACCCACTATGCTATATCTAGATGTAATTTTTATCTTCACCTTTCCTCTTCTAACAACCTTCTTGAGAAAGAGGTGTTTGTATCCTTTTTTTTTTTTTTTTTTGCCATTTTTTGTCTATTTGTTAATAAAGTGTCTTATTTCTAATATTTATTTATTTGGGCAACATAAATATAAGGAACTGCCATATGAACAGGAGATCATCTTTTCAAACTGTGTGGAAGATTGCAACAAACTACTAGAATATAAATTGGCAAAAATTAAAATGCAGGAAGGGAATTTTTCATATATGGTAGCACTTAACATTTTAATGAGACAGAACTAAGCATATTTTCAGGACTGTTAACCTATATAACATAGAAATCAAATCCTTAAATGCTAAAATTGCCCATTTGGATCTTCATGATTGTCAACTTACTCAAGCATGAAATTCTCTTAAGAATTGTGCTATGATTACAAGTAAATTTATTATTGGATTCATGAAAAAGGAGAAGTGTGACTGGTTTTCTGAAAATGACCTTATTTTACTGAAAAAGAAAATCATGGCATTTTCTGCTTGGTAGAATAATAGATTCAATGTGGAACTTCAAAATAAATATAAAGACCTGAAAGCCGATGTTCAATGACTGATAAGAAGGCTCAAAACTATTGGTGGATTAAAACTGCAAAGAAGATACAGACATTTGCTGTTTGCGGTTATTCTAAATCTTTTTTTATGCATTGAAAGCAACATATGGACATGAGCAGTATTAAATCCAGCAATGACACCCTCTTATATAATGAAAATAATAATTTTGAACAGGTGAAAAGAGTACTGTGATCTTTAAATACTACAAGATGATAAATTTTAATGGTGTATTCATTTCATCTACTCATTTAGATTTGGGCAAAGATAACCAGATTAGTGAAATCAAAACAGTTCTTTATAATATTAAAAATGATCAGGCTATAGGTTCTGATGAAATATCTGGAGAAGTTTTTGAAATATGCTGGTGATATATTAGTTTCAAAAACATTGGAATTTTTTAGAAATTTATGGACCTGAAGTTATGCCACCTAATCTTAAGGATGCTTTTCTTGTTCTAATTTTTAGAAACAAAGAGAATAGACAAGATTGTAGTAATTATGATGGAATATCATTGTTATTCATTACAACAAAGATATTTTCAAGAATTTTGTTGAATAGATTGCTTTCAGTTATAAATGAATGGTTATTAGACTCGTTATGTTTTAGAGAATCAAGAAACACTATATACATAGTTTTGGTTATCAGGAAAATGTCAAGGCATTTGATTCAATTAATAGGATAGATCTATGGCATTATTTGAACTTAGTTGGTTACCCACCAAAATTTATTTATGTTATATAGCTTCTACATGATGCAATGAGCAAAAGTGTTATTATAAGTAGAAAATCTAGGACATTTTAATTGAAAACTCATATTACACAAGGATGTGTACTTGCTACAACTTTGTTTTCAATTTTGTCTTTAGAATTTTTTATAGGTGGCTTATTAAAATAGGCATTAAGATATGATACAAGTTTGATGGTGGAATTTTTAATTTGAATTCATTAAATGTGAAAAGAAGAATTTTTTTTTATTCTAGATTTTTGTCAGTTTGAAAGATAGTTTACAGAATGATTTTAATGTTTTGAATAGAACATATAAAGACTTGGGTTTGTTAATTAATATTAAAAAAACTCAAGTTTTTTATCAACTAATCTTGGAAGAAAAACTATCAGCAACTTTGGATAGTTATCAACCTGAAAAGATAAACCAGTTTAAATGTCCTGGTAGTTTTACAAGTAGAAATATGAACTTAGATGTTAAAATACAACACAAATTACAATGGGCTGCTGAAAGTTAAAAGTTATAATATTTCATCACAGGTAAATAACTATATTAACTAAGTTAACTATATGTAGAATTGTTATTTTAACTGATTTATTATATGGAAGTGAAACATGGACTTCCTGCACAATATAAAGGCATTAGAAAAGATTCGCTTAAGGGTGCTTTATAAAATTTTAGAAATCCAATAGCAAGATCACAAAATCAATCAATCTGTTCATCAATTTACTGGATATGATTATTGAATCCACTGTTGTAAAATCATACTTTCATTGGATTGATATATAAACCAAGTGATCAATAGAAGACTTCCTAAAAGAGTGTTTTATGATGAACTTTAGTGTGGGTTTCATGGAAGAGTTAAACAGCATCTACATTATAAGGATTATCTCAAAAGACATTCTAAAAAAATGTGATATCAGCTGTTTCCATTGGTAATATCTGGAAGAAAATATAATTTATTGAAGAACTACAATTAGACATGGTGTTAAAGTATTTCAGAAATGAAAATTTTTCCTAAAAGATAGCATTATACAATATCAAGTATATCCAAAAATGGATCAGCATGTTCAATATGTGGATAAATTTGTATTTTATAGATTGATTTGCTTAGGCATCACATAACTCATATATAGAATACTTTTATTCATTCTCAGCTCTTTTTTTTTGAAATTGAAATGATACTTATTTATGAATGGTTATTATTATTAAATTAAATCCTATAAAATATCTAATAGCGGATAGATCCAAGATTGCAGGAATATCATTATTGGAAGCTGAAACATGTCTGATATGAATTAATAAAAACTTAACGTAAAGATAAAAAAGAATAACTTACACATTGCCATTTAGAAATGAATGAAATAAAGTGAACTAGATGGGTATAATTTTGATCAGGAAAAAACAAACTGTTTATGTCATGGAAAATAAACAAGAAATAATGAGATGTTCTTTGACAAAAAGAATACAACAAAAACTATCTGAATATATTTCACTGAAAAATCAACATACTAGTCTATTTTTTGAACATTCATTCAACATCATTATGGTATAAATTTATGCTCAACAATATAAAGAACTGAAAGAAAAATTAAAAGTTTTATTGTGAAACGCAAACAAAAATTGTCAAAGCTTGTAAAACAAATTTTTCAAAATTACTATTTATTTTATTTAATATTTATTAAAATCATCTTATGATGGAAGACTTAAAATCATGGTCAGGAATTAAATATATATCAGGTCATGACTTAATATAAATTTTGAATAAAAATGAAGAAAATTGCTAGTCTTCCTAAATTTCAACTAAATTATTTCTAATTTTTTTTTAGTTTACTATCTTTTCAAAGTCTCTATATTGTGGCTTGGTTTGAGAATATCCTTCATTTATACTCAACAAAACTTTGAGTTATTAAAAATAATACAATGTATGTGTATAGAGTATATTTTCCTTCTGATGAAAATTATATATTAAAATAAAACCAGGTATTTGGAATAATAATATGTTTCAATTGATAAATGTTATAGCAACCTTAAATTTTCCTTCTATAACTCCATGTTCTTATGGTTTCGGAATATTTTTCTTTCATAAGAATCTTGATTATATTAGAGTGATCTCTGTTTATACTGTATTCTAGATCTCATTTCAATTTAATGAAAATAATAATTGCCTATGGTATTGGTTACAAATGATAACATCAACTTCCATTATAATACAGTGATCAATCTTTATCGAATCATTTACTAGTTCTCTATTCTCTTTCCATAATAGTTAATCTTTGTCAAGTAGTGGTGGACTAGCGGTTAGCATAGCTGCCTTTCAAGCAGAATGCCCAGATTCGCTTCCCGGTCAATGCTTTAACATATATATATAAAAAAAAGGTTAATCTTTATTGGCTATTTATCTGTTATTTGCAGGTGAATAAATTATTTCATTTCTGGATTTAATAATAAATTATTTGCTGTTTTACTGAAGAATTATTTTAAATTGTATAGGAAAATAAGATTTCATTCTTTCACTTTGAAGACATATCCATAACAAATTTTGGTCATTGTAATTAATATTTAATGTGAGATAAATACAAATAATTATTAATATTCAATGTGAGATAAACACGAATGATATAATACTTCCAAATCTAATCTTAGCCATATTACGAAAACATTCTTATTCATATAATTAACCACCTGAATTTAAACATGACTGTATGATGCTAAAAAAATTTTGTAGTTTATTATGCTAGACTGAATATAAAGATTGAGCAAATCACTCTTTTCACTATCTTGATCATGACTTTTATTTTAAAAAAAGATATAAAATAAATTGTAGATCAGATATACAATTGTGTAGCTACTTTCTATATTAAGCAACATTATTCCTAACCCAAAATAAGTGTTAGAACTAATACTACATTAAATATTTGGAAGTATAACTGTTAACTCAAAGTAAATAAACAATTTTAACAAATCATCACAGTTTTCTTTTCAAAAATAGTTCACAACTTTCAATATATAAATCAATACACCAACTTCTTTTTAAATCTTGTTTTTACATAACTTGGAATATTTGATATTTTTATGTATCATTATGTATTTGTATTTTTGTTTTTTAGTTTCATTGATAAAGACTATATTGTAAAATAGTTGCAAATCTTTAGGAATATAAGAAAGTTAAATGATTTTCTACTTTGGCTAAATCTGAATGGATACTCCTTAAAGGTTTGCAACTAAAACCTCCAATTCACTCCCAGAGAGCTGAGAAAATGTATTATAAAATAGTTGAAACATTGGTGTATAGTTATATTTTTATAGTAGTCATATAAGAACAAGATTTAAAAAGAAGAAGTTGGTGTATTGATTTATATATATATAAAATAAATAAAGAATAACATCAATAATAAATGATATTCTGATACCAAGACATTGAATATAGAAAGAAAGAGGCATTAATAACATTATCTACATATGAAAGAATTATTTCTAAAGTGTTAATAAATATAAGTGATAATATTACACCATGGTTTGGTGCAGTGATAGAGTAATAAACTGTGGAACTGAGAATTGTTTGATCATTGCCCAGTTCAGTCATTTCTATTGCTTGAACTTTTTATGAGCTGCCAAGCAATGAAACAATTAATTATTTATGTATGAAATTTATAATATTACAAAAAATTACTGTATCTGATGCATTTGAATGATCATAAATCAGAGGTTTTTTAGTTATAGATGAAGGATATGTTTAATGCCTTATGAAATAATTAACATCTTCACAGCAATAATAAAATGTGGTCATGGAAAGTGTAATTCCAAAAAACTCCCTAATTGATAGAATGAATAACTTGACAACATAGTATTAGTTGAAATACACCTGGGTCTCTTTTTATGTGGTAGATACATTCCACAGAAAACCCATATAAAAATCACACAAAAATAGGCATACATTGAAAAATTTGGGATACATTCTGTAATTTTCAAAAATTGCATAAAACCAAAGCATCAAGGTAAAATTACTTTAAAATTCACATAAAAAAAATAAGTAAATAAAGTATGACTAATAAAAAATTTCAAATATTTGAAAAAAAATTGATATCAGACAAAGTTTTTTTTACTTTTTTTATTAACTATTTAATTTTATTCAAAACAATATGTTTTTATGTGTAATTTATTTTACATTTTTTCATACATATTTTAATCATTGTTGCTATTTAACAATATGTGGATTTGTTTGTGAACTGGTAAGAAATCAGATTCATCACAAAAGGAAACACAAACAGCAGAATTAGTACCAACTTCAGTCTTATGCTGAGTTAATGATTTCTGGCGACAATGTAATCGGTAATTAAACTTTGAGACAATGATTTTACTAATTATTTATAAAGCTCGCAATATCCAGACATAGAACTATTTAGCTCTTGTTGGAATTTAAGAGCTCTTTCATAATTCATGTTATTAACAAGAAAATGATTTTCCAATTGATTAGATAGTTGAAGACTTTCTCGAATCATTTTTGCTGTGAAATGGACAGGTTCCACTTCTGTTTCATTATCTTTTTCTAAATCTTCTACATTATTTAAATTTATTGCCAAATCTTTTTCCAACAGACATTTAAAATATGTAAAATTTAATGTGTGTATATAAAATGGGGAAATCCCAATTTTAAATGAAATATGAACTTTCTTATAGCATAAAAGAAAACCACATAAAAAGATATTAAGAAGAAACCTGAATCGCATAACTTCAAAATCACATTAAAAAAATCCACATAAAAAGAGACCCAGATGTATTAATTCTCTATCTTAATGGGGAAAAATAATAAGAATTGATACATCACATGATCACTATCTCTTAGATGCAGTGCTCTCAGATCCAAGGCTCCTCACTGACGAAGGTCACAAGCCAGAAACTAGTCTGGGGATATTGGATGAGTAGGCACTAAATAGGGATTTTATGCACAAGCCTTCTGGCATCCATTGATTACTCTGGTTGGCACAGGGTGGCCCTACTGTATGGAGAGAGTTTTTGCCTTGTTTAATAAGAATTGATACATTTATCTAATATTGATCTTTTTCATGCAAAGCAAGGCATCTTATTTTGCAATATATACAAATTTGCTCTCAAATATAAGTCAAAGTAGAAATTACTATGACTATAGTTTGACTTATTAGATGAACTAAATTTGAAAATGCTACTGGGCATATGAAGAGAATAAATGAGTGGCATACTTCCTAAAAAAATATTTTATAGTGAACTTAAATATGGCTTTCATAGGATAGGCAGATCTCATTTACATCATGAAAATTATTTCAAAAATATTCAGAAAAAGTCCAATATTGATTGTTTTCCTTGAAAAAATATGGCGGAAAATAGAATATAATAAAGAATGACAATTAGGTAAGAAAAGAGAGCCCACGAGATATCAAATAAACAGATTAAAGGATCAACATATAACGTGTAGACATGTTTATAATTCATTGATTACTGTTAAGCTAAGATTAATAGCTAAGGTGAAGCTATAAGTTTGTTATTAGTGAGCCTCTATTTATGTACTTAGCGCTTTCGGAGCACCTACAGCTCCATAATCATAGTCCTTTTTACATGCTGTTGATTCTATGCAAATGCATGCAAATTATAACCCATCTTTTCAAGATCGTGAAGCATGTGTTTTTTCTATTGATTGATATGGCATCGCTGGTGATGTAACATGCCTCCTTAATCTTCCTCTTAACATCATTCCTCTCTGTGCACACGATGTTGGCTTTAGACGGCTCAAATCTATGGCTTTGCTCCTGCTGATGATCAGCAAATACTGAGCTGCCCTCTCCTTTAGTTGTGGCTTTTGTATATATGTATCTATGATGAGCCAGTCTATTGCTCACTGTGGCCCGAGTTTCCCCATAATATACCGAATCACATTCTGTCTGCGGGCACACAATTTTATAAACGACATGGGAGGTTTCTTCTATATTTCTTTTATCTTTGGTGTTGTTGATGAGCCTATTTGTGTTTGGAGGGGTTCTGAATCCAAGTTTGAATTCCTTCTGTAATATTTTACTGAAATTTTTAGCTATTGTAGATATGTAGGGTATAATTAGATGTTGTCTGTTATCTTTTGTGTTTTGTTGTAGTCTTTTATGAAAGCTTGCAATCCTTTTGGTTATTGTTTTGTGATCAAAACCCACATTTATTAAGTCACTGATGTAGCTGGTGATGTTGTTTTTCCTGTCTGACTCCAATTTGCACAGGTGGTGATTGTGAAACAAAAAGGCAGACAGCCCTGCAAGTTTGTGTGCTTTAGGGGATTCTGAGAGCGGATGGATTAGCCTCGGACGCATAAGGGTTTAATTATCATGGAATAAACCAATGCTAACTTCTCTTTTAATTTTCAAATCCAAATACTTGACCGTGTTTTGCTCATCTTCGTGTGTGCAATTAAATGTGAGGTTGGAAAGAGCGTGGAGTTCATGTAAAATCTCCGTGATAGCATTTTCGGGTGCTGCCAAGAATATGTCGTCTACGTATCTGCTATAAATTATGTTTGGCGCTGCTGTCTGGTACTTTGTAATCACCTGTTGTTCAAAGTGATCTAGCACAATGCTAGAAACGATGCCACTAATGGGGAGTCCCATGGGCCATCCGTTGTTCATTCTGTACCATTGATTAATTTGTATATTCATAACAAAACTCATCTTTCACTTTTTATTCTTTTTCTTTGTTTTTTTGGAAATTAGAACGCTTGACTACCGAGAGTTGTCAATGATGATAACAGATTTTATTTATTTATTATGATTGATCCTAACAATATAATTTTTTTTTAATTTTATAAAAGATTATTGACTATTAAACAGTGAATTGGCAATCCTCACTGTTTATAACTTACAAGCTTAAGAGAATAGGGTCATGTGATCTATAACTCTTTATTTTGATTGTTGACTATTGTTTCATATTTCTTTATACGGATTTACTTAATGAGATTTCATTTTAATCTAGTTATATTACTTTTACTACTTTCGTTGGCCTGCGTATTTTAGCATAATTGGTGAGCGCCCGACTTGAGATTGGGAGGCCGCAGAATCGATTGTGGCACTCTAATTTCTTATGAATTACCGAGTAGTAAAGCCATATTATTTTTCTTAATTCTTTTGTTGACAATAATATCTGCATTTTCTTGTTAATAAGCAAATTGTTAATTATAAATTAAATCCATTTTTTAAATATTAAAATAAACTTTACATTATGTTAATGAGCCTCTATTTTATGTGACCTTTCTGTTACAATTAGAGCCAAAATTATCTATCTTAATAAATATTTCAACAATTTGTTTATTTTTTTTATTAAAATAAATCATTTATACGCACACTATCAACTTTAAATAAATTTCATTCCTTCTAAAAGTTTTTTTTTTTAGTTTGTTCTCATATTTACAACATTGAATTGTTTTACTACGTATTATGTACAACAATTAAAATTCAAATTATGATGCAAATCTGCTAGATTATAATAGGCCTAACCCTGTGTCATAAATAAAATTAGAACATAATTACTGATCGATTATATCTAAATTTTAAATGAGAACTTGAATTTATAATTTTAATTTTAAACAAATAAATGACAATTTTTTTTATTTTGAAAATACTACATTATATAAAATTAATAACGTGAAAGACTAAAACCTTCAACAGAAGCGTCTTAAAATGCTTATGTGACAGTCAATTAGATGTGATAATGACTATATAAAATTATAAAATAATATCGTTAGTTTTGATATTTAAATAATATTTAAATTACTGAGAATTCTAATATCTATGCATAAGTAAATTTTTAAACTATCAAAACATTTACTAATATTAATAATTTTTATTAGTCATTCATTAGACTAGACATTATCCACTTAATGAATAATATTTCTGTAGTGTAATTTTCACTTTATCAGTCTCCCATAAGATAGGGGACAAAGCAGATAGAAAGCAATTCCTATCTTATGTGAGAGTAGTGTAATGAAAATTATACTACAGAAGTATTTTTCATATACTAATATTACAAAAAAAAAAAAGAGTCATTATTGCAATTGCAACATGCTTTTTCTAAATCCTATCAATTATAATAATATATTGCAGATATGTTATGTAAGTTAAATTTTTCTCTTGGAATCAAATAGATATATTTAGCCAGTAGGACACTACACCCATCGGGTGAATCTACATCACCACAATCAGTTAATTTTATATTTTTAGATTTCTTAATTATTTAAAGCTTATTTTAGTTCCAACAAGTTTCAAAATTATTGATCTGATAATATTTCATGTGTGGTAGATTTAATAGATCTAATAAAGTTTTGCTTTTCTATGGTCTCTCACCACTTTTTTGGCATTTCCTGGTTGGAGTCTCTGCAAGTGTCTTTATGATATTGTTAATTTTTAAGCTCTCTCTCAAAAAAAACAATCTATATGCTAAATAGTAGTATTTTTTTTTACAATAGTATCCTGTCATATACAACTTTCATAAGAACAATTATTTAAGCTAAAGAATTCTATGGTAGTCAGAAAACTTAATATCTATGTATGAATAATATTCAAATTTTAAATATATAAATATTAGAGATGTCTGCCTATCCCTTGTATATGTATTTAATGGATTATGTCCCGTACATGAGGGGTCAGATTGACCTTAGGTCAACATGGGTGTGACAAAAATCTCAGCCTCAGGATGGCCTTTGAGCGTTCCATCATCAGATTTTCAATTGGATGGACAGTTGAAGAGTTGGAGGGTGGAGTAGATTGAAGCCTGTCCATTAAAGTAGGAGGCTTTGCTATCTTAATATATATCTGAGCACTTGTAGCATATATGTGTAGAGATGGTATATGGACCAACTGATGATTGCTGTTTTAGCATGAAATACGTATATTGGTGATTATTTATCTTTTCGACATGTGTGTTCAGGTGTATCAGTGTTATGAGATAGTGTGGAGAATGGTGGGTCATGTGAAAGTCTGTGCTCATACCCTGTCTATTATAAATATTTATACAAAATGTTTCATAAAATGGGTTTGTTGAGCAGTAGATAGTATATCTACCTATCATATATTATGACCTGATATTCAAATTTAAGCCAGTCAAAATTTCAAAAAAATTTCAGATTGCAAAATGGATTAAGAAATTTTTGTAGCTAGCCAACCCATAAAAAAATTCAATTAGGCATTAATTTATTGGATGGTAAATGCATATCTAGATATTTTTAGTTAAAGGATAAACAAACAAACAAAAAAGTTTAAATCGCCACCATTAGAACAACAAGTCTTTTTGAATGATTGCTGAAGATGTTTTACCTTGTAGGTTATTTAAAGGCTGTTCCACACCCTTACATAGTTAAAATTATATAACTGGACAAGCAAATTGACTTTTCAAAAACCATATGATCTTAAATTCTCAAATCAATAGTTTTGCATTGAATAATATAAAAGTTGTCGCTAATGAAATTGTCAACATCTATTCATAATTTCTTAAATGATGCTACAACATCGGCACAGGATTACTGCAATAATTATTAACTGAAACATTGAAAATTGTAACAATTTAAGATTTCAAATAAGTACTTAATTGTGTCTATTTTGTTGCATACATTTTCTAAATAACACTCTATGTTTTAAATGTTTTATGCTTTCTATACATAAAATTCCATATCAATATCTTTAAGCTTATTTTGTTAATCTATAAAAAGAATGCTTTTATTAAGAAGAAAGTTAAGTAAAAGTATGTCCCCATTCTAAATATTAGACTACAAATCTTTTACAACGACATTCTAAATATTAGACTACAAATCTTTTACAAAGATATTGCATTTCCCTAAAATATTTAATTAAAGTAGTATTATTTTTTTATTAAAATAAAACTAACTATATATACATTTTATTACTACATATTTACATATTTTTACTGCAGATGAAAAGATAATGGATGAAGTGCTTTTGATAGAAATAACTTTATATTAAAAGAAAATATGCTTATGTATTTGAAAAGGAAGGTTTTTAATAAATGTGCTACCCAGTACTTACGGAACTTCATCTTGGACACTTAACAAAAGAGCAGTGCAGAGACTTTATACCACTCAAAGAAATATGGAGAGATGCATGTTAAGAGTAACAAGAAGAGTTTGAAAATGAAATACATAGATAAAATAATAAACAGATGTTACTGGCATCATTGAAAGAATTAAAAGACAAGTGGAGTTGGGATGAACATATTACTAGAAGAGTTGATAATAGAAAGACAATAAAAGTTTTGAATTACAAGAGATTGTATAAGATCTAGAAAGTGACTTCATGTGAGTTGGGTGGAGGAAATTAGAAAGTGTGCTGGTGTGGAGAAGAGAGCCTAGAGATTGGAGAAGATGATTTGTACTTGGAGAGTCCTTCCTCATGTAGTGAATCGATAATAATTAAAAATGATGATGATGATATATACATTTTAGTTAATTTTCTGTCTATCTGCAAATTTAATAACTCTTATAAATTTTTCAGTTCTTTTCTCTCCTCTATAAATTTACATAATTGTGTTCTTTTAGATTTTTAATAGCTTTCTTTTTGATCTTTTATTTCTCTTAATTTTTACAGATTTTTAAACATGTCTTTCATTATCCGTTTGTTTCTAAGATACTGCCCAGCTTAATTCTTTTTTGCTTCATACAAATTAATATTTTTTTATTAACTCCCTTAACACTTCATCATTTCTAATTTTAATTTCATTTTTATTGTCCTTAGAATCCAGTATCTCTAAAACCTCCATGCTTTTGTCTTTTTTTTCAATTGTCAATTTCTGTTCCTTATATAGTTATATTTCAAACAGGTTTAATAAACTTCTTTTTTAAATCTAACTATAATAATGTGTCGCAAAAAATCTCTTTACACTTATTAAAATTTGTATGTTTATTCATTGCAATTTTTACTCTGAAATCTTGTTCGTCTTTCTTTCACCAGATATTAAATACTTAAATATAAACAACCAATTAATAAATATAATTAATATTTTTAAATATTTTTGTTAGTTATTAATTTATCGTCGTCAACGTCGTCGTCGTCCCCCCCTCAGAATGTCGGAAGTTAAATAATTTCCACAGCAATTAAATAAATCATGAAATTTTGTATTTTATTAAAAATATACAAAGTAGCATTTGTTAGTTATATTTAATTTGAACTGTGCGCATTATTAAAAAAGAGTTGTAAATATTTAAAAACCTAGGAACTAAAACACTATTTTTTGTTTGTTTGTTTATTTTTATTTTATATTTATCAGTAATTTATTAATAATAAATGACAAGAGTAACTTACACATTAATTAAATATAATATAAAAACGAAACTGAAAAAAGGAAAAAAGTTCCGCTGCCTTTAGAGAAAATCCTGTAAATTATTGAAATCACTATTTAAAAATGTTTATAATACAAATAAAAATTTAAATATAATCAAGTGGTGTATTTTTACATAAAAATAATAATCATAAATATGCATTTTTATGATGTAAAGGACGCACTTTCGACCCAGTACTATATTTGTATAGTTTAAACATATAAATCCAATCATTTTCACATATGTAGGTATTATAATTTCTTTCTACTTGTTATCCTATACTGCACTGATTTATATATATATAAAGTATCATGTACACCTTACATAAACACTTTTCAATGCAATTTAATATAATAGAATTAATTTCTCCTTGCTTTGACTGCTGGAAAGTTGAAACTAAGTGAGGAGAAATAAATTCCATTGTATTAAATTCCATTGAAAGTGTTTATGTAAGGTATATCTGATACTTTATATATATAGGTATTACAACTATTTATTATTTTCCAAGTACAGGTATATCTATTCATTTGCCTATTCATCTAAGCTTATTATACAAAATAATTGAAAACATTGATGTGAAATATAATATCTATAGTGATGAATAAATGATAAATGAACATGTTGTTATCTCAGTACCATATCTCACTTGATTATACTGCTATGGATATAGAAGATATAAAGAGTTCTTTGTTGTATTGTTAATCATCTAAACAAACGTTTCTCAACTTTTGAATTTTACTTATTTCTATACCTCTCTAACCTCACATATATATTTATATAATTTATCTCTAATTTCTGTTTTTCGCAGTTAATCTCCCATCCTTCTGGGATTATACAGTATTGTATATAAAATACCACATCCACCTTAAAATGAAAACTTCACAAAGCAATCTATAAAATAAAATTTATTCCTTCTTGCTTACGTTTTCAACTGCATTGTGAGTTGATTATTTAAGATTTCTATGGTATTTTATAAATCAATGCATAATAGGATAAGAAGTGAAAGAAATTATTAAACACTATTCCAATTGTTTGTTGAGAAATCCAAATCTATATATGTATTTTTGAGTACACAATTTTTTCACAAATTTTTGCTAATTTTTGAATGAATAAAGAAGTTAATCAATTTTTAAATAAATTACCACTATACAATTTTTAATTAACTATATCAATGGCAACTACATCTTCAAATTTTTGAATAGATTCTATCAAGTAATATTTTTATTATGATTCCATGATTGATTTTTTATACAATTAAATCTTTTTTATGTATAATACAAAGTTAATTTACATATTATATTAAAAATATTTAAACCTTCTAATAATTAAAATGAAAAAAAAAACATTAAAAATTATTATTTTAAAATTATGAAAACAAGTATCTAACTGAAAATCTTACCAATAACAAAGGAATACATTGTTATTGACTTCTCTATATTTATTCAAAAAATTAAAAGAACAAAATATTAGATATTAGAATTTTATGTTATTAAAGAATGATATAATTAGAATTAGTTATCATCAAAAAAACAAACATTCTAAAAGTTAATGAATTATTAATTCTTATTAAAATATTTTTCTTACAGTTATGATTTTCTTTTGAACCTCTGTTTTTTTTCATAGTAATTTCTAGTTCTTGTAATATACATCATATACTTTCTAAGAACTGTCTCTTTAAAAATAAGATGTTTTCAAAGACAATTCCTTCTTAATGATGTAGTTTTTGGTTTAATAATGTCTTTTACAAAAATATTTCAAAATAATTATTAACCATTACCGAAAATCATATTTTTTGTGGCATGTAGTTGCAGGGCAAAAGAATCTAAAGCATCAATCAATTACAAAATCACCACCTCTTTCATAGGTTTGTTGGAATAATAGAATGTGCTGTCAATCACAGAAAAAGGTCCCAAAAGGTATGTATACTGCTGACATCTCTTGGAATTTTTTTAAAATTAATATATTAAAAATTGAAGCTTCATTGAAAGAATGACTGCAGCCTGTCACCCCAGTAATTTAACATATACAATGTTTTAAAACTATGTAGAAAAGTAGTGGTCATAGCATCATTGCAGCACCTAAAATGTCTAATATGATAGTGCTGTCTCAGCTCATTTTTATGAAGGAGTTTTCTCTCATAGGATTCTTTGGTTACTTTCTGTTCAGATACAATAGATAATATGTATATGCAACTATTACAATTTTTTTTAAAATTAAATATCTATTTATTAGCATTTAATAAATTTCCAATACATAATTTAATTTTAAAAATTAATAAGAATTTTTAGTATTGTTATAATTTCAATTAAAATTATTAATTACCAATGTTGTCAGGCAATATAACTCATATCATTTCTAGAGTCATTTTGAACTTAATCTGTCCCAACAGTTTTCATTTTTCATCAGATGTAAATATATATTGACACATTAACAAAAAAGCTATACCAAATCCAATTAATTTATTAAATGCATTAAAATAGGCTAGACAAACTTTTTTTTAGATATTTTGCTCCTATATAAGATAATTAGTAATTATCTAACTGATTAGCTAGTTACCAGTTTGCTGATGTTTATTGAATGCTAAACTCAAAATACTGACAGAATCTATAATTCAAGGATAACGAAATGGCCTTCAAATATGGAATTTAAGATTGAATAACAGTTTCCCATTAGAAGTATCTTCTATTGTTTGTAGGATAAAATGTTAAAAGAAATTTATAATTCTAGTGGTGAAAAAAGCATATGATTTGTTTTCAACCATCGACTACAACTGCAAGAGATATGTGTTTTCCATATAAGAAGGTGCTATTTTTAAGTCTTGTAGAATAAACTGAGTCAGTCAGATGTATGTGAATAGGTTGACTATAGAGAAAAAGCATGACTGAAATATGATGTAACTTTCTCTAAAAAATTTATATCCACTTAGATTTTATCTGATGAAGCAAGGTCTGTATTTCCAATTGAGAAATCAGAACAAAAAGTTATTACTGAATGAAATAAATGTCAGATATTAAAGTTAATTCTGTCTTGGAATATCATAATTTTTATAAAAATTTTTTTAGTAAAATAGACTTATTCTTAAAAAATATATACAAATAATGATATTATTAACTCAAGTGTAATAGGCTGTCTATAAAAAATTAATGATTATAAGATCATTTTGTCTGGAAATAATTCAAAGAATAAAGTTAGTGAATGATTTTTACAAGTTTCATTGATAGAATATAATTATTTTAATTAAATAATGATGGCGGATAAATTTACAGCAAATTCTTTAAAACCTCACAGTAATTCAAGTATATACCTTCACATCAATGAATACAGTATGAGAAATTTTACAGAGATCTGAAACTAACTTTTGATGGTATATCTTATAAAGACAATATTATTCTCGGAGGAAGTTGAAATTCTAAAATTAGAAGTAATAATGATGATTGAGTGAAGGTTATGATCAAATATGGGGAAATACTATTAACATTTGCTTTAAAATAAGAAATGACATTTTATAAGACATAGACATAAGATAATGAAAAGACAAACAATATGATAAACATGATATTAATAAGTGGATGACAATAAATATCAACACAGAAGTGGCATACTTTTCTGGATAGACTTATATTAAGATTTATTCCTTATTAATTGAAAATATTAAGTTTATGCTTAAAAATTAAATAAAATTCATTTTCACAAGAGATATAACCACTATACACATAGAAAAATCTGGAAAATATCGGAGTTTAAAGAAAAATACAAAATTTGATTAAAAAAAAAAAGATCTAGATTCAAGAATTGAAAATCTTAAAAAGATTTTGAGAGCAGGTAATATTGATATTCTAGTGGGGGTGGGGGGTGTGCTGAAAAAATAAAGGAACAGTTCAAAATTTGCAGTGTAATAGTTTAAGGCAAAGTTGCATAAGGTAAAAAAGATATTTAGGAAAGATAAACAAAATGATTGGAAGTTCAACTGAGAAACAGATAAATGTCCTAATGAACAGAAATATAAAAAAGTATATAAGATGACAAGAAACTTTAATAGAAAATGGCGACTGAAATAAATAAAAAAGATGAATGGAAAAATATCATTAGTAATAATAAAATTTTAATGCAATAGACAGAATATTATTTTAAATTGCAAACTGTGATAAAAAAAATAGCAAAAAAAATTAATTTAAAAAAAAAAAAAACTTATTGAAATTATTTCACTATCTTGTAATAACGAATAATAAGTTGTAAAAAAATTTAGAACTGTGGATCCATATCTGATTATAGTGTCTAAAGTAAAAATATAATTATTGTTATTGCCAATCTACAAAAGGAAAAGCAAAACAGAAAAAACTACATACTAATTGTATTAATTAGTATTATAGGAAAAGTCTTAATGAACAACTTAAACAGATAAAAGACAATGGATATTATAGGCCCACCTAAATCCACAACTGTGTTTTGTTGATTTTCAGAAAGACTTTAAAAGCATGAATTATATTAAAGTCTAGATTTTGAAAACTTGATTGTCAATTCTGCAGAAACAAAAGCATGAGAAATAAATTTTATAAACTAAATAATATTAACAGTTTGAAGTTATGTGATTTAATTTTATTATTTTACCACCTTACATAAAATCAGGTGTAATATTTAAATAATTAAATTAGAAAATAAATTGAATTTAATTATGTTTAAGTGGAAATGAGATCTTTAAGATAAAAATTTGCTCATTTTCAAATTTTTTAGTAACATTTTTTAAACATTTATATGAAGGGAATCATGCAAGTCAGAGAAATCTTCTATTTATTTTTTCCACTGGAGCTCACAAATCATTAGCACACTTTGAGGAAAATTATACTGTTTGTTTCTATTGCATCTGATAAATATTTAGACAATTTTCAATTCTTAATACCAAACATATGTAGATAAAACTTAACCAAAGACATCATCTAAATATTATCAATGCCAATTTCTTAATCCATAATTTCTCTTCTTCCCATCACTTAAAAAAAACCCTCATCTTATCCATTCATATTACATAGTCTCTTTTTAAGTCTTTTACACAACTATTCATCTGTGCTTTTAATGTTATTTTTCTGATAGTGTTTAGCCTAATTCTATTTTAGTCTTTTAATTTTTTCAACAACGGCAATAGTTGTTCTCTCCACCATATAATTTCCTTTTAATCTCATTTTTATACCTAACATTCCATTCTCAATATTTGTCTGCATAATCTGAAGTCTCTATGTTCAAAGACTCAGATCCATAAGTAGATACTACTCAAATACACTTATTTAAAACCAAAGTTCATGCTATATTTCCTTTTAACATCAAATTTTTATGAAAATCACTCCATCCAAATTTAATTCTATGATTAATTTCATCCACTATGAATCCATTTGTGTTAATAATCTGATCAAGGTATTTGTAGCTGTCATCTTTTTCTAAATCAGTACTGTTAATTTTTATTAGCTTCTTTTTGTAAAGAGATCAAACCCTATTATAATCTTTTTACCATTTATGATTAATCTTACATTACTTTCTTGCTGTAAAATATTGTTTACAAAACAATTCATGTTATATGCAAAATCTAAATAATTTAAATAATCTCAATTTGTTATATGTTCTTCAGATTTTGTCAATTGCCTATGTCTATGTCATGATGTTTCAAAAATTTAATTATCATGGAAATGTTTAGAAAAATTTACTAACTTGTACTCAATAGTTATTTTTACAACTTGTCTTAATACATATGCTAGTACCACTTAGCTTGTTCTTTTGGTTTATTTGAATCCATTTTTTTCTGTGAATAGGTTGTAACATTCTTAATAAAGAATTTGTATAGACCTAATAAAAAATTGCTATGTCTGACATTTCTGGTGAATTTCTTTTCATTTTTTTAATAAATATCAACATTCCTATTGAATTTTATCAATCATTTGAATGTATTTTTTATTGTTTAGACATTTAGTATATAGCTTTGCCACCACTTTATTTACTTTTTCATTTACTTCTTTAAAAATGTTTGTCATAATTACATTACATACTGGATGTTTTACTTTCTCTATAGATTTAATTGCTTGACTCCTGCACTTTATTTAAAATACTGTGATTTTAAAAATCGTAATCCTAAAGATTATTTTGTTTTCTTATTGTTTATTATTATATCCTCACATTTTATAATTTCATCCTTCTTTTTTTTTTTTTTTGGTATTAATCCATCTTTTTTATTGTCAAATAGCTTTCCTTCTTTATATACTTTTGATATTTTTGTTTTCTTCTCTTGCTTGCTTATCTCATCACAGTTACATTCTTTTACATAGTCATTAATATTTTTCATAATTTTGTATAGAATTCAAAATATTCATTTATTTTAAATGGTCATTTAAAAATATTTTTATGTTCATTTTTTTTCTTTAGCCTTCTTAGATAGAAATTTATTGATAAATTACTGCTTTTTTTTAGTACTAGTTATATGTGCAGCAGTTCTTAGAGTATTAGTTAATTTTATCATGATATCTTTCAAGTCTAACTTTACCTTCAGAAGTGGTTAATATTTTAAAATGATTTACAGATTAAGTTTTAATTTACTGGAATAATTTCTGATGTTAGAAATATAATGCCTTTATTAACAGTTTTTATCTATCTAGTTTTGCATTAATATATATTATATCTCACTAATTGATGATCACTTCCTATGCTGAAACTTATGCATATTATAGCTTTGTAATATAAATTTTTTGCTAAACACAATATAATCCATTTCTACTGTACCTTTGTTTGGATGCTTTTAATTTAGCATTTTTTTCAAAGAAGTAATTCATAATGTACAATTTTTTCTTCCTTCTGAAAATTCTTCAAGTATTAGTATAACCAAATTTACCCACAGCATTTGCTTCCTTCAATAATTCTACAAGTCTACTATTAAAAAATATCTCATGACCATTTTAAAATGTTGTTCAATCGGATCAAAAATACAATATTCAAATATGCAAAATTTTATAGTTTTTATCAGAATGAAAACTTGTTGATACATAAAACTGAATCATCTGTATTTGCTACCTTCCAATAAGTTGAATAATCAGATATATCATGAATCTTCACAATGTCATTTTTCTATTTTTTATTTATAGTAAATTGCATTTCATTTGTATTTTTAATATTTATACATTTATAATAAGGAACATGCCCACTTTTCAAATTAATTATCATTTCATGTTTTCTTCATACTTTACAAAGTCCAACAATGTTCTATATATTATTACACCTTTTTTCTTCTAGTTTATGCATATAATTGGAAGTAACTAAATAAAAGATAATGACTGAATTGCAGTTTAGGTTCATAACTATAAATCATTCCGCACTCTATGGCTTTGCCAACTGCTGTCTTTAGCAGATGATTTTATACTTTCCAAGGAATAACAGCCATAATTTATTTTATCTGTGGTGATTGAAAATATAAAAAAGTTTCACACATGCATGAACTTACACATGCATAAACCTATTTATGTTGCTTTCAAGAAAACCTGATTTATATTTAGTTAAGAACTATCAGAGATCTGAACTATCTTTTGTTAGTTAAAGCCAGTAAACTCAACACACTGACTGTTATATGTCAGTGAGAGTGCACACTATTGGTTTATCATATGAATAATTATATAATAAAAATTGCTGCAAAGACAAAAACATAGAAAATGAATATATGGAACTAGCTTGGTTTGATTTTTAAGTCCTCAATGAGTAATCAAGAGATCTATTTCAGTTAATAATAATTATATATATATCATTAAAAATCAGTCAACGTTTAGACAATCCCAATATCAACAACAATCAACAATTTCAAACTGTTGTCAAGGCAACCTCATTTTAATAATAAAGGTAGAAGCCTACTTTTATTAATGGTCTAATATATTTACATAGATACTAAAGATTGCAACTTGACCACAGAGATTAAAATTATTGATACAAAGAAGTTTAAATAAACCTCTTTAAGCAGGTAAATAAAACCTATTTTGATTGCAGACTAATAAATAGTCAATTATAACATTACAAACTCCACTTATAAATTTCACATTGCACCCAAAGTATTATATAAATAATAAGTGTAATAATGCTCGAGGCTAAATGGATTTGTAAGTAATCATTAAAAACCAATCAACACTTAGATAATCCCAATATCAATAATGATCTAAGATTACTAATATATGGTATGGCTGAAGATCTATCAGCCCCATATAGCTATTTGAGTTGTATAGCTGAGTTTGAAGACATGTAGATGTCTGAAAATTTCAGATTTCCCACTCAATAGATAACTTTTAGATAAGTGCTTGGCTTTGGGTTGGTATTTTTAGATCTAGTGTCTGAACCTACCCTGACACTTTTGGGAGGAGTGCCAAAGCATGAAACCATGGTCAGGGGTTTGGGGGGTTCCTGACAGGTATTTTAAGTGCTGGCTCTGGCTAAGCATTTATCATAAAGCTTGTAGAGGAATTGGCAATCCTCATTGTTTATAACTTGCAAGCTTAAGAGATAGGGTCATGTGATCTATGACTCTTCTTTTGACTATATATATAAACACATTTGGAAAATACATTTCTAAAATACAATGGGTTAATATTGTATAGAAATATCAAGATTTTCTTTATCATTATATTTTTTTTTTTGTCTATTTTTTTTCTAAAGAAAGGCTTATTTATTAATGAAAATTGATTTTTTTTTCTTATAATTTTGTATCTCCTCATTAAAAAACAGTAGAAACTAATTATATAGGAACTAAAATAAATAAGACAAAAATAAAATTAAAATAGCAATTGAGTTATTAAAAACTCTAGTCCTATATAAGTCTTCAAAGAAACTACATAAAATTATTGTATAAAAATAGTAGAAAGATATGAAAGACATGAATTAATTCTCCAGTAACCAAATCAATAATTAAAATGTGATTAAATTTGCAAAATTTAATTGTTCTATATGTAGCTTTCTGTTGGAATAATATTTTTAATCAAATACATTATTTTTTAAAATTTTATTATTAATATTAATTCTTAACATAATTAACGGAATGAAAAAAGTGCAAAAGTTTTAAATTAACTTAAGGAAAGAAAAAAAAAGCTTTACTTTTTATGTTAGTAAGAATAATATAATTTATTTATTTCTATCAATGTAGGTTTAAATTCTTTTAAAAACATCACATAATTATAAAATAAATATATTTTATATTTATTAAATAATAACATTTTAAAAATTATTGGGAACATGTGAAAACAAAAAAAAATTGCTTTTATAATTATTTTTGCTTGATGAATAAATGGTACCATTTTGTGCAAATTGAGTTCTCTAATTTAATCTTTGAATTAAATAAATTTATATTTTGCTGATAAATCTTTATCAAGATTGCAAAAGAATTACCATCATACAGAATGTTCAAATGGTCCCCAAAGTAAATTTTTTCTGATGAATTTAAAAACAAAAATTGCCAATAAAGAGTTGAAAAATGCGAAATTAATATTTATTTTTCTTTTTTGCATTTTTTAAAAAGAAAAAAAAAACAATTAAATATGATGTTGCCTTTTCTCCTCCCCCCAACTGCCCCATTAGCAGTTTGTCTTCAAAATTAAAATGTTTTTTTTTCTTGTTAGAAAAATGTGTGACTTTTTAAAATTAATTTTCAAATAATTTGTATTAAATATTTGTTGATAATTTTCAGAAATTTTACATTTATATATTTAAAATGTTTTCTTTTTTTTTTTAATCATATGTGTTGAATGATCTTTTATCTTTAAATGTTTTAAAATCAGAAAAAGATTTTTTTAACTTTTAATCTCGTAATTGATAATTATTATTTGTTTTTTAATATAATTTTTTTTAGAAATCATCTCATGGCTGATGTTTGATATTTATTTTTGAATCAAATGTAATGTCTTTTATTGGGATAAACTTATGCTAAATTTTTATTTGCCCTAGGGTTTTTATTTTACAATTTTAAATCTAGTTTTTTTGTTTTTAAATGATTATCAATTATTTCTTTATATAATTATTAGTGGTGGTCTTATAAATAATAGTATATTTTTAAATGGTAATGATTTCTTTTTGCTCACTTGACTCTAATTTTACATTTAAATTATGAATAGAGCATTTTTTTAAGCTTCACATTGTAACTATAAAAAATGCAGTAAGATAAAATGACTATCATATTTCAAAATTATTCTCTTTTTTTTTTTTTTTTGAGCTAGTGTATTGTGAGTTTTCAATCCTTGATATTTCTATTTCTGAAGTAGTGAGAGTTTTTTTTTTATTTTGTTACACAATTAAACCATTTGAGATCATGCAAAACCATGTTTTATAATGGTATAAAGATTAAAAAAGTTTGTTTATCATTATCACACATTCTAATCATTTATTTTAAAAAAGTTAAATATAAGAGTTTTTTTTAAATAGGGCATATAAAGACCACCATTATTTAGCGAATAGAAAGCTTATACTTGAATTTTAATTTTAAAGTGATTTGAAATATATAAATCACATTATCACCGCTAATATAAAACTGAACCAATAGAATCATTGATTATCTAATTTGAGCATTGCCTGGACAGAAGATTGCTGATTGGTTTATTAAAGCACTGACTGTCTTGATGTGATTTACATATAATATTCAATTAGCTGTTTGCACTCATGGTTTAATATATACATTTTTTTAAAATTCAAATATATGTATAAACATTTGAAATTATTATACATGCATTTAATTATATACAATAATTACATATTCTAAATATTATTTGCAATATTGTGTATTAATTTAGCCTTTTAATTTTAGATATATAATAGTAATATAATGTTTTGAGAAAAATCTTATAACATAGTTGAAAGTAAAAAAAGAAGGGGGGGGGGTCAGTAAAATAAAATAATCAGGTGTAATACAAGAAAGAAGGGTTGTGATACAAAGATAGAATATCTGCATAACATCATTATCACCAAAATTTGAACCCTGACTGAATAAAATTCTTTGCAAGAGATTTTGGGATTTTTTTGTTAGATCGCTAGTCCATAGTTAAATCAGCTAGCTAATCATCTAACCTTGGGCAATAAATGAATATCTAATATCTTAATTAAAGGGTAATACAGGGATGGAAACTAATCAAACCACTGCTACCTCACATTGTTTCTTTACAAGGGCGATTGGAAATACCTTTGACCTACAGTGGGATATTTATTTAAAAGGTTGTTTTGTCTAATACAAGCAATTGAAATTTTTTTTTTTTTTTAAAAAAGTAGGAAAAAAAATTGTGAATTAGAAGAAATCTGAAAAAAAGAATGCCGAATTCTATTTTAGTTGAAATTTAAAATATAATTGTAGATTTTAGATGAGTTATCTGACAACTGCTTGCATCTTTGTCTTTATTGTTTATTTGTTTAAAAAGTTGTTAAAACAAAATACTTGACTGCTGATATTTGCCTTTTCGTTATAATATACATGTAGGTCAAGTTCTTTGCCCAAAGCAGATGAAGAAAAAAAAACAATAGACAACCAAACGATAACACATGTTCGTCGTCGGTGGCAGTTTGTCCTTGCTAGGTACATCGTAACATATTTTATTTTAGCATGCCAATGTTTACAATTGCATTAATAATTTTAATGAGTTTTATAATTATACTGTCTGTGCACAATATTGTACCAAACGTGTGTACACATATGTATAAAGATATCAACACAACGCAGAAAATACTTTTATTAATTTACTTTATATAGTAGCTTTCTTATGCGTTTTTATTTTTATTAAAAAAAAAAACATGCTTCATAATAGCTTTCTTTCATTTCTAAAGCATGTATAAAGTACTAGTCCTCCTGTCCTGTGTTTAGACACATTTGAAAAATGGGGTGTCTGAAAAAAATGTTGATACTGTGGTTATAAAGCTTTGTTAACAAATGGTTTAGAAATGGTTATTAATTGTTTCATTTATTGAACTCTCTTATCTTTTGAAATGCTGCTCAGATGAAGCCATCAGGAGATTCTTAAACTTCTATAAATAACTTTTAAATGTACAGATTCAATGGTTCATCACAAAAGACAACCTTCACAATGAAACCTATTATGTGTATGTATAACAAGCCATCAAAACACAGCCTTTTCAGTTCATTCAGAGACTTTGAATGCAGCTTTCTATTATTCTAAATGATAGATCTATTAGTTTTTTTTCTTCTCTAGATGACAATATTAAAAATAAATAGAGTAAATCAAAAAACAATATTTAGCTTTAAAAAAAAAACAGGGATAGTATTAGAATTTTTTTTTATATAAAACAGAAATTAGTTTTTGTTTAAACCTTTTCCGTATAAAGCGGTTTCACATGTTTTATTATCATCACGTTTAAGTTATTATCGTTTACTGTTGTTTTATTCTAGGTTTTCACATTGTATTTTTTCCATTTAGTTTTAAAAAAAACTTTATTCAAGGAAATATATGTCTACATATATTTCAATTTAAAGGAATATACTGTATATACAAATATTTCAGTTTAAAAGAAAAAAAAATATTTTAAACAAAACTAATCAAAGAATACTACAATGAGTATTTTCAATAGCATTCAGTGAAATATTCTATTATTTAAGAACATTTACAATAAAACAGGAACAGAAAATACATCTCACTAGAGGTTAGAGCACTGATGAACAAGTCCCAAGTTGTTGCGAAAATGACTGATGGGGTGATTTTTTTTATCTCTGTTTTATTGTCTCTAATTTGTTTTTAAAAGCATTAAAATTTATTGCATTACTATTAATATATTGTACAGGCTTAAACCTGCATTTATATATGTAATAGATGCGGGATTCAAACTCAAACTATTATAAAGTTAAGTCTACCTTGTGCACCATAACGCATATAATATAAATGTTGTACTTCTTATTTCTGCAAACTTATGGTATTATTCTTTTTATGATAATTTTTTGTAATATAAGATCAAGTGTATTGTAGTTCCTAAACTCAAAGAATACATGTTTTTGGTTGTCTTCTGATCTGTAGCACAACTCACATAAAGTGTCAATGTTAAATATGTTTCTCTTATATCTCATGAAATATAATATTGTTAATGACATGTTCATTTTGAGTAGAAAATAAAACAATTTGGGCTCAAGTACCCAATATTTAAATCTATGTATTAGTTTCTTATTATTAATGCTTAGCATTGGCAAGTCAAGTTATAATTTGTGTTTGTGTGTAGAAGTACATATATATTCCAGTAGCGCCATTTGTCTTCTGAGAAAGTTATGTTAGATTTAAATATTGATTTAATAAGTTCTAAGATTGTATGCAGATATTTTGTATATGGAGAAGGTTTAGCTGTATGTATTATTTTAAGAGTGACTTTTAAATGTGGTTATATTCTTGTCATGGATGATATAAGATTAATAGTTTTCTGTATTGTAAATATGAATAGAATGTAATCCTAATCCATTTAGGTTGATATGATATTGCATTTGCCTGAGTAGGATGACCATTATTTTTCTTTCCCATAAAAGTTTTCTACACAGTGAACAAATCTTTGATGTAAAGAATTTTGTGAAGACTATAAACAGTGTATAATAAGAAATTTTTGTAATAGTCAGCATGTTTATAAGTGATACCTTTGAGTATAGAGAAAGATATGCTTTTGAGAGAAAGGATATGGTCCATTCTATTGTTTAAATTAGTTTGTTTTGTATTTGCTTTTGCATAGCAATGTAACTCAAGTGAAAGGGGAATCGTAAATAAGCTGTAGGTTTAGCCTGAAATACAATTGTGTTTTGCTTCTATATATACATCATTCACATGTTTTGTCAAGGTTAAACTCTAGTTTTTAAATACAAGTATATTCATGTAATATATCAGTTAATGTTTGTATTTGCTTTTTAATTATTAGAAACCTATTATATCAGCCATGTTGGCTATGCATGCTACAGTACAACCAAGTATGAGTATATAGATCCATGGGAGCTGTTTTACAATGTTCTTAAGTAGTGGATTTATATACATGATGAATAGCAATGCATTAAGCAGAGATTCCTGTGGGATTTTGATTGATGTGGATTAAAAGAAAAAGACATTTTCTCATTTAGAGTTGTGTTTATTTCTCTATTTATTAATAAGTTTGTAGTAAATATAATATTGATTTTGGTATTGTTTTTCTATTGTTTTTATGAGTACATCTTATATTCAGTTGTACTATTATCAATCTGATTTTTTTTTACATTTCACACAGTATCAATGACAGTTTTGAATATAAAAGCTGCTTGATCTGTTGATGAGCCATTTTTAGCAAATTGTGCCTTTGTTAACAAAGGTATAAGGTGTGTTTTAATTTTGTTTTTAATACTGTTTTGAGTAATTTAGTACCTAATAGGCCCATCGATATTGGTCTTATGTTTTGCATTGTAAAGAGCAAAGTTTTTTCTTCATAAATGGAAATATTGCTATAAGTTATATATCCCATATATGATATATCCTTTTTGACAGAAAGTTAGTTGTGCCTGCAAGATAAGTAGAAGTGAACTGGCTTAAGTGTGCAAAAACAAACTTTGTATACCTGGTAGACCTGGATGGAATAAATTGGCATCTTCTCCAAACTTTGTATGAAATCTTTAGCCTTGAATATTTCTGGCTCATCTGGGAATCATTTTGAAGTATTTTCTTAAAGTGTTTGTTGTTAGCATATTTTCACCTGTGACAATCACATCTCCAGTCATTAAAGCTGAAAGAACTCTTGTTGCCCATCAAATATATTGTCTGAACCAGATATGTGATTGTATGATGAAAAGCTTTTTTTTTTTGTAGTAATGTATTCTTTTAACATATCACATGTGGATTTGTAAGTTTTTTTTAGTTTAATTAATAGATTATTGTTTTCTGTGCATTGAGTATTTTGTATTATTCTTTTATGTAATTCATCAACAAGGCCTAAGAGTTTTGTTGGTAGAGTGATGGTTCTTGTGGCATAGTGACATTCATTATTGTACAGACTCTATTTCTAAGATGTTTAGTTTAGCTAATAAATTTCTGGAACAAAAATTCTGTTGTTCTTGTTGTTCTTTTGTGTAGTATTACATGATATGTATAATTTAAATCAAGAATGGCCATTAATGTTGCATGGTCTGAAAGAAGAGAGGGGTCTAGCTGAATTTTTAGTGTGTGATGAAGTGATGGTGAATAAAATACTGCCATTATTGAATGAAACATAATTACTTAGGAAAAATCCTTCCCGACTCATAAGTTTATATACATATCGTTAAACACACATCATTTAAAACTTATGTAAACACAAAAGCTGGCCAGCTCGTAACATAAATTATTTTAACATCTTAATGTTTAGAGTGCTTTAGAGCGTAATACTGTTACATGCATTTTTTGATGTTATAATTATTTTTTGTTAAGAGGAAAGCTATTACAAATTACTATTTATGAACCACCAACAATTGGAAAAATTGTTTTTGATCACCTAACTTTAATTACAATATAAAGCGCCCTAAACATTAAAATGTTAAAATAATTTATGTTACGAGATTATTCCCTTTTATGTTTATATAAATTTAAATGATGTGTATATATATATATATGAGAAAAATATGAAAATTAGAATAATAACATATTAGATCTTTTAGAATGAAATGCAATCTTTAGAATTAAAAAGAGAGGTGATCATTCGAAAGTTATATAAAATATTTATTCCAGATATATTTAACTGAAATACAATGGTAAAATATCAAAAGGATGCCATCGTTGATTGAAAAAATGATAAAAGCTCTTTGCTAAATGAATCGAGTTTTTAATGGAAACTTTGAATGGGCGATTAGTAAGGTAATAATCCAATAGTGGCCATTCAAATTTTCATAAATATAATATGATTTATTGTCAAAGCGCGTGGATTTCAAAATCTAAACATGATTGGAAAATAAATATAGTAAAATCTTGATTGTTGTTTTACCGTATGATAGAGAATAAATATGATAAGCGTGGGAAAATTATAATATTAGAAAATCATTAAAAATCCGTAGATAGAAACAATTTAATGATTTTTATTCTTGAAATACATAAATATAATACCTTAAAAGACTTCTTTCGGAATTAATATTTGATTGATATTTGTATTAGTGCTTCGATTCAGACTATACTCAATCAAGGTCTAAAACACTTTCACAATCGCTGTCATTCATGCAGTGGGCATAAAAGAAAGCTTTTACTTTAATCAGTACTTTATGCCATTTGGCAAAGTTCGGAATAACTTCAGATTCATCATTTAACTTTCTCTTTTTTTATTCAATAAATTAAATATTGTACTGTAGCAGTTACTAAGTAACTTGCACACTGCTTGAAAAGGAAGAACTACATAAGAATACACTGAATTACTACTTGTAATGAATTAAAGTTCAAAAGTAACACACACTAAACCAGGTGTGATGATGTATGACGTTTGACAGTAGAAAAAGTAAATACTGTATACAAAATTTAAAAAAACAACAACAAAGCAATCTATGTGAGGAATGTAGCAGGAGTGTGATTTGTTAATGAAATTGATAATTCAAGAATCAATAAAAACAGGGAAAAAATAACACTATTTTTTTTTTTTTTAAAAAAAAAAAGATTGTGTCTTGATCATGAAAAGCACATAAAATTTACTTAATTATTTAACCTATATTTTTCTATTATTGCGAATATAATTTTTTTTTTTTTTACTGATTTGGAGTAATCAGCAACTGAACAATTATCATTATTTCTCCTTATACTGACACAAAACGTAAAATAAAGTTAAAATTAAGGCAATGCATACATGTTGTTTGTATTTCATTGTAATAACAACTATTAAGCTTCTAATACCACATATATAAAACAATTGGATAATAACAATCACGTGTCATTCGTAATCGTAGTAATTAAGAAGATAATGGAGAAAGAAGTTTTTCACCGTATAATAATTGTATAAAATTTGAATTTCGTTTATTAGATAGTTGTATATGAGTATGTCCATAAAAGAGTTTTTGTTTAGAAATTAAGGTACTGTGGTATTAGAGCTGCGACATGAAGAATTATAATCGTTTAATCATTAAATTAATTAGGTTATTAAATCAAAAACATACGTATTTTAAAATCTACATAAAAAAAAAACAATTTAACACAAAAAAAATACGAAAATAGTTATAATGCGTGTTTAAATCAAATTGAGTATGTGTTTGTACGTGCATATTCTGCATAATCTATTTTAATACATTGTAAGGCTTACACCTGCATTTATATATTAATATATGCGGGATTCGAACTCAGACTTTCACACAACCTACAACTCTCAGTGCCATTTTATATTGCTGACTCACCTGATCACACACATGTTGAAAAGATAAATAATCACCAATATAAGTATTTCGTGCTAAACCAGCACTCATCAGGTGGTTCAGATTATCATCTCCACACACATATATAATTAGTACTCAGCTTTATATTAAGATAACCAATCTTCATACTTTAATGAGTGCTGGTTTAGCACGAAATTCATATATTGGTGACTATTTATCTTTTCAACATGTGTGTGATTAGATGAGCCAGCAATATAAGATGGCACTGAGAGTTGTGAAAGTCTGAGTTCGAATCCCGCATATATTACATATATAAATGCAGGTGTAAGCCTGTAAAATGTATTAAAATAGATTATGCACGTGCAAACACACACTCAATTTGATTTAAACACGCATTTTAACTATTCTTCATATTAATGCTTTTCGTATTTTTTTTTTTGTTAAATTGTTGTTGTTTTTTTAAAATGTAGATTTTAAAATATATTTTTGATTTAATAACCTAATTAATTTAATGATTAAACGATTATAATTCTTCATGTCCAGCTCTAATACCACAGTACTGAAATTAATAAATCAGATAAAATGCCTTTCGTAATTTTTGTAATTAAGAATAATCTGTTTTTGTTTAAAAAATTGTTGCATGTTTTAATTTACTATATATTATATATTTATGGCATGAAATATAGCTAGCTATGATCTTTCTCTTTATGATAGATAGATAGATAATGTATTAATTCTCAGAGTGATAATGCCCAAATCATTAAGTAAACAAAAATGAACCCATTTTATCTGTGCCTAAATATCTCATATAAAAATGAATTTTAGTTATACTGTTTAAAATTCATCTTTATATAATAACTTTAGGCATAAACAAAAATGAATTTACTTTGTTTGCTTAACAATTTGTTTGTTAATGTGGTAATGAAAAAGATTGAAGCTCTTAATGTATTATATATATGTAATTTCTTACATATTTTGATTTAATATATATATATATACAATAACAATTGATAATTACAAGAGACTATTATTATCTAATTCTTCCATATATATGAAAAGTTTAATATTTGTTAATACAGTAAAGTAAATATTTCATTTATATTTTATTATTAGTTTTTATTATGTTTTTGTCATTTTAGGTTAGTATAATAAGAGATATTGCTGATTTTTCAATGTTTAATTGCTCCAATCCAATAAAAAAAAAAAAATCTTGTCAGCGGTAGAAAGATACAGCATAAGAAAACACAAATACTAAAATATAATCATTTATGTGAAAGCATTGTTAAAATGCTTAAAAGATCAATCCAATTATCATATAATTTCCTAAATGACGCGACGGTAGAATTTTCAGTTATTATTAAAATTACACTACAAAGATTGATAAATGATCTCTAAAGCACCAAATTGATTAGGATAGCCATTAACCCTGAACCATAACTTCCATAAATATCAAATATACTGATGGATTAAGTCTTAACATCAGGTTTAGTACTTTACCTATATGTAATAAAAAGAGAATTGAGACAATATGATAGAAATAAGAAGAAATTGTCTTAAAACTAATAAATAAAATTGCATTTTGATTTGAAGCAATTTGGCTTTATTTGTTGCTGATGTTGAGCAATTTCTTTTCTACAATGATTTTTACACCACTGAGTAAATGATAAGCTATTTAATAAAAGTATCTTAACAGTAACTGTCATCTTATGGGAACTCATTAAATTAATATTTAACTTATTTTTATATTAGCTTTAAGTAGCATAATCAATGATAAAATACACCTGTTAATAAACAAGTGTTATTGCCTTGTCATAATACATTATCATTCATCATTGTTAACCATTATCAATCAACTTCAGAATGAAGGTCTCTCCAAGTTCAATCCATTTTCTCTAATCTCTAGCCTCTCTTCTCCACATCACCCCTGCACACTTTCTTATTTTATCCTTCCATCTCACATGTTGTCCCTTTCTGGGTCTTTTATAATCTCTGGGAATCCACATTAAGATTTCAATTGTCCATCTGTTATCATCTCTTCTAGCATTATGTCCAGTCCAATTCCACTTTATCTTTTAATTCTTTCAACAATATCAGTAACATCTGCTTGTTTTCTTACCCATATATTGCATTTTCAATCTCTTCTTGTTACTCTTAACATGCATCTCTCCATACTTCTTTAAATGGTCTGAAGTCTCTGTATTGCTCTGCTTTTAAGTGTCCAAGTCACAGATCCATAAATAAGAACTAGTAAAACACATTTATTAAAAATCTTCATTTTCAAACACACACACATATTTCCTTTTAATATTAAGTTATTTCTATCAAAAGCATTCCAACCAAGTTTAATTCTATGATTAATTTGATCCATAATGTTTCCATTTGTAGTAATAATCTGACCAAGGTATTTGTAGTTGTTAACTTCTTCTAACTCATTGTAATCAATCTTTATTTTCATCTTTTGAAAAAATCCTTTGAACATTACTTTAGTCTTTTTAACATTTAGTCATACTTTCTTACTTTCATCTGATAACTCTTGCAATATTTCCTGAAGCTCTAAAGCATTATTTGCAAAACATCCATATCATCTGCAAAATCTAAAAGACTTAAATAATGTCCATTTGCTTTTACTCCTTTAGCTTCCCATTTTAATCCACAAAATACTTTTTGCGGCACTGCTGTAAAAAGTTTTGGAGATGTGGAGTCACCCTGTTTTACATCCTTCTCAGTATTAACCTTCCTAGTATCATTATGTTAAAATGCATCCACTCTACATTTTAAAGATTCTAGCCAAATAATTAATGTTTTTTTTACATTTCTATCCTAACTTTTACTTTTTTTTTTTTATTTACATTATGATTACTTCTATTTATTTTATAATTTGTTTTTTCACTCTGAATAGATTTCAAATATGTATTTAGTTATTAAAATATCAAATGACAAAAGCTAAACTAGTCAATATAATAAACCAAGTATATAAATTCTGAATTAAATCACTAGCCAAAAATATCTTTAAAATTTACTACCAATGAATTTCCTGCAAAGACAGAATTCTCAAGTGCAAAGTAACATATCATGAAACATATATTATTATTCCATTCCAATTTATATTCCAATTACTTTTAATATCAAAAAAACTTTTAAACTAGTTAATAGCTTCAAAATTATGAATCTTTATTAAAAGAAATTCTTTTATTTTTCTTATCTTTTTATTCTTCTGAAAGAAAAGAATCTTAGTCTTCTCAAACATAATTATTAGGGTATTTTCGTAAATGTATTGTAACATTTACTGTTTTTTTAAAATCCAAATTATTTTGATCTATATATATATATTTTTACAAAAAAAAAATTGTATTTCTATCAATTCTCTCTTTTGTATTCAATATAGTATTTAGAATAACACCCTTCTTTCTTGTTATTTTCTAGTTACCAAAAATAGTATGAAGACAGTTTAAAAGGCAAGAAAATAAAATCATATTTTTTTATATATTAAAATTTTGCTCAAAGTTAATATAATCTTTATAAATTTCTCTTTTAAAAAAAAAAAAAAAAACTATATTTTTAGACCTATTTAATTTCTCACTTCTATAATGAAAACTCTTTAAAGCTACTGCTTATGAATGATAAGCTAATAGTTATCCGATTTAATAATAAATCTTAAATACATACTCTTATATAATGATTACATACCAAACAATTAACTCTCTTATCACTAATAACTCCAAAAACTTTAATTGAATAAAATTAATTTCTCTTCCATTTAAAATATATTTTATAGAAAAATCAAACTATTAAATTTAAATACCCCCCCCCCCCCCATTTATCATATATATTTTTTATAAATAGTTAGCTACATACTTAATGAACACGTTCATAATTAATAATTGTTTTTTTCCACATAATTAATATTAACCAAATAAATGAAAGGTAAAATAATATAACTTATTATTCAAACTTTTTTACTGTTATAAAATTTACCATAAGTAAAATATATAAAATCCTCCAACAACAAAATCAAATTCTAAAAAAACTTAATTTATTTCCAGGTAAAGATCCACTATTAACTAACATAGAAACAAAACCTTAACATTACTTAATTTATTAATAGATTAACACATATTCTCTATATCAACATTACCATGCACTATGTATACCCAATTATTTTCCATCTTAAATTGATTGTTCTCAAAAACCTCAAAAATAGATAAATTAGTATAATTATATCAAAACTGACAGACTCTTTTAAAAAAATTATTCAGGAACCTAGAAATTCTTACCAATACAATCTTAAAGAAAAATCTTTATGATTTTTAAGATTGTATTCATAAACATCTTAGTTGATATAAAATTATTCGTTATAGAATTATAATATTCCAACATATTAAACATGTTTAACTTTTCCATTTTTTAAATATATATTAAATTCATTTTAATCAGACTACCATAGTCTTTTTCTAAACAAATATATTTGTTATTTATTGTTATGAAAGGAAATATTTTTTGAATTGCAGGAATTTAAAGAATTAATGGATCTTTTGAAACTAAAGTTAAAAAACAGGCAAAACTCACTATATGTATTGCCACTCAGTACAAGCCAGAGTAATCAATGGATGCCAGAAAGCTTGTGCATAAAATCCCCATTTAGTGCCTACTCATCCAATATCGCCAGACTAGTTTCTGGCTTGTGGCCATTGTCAGTGAGAAGCCTTCGATCTGAGAGCACTGCAGATAGATCTTAGAATCTAATGCAACCCTTCAGCAGCCACTTTTTATCTCTACTGAAATACAAAACTATGAGACTTAAATTAAAAACACTACATTTTCAATCCAAGCTCATCAGCTTATATAGTCATACAGGTCTGAACTATATATATATGTGTGTGTGTGTGTGTGTGTGACTCTATAAACTGATGAGCTTGGATTGAAAATATAGTGTTTTTAATTTAAGTCTCATAGTTTTGTAGTTAAATAGAGATAAAAGGTGACTGCTGGATGGTTGCATTAGATCCTAAGATCTAGCTGCTGTGCTCTCAGATCCAAGGCTCCTCACTGACGATGGCCACAAGCCGATATTGGATGAGTAGGCACTAGATGGGAATTTTATGCACAAGCCTTCTAGCATCCATTGATTACTCTGGTTTGCACTGAGTGGCAATATATATAGTGAGTTTTGCCTGTTTTAATAACAGTTAAGAGCAAGCATAAGAAGTAGTGATCATGTGATATTTATTGGCTTAAAACTAAAGTTGAGATTGCTAGGATTTGCTTTTATTTTGGAAGATTATATATGTTTAATTTATAAGAATAAGGTTCACCTTTGGTTTGTTTTATTTATATTAATTATTTGGAAAAGAAAAATATTAATTATAAATGTGTATATTTAAAACTGTATGTCAATAATTGTTTGTTTGTAATGGGAAATGATAAATTGAAAGAATTCTTAAATAAATTTAATAGTTTTGATTTTTCTATAGAATACATTTTAGAAGAAAGGGAAATTAAATTTAGTTCAATTTAATTTTTAGATCTATTAGTGGTAAGATATTAAAAAAATTAATTGCTTGCTATGTAATAAGAATAGGTATTTAAAGCCTATTATTGAATGGGATAGTTATTAGTCTATTACGAATAAAACAGCAGCTTTAAAGAGTTTTTGCTATAGAAATAAGAAATTCAATAAGTGTAAAAATATAGTTAGATTCAAAATATATATATATATAAATTATATTTAGTATGAACTACAAAAATATTTTGCTTAATAAAAATTGTAATAATGATGATAATTTTAAAATATATATAAAAAAATAGTCTACTTATTATTTTTTGTTTTTTAAAGTGTCGTTACAAAGTTTTAAGTAGTATTCATATTATTTTTGGTAAAAACAAATTAGTATGGAGGAAGGATGTTACTCTAAATAATTTAATGAATAATACAAAAGAGAGAATCAATAGAAATATCATTCCTGGAGTTATTCTGTATTTTTGTAAATATATATATATAGTTCTAAGAACAGAATGAAAGTTCATAAAAGTAGAGTAAAAATATCTCTTATATCTTACTTTTGCATTATATATACTTAAGAGAAATACAGGTTATAAAATTGTTTGAGCAGACTACAATTATCTTCTTTGAAGAATAAAAAAGGAGAAAAATTAAATATAATCTCTTATAAATAAAGATTTAAGACTCTGAATCTCTTAACCTATTCAGTATTTGAAATGTGAATTGGAATTGTAGGATAGTAGAATTATATATATATATACGTTTTGTATTGTGTTACGCAAGTTTTTAACTTGCATTTTTGTTTATATATATATATACGTTTTGTATTGTGTTACTTTGCACATTAGAAGTCTTGCTTGGCAAGAAATCTTTAGTTGTAAATTTGTATATAATGTTGACTTTGAATTTAATTGTAAATTGATGTACTGATTCATTAGTTATTAAAGAATAATTATTTAGCTACTTACTTGATCACATGATCACCAATTTCTATGTTTATACAAGCTGTTAAAATAATATGTGATGTGATATGATGTATTTGGCTTCTCCTTAAACGAAGTCAAGAATATCTCAGCAACTATGCCCAGATAAACCTGTTAGCCACTTTATTTTCCATTCCCCACTCTACGTCTTCCCATATTCTGCCCCATCCCATTTCCACAACATAATATTTGTCAACTCTATGGCCTTTAAATCTAAATCCCCATTATCTTTTCACAAACCCAGCATAAAAAAACTAATAACTCACTTTCGGTATAGTCACTTTGTTCATACCTATTCTCCCATAACTTCAGTAGCAAACTCTCCATACAATAGTGCCATCCAGTGCAAACCTTAGTAATCAATAATTGCAAGAAGTTATGTGCATAAATCCATATCTAGTGCCTAGTTATCTAATATCTCCAGACTAGTTACTAATTTATGTCCTCATCAGTGGAGTCTTGAATCTGAGAGCACTGCTGCAGGATTTGAACTAGATGGCACTATAATATGGGGAATTTGCTATTGATTTTATCAACTTTATCAAATCATTATTTTGTTTCTAAATAATATAATATTGTCACATAGTCAATTATATTGAAAATGAGGTGGCATTGAGCACTGCAAGGACAGGCTGAGTACAACAATTCAATTCATTTGTCAAAACATATTTTTTGTGGTTTTACTTTCTCTCATTTTGTCATCTATCTATTAACCTTTAGATCAAAAGTAACAAATAAATCTCTATGTTATTCTTTTATTTATTTGTAATAAGTGAGGTCTGAATGAAAAAGATTAGATACAAGAAAATATCTGCAAGAAGAAAGCTTATTAAATCATTGGGAAAAGTGAAATTCTTAGAATTGCATTCATGGCTTATCATCTAGATCAGTGGTGCATCACCTGTTACAGCTGATCGTGAAAATTTTGAGAAGTTTTCATGTTGGATAATAAATTTTTAATTGAAAAAATAAAAACCTAAACACTATTAAAAAATATTATTAAAACTGCTCAATTCGTTATTGTGTGTCTAACTATTTTTGTGTCTAAACACTTCCTTCTTTAGATTCCAATCTGCTTTATATAAACAGCACATCATGATGGAATTTCACTTATATTGCTCTCATTTCTCTTTCTTCTTCATACTAGTATTCTCCTTACATTGGTACATGGTACTATGTTCTTAAATGTACACATTATCTAAAACAGGCTAAAAAAGTTGTAATTACTACAAATCAACAGATCTACTAAGAACCAAGTACTGTATTATTATATATTTAACATAAATACTTATTATATTTATTTTTTGTCAGAAAGTTTACAATTAAATATTTTTTAAACTCTGTTTCTCATTTTTATGTTGATGATGGAAATTAAAATTTTTAATGGGATAAACGGGTAATAAAACCCAAGCATTCAGAAAATGATAAAGATACAGTAAGAAAGAAGATGGGTGAAAATCAGAAAAAATAATAAGAGTAATGTTTATAATAGTATGGTAACAACAGATACCAAGTCATGTAAAATTTTAGTCTGAATATGGGGGTCACAATTGTGAAAAAGTTGTGCACCATTGATCTAGAGAAATTAGATTTTGGACACCATTCTTGTCTGTAAATAAGAGCATGAGAAATAAAAAAATATATATTTATTCAGTCAAATTTTTATTTAAATAGATAGATTGTTTAAAAAACAATGTATTAATTATTGTGAGTTATGAACAAGATGTTTCAGCCATTATTCTATTTTATATGAAATGAATAATTTTAATTTTTATATAAAATGAATAGTTTTGAAAATTTGCTTCACACACATATATTAATATATCATACTGTCACTATATTTAGTGAAAGACTGAAATCTAAACTAGATATAAAATTTTCAAAGTTTATAAGTTTGATAGGATGATTTTGTAAAATTTAATAGTGATATTTTTTTTTATATAAAGCAGTCTAATAATTTTATACTTAAAATTAAAATTAATTTTTAATCCTATATAGAAAATTATATGTATTCATAATACACTCCTTGAGAGAATTTTATGCTTTAATAACATGACAGTTCTGAAAATCCACACTAGCAGTTTTAATCAGAGGGGATTTGAAACCAGACTCTCAAGCTCCTTTTAGTCATCCACTCCATCTTATATAACTGATACACATGACCACATATATGTGAAAAAAATAAATAATCTCCAATATATGTATTTTGTGCTGAACCAGAACTCTTTAGTTGATCCAAATCACCATCCCCACACACATATATAATCAGTGCTCAGTTTATATTAAGGTAGTAAATCTTCAAGGTTTAATGGACAATCTTTTCCCTTCTCCAACTTTTCAGCCATCTATATCCTTGATGGTGGTGGCATCTTCAAAGCCCTTGTTTGCCAATTTTTGTTGCCATACCCATGTTGACAATAAGTCATTCTGACCCCTCATATGTAGAATCTTAAGATGATTTAAATACACAGAAGGGATGAGCACAATACAGGCTAAATCTGCAATATTTAAATACAAATAAAGTATATATACCCAAGCTAGTTGTAATTAGAGAGAATTTGAACCCAGACTTTCAAGCTCCCTTCAGTCACCCACTTTATCATATACAACTGATACACATGACCACATATAGTGAAAAAATAGCTATTGAAATTTTGCACAAATATTAGAAGCTGCTAAAAAATGAAAATCAGGTTGTTGTTTTTTTTTTGTGAATAAAATTGGATAAGATTTTTTTTTTTTAATTCAATTATTACTTTAACCTTGAAGTGTAGTATTTTGTAATCTGTCAAACGATTTACACTTGTAAATGCTTGTATAATAAGAACCCTTGTCTTTTAATTTCTAATTATAAGGTAATGCATTAAATGTCATTGTTTTGTGTATATATTGCTTTATAATGATTTTTCTGCCCAAACAAAAGGTATGATTATTCATCTGGTGTTGTGCAAAAAATTAGTAACAGCAGGTCATGTACTAATACTGTTATTTCCAACAATGTTTACTTATTTATATCATCATATTTCCAAAAAGAAAAAATATTTAATGGTATTGCTTTCTATCCAGCAACAATAAAAAAAGCTTTTTCTCTGAATCTAATGTTGAAGCAATTACATTAATAAAATAAGTATAGATATCATTATGTAAATTAAGTTTTAACATCAGTACATGTTGATGAATGCCAAAATTAAAAGACACCAAATAAGTCTTTACAGCAAATCCAACATTATGCAGTCTTCTTTTACTGATTGATGTGCCTTTCCAAAAACATCAGTTCTATTAAACTTCTTTCCTCTGGAAGACAAGTTTTCTAAGAGCATCTATATCAATCTTAAATATTCTCTAATACAATGCCAATTTATATAAACCATTTTATCAGAATGCAGACTTAGATAAACATTACTTATTAAAACAGGCAAAACTCTCTATACATATTGCCACTCAGTGCAAGCCAGAATAATCAATGGATGCCAGAAGGCTTGTGCATAAAATCCCCATCTAATACATACTCATCCAATATCCCCAGACTAGTTTCTGGCTTGTGGCCTTCATCAGTGAGGAGCTTGCACTGAGTGTCAGCATGTATAGAGAGTTTTGCTTGTTTTAATAAGTTATGAGCAAGCATAAGAAATGGTGATCATGTGATGTTTATTGGCTTAAAACCAATCCTGTCAAATAAAATAGTGATGGCTGTAATTATTAAAGAACCAAAGACACCAAATGTTTAGGTATTGAACTGAGTTTAGACCTATATGACTATATAAGATATTGAGCTTGGATTGAAAATATTATGGTGTTTTCAATTTAAGACTCATATTTTTGTAGTTAAGTAGAGATAAAATGTGGCTGCTGGAGGGTTGCATTAGATCCTAAGATCTAGGTGCAGCGCTCTCAGATCCAAGGCTCCTCACTGATGAAGGCCACAATCCAGAAACTAGTCTGGGGATATTGGATGAGTAGGCACTAGATGGAGATTTTATGCACAAGCTTTCTGGCATCCATTGATTACTCTGGCTTGCACTGAGTGGCAATACGTATAGAGAGTTTTGCCTGTTTTAATAACAGTTATGAGCAAGCATAAGAAATGGTGATCATATGATGTTTATTCTTATAACCATTACTTTTAAACAATTTCACTATTAACATATCAATATACATTATGTAAGAAATTATCAAATTTTAAAAATATATGTTATGTAACAATTAAGATTGTGAACTTAACACCATGTGCTTATATTGGCAGCATTGTACAAACAATTTAGTTTTCATAGTTTTTAGTATATCATTGTCTTGTGTGGTAGTGCCATGCTAAATGACATTCATTATTGCTGTTGCATGTTTTTGTGTGGTGTTGTGAAAATGTCAGAATTTGAATTAGAGCAATGAACAAACATATTAGATTTCTTGTTAAATTTGGCTAAAGAGAAAGCAAAGTAATAAACATATTAGTCCTAGTTTATGGTAAAAATGCATGAAAAAAGTGGCAGTATGAAAGTGAATTAAGTATTTTTTTGACAAAAGATAAATTGTCATGGATAAAAAGAGGTCAGGAGCAAGTAACAAGTTGATTGGTGAACATATTATTTGTTGAATTGCATATAAAAATCATCAGTTGACTGTGCGAAGAATAATAGACTAAGCAAATATCAGTAGAGATATAAGAAAATCTTAACTGAAAATTTTACCACGGAAAAAATGGTTCTGAATGGACTCATCAATAAACAAAAGCAAAGGAGAATCAAAGTTTTGTCAAAACCTTTTGGAGAGACCAGACAATGTTTAGAGCAGTGTTATCATGGATGATGAAACATGGGTGTACCAATACAACCCAAAACAAATTGTAAAATGCAAAATAGAAGTCACCCAAATCACAACAATCACAAAAGTTCTGCAGTCCAATCATAAGTCAAAATAATGGTGCTAATCTTTTTTTTATTATGAATTTATACCAAATGGACAAACAGTTAGCCAAGTTTCCCATTTGGAAGTGTTGAAAAGCTACATGAAAAGATCAGATACAAATGATCCAATAATTTTGTCAACAAACTGTAGTACTTATATTTATGACAATGTAGCTATTTACATGTTGTTGTTTGTGAGGGAGCTTGAAAACCCTCTCTACTCACCTGATCAGGCCCACAATGACTTTTTTCTTTATCTGAAGATAAAAATAAATATTGAAAGGAAGACATTTTAATGATATTCAAGAAATCAAGAGTAATTATAAAAATAACTCTGATGACCTTTCCAGAAAATGGGTTTTAAAATTTCTTTGAGGTAGGCACTGGCAATGGTGCATAGCTTTGCAAGTAGAATCCTTCAAAGGTGACATAATGATATTTAATAAGATCTACAGGGTTGCCATGTGTGGGGGTGCAGGTTATGTGGAACACAAAAATACTTTATCACAGGAGTGTGAAGACATCAAAATAATAATAAAATTTATATGTATATGAAAATGTTTACATTTTGGGATCATTTTATTATTAGAAATATCTTCTGAATGTAAATATTTTTTATTTAAATATGAGTGGAATATATCTTTACTTATAGTTATTGTGACAGTTGCTCAAAACTTAAATTTCCAGGCTTGAACTCAAGATATACTACATATATACTCTTATCATTGCACTAAACTGAACAGGTTGATGGCATTTTATTGAGATTATTAATAAAACTTATATGTAAATGTACAGATTTCTGAGTCACTTTATTATTAGAAACACATTATTTTTTATTTAAATATAAGTGTCATATTTTTAAAAAAATACTTCTTTACTTAGACATGTTGTGAGAATTGCTCAAGCCTCAAAATATACTACATATACAGTCTACCATTACCCAAAAGAGGACAGTTCAATGCCCTTTTGTCACTTATGTAAATGATAATATTTAGATCCCCCATTCACTTGTATTTAAATATCCTAATTTATACAAAAAATAACACATTACTATTAATAATTTATTTAAAAATGAAACTTATTTTTAAAAGGTTACCTCATAATTATAATAATTCTTCATGTGATCAAATTAAGTTTATCAATAACATTTTACACAGGTCATGTGCTTTATTTAGTTTAAAGTAATGATAAGAGTGTCAGACTCCTGAATATGGGATTCAGGAATTGATTCTGCTGCTGCCTTGTGTAAACTATTTTTAATAACAATGCTATCTTTCTTTTTATTATTATGCCATACTATTTTTTACACATTTTATTAAATAGCTTTTCCTATTTTTAATATCAATATTATCCTTTTTTAAGTGCAGTATTAGCTTTTTATTTATTTTCTAGCTAAAAACTCAGAAATGATCCATAATCCATACTACAATGAGTAAAAAGATATTATTGCACACTAAAATATTTAATTCTTAACAAAATTCATGATATAATAAAACCCCTACAAGAAGCACTAAGTCTTAAATATATATATCTACTGGAGGAAACCAGGTGTTTGATTTGTTTTTTTAGTTATCCAACATAACTTATGAATCAACAAAATAAAATGCAAAGGGTTTTAATGGCTTCTAAAATTTATTGAATAAACAATTTAAATATAAAAATTTAAAATTCTTCCCTAAAATAAATCCTGTCTAAATCCTTACTTGTTGAACTGTATAATGAAACATCAAACATGTAATATGACTTAGTTATTAATAAACATTAAAAAATTAAATACCATAATAAAATAGTGTAAATATGGCTTAGTTATTAATAAACATTAAAAAATAACATAATAAAATAGTGTAAATATTTTATTATTGAATGAAAATGAGAGAATATTTTTGTTAATAGAAAATGTAAACAAGTTATTTGTGAGAGGTAGAATTTTTAAAACATATTTTTATCAAGTTGTTGCTAATGAAATCAGTTTAAAACAATTTTTTAAAAGAAATTATTGTGTGCATTTCATTAAAATGGCATTATGCAATACCTATACATCACTTGTAACCACTCGATTGGGAAAGTTTCTACAAAATTCTTTATCTATTCTAGTGGAAATCATTAAGCAAAAAAAAACTGCAAGGCATGGAATAATGGCTTTTAAAATTTATCAAATAAACAATGTCAGTGTGAAAATTTCTTCTCTTAAGTAAATGTAACGTAAATCCTTAAAATCCCTAAATACCTGACTATATCACATGACTAAGTTTTTAAACTAAAATAACAAGCATACAAAAATATTTTATTAAAATAGGCAAAACTCTCCATACAGTAGTGCCACTCAGTGCCAACCAGAGTAATCAATGGATTCCAGAAGGCTTGTGCATAAAATCCCCATCTAGTGGCTACTCATCCAATATCCCCAGACTAGTTTCTGGCTTCTGGACTTCATCAGTGAGGAGCTTTGGATCTGAGAGCACTGCACCTAGATCTTAGGATCTAATGCAACCCTCCAGCAGCCACCTTTTATCTCTACTTAACTACAAAACTATGAGAAAATTTGAAAATAATATTTTCAATCTAAGCTCAATAGCTTATATAGTCATATGGGTCTGAACCCAGTTCAGTACCTATACATTTTGGTGTCTTTGGCTTTTTGACAACCATAGCCACCACTATCCTATTAGACAGGATTGGTGTTAAACCACTAAACATCACATGATCACTATTTCTTATGCTTGCACATAACTGTTATTAAAACATGCAAAACTCTCATATAGTAGTGCCACTTATGCTTGTGCATAAAATCCCCATCTAGTGCCTACTCATCCAATATCCCCAGACTAGTTTCTGGCTTGTGGCCTTTGTCAGCGATGTGGCTGCACTGCTCTCAGATCCAAAGCTCCTCACTGACAAAGGCCACAAGTAGTCTGGGGATATTGGATGAGTAGGCACTAGATGGGGATTTTATGAACAAGCCTTCTGGAATCCATTGATTACTCTGGTTGGCACTGAGTGACACTACTGTATGGAGAGTTTTGCCTGTTTTAACAACAGTTATGTGCTAGCATAAGAAATAGTGATCATGTAATGTTTAGTGGTTTAAATATTTTATTACTGAGATTTTTAATAACATAAAGTAAAAAACAAAAGTTTGGTTAGAGTTGACCTAGTTTAAACTGGTTGTTATTTATCACACTTTGGCCACCAAAGTCAGAAGAGTTAATATGTAAATTAAAAAAAAGTGTAAATCATAATTTTTTAATATTCTATTGTGTTTTTTATTACACAAAAATTATATATAATTCATTGTTTTAATTAACTAATTTCCATTTCATGGGGATGGGAAGGTCTTTTTTACATGATAAAAACACATATATTTCAAAAAATAAATTATTTTACTTCAAAATATAGATATATTAAAATTGCACAAATTAGTACTTCTAATATATAAATAATTGCTTGTTTATTATAAATATGATTTTGTGCAATTAGAAAACAAAATAGAATACATATAATGTAAAAAAATATATTTTCTTCAATATTTTATTGTGAACCATTATTAACATCGTTCTAATTTTATTATTTTTTGCATATTCTGATTTAATACATAAAAAATGCTAATGAAGAACTGATTTCACAATAATGAGACCTGAAAATTCCAAAACATTTAGATAAACAACATAATTGAAAAATATGCATTACAGCATATTAGTACATCAACAATTGTATTACTTGACAAATGATATTTATTGTAGAGCTTAGAAATTAAAGAGGGGAAAAAATGTAATTTCATTTAGCATGTGATAAAATCTTTTAATTTTCTCAAAAGTCATAGATCAAAGCGGGCATGGACCTTGCTAAATGTACGGCCATGTGATATTACAATTCAGTCAGACCAGTTTTGTTCATGAGGCTAAGTGCACTGAAATATATTTTGCACAAAGGCACCTCATACCCACATGACCTGGTTATCTGCCATTTTTCTAGGACAAATTCATATACTTAATTCAGATATTGTTTACTCTAGTTTTATATTAACAATTAAATACATCTATTAATTTTGATTAAAACATGATCATTTTTAAAATTAACATTTCAAGACTTTCTATTCATGCTTTAAGTTTTTAATACATTTCTCAAGAAACTTAAATATTTATTTTACTTCTTTTAAATATACAGTTGGAAACATTGAAAAAATATTTTTCCCAATGATATAATCTTATATTTAAAGAAAATACTTGATATACATATAACAAAATAAATTCTACAAGAGTATGTAGATAATTATCAACTATTACGGTAATAAATGTTAGTCTAAAACAATATTTATTACTTTACTAAGCCAGGCTTTTGATATGACATGTATTTATCAAAGCACAACTAAAATGAATATTAACAAATGCATCAGCATATCTGCATGTATATAAACATACATTAAATTAGTTGCTGATTATTATAGATTTGCATATTTGCGTTATAAATTGACATAGCAGTTAGCTATATCATTAGTTTAAATGACCAGCGTTTGCTAAGATGAATGCTATTGGCTCTTACGTATGTAAATATTAATAATCAGTGACTAGTTTAATGTAGGTTTATACTCTTGCTGATATGCTAACATATTTGTTAATATGCACTTTAGTCATGCAAAGAAAAGCCGAACCAAATGCCTGGCTTAGCAGAGTAATAAATATTGTTTTATACTAAAATTTATTACTGTAATAGTTGATGATGATCTATTCTTGTAGAATTTATTTTATTACATATTATCTGCATTATAGTAACAGAATATACAGGTGTCTGAAATGAAAGTGCCTATATTTATTTGCAAAACATCATAAGTTGATACAATAAATATATAGCTGGAATGCAGGAGTGTGAGCTGGATGATCATGATGGGCAGTCAACATGCTTATAATTATAATAGAAGTAGGATATGATTAGCATACAGATACACAGTGGGTTATCAAAAACATAAATTGGCAGTAGATATGTGCATGCATATGTGCATAATAAAATAACCAAAGTATTTTAACTATATGCACATCTTTAAAAAAAAGTTATTTATATCTGCAGGTAAGAAAACTGTAACATACATATACTTTTATATTCCTCACCTCCATATTAATTCAATAGAATCAATTGACTTCTTTCAATTTATGCAAGTGCAGACTCTAAAATGTTAAACCAATCAACAGCACACACATATATAGAAGGAATATTAAATTAAGAACAAAGATTTAAGATTGTATTTTAAGTAACATTTGATTGAATTCAGTAGTTTTATTAATTAGTAAATTAGTCAGAATTTAAAAAATTATTTTACAAAATATATGATTTCAAAAATATTAAATACACTTTATTTAATATTCAACCTCATAAAAAATAATCAAAAAAATTATACAAAATAATTTTAAAAAATTAAAAAAAATTATCAAAGTACTTTTCTTACCTTGAGAAAAATAAGAAATTTTTTGCTTATTATTTTCAAGCTATTTTTTATAACTTGTTGATTCAGTCTTTGTTTTAACTGGACATTTTTCTTGGTTATTTTTTCCTATAAAGATGGCAGTGGAGATGATTTCTAACACAATATATGCAGACTTCAATTTTCTGCTAATAGTAGAACTAAATCCTTTGGTCTTGAAATTATCCCTTATCAGGCAGCTTTCTTCATACTTGAACTGTAGATTCCATTCTTCAGCAATTTTGCTTGAAATTGAAGGAAGGCTTTTTTGATAGTTTTTTTAGATTGATTGATAAGTTACTTAACAGATAATACAAAATATTTTTTAGCCAATCATTTTTTCTAAAATGTGTTGCTTATAAACTTGAATGGCTTGTGTTTCTTACAGTGCTTCTCTAACTTTTGAGTGAGTTCTTTATATACCACATAAGTTCAAATCAAATCATAAGAAAGGGATTAAGAAAATGTTAGAATATCAAACCTGGCAACATATCAGCATTTGACAAACAATCAATGATCTTTATCAAAATATTTTGTAATTAACAAAAGTAAAAGCATATTTTAAAATTTATTAATTATCAAAAATTGCATTTAACAAAAAAAAAAATTCATCATGTTTTTTTTTGTTGTTGTTCAAAATAAATTAATTCCTCTTTCTTCTGTCTCTCTCTTTTTTCACAATCAAAGTAAAAATAAAAATATTATAATTTTAATCAGTCTTATAAAATATAAAGTATTAATACTCATTTTACCCAAAAATAAAGGATTTTTAAAAGTTTAATTTCTTTTAGTTTGAGCACTATCACAAATATAACAATTTGATATCCCTTAATTAGAGTTACATTTCCTTTCTCTTGTGATATAAAAAGATAAATATGTTGTAAAGGATAAAATATCCACCCTTTCTATCTTTAGTGTAATTGTTGTTTTAAAAAGGGGAGGGGGGGAGAAGGAAATCTTTGATTTAGCTTTGATATGAGAGTTTGTATATAGGTTGTTGTTGTTAATTGTTATTATTATTTAGTTCATTTTTTTGGTATATGTATTTATATATAATTGTGGGACTTGAAAATGGCAGTGGTAATATTATGATGATTTATATATATGTGTGTGATGTATATTTTATGATGATAATAGTTTATATTAAAATATTTGCCTTTATTAATATAAGTAATTAAAATAGTGGCATATAAAATTACTAGATGTGTTTACATTGTATTTTTTTTTAAAATTATTTGTGATGTGATCTTTTTATTCATTACTTATTTATTGGTATATTTTTTTATTTAAATTGTAAAGCATATTTTTAAATATAATTTTATTTTGGTATTTAAAGATCAACAATTGTTATAATAAAAATATTGAATAAGCAGTGCATGAAAGTCTGAGCTAAACAATATAAAAAAAAATACTATAGTAACAAGGACTGATAATCATTATTAAAAAAAGAGAAAGCATAAACTTTGCCGTTGTCTTCTCTTCACAATTTTCTTTGCATAAATACAACATTTATTGGATTTGAAGCATCATTAGAATGGCAGGCTGAAAGAATTTTACGATTTAGGGTTCAAACCTTGTCATATCCTATTTCATTATAACATCTATTTGAAATTATGCAAATTATTGACAAGCAAGTATTTGGTAGTAGAAAACCAGTGGAATCCAAAATAAACATAAGCTAAATAGTCAAATTGATCAATCATAACTTAACCAGATAATAATAAAAGGAAAATTGCTATTAGTTAATCATCTATAAAATTAAGTCTCACCAATTCATGCATCTGTCAATTTAAACTATCTTGCATGTTATCTTAAACCATATCGGAATGGATAAAACACATCAAACAGTTACCGAACTTTGGAATGAAGAAATAGTATAAGAAGATTAAATGGTAAATAAATTTGATCTTTTTTATTTATTTTCTTTTTATGAGGTTAATTTTAAAGTTAAATATTTATATATATGTAAAATAGTTTGAAGTTTAATCAGTCGTTATGATTTAAAAAAAAAACAAACATGTTAATTTTCACGGAGTATTAAACTTTTCTATTTATTGTAACTCATATGCGACATATATATATAGTCTTACATAATATAAGTATTTTTTTTTTTAAATATTTTATTTAAACATGAAGTGTTCTTTGTACACTGAAAGGTTTACATTGTTATTTAAAACATACAGATTAAAAAAAAGGGGGAACACATTCTGCATAGTCCTGATATTCATGGTCGGTTATTCATTTGGAAACTCAATCTTTTCCCCAAGTGTCTCTGTGTAACAGCTGGGGTGCAAGGGCTGAGTCTCTGACTTTAGCCTGTGTGAGTATCTTGATGTAAATCTGGAGTATTTTTAAAATGTTCAAACATTATTTGCATCTGGTTAGCCATAAGGTGAAGGTCAAGAAGATGGACAGTCTGATGGATGAATAGGTTCCCTGTTTGATCGTGTTTTGAATTGATAGGACATCTCTGATGTCTAGTGAAACTTTGTTAATGATGAAGTTCCTGATAGGAGAGAGGGTGGAGCACATGTATAATAGGTGGGCTATGGTGTCATCAGCTGAGTGGCAGAGCTGGCACTGGGGTCCAATCTTTGAGAAATCTCTCCTGGCAACAAGAAAGCAACTGGTGGGAAGAGAAGCCAGATTGAGCTTAAGAAGAAAGTCGATATGTTTGGATTCAACATACCAGTGATTCAGTTTTTGGATCAAGGCTTTTTTGGAAAGCCCCAATACATTTTGAGTCGGGGCAAGTATTTGTTATTAAGTTTTGAATTTATTCATATCAATAATAAAAACGCTAGAAATCACTTATCATTAAATTTTGTTGTTGTTGTCTTTTAATTCTTAAATCTTATATATGTACATTATATAAATAAACCGATTTAAAACCTCAACTTATTAACAAACGATCATATATAATAGATATTAGTTGTTAGTAAAATACATATTGTTTAATTTAAACACATTATATATGCATGTTATACAACTGTGTACAGAATTTAGGTTGGAAATTACATTGATTGTCGTTTGTTTGCATGGGGATCATTTATAAATATAGGCATAATGTATTATATTGTGTTTACAAATTTATTATCTTTTAATATTTTCTTCAGAATTTAATCCATAATCTCATCATTAGATATGATTCAAAAGGTAGGTCATGCTGTACATACTTGGTGTCTGTGTTGTAGATGCATCTTTCCTCACATATAAGATAGTTGTTTCTATATATATTATCTACAAAGATTTCATACACTAGGGGATACATAATTCATGATAAATATTTATTGGAATCCCAGAAGTAATAACGGTATAAAGGAAGATATTGAATTTATGAACTGTGATAGAAGCCCTATTATAAATAATAAGTACAAAGAATCTGTACTTGTAATACAAAAGAGAAGTATAGTTTGTAGTTGAAAATGAATGGATAAATATCCAACACAGTGGGGGGTGGGTAAATGATCTAACTTTGAGAAACATATCGATGATTCTAAATTATTAATTTAAGATGCTATTATGATTTCATCATTATTACATCTTTTGAGTGTTAAATAATAATTGATTCTTAATAAGACACAAACATCATTCCATGCCTATTGCTATTAAATATTAATTTAAATTATACTGAATTAAAATGGAAACTTAAAATGTATCAATATAATTATTGCCATTTAAAAGAAAACAAAACCACAATTAAAATAAAGTATATACCATTTGTTTTATATGAAATGACTTTGTGATTTATTTAAAATTTATTGATATCTTTTATTTATCTCTTTTCAGTGCAGAGATCAGTAGATGATGCTTCAGACTTATAATCACTTGAATGATAATTTTGTATTTTGTTAATATTCAATTTCATAATCATTTATTTAAGTGATCATTAATTGGAATATTGTTTTACATATAATCTTTGTCTCTAAATATAGGTTGGATTCAATAAAATTCCCTTTGTTTCCAAGTTATATTTTGGAATAATTAAATCACCGATCAAGTTAACCCTGAGAGTAAATCATTTAATAACTCTTTTGTCATTGCTCTTGGTATCCAGGTATATTTTATGCATAGCTAGTCGGATAAGCAATATTGTAATTGTTAATGAGTGATTAAACCATATTTACTTATGTGTAATATTTATCTTCTGATGCATGGATACAGTTTATTATAATTGCTGCCCAAATATGTAGGATTGTTAAATAGAAGTTTAGCATCATAATCCAGTCCATTACAATTGAAATTCAATGATTGGGCTAGTGTATTTTCCATTATACATATACTTTGATAAAATAAGCCAAGACCAGAGATACATTCCAATGGAAGAGAATTGTCCATTACAATTAGCTCCCAAACATTGGGGCAATTGTATGTTCCATTACAATATATATATAGATTCAGTGTTCCTTTTTTTTTCATTTTCAATTTTCTCTTTTTTCTAAATTTAATATCTCTATCACATTAAACTAATGATATAATTTTGTAAATATTCATTTATCATTGATTATACTAATTTTTATTTCCATATGCCAAGTTTTTTTTTTTGCATGTTACATTTGTAAGGAATCATTAACTATTTCATCTGTTGAGTCTGGTAAATCATTATAAACAGAGCTTTTAAATTAATCTTTTATTACTTAGTATATGGAGCTGCAGTATCTGCTACATTTTGTTCCACACTTCCCTTGCATGCATCATGTGTTATTGATATACTTTGATTCAAATAAAATATGTATTTTCACTACATACAATATAATAGTATATATATATAAATTAAGATTATAATATAAACAAAATTTTAAAATAATAACAATAATAATATAAACAAAATTTTACTGAGTGTGTTTGCTCATTTATTCACTAACAAAAAAAATAATAATAAAACTTACTATATCACATTTTTATTTTTTAAATAAAGTAAATAATGAAATGTTTAAATTTCATCATAATTAAATATGTTCTGGGTGTTTTTTTTTCAAAAACTTTTTTCTCTTATAGAAATGTAATAGTAGTTTTGTTATTAAAAAAATATGATCTAATTGTTTTGATGTTTTAAAGTCAGTATCATATGTTCTTAAATTTTGTAAAATTTTAACATTAATCTTAGAAACCATTTTATTAGATGAAACCTTGCACATTAAATTCAGAAAGGATAATAAAAAATAAAATAAATATGCTTTCAATATAAACTAAGGAAACTTTATTAAAAACATGATCACATATGGTGTTGAGATGAAAAATGGCTACTGGTATATTGTAAAATTTACATTTTTTTAAAAAAAAAAAACATGATTCTATATAGCACTCAGAGATGAAAAAATAGCTGCTCGCATATCTTAAAATGTATTACATTAATAAATATTAATATTTTTTGATTGTTCATATTTTTTTTGGATAGCACAATAATTGATGTCATATATATTGATGCAGCATAGTTTGTGGCTTCATTGTATTATCTTCTACTCTAATATTTAGATATTTTGAGATTATTTTCAATTTACTGTTTTTACAGACAAGTAGTTTTTGTAAGTCATTAGCTTTTATTTAAAGCTTTAGTCTGAATATGTTTTGGATGTTTTTCATATAGATTTGCTTCATTAGGATTTTCTCTTAATTGGGATATTCATTGTCTTGTGTAACAAGATTATAACATTAATGGTAGACTTTTATCTGGATTTTTATATGTTTAAACTGCTTTTTGTGTTGAGCTATACTGCTGATACCTTTGATCTGTATTAGACAATATTTTGTACTTTTAGCACTTATTTTGTATTTCTGCTACTTATTTGGCACTTTTGTAGCAGATGTGCATTGATTTATATCCATACTACTTTTAAAATGTAGCCTGTCATGTTTGATCTCTATTTAAGTTATTTAAAAGTATGTATCAATTTATCAGGTTTTGTATTTCTATTATCAGAGTCAATGTGTCTTAACAAGATCACAACTTTTATAATTATATGTTAAACCACTAAATATCACATGATCACCATTTCTTATTCTTGCACATAACTGTTATTAAAACAGGCAAAACTCTCCATACAGTAGTGCCACTCAGAGTAATCAATGGATGCCGGAAGGCTTGTGCATAAAATCCCCATCTAGTGCCTTCTCATCCAATATCCCCAGATTAGTTTCTGGCTTGTAACCTTTGTTAGTGAGAAGCCTTGGATCTGAGAGCACTGTACCTAGATCTTAGATCCAAAGCTCCTCACCAACAAAGGCCACAAGCCAGAAACTAGGCTGGGGATAGTGAATGAGTAGGCACTAGATGGAGATTTTATGCACAAGCCTTCTGACATCCATTGAATACTCTGGCTGGCCCTGAGTGGCACTACTATATGGAGAGTTTTGCCTGTTATAATTATATGGATAACTTTTCATTTTATCTTTACTTCCTTCTTTGCTAAATTATACGTTCCAAACTAACTTTCATCATGAAGGCACAATAATATCAACAGATTCTCATAAAAATGATCTAAAATGTCTTATCTTTTAGATTATAGGGAAATAACAAAAATCTTTTTGGATCATACTATCCATGACAGGGGCAAGATTCCAATGGCAACATCCTTTCCTGAAGATTTATGTGAATGTCTAGTTTATTGTTGTTGACATATGTCTTTCAAAGCAATTTGACAATATTTAATGAATACATTCTAGGTTCAATAAAGATAATCAAAAGATGAAAATTATCAAATGTGTTTTTTTACAAACCTGTATGTCATATGTGTGGAATAGGATGACAGAAAAAAAAAAATAAAGGTGTGGTTTATTGCCAACAATAAAAATGTCATCAAGAAGAGAAAACAGGATACAGTTATCTAATAAGTGGAATATTTAAATAACTAATTTGAATAAAATGCACACATTAACACAACTATAAAAATCGAGCAACATATATTACCTGTACCAGCTATGATTCTGAACTTCACCAAAAGTGTACTCAGCTGAATAGAGAAAAAAAAAAACTTTTTGTTAAGATTTTTAAAATATTTTTGCAAATTTTAAATTATTGCTGATAAATGTATTTGGAAAAGTGTACATAAAATTTGGAATTTTTAATATATAATTTATGTAAAATACAATTATCCCAAATTTTCAGTGCTCAACATGATGAACTCAATATCATAGCAAACTTTAAACATTATGAATAGAGTCTAAAACTGGTTAAACTAAAAAAATCAACTAACTTTCTTATGTAAATATAATTCTGAAGTGTTGTTCCCAAAAGATCGCAACTAAAATCTTTAATTCTCTCCCAAAAGCTATGAGAAAGAAAAAGTGTTCAAAGATTTATTTCAAGTATCAAATCTTTCATTTTATAATTAGTATAGAATGTTTGCTAAAAATAACTTTAACTGATAAAGAATTCACAAAAGTTTGTTAATCAATAACAAAATCATATTCTAAATTACATGAAAAAATAAAAGAATGTTAAAAATGAAAGTTGTAAACCGACATGGGCATATCAAACTAACCCAAATAAATTGGCAACTATAACAATTAAAAATCTTAGTTCTAAACATCTAAGAATATGGCAAATTTTGTTCTGAATTATAAAAATAGTAGTCATCACACTAATATATCATTATTAAATATAATGGCTGAAACTGAAAAAGTCATTCAAAAATTGCCATCAGAAAAAGTAGCAAAATTATGCCAGAGAATAAACAGAATATTTGAGAGATATCAATAGTATGAGTTCAACATTACTTATGTTTAGATAGAAGCTATTAAATATCATATACTGGACAAATTTATCATCATTCTTTTCTGCTGACAAGAATAATGTCATAAGCTCTAGTGGATACTATTGATTATGACAACAAAATAAGATACTTTTTTTGATCGACCAATACAAAATGGGCAGCTTAGAAACATTAGTTATTTCATTGATTTGGGAAAAGTAAATCAACCTATTTCAGCAAAATTCCAAATCTTTATGATCTATCCAAAATTTATAAGGATCACATTTCATTAAGATATATGGTTAGTTCTAGATATTCACCACATCAAAATTTATCAAGATTTCATTTTATAATTTTTAGTCTTTTAATATATAAGATACAGTTCTTTATTGGGGATTATAAGCATTTACATAGTTAATCAATAATATAGAAATAGAAAAAACTGACATCTTGGTAAAGTTTGACCTGGAAAGTTTATTCACAAATGGACTCAGAGATAAAGAATTGTCTATTATAAATATATATAAAAATAAATAAATGAGGATAATGGTATAGAAAACAAACCAACTTTTTCCATCTTAATATAATGTGATTCTTTTAACATTCTGCATATACTTTCAATACAACATATAATTCTTTTAACAAAATCAACTAATGACTACAGGTTCATTTCTAATTAGCAACATTTACGTGGAAGAATATAGAATTACACAAATACCCAATCTCTACCAAAAATCTGGTTTGCTATGACAATCACATCCATTGTTTTAGCCACATGGGAAGAGTTATTATAAATATTCTGAACACACATATCATTAACACACTTCTTTCAATTGAATTCACAATAGAAATAGACCAAGAATAAACGTTTTTTTTTTTTAATATTCTTGTGACAAGATTCTCTCATAGCAAAATCAAACTACTGTTTATATATATATAAAAAAAAACCCAAACACACACACAGCAAAATGCTTAGCATAGACATCAAATTATAAGAGAAGCACAAAAACTAAAGTTATACTATCACTGTGGAATAGAGCAAAATTCAGAAGTCAGTGACTAAAAAATATGAAAAATTATTATCTATCAGATTTCATTAAAAAAAAACCTTAAATAAATAAATAACAAATAAAAACAATGATAGGTATTGAGGTGTAATCATATAGACAGGAATTGAAAATTAAAAATAATTTATAATCAATATAATATCAAAACAGCTCTCCAAAGCTAAAGTACATCATAAGAAATCCTAATCACTACAATACCTAGGCTTGAAATGGTGAAAAACAAGAACAGCATCTTTGAAATGCTATGTGTGTGTTAAAGGATATGTATCAGTGATATAAACCATCCTATTGAAAAATGTTTAAAGGAAACAAAATATTGATTAGAGAGAAAAAACATCTCTAAAGTGGTGACATGCTTAGAACACAAGAACATTGTTAGAGATAAAAGTTAAAAAGAAAATTGAAAGAAGCCACTCACATGACATTAGCAAGTAACTATAAGTCAGCTTAGTATGAAAATTTCATAATTTGGGCCCATTCATTAATCTCTCCCTTAAAAAGAAAAATTGGAGAAATCAGAAGTGCTTTCATAGATAAGTACAAAAAGTTTCTATTGACTATCTTGTGATAGAATAGTCTAGCGGGTTAAACATTATTTTAAATTCAGTATTTATGAATTTCAAGCTAACCAGTTTCACATGCTGATACTGTCACTGCTCAGGCCACTAAACCTAAAGATGAGATAAGAATACTATTTGAAACATTGCCTATACAAGCTTGTGTGCTATTACTAAAAATTAAATGTATCTGAGAAAATAGAAATAAAATTTAAATTGTTTCAGACATTTAATAAACTACATGATGGAAATAATCTAACACATAATCCCAAATTAATATTTAATTTAAAATGTCATATACTTTTCCTAAAGACCAGTACTAAATATCTCACCAAGACCCCTTACAATCGATTGCTAATTGCCTTAAGGTAGTTTAATAATATTTTCTTTTGTCTATCTCTTTTTTCAATACCTCTTCTATAACTTATAGAATACTTTTACGATCTACTATTCACAATCTAATTACTGACAGACACTTTTTATACTTTATTGCAATCATATCTTTATACATTATTAATTTATTTTCAGTTTGATTAAAATTATAATATATTGATTTTAATATTTGCAATTCATGATGTAATAGCTTCACATTTCTTCATCTAATATTAGATTCAAACTATGCATCAGTTTCTAGATAATCAAGTGCTTTAGGTTTATAACTTTAATTTAAAGGTTTGTACATTTTAAAGACATTTAAAGTACTATTTTCTCTATCTTTGAATTAGAAGTTCTGACTTTTTAGCAAGTATATTTTTTTTTTACAAATCTTAATTATGTTTATTCTACAGTTAAAAAACGAAAACAGTTACACATGCAATAAATATTTAATGTTGAGCAAAAACTAAACAAAAATATATTTGTTACATAATAAATTCCTACACATGTCAAATTGTTTTAGCTATTTTTTAAAAAAGGTTATTATCCTAGCATTTCACTGAGGACAACAGTAGCAGAAACTGGTCTGGGGATATTCTGCAAAGCTTGTTTGAGAGCTTATTTGCGAGCTCTATTTATAAAAAGGTTATTGTTAGTAATAAATTTGTAAAAAAAAAAGTTATCATATGATGTTAATTCTCAGCCATATGATGATGACTCTTATTTCACTCAAAATCATTTGTGGATATTACCTTTATCAAAAAACATTAGAAAACAATGATGCCAATGAAATGATTTGGAATATTACAATTTATGGATAACTAGATTGCTAAAATAACTTTTGATTGAATTCAAAAGGATAAAAAGAGAATAATTAATACAAGTATTCAAACATGAAATAATAATAAAAATAAGATCATGAATATATTTCAATGCATCTAAATTGTGGCTGGCTGTTCCTGCTTCTCTTCTTTGTGGCTTCCTTGATGTTTGAACTTGGGATTCATTTGCTTTTTAGATACCGGTAATACCTAATTTATTATGTAAGGATGTTGGACTGCTTTGAGTCACCTTCCAGCTGTATTACATCAGTGTAACAGTATTGATGTTTCATTGCATTTATTTATTTGTAAAATATTGGTATAGTAAATGTTATAAAGTTAACCCCAGTTCTTATATATTTGAGATTATAAAAGTATGTGGGTTTAAATGAAGTTGTTTAAAACAAAATATTACTTTAATTGAAACATAATTCAAATTCATGCAAATAGACATTGTATAGAAATAATGGTAGTTAATAAAATAATTCACTTTCAAACTTCTCACTAACAAACCATAAGCAAAAAACTTGTTTGTGCATATGGATTTATACACATTACCATCTAGTATCTGTTAATTACTCAATCTTGAAATAAAAAGTAGCAATAAGAATAGAATTAAGAAGTTGATCTTCAAAGCATTTATATAAAGCAAGGATCAAACATAGTATAATTTATATATTTGAAGTGAAACTATTGTTTATAATATTGTTACAATTTATAATATTAAATATAATACTTAATATGAAATTATTTTTAACATTAAATATTTAAACAAGTTTATTTATTATGTTTTATTACTTCTTAAAATGTTTTGATTGACTGCCAATTTTATTGAAAAATTAAAGCCAATAAGCTCTGAAAACCAGTTGAACTTCCAAAGAAAGAAAAAATAATAAATTAATGTGAAAAGTACAAAATGAAATTATTTAATATATCCACAAATGATGCTCACAGAGCAAAAAAAAAAAACAACAGATATAAACTTATTTTAAATCTTTTTACACACGCACACACACAAGGACATAAAATAACATGCAACACTTTTTAAATAAAGAAAAAAAATTAACACTTCTATTAGTAAGAATCATTAAAACATTAGTCATATCCACTTAAAATCCTTCAATTACAGTAATTTTGTGCATACTCTTATTAGCCTCTTCTCATCAACATTAGACACAATCACAATATATTAAAGTCTATTTAAGTTTTACAATGCTGATATATTGTTAAACATTTATTGTCCTGTATTCTAACCTAGATATTTCAGATAATATAAAAATCCCTTAATAAGCAGAGACTAAGAAATAACTATTCCATTAGAGCAATGGTTCCTAACTTTCCTTTACCAGCAACTCAATTTTTGTGACACATCAGAAATTTTAGAACAAAAAAATAAACTTTGCACATATTTCATTTTAATTATAAAGAAATAAATTTTATCATATTTATTTAAAAAGTCACTCAAAAGTTTTAATCTTAATGTGATACTTTCTAATCCAGTCATATTTGTGAATAGTCAAAGATGGAAAATAATTCTGAATTTTTTCTTTTAATGTTGTGTTTCAGCTATTAACTTTAATTAAAAATCTTATTATCAAATTTAATTTTTGACAAATTAATAAGAATTGTGCACTAAACTTGTAACGAGGCGAAGTAGCAGTTGAGTGCACATTTTTCGGGATTATTGTAGCTTGTCAATGTTTTTCTAGATTTTTAATTATAGTAAGCTTGTATTAATTTTTTAATATAAATTTTGACATTTTACTGATGCACCTGAGGAAGTCTCATGACATGCAAATGGGTCGCAACACACACATTGGAACACACTACATTAGAGCAAAATAGCATTTCATATATAAATCAACATGTAAAATTTTGAGTAGTTACCTATCTTAAGAATCTGATTTTAAAGCCATTTTACTTTTTTTATCACCTCTGAGAAACTCACACAGAATAGGTTAGGTTTATCTATTTCAATGAATATTACATAAATCAAAATGAACAGAATGATAAAGTTTGTATGTTAACATTTTGTCATAACAGTAGACATTGGTCATCGAACTTCATATGCTTTATAAATAATTTGATAGAATATTTTAATTAAATAAACAGCATTTCATTTGTGCTGGAATAATAAAAAAAAACCAAGATCTCTACTATCTTGAAAGTGTTTGATATAAGAAGATAACCAAGATCAGAAGCTAGTACATTAATTTAGCTACTTATATATTTAACATAAACTAAAACATTGTATGATCACCATTTTTATGTTTACACAAGCTGTTTTCACAGAGACAAAACTCTTCGTACAGTAGCGCCACTCAGTGCTCATGGCTACTGTATAGAGAGTTTTACCTCTGTAATACATTAAAGTGATCATATTAAGCATGTTATACCAATAAATCCATTTCTATGCATTCATAAACATTTTCATCTATAATTAGCTCTACCACAAAGATCATATAATTTCTACTAAGTAATATTTACTAAGGCAATAAACATAAAGCATGTGCGGTTGAAAATGCGAAGGTAGGGACCTCTACAGGTCTTAACCACAAGCTTACGCATTGGAAGAAAAGAAGGAAACCCCTTCTTTACTTCAACCTACTTTCTATATAAATAGCCCCTCTTTTCTTCCAATGCGTAAGCTTGTAGAGGTCCCTACCTTTGCATTTTCAACCGCGTATGCTTTAGGTTTATTGCCTTAGTAAATATTACTTACGTAATCAATGTGCGTTAAATAAATTTATAATTTCCACTATTAAATTGGGTATTCACATCTTTAATGAAATTACAAAATAATTGTAGATTTTAAGACCTATTTGAAGTTTTCTCATATTTTTTGTAAATTTTTATGATTATAATACACATTAATGTGTAAGAAAGAAAACCAACGTCTTTAATGCATTAATCATTATTGCTGTTTTTAAGATACAATCACGTTTGATAAATATATTTAACTGGAAAATTATGATTACCCAGTCAATTATTATCTTATTAGACAATAAATGGCTGATATCCTTAAGTTTAAAAACTGTCCAGGTTTTCTACTATACCCATAGGCCACTTACTAAAAATGACCAACATGCACATCTTGCATGCATGTTTTAAATTTTGAGACTTCAAGATATTGTATTAAATATTTTAGTTTGAGAGGATATAATAAAGAATTAGAAATAATGTCACAAATTCAAACTTAATTCCTCTTAAACAGTCTTACTACTTGTTAATTTATTTTAATCATCAATGTAAGTGCAATTGATATAAAAAGTTTACTGGAAGTTCCACAAAGAAATTAAAAGTCCAATTTGGGATCAATTTATTATCCAAAATCTTAAATAATATTTAAGTTATGATTGCAATGGTAAAATGTATACTTTTAAATTCAAGTACATACATATTTATTTAATGAGCCAAAGTATATGCAACTATATAATGAATATCTGAGAATACAAGTTAAATAACTATGCATTTTCTTCTTATAAATAGAACATCTGTCCCAAAGACTGTGTCATAGCTTAAATATTAATAACAAAAAATGAATGATCTTTTTCAATGCTTTTAGTTATTATTCTGCATACAAAATTCTCAAATAGAGATGGTTACTCGCTTATGTAGGTATAATTAAAGCCCCTAGAATTACACCATTTTTATTCAACCATACAAACATGTTAGCTTCTATTATTAAAAAAAAAAAACAATATTTGTTTTTTTAAGTTAATAAACATTACATGATCTATACATATTGAATGGCAATACGTATAGAGAGTTTTGCCTGTTTTTTTTAAGTTACCATAGTACTACTATTTATGAATTAATACAGCATTATGAAAGTTGAATAGTGGTAATTTATCAAGACAATCAGACATGTTTTTATGAAGTATTACTAAAAGTTCAGCTGCCAGCTTATTCGAATGTTGCATTTTGATTTCAATTATTTCAAATACAATAATTCACAAAAAACAGGCAAAACTCATTATACGTAATGCCACTCACTGCAAATTAGAGTAATCAATGGATGCCAGAAGGCTTGTGCACATAATCCCCATCTATTGCCTACTCATCCAATATCCCCAGACTAGTTTCTGGCTTGTGGCCATTGTCAGTGAGGAGCCTTGGATCTGAGAGCACTGCACCTAGATCTTAGGATCTAATGCAACCCTCCAGCAACCACCTTTTATCTCCACTTAACTACAAATCTTAGAGAATGAGATTGAAAACATAATATTTTCAATCTAAGCTCAATAGCCTATATAGTCATATAGGTCTGAACTCAGTGCAGTACCTATACATTTTGGTGCCTTTGGTTCTTTAATAACCATAGCCACCACTATCCTATTACGCAGGATTGGTTTTAAGCTATCCTATTAGGCAGGATTGGTTTTAAGCCAATAAACATTATTGGCTTAAAAACAATCCTGCCTAATAGGGTAGTGGTGGCTATGATTATTAAAGAATCAAAGACACCAAAACGTATAGGTACTGAACTGAATTCAGACCTATATGACTATATAAGCTATTAAGCTTAAATTGAGAATATTATAGTGTTTTCAATTTAAGACTCATAGTTTTGTAGTTAAGTAGAGATAAAAGGTGGCTGCTGGTGGGTTGCATTAGATCTTAAGATCTAGGTGAAGTGCTCTCAGATCAAAGGCTCCTCACTGACGAAGGCCACAAGCCAGAAACTAGTCTGGGGATATTGGATGAGCAGGCAATAGATGGGGATTTTATGCACAAGCCTTCTGGCCTCTATTGATTACTCTAGCTTGCAGTGAGTGGCAATATGCATAGTGAGTTTTGCCTATTTTAATGACAGTTATATGCAAGCATAAGGAAAGATTATCATGTGATGTTTATTGGCTTAAAAATAATTCACAAGATATAAATTTTTTTTAATAACTTTGCTTATTTAACATATATTTTTATAATAATGGCTATATGTAATAATGCAAATTCTTAGTTTCTTTTTCATCTACTTTCTCTTTTTTATATTATCTGATGCCATGTCTACCAAATTGTTACTTAAATTGCCATAACATTCTGTGAATGATTGCCACTACTTCTTTGAAATTAATCAAAAATTTGAAAAAAAAAAAAAAACATAGATAAATTGATGGTTATTATTCAAAATCTTGTTTCAACTCCATCACATTTTCGTTAATTACTCTTCATTAATAACTTCATCTAGGACTGTATCATAAATCTTAGATTCTTGAAGTAATTTCATTGCTTTGAAATTTTAAAAATCTCCTTAATGACCAAATTGTATTTGACTTTAAAGTCTCTTAATTGCATTGGGTTCAACAAAGAAAAATTCTCCACTATATTATCTGATTTGAATTTTCATAGATGATTTCAGAGTAAAAAAGTAGAATTACTGTTGTTAATGGAAATAATTTAATATACTAATTAAAAACTCAGAGAAGCATTAGGAAAAACCACTAACAGTACCTGCAAAATTATTCCAAGAAGCATTAACAAATAATTGCAAAATGAACAATATGTGGATTATTCTAACAAAAAATCTCATACTAATCCTTATTTTATTTTTATTCAAAAACAGAAAAATCTTTTTCAGTATTAATCACCAATAAAAAAAAAACCTCTTGAATGTTCAGTAGAGAAAGTATTTCACATACGCTTTTCAATACAGCCTTTCAATGAGAGGATGAGAATGTTTTTGGTAAATGAATAGTTCAAAATATAATTAATAATTTCTCAAAATATGCAAATAATAGATTGTATATTAAATTTTTAATGCCTGTCAGTTATCACACTTGATGCTATTTTTATCATATTGATAAAATTAACTCGTTCTGACTGTACATAACGAGTCTAAAAATATGTCTTACCTCTTTTCAAAAATTAGCATTGATCGAACAAAAGCAAATAACAAAATGAATTTAAAAGCAGTAATAAAAAAATTTATAGATAAAAAAAAAAGTGGTAGAAAAGTGTAAACAAGAATTTTAATATTGATATTTTATCTTTTAATCTTTTTGAATAGATATTTCAATTTCATTTAATAAATAAATTAAGGTTCTTAAAAAGCTCTTTCGATGATAAGTACTCATAGTCATTCCAATAACTAAAGTTTTAGATTCTCCTACCAAAAGTTCTGGTCCCCCTTGATTTAAATAAAAAAAAAAATTTTTAATTACTTACAGAATATTGAAAATTTTACCTGCAGAGGTCCCTACTATCGCATTTTTATACGCATGTGCTTGAGGCTACAGCCTTAATGAATATTACTTACGTAATCAATGTGCATTTAAATAAATTTATAATTAAAAATTATATTAATAATCTAAAGATAAAATTAATATTTAGGCATTTATTTTAATAGTTTTGGAATGTTAATTTATAATAAGGAATGTGTTTGGCAAATGATAATAATCAATTTATCAATATGTTTTTGCTGAATGCGATGTCTAAATAATGTTGACATGAAGACTTCAATGAAAAGATGATATCATTCAGTAGAAGTATTAACTGAAACTTTTAATTCTCTACAGTCGATACATCCCATTTCTTTTAAAATAGTGAATGACTTCTTTTTTATCAATGTTTACTAAAAAAGTCAGTTTTATTATTTTTATTTGTTTTTCTCTTAAAATTATCTCAACGTAATAAAATAGAAATAGTTGTTGTTTTTTTTAATATAGTAAAAACTTTCAAAATTTCAACAATTTGGCGATAAATATCAGTTTTTTAATATAATTCTAATATCATATTAAATAAAACATCAAAAAAGTAGTAATGTTTAATTATTTTATTAAAAACAGTGACATATTTACAAGCATAACATAAACAATATGAGAATTCAAAGAAATATTGCTTCAAAAATTGAGACATTTTATATATATATTTATATTTTATAAACATGAGGTTTAATTGGAATTTGATTAACAATTTTTTTTTTCATTCTTTTTCTTATTAAAAAAAAAAAAAAAAAGTTAAAGCAATCAAACAAAAAAAAAATTAATATTTCTACACACAATTGACTTATTATTTTAAACTTGGAATGATTTTATTTTGTTTTTAAAAAAGATTGATTGGTCAAAATAATACTTGAAAAAAAAAAAAATTAGAAAAGAAAGGAAAATCTCGTTTTTTAAGAAAATGCATTTTTATTAATGCATAGAAGTCATTTAATGCTTTAAGACAACTGTGTATTTTTCCAGATAATATAGACTCCATACAGAAAATAAATAAAGCCTTTCCCCCCACGTTAAATAAAATAAATTAAAAAAAAAAAACTTTTTTGAAAAATCTAGTGGAAATCCATGTTATATCAACACTGCACTCAATCTTCCATTTTTTGATTTATACATGTTAAGCTGGTGATAACGATTTATAAAATAGAATCAAAAAATTGTCACAGAACTTAAAAACAAACATTTCATTTTACTTCTTTCATTCCTTCAAAAAAGTTAACGGTGGTACATTCTATGGACATGTTTGGTCATGATATTTATAAAATGAGACTTAAATGTCAGATTCTTGATTTATTTTTGAACCAACTTCTTGAGTTGAATCTGCCTTAATGCTCTGTCTCGACTGAAAATATAAAACAAAATTAACATAAAATAATTTAAAAATTATATATTTTTATATCTTTTATTCATTTATATTATACTATATATAAGATAAATGTTAAAATATAAACAGAAATATTAAAATAATTAAAAATATTCTAATTTTTCCTCATATATGATAAAACAATTAGAACTTAGAAAGCAGTAATAAAATTCTGATTTATTCAAATCACTTTCAATTATTTCAGCATTCACAAAAAACTAAACATTTAATAATATTTCAAATTTAACGTGAAAGAGGATTTCTATTTTGAATTAATAAATTTTCAAATCCTTTTCTTTAAATACATCAAATAAGTATTGTTGGAAAGATATCAAAAATTATTTTGATTTAAAAAAAAAATTTTTTTTTTAAGAGGATTTTTCAATAATTTAGAACCCATAAATCCAATTTTATTTTGACTGGAAATTTATCTCTAATCAACCAGATTATGACCGCCAATCAGATAATGAGAGTTATTTTCAGTGTGAAAAAAGAAAGGCTTCATTTGCAATTCAATTTTTTTTTGCAATTAAATGCTTTACCTTGCCAAATGTCATTTTATCTTAAACTTTATTTAAACTCTTCAAATACAAATAACTATTAGTAATAACACACAAATAGACGATACAGATTAGTAGATTATATGTTTTGAGTGGTATTGTTCTCTGTTCTTCTTCGGGTATTACTGGCCTGATCAGTACATCCTTAGTTTCTTGAATGTTGAATTTTAAGGCAGTTTTCTAACCAACTGAGCTATTCTGTCAAAGGTTTAATTGATTAGAATGTTACCTTAAAATTTAGTATTCACGAATCTAAAGGCATAAGTTTGACCCTATGCTAATATTGTCACTGGTCAGGCCAGCAACACCTGAAGAAGAGTGGAGAATAACACCACTTGAAATATTCTGTAATCTACTAATCTGGTGTTGTCTATTTGTGTGTTATTACTAACAGTTGTTTGAATTTGAAAAGTTTAAATAAAGTTTAAAATTTTCTAATGCCATTTTATCTTTTTTATAATTAGGCATACATTTTATTTTATTTATTTACTTCTAATCTACATTGTTTCTTTTTAATAAAACCCATTTTACTCTTTATATATGTAATAAAATGAGACTGTAATTAATTTTATAAAATGTACTATTCCAATATTAACTATATAAATAAATATTATCCAATATCCTCAATAGCATTTTTATATCAATATAATAAATTTTATAAAGTTAAATCCAGTTTTATCTTATTATATATAAATTATATTTGATATTACTTATGAAAAGCAATTTACACAAGAATAAAAGTTTGCATTGTATACAATCAAGAAAACAGATCATGGTAAAAAAAAAAAAATGATTTGCAGTAGCAATAGAAAATCTATTTTTGCAGAAAATTTGCTTATACTAAAAAAATTATCAAAATTTGAAAATAAGATAATATATATAATAAATACAATAAAAAATGTTTAAATTGGAACTTTTTATATTAATCTTTGAAGCCATATTTTACAGCGGCATAAATATATAAAAGTAGATAATAAATGAAAAATAAAGAGACTATCTAATGAAATTGTTAATAATTTAAGATATTAAAAAAAAAGCTACTGACTGTAAAGTGCTTTTTAATTATCCTTAGATGATTACAGAATAGCATTTTCAATCGAAGATATTTAATCAATCAGCGTAATAATTGGAAAATATGATCACAAGTAGTAATATATTAACACACATACATATATAATTTAGATTTAATAAAAAATTTCCTCAAAATCTGAAAGAATAATTTTCCAATGAAAGTCTAAAGAACATGAATAGTGTCAGTTTAGATACCCACCCCAATAATATCAATATCATCTTGATATGGATTCAGTCACAGCCTCCAAGGGGTTCTGATAATCCAATGGTAACATTGTCACTGAAATATCTACATACATATGTGTTATATAAAGAAAAAAATAGTATCATGCTATTGGATAGCAATACTAACAATACTGAGTGAGGATGAAGAATGATCTTAGCAATAACCAGGATATGATAGACATAGTTTCAGATTAAATATCCACAATGAGTTTGATATTACAATATCAAGATGTTTTTTCTTTATTTATGCCAAGAATATTCATAATATAGGCTCAAAAGCATATTATGTTTTACTGATGAGATTAACAATACATAAAATATTAAAAAAAGCAGAATAGTGAAAACATTTTAAGATGAACAAGTTATGCTTATTTTTATCCATATTTTTATAATTGTGAATAATGAAAAGAAAACACTTTTAAAATCAAGATATTAAAAGAAATAGCTTCAGGAAAAATGCAAAGCAAATAAATAAAAATTTGAAAAAAATAAAAAAAGTATAAACCAAACCATACAACAACAACAACAACAAAAAAATAGTGAAAAATTGTAAAATACAATTTTTTAATTTAAAAAAACAAATAAAATAAAAAATATAAAGAATAAGATCAAAAAACTTCCTCTTAATACTCCTTGTCAGATCCTCAATTTAAGAATATATCTGAAATCATTATTGCAGTTCACAAAATACAAAATGAAATCCCTTGAAATATCAAGCAGTATAATCTTAACTAACACATTGTTATAAGAGTAATTACTTAACCAGCACAAATTGAGCTGCAGCCGAAGATGAATCAGTTTCTTCTAGATTTGGACATCCCTTCTTTTAACATTCCAAATACATGGGTTTTTTGCCTTCTAATTTTGATGTTGGATTCATCAATCAAATAAAAAAAAACAAAAAAAATTAGAATTGCAAAAAATCAAACAAAAAAAAATAAAGTTTTAAAAAGCACTAACACACTTTATCATGCCTATATTCAAAATTAGCTCATTGAATTCCTATCCAAGGAAACAGACTACAAGCCAAAGACACATCACATTATTCTAACATTGGGAAAAAAATTTCCATTTTAATATAATCTTCAAAGTAATTACTTTCTGCTATTTATATTAGAGAAGATTCATTTCCTTTCTCACTAACTTAATTATTTTCTTCACAAATTGACTCAAAAAAGGAACCATTGTACAATTACAGAGTTACATATATCACATCCCACTTCCTAAAAACCATTCCAATTACTACATCCCTGTACCCTAATGTTACCAGGAATTAAATGCTGATGAGAACCTCACCGCTTTGCTTTGATTGATAAGTCAAACTAGTAACATAAGAATATTATTATAAAATACAATCATGCAGTTTATCAATAAAAGGATGCATATAATTTGATGAATTTTTTAATGAAATATTAGTTACTACTGTGGTTAAAACATGGATTTGTTTTTAAACCAAAAGCAAAACAAACATTGTATCTTATCCAGTGTATAACCCAATTATTTGAATATATTTTTGGAATAAATATTTAAGTTAAAACATTCATTTTCTCATTTTTATCTTAGAATAAATTTTGAGGATTGTATTTAAGATATCCAATATTTTTTTTCAACTCTAGCAGTAACTTCCACAATATTCTTTATTATAATTCTACCATTAAAATGACTATAAAACTCCCAATATTTTTACACATACTTTTAAATCTTTTATGGAAAGGATTGGTTAAGTAAAAGCATTTGAAAAAGTAAATGCAGAGACAATTATTTTCCAAAAAAACAAATGCAAACAACACTTTTCTTCATTGAATATAACTCCATTCTACATAATAAAATGTTTAGAAGCAAAGCATTATAAACATTTTGGCAGCTGTAGAAGTTTAACTTATATATACTTACAAACAGATAGAAAAATCATTACCCCCCCCCCCCCAAAAAAAAAAACAACTAAAATTCTTCCATGTTCAAACCAATGACATAGTTTGTAACAATTGCCCGAGGAAGTTTATTTTCATTATATTGTTGCTATATAATGGCATAAGAGGAAGTAATCTGAAAAATCTACGAGATTTGAAATAAAACTAATATTAAATGGATATAAGTAATACCTCCAATTTTATTTTTCTATTGTTATAATGATCATCATCATTGGAGTTTGCAGAAAAATTCATAAAGCAGACAACATCATGCCAGATATGTTGAAGGTGATGACTTTTAATTTTCATAAATTAAAAAAAAAAATTAATCTTGTTTGCTTCTAGATTTACAATATGATGGGGATTGTGTTGTTTCGTCCAATTACAAAAAATGTTTTTAATGTTTTGAATGCAACCCATAAAAAAAATTTGATTTAGAAATCAATGTTCACAAACTCAAATGCTTTACCAATCAGTGATGAAAAAAAATCTTCAGCAATCTTTGTCTTGGATAGTTATCAACTTGAGATTGGGTATAAATATGTTGGTAGGTTTTAGATAGAAAAGCAAACTAGGATTTTATAAGCAAAGCAATCTCCAATGCACTACAGCTACATTCAAGTTGAAAAAGCGATTGTTTTATGACAGTGAGATAACGGAATCAACTAAAATTAGTTGTATAAAAAGGTCTTATTTTATCAAGTTTAAAAAATATGATAGTGAGATATGGATCCTCTACAGAAACATAAGTTCTGAAGAAATTTCATTTAAAAATGCTCAGTGATATACTGAGTACATTTTTCAAATCATTAGATATGATGATATTAAATTCACTATTGCAATGTTATATTTTTGTTGGATTGGGTATGTGAAGTAAATGAATAAAAAAGTTTTGCAAAAGTATTTTATGATCAAAATGAGCATGGTTTTCATGTAAGAAAAATATCAAATAAAGACTGAAGGACTAGATGTGGAAGTATTTATGATTTATAGATTGGCCTTGCTCATTTATGAATGGCCACACACACACATAAACATATGCATGAATTAGGTTATTTAAAATGCAACTCACTTTTCTCGTCGAAGTTCACTTTTAGACAGAAGCTGACTTTCAGTCTCACTTAATTGCACTCTCATTTCTTGTAAGGAACACATATCACCAAGTCGTTCTTTTTCTTCAATCTGTTGATTTAGTTCTCGTGACCTTTGGCGTAACTCCTGAATAGAAGCATATACATCTTCATCTTCATCCTAAAATAAAATAATAAACAAGCAAAAAAAATTCACTTTAGTACAAAAAAATTTGAGAAATATAATTTTTATTACTTTTAAAACAATTATTGTCATAGTCCCAAAAATCATTTACAACTAGGAAATGACCACAACCTTACGTAATGCAGCAAGTAGGGACTATAGCAAAGACAAGTATGCATTAAATAAAAAAGAAGTTAGCATCTCTCTATCTAAAAAATGGGCTTCTAATATCATTTACATAATTTGGATAAAAAACAATAAATTCAATTTTATGCAAATCAGAGATGATATTAAATTTTAGCTAAATTAATTCTTAAAAATTTGATTATGATACTGGAAGTATCGAAAGTGCTTAGTTAGAATAAAGAGATTTATACCAATGAAAGCTTTTTCTGTTTAAACATTTATCAAATTATTATAATCAAAGATGTCTACATTAAATTATAAATGAGATTAAGTAGTGCTAATTAGTGTTAAATTTCTATAGATATTTAAAATATAATACAATTAACTTGAATGGCAGAACAAGTCTGGTACTTTGGTTTCTAGAATGTGTAGAGAGATTATCAGTATTTTATTCCTATATAGATTATTTAAAATATTAAATAGTTTTGAGAAATGTTATATATATATAATGTATCATATTATTGCTTAAGAAATTGAACAAAATATTGAAAAATACAATATTTTAACTAGAATGTAGTACCTTACAAAATGCTCAATAGCTTTTGAAAAAAATTCACATACACACACATGGCATACATAAGACAAACAGACAGTTATAAAAGGCATAATACAAAATTCTATAATGATGGACCTTTAAGAAACCTTGATTGTATAAAATGCATTTCATTAAACAGTTTCTGCCAAGATGAAAGGTAAAAAAAAAAAAAATCCAGAAGTGATACATAATATAATTATTAAATTTCTTACAAAAATGCTTAAATATTCACTAGACTTCTCTAAAAATATATATATATAATTTTTCCCTAAGACAAACCCATGGCAACAATTGTCCAGCATTCAAAAAATATCTTTAAAAATGACCAATCAAACAAATTTTCTTGTTAGTCAAAAAAAAAATCATAATAAATTCATTATTTAATCTTCCTGACTAAAAAAGTAAAGACAAGACTCAAAATACTAATAAAGCAAAATAAGATTTAATGTGCTTTTTCCAAAAAAACATTACCATATTAATAATAGAAACTTTGATTTTATAGAAGATTTACAAATGTTCAGCAATCATTCTGTACTTTGCAGAAAATTTTCAAGTGATAGTCATTGCAAAAAAAGACAGAGAATGAAATATAATGTACAAAATTAAATTTTACAATCAATTATAGGAGCAATAATTTATTATTAACAATCTATCAAAAAAAAAACACTAAACTTTGACAAGCAGCTATCATTCACAAGATTTTAATGTCTTTTTTAAAATACAAACTGAAATGTGACCTAATTTAAATTTTTTGATGAAATAAGTAGGCTTCCTAAAGAATATATATGTTAATGAAACCCTACTCAGACTAAAGTAAGATGTATTGCTTTACTGAATGTATGAGCTCTATTTAAATACCATTTCTTTAGATTAATGATACTTTTAGAAAACAGAAGACGAAAAAAATAAGTTAGATGATCTAAATTAGATTAATAAATAGCTTCCAAAATATGCTGTAATGAATGGGTACCACATTAAATAATAATGTATAAAAGTTTTTTATCGTTATGAATACAATTTTTGAAAACAAATTGTAATTTATATTTGAATGAACCTTGCATATATCTATTAAAAATAAAAATATTTTTATATAAATTAATTAAATATATATATAAATATATGACAAAATTAAATAAATATTTACCTTTGGGTTTGAGATTTCTATATATACAAGTAAGCATGCTAATTCTAACTCCTCGCTGTAACCATTTTTTAGAGGAACTGAACGATATCCTGATCGAATGCATTTAACGGGAAAAGTGGCTTGACCTAAAAAATTTGGGTCACCAAACATATCTTCATCTTGCACAAAAAATCGAATAAGGGCCAGATCAGGATTTAATATATCAAATTCACAGGACTCATTCCAAACTGGATTGAAACCATTGTCAACTGCAATTAGAGGAAATATGATTAAAAACAAATGAATATGCTACACATATTAAAAAATGGATTATTAATTCTAAAAATAATAGAAAATGTATAACGTAAAGTATGTAATGAAATATTAAAACTAAAATTATGTATATCACTATCTATTGAAAGCTGTTTCTATTTACCTTCATTTACACACAAAAAAAGCTGTAATCTATTATGATTTGCTTAATGTTGATAAATACAGTACTTTCAATTCAAAATACAGTTCACTCACTATTAACACATATATGTATATAGAATATGGATGAAATATTTAAAGATTCTTCAAAAATTTAATAGTAAACAATTTTAAATTTTAGTTAAAATGTATATATATATAATCACATTTTTGATATTTATAGTTGCTCCATTTAAATAACATTAGATATCTATTATTAGCATCTTTGATAATTATAACAAAAAGCTATATTATTTGATCCTTATACTAATACTATGTTTTGATAACTGCGGTATATTCTCTTGAGAAAAACGTTTTAAAATATTTAATTCATTTTCAAAAGTCAATCTTTGTATCATAACTTTTTAAAAAATAATCTAATATTTGCTGTATGAGAGAGTGCTTATTAATAAAACCAATGCATGATTCTTAACTTACACAATGCTATTCAGTAGCAAATTAGTTTTCTCTCATCATAGTTATGACACCTAGTGGTAACTTGAATAATTAATAGATGCCAGATGATAGTGCTTAACAAATCCCTATTCAATGTTGTTCTATCCAATACTTATATAACTAAGTTAGTTTAGATTAAACACATTAATATGTTTTTCAATTTAATGGATAACTTGATAATGAAACAAAGAAATAAAATATGGCTGCTACAGAAAACTACATTTGATTCAAATGGTCCAGGTTGCATTGCTACCAGATCCAAAACTTTTCAATGATGAAAGCTAAAAGCTAGAAACTAATCTGGAAATATTGGCTGGGACTGCATAGGATAGGGATTTACTAACCACTACCACCTGGAATCTATTGATAACTCAAGCTTATGTTAGATGGCATTATCATGGTGAGAGAAATAGAATTTGCATCTGAAGAGCTTAGTAATACTAATTATCTAATTTTTTTATTTATATAATACAGCAAATTCATTTTACCAAGATGTTTATTAGATCATTCCCACATTTAAAAAAAAAGATCTTATGATAGTCCCAGTAATAAAGATATGGCTTACTGCAAATTTTACATATGTAAATTCTTTAAGATATTCTTTCAAGTTTATTGTCAAACGATCAATCACATACATTAGTTTAAAAAACTCCTTAAAGTTTTTCTGCTTACATTACATTTTAAATTCATATCTTTCCTAGATCATTTCAATTTCTTTTCTTTTAACTTTCCTTCTTACATTCCCTTAGTATTCTTTAACACATCCTTTAGAATTCTAAAATATACATTAAGGATTTTCATCAATAATTCCTAGAACAAATGCAACTGAAAAAAACTGACTCCATGACAAATTAATAACTTAGACCAATAAACTTCATCATTTGGAGATAAACCTATATAGAACATGGAAGGTATTGTAATCAAAGTTTTGTGATATCAAAAGCAAAAAACTTCCTAACATTCTTTGTAAATGCAGAAAAGTTACTTATTGATTCCTTACATTCAAATATCAGCCTTTCAAGCTAATTGTGCATATGCTTTTGCGAGTGTTAATAATAATAAATGAATACTTTCTCTCCAATACAAGATATAGTATTTATGAAGGAATAACTCAAATGCTTATATATGAGCAAATCTGAAGTACTGGCAAGGAAAGTGTGAGGATGGAAAACTCACTTTAAATTACTATATACGATGTCTGAATGAATAACGTCGGTAAAATTGTCTAGAATTTACTAAACGTAACTCTAACTGAAACTTAATCATATGTAAATAAGCATTTATTTTATATCGCGTATGTTTACAATTGTATTACATTCAAATATCAGCCTTTCAAGCTAATTGTGCATACGCTTTTGCGAGTGTTACAATTGTAAATATACGCTATATAAAATAAATGCTTATTTACATATGATTAAGTTTCAGTTAGAGTGACATTTAGTAAATTCTAGACAATTTAACCGACGTCATTCATTCAGACATCATATATAGTAATTTAAAGAGAGTTTTCCATCCTCACGCTTTCCTTGCCAGTACTTCAGATTTGCTCATATGTAAGCATTTGAGTCGTAGGAATAAATGGATTCATTTTATTCCTGCTTAAATACTATATCTTGTATTGGAGAGAAAGTATTCATTTATTATTATTAACACTTGCAAAAGCATATGCAAAATTAGCTTGAAAGGCTGATATTTGAATGTAATACAATTGTAAACATATGCTATATAAAATAAATGCTTATTTATTGATTCCTTATAGATGTAAATAGAGGAATTTGAATTCAGGATTTTTCAGTTTATTCATCCTCTGCTCTACCTCAAGCAACCAATACACATAACCACACACATGCGAAAAAAATACGATCCCCAATATATATATATATTGTGCAGAACCAGCACCCAACAATTGGGCTAGATCATAATCTCCCACACATATATACAATCAGTGCTCAGTTTATATTAAGATAGAAATTCCTCAAACTTTAATGGACAGGCTTCAATATTTTTACCCTTCCAACTTTTCAACTAATCATTTCACTGAAAAATTGATGATGGAATGCTCAAAGGCCTTGTTGGATTTGATATTATAGTCATACCCATGTAGACATTACATCAATTTAATCCCCAATTTCTTATACATATATAATTATGTACATATACTCAATATGATATATACATAAAGTATATATATTGTGACAGTCAGATGATGTATGTTGGCTTAACCCAGTTCGAATACTAGGCGAAGGTACCTCGGGGCCACTCATACGCGAGATATTAAATCAAGAATACTATGACCCCTGCCCTCTTCGTCTATTCTCGAGACTAACCCACGAACCAACAACACTATCTGAGACACGCATAGATATTCCTCAACCGGGCCACAAAGCTTAGCATCAGCGGGAGACATGGACGGGAACACCTACGGAGCTAAATAGTTAGTTAAATGTGTGTAAAAATACTAAGAAATATGTGTGTTTTGCGTGCCTGGATCATTGAAAAGTAAAAATAAAGCATTTAATATACAATTAAGAAACTCAAGCTTTTTATAGTTAAATCATATGTTTAATTAATGACTTTAATAATATGACTAATGATATAATGGCCTCCGCTATTCCCCTAAATTAATGAAAACTAATTAGACAATAAAAACAGATTAATATGTTTGCGGTCCAAATCTTTTATTCCCAATTTTATTAAAATAGTCAACTTGAATCTCCTCGATCAAATACAATAGTAAAAATCTTTCGCAAAGCATTTCTAATTGCTTTGCGCTAAAAACAGAGTTTAAAAATTATTTAAAACGTATATAGCTAAATCTGATATACGTTATAAGCTAATGGCGGACAAAAGAGGCGCTATTGAGGAGTTCAAGTTAGCAAACAAAGGAAACTTTACACGTATGGAATTTAAAAACATAAACAAAATTGGAAAGAGATTTTTAAATGAACAATTAACTATTAAACTTAACCGCAATGCAATACCAAATATGTATACATTGGTAATGAAGAATAGCGAAGGAAAAAAGGTTAAATATAGATAGATGATCACACATATATATTTAAGACTAATCTAATAAGAACAATGGTTAAATTACATAATCGTTACATAAAACAATTCATAATATAATTCAATTAAGAAAGATATATAAAAAAAAATAAAAAGGTAGAAAATAAATAGTTCAATGGAGGAGAGATAATGATTACCGTCCTTGTTCCTTGGTCATGTTCCATCGACGAGCGTAGCTTGATCCGTCCATCGATAGCTATTTGTCCGGACAAGGAAGGTGGAAATAAGTAGCATGCTTTTACGAAAAGTCCTACAGACACAGCACAGAGTTCAGATGACTATGGAGTGGATATTAAGGCATTTTGATGGTATTTAGGAACCTCGGCGATAGGCAAAGCTATTTATTTGCCTAGCCGAGCATAGTAGAATCCATCAAACTTATATGATTTTTAGCTTGAGCAGGTTCAAACTTCTTCATGATTTGTAGACGATAATTGTAGACTTTTTGGAATAAAATCACAAACAAAATCTGACAGAGTTCTCCTAAGAGAAATCTGAATGCACCTTGCAATAGCAGATCTGAATGAAACTTGCAATAGCAAAATCTGAATGCCTTGCAATAGCAAAATCTTGAATCAACCTTGCAATAGCAAAATCTGATATGATATCTCCTCTTTTGTTCTCTCCCTTTTATAACTTTTTTTCTCAGCTACCTTCTATTGTTTGTATGATCTTAGATCTTGATAAGCCCACCCACACTCTTTTGTTTCAAGGTAACACTTTCTAAAAATAAGCTTTTACTTAAAACTCCAAATTTATTTCTTTAAAGTTTGAATTTTTATTAATTAAAAAAGAAGGAAAGAGAAGTCCATCTTTAATTAGCCTTGAATGGACTAATTAATTAAAACATACATTCTTTTAGAAAATGTTTGGCAGGCTTATCTCAAAATAAATCATACTAAATATTTTAACAAGATTTTACAAAAAAATATATTCTTATTTTTTTATAGTAAATAAGCATTTTATTTCAGCAGAATTTTGCATTAACTCATATATATATATACGCTTGACGTATATATATGTTTGCCCAATAGGTTTTACAAGCAATTTTTATTAACAGAAATTTAATCTTTGACTGGGATTTATTTAACACGAAATTTAACTGTAAATACAACTTTAATAACATAATTAATTTTAGCTTTAATGCAAAACCCTGCTGATATTGGGCTATAAACTTAGTTCAGTCCTACAATGCTAACTAAATTTATAAGAAACAGTGAAGCATGGATCGTACTTCAGATCCATTGCTTCAATTTATTAACGTACTACAGAAATATCTAGTGATATATATATACATTATATGTGTGAAATTGACGTAAAATAAAAATATATATATTAAGTGAAGTTCATTTACAATATAATTCCAATCAAAAGCAAAAATGTCAAACACTTTTCACTTAAAATAATATTTCATATTTTCAATCACTTATATACATATATATTATTATGTACATATACTAAATATGATAAGGGGTACCCATTTTAACTTGCAGCAGAAATATCTAGTGATATATATATATCAACTATAAATCTTTCAGAGCAACCTTTATTACTAAAGATTACATAAAATTTTTTCGGGTACACGGGTTACAAAACATTCAATGTACAGGCAAAAGGAAAACCTAAACAATTAATCATTTTGTTTACAAAAGGGCTCACTGTGGACAACAATTAGGTCCACAAAAGAATTACTATAATTTTGCCTATTGTGTATCCGTTCATGGATCTACAAGCCCCAACCACTGGTAAGTTATCCATAGCCCAATTATCCCATCCCCAGGCCCCAAAGTAAAGACTCAAGCTTCAGCTGAATAGGTGGGCAAATCCAGCATTGCACCAACCACCACAACAGGCAACGAGGTCCAAAGCCCAAGTCTACAGGGCAACAAACCCTCAACACCCAGACGAGCCATGCAAAGACCATTCTAAATACACTGGTGCAAAATGTTTTACAAGGTAGGCATTGATTTACATAGTATAATATGGAGATCTACTATGATACACTATATTTTTAAATAGTATTTCCAAAAATTGATCAACTTGTCAGAACTCAGAGCATTAGTCCACAAGATAATTAATTATTAAAATTAAACCAAGTTAGAATTAGGAATTACTTTTAAAGTCTAGAGTTCAAATATGAACAATGTTTTAGGAGTACAATATTGAAAAATCCAATTTGCAGCATATAAGATGAGGAATAGAACAACACTTGAGATAATATAAAATACGGGCTAAGCCAATCTGCCATTCAGTTCTCCAGCATGGCCTCGAATATCACCAGAAGAGAGAAATTCAGTATACATTGGAAGACTTATGGAGAACTAGAAAAAAAAAAACTAAGCTTTGAAATGTTTCTGCTGAAAACCATTCTAATCCATCACGAAGAACCACTTGAGTATTAAAGGGCCAACCTTATCAATAATCACATTGGGAATAATAGTAATAAACAAGGCAAATCACTTGTAATTAAAATCATTAGGCTAAACTGCAGCTTACTTTGCAATAATACATGGAAAAATCATTTATAAGAATAACACTAAAAAACCCGCTAAAAAAATTGTTATTTCTCCTTTCCTATGAATGAGAAAATTAACATCAGAAACAATCCGTATGGCGCACTCATCTCAGCTCCCATATTCAACAGAACCAGGATTTGGTCTCCTGGGAACCCGCTCAACCATTAGACTCTCTCACCCACTCAGGAAAATTAAGTCAAATGAAGAATTTTCATTAAACTGCAAAATCACTGTAGTAATCATTTGAAATTTCAACAGTTGCCTTAAAAGCATTTTTATCAAAGTGAAATTGTTTTTACTTGTGATAACATGTTGACATAATTGTATACGAAAAGAGAGCTAAGAAACTCCTCTTTTAAATAGAAATAGTTTAGAAAAAATTAATTCCCTAAACTAAGGGAAAAAAGGAACTAAACTGGGAAGCTAAAATGTGAATTGATTTAAAGTAAAATTATATATATTAAGTGAGGTTCATTTACAATATAGTTTTATATCAAATTTATCATTATAATATAGTTTTGTTAAGTATTTTTTAAAAAATAAAATTTTCCAATGAAAAGCAAAAATGTCAAACACTTTTCACTTAAAAGAATAATTCATATTTTTAATCACTTATATATTCATATTAAATATGATATACACATAATGATTATACATATTAACTTATAGCAGAAATATGTAGGGATATATATATATATATATTGTAACGATATATAAATATGTCATTACATTAATTTAAAATAAAAACTTAAAAGTTCGCAAATAAAAGTAAAAAACTAAACGCTAAAATTAAAATGTTTGTTAAACGTATATACATTCGCACAGATGCCAAACTTTAAAAATATTTTTTAAAAAAAAAAAACAAATAAATAAGTATTTGAACGTACTTTTTTATAAAAAAAAGTACAAGATTTAAAAATAAAAACAGGTATTAATTAATTCTTGTAATCTGTAAATGGAAATGATTGTTTATAAATTGTTTGAAAAGCAAGCTAGCCTTGGGCTCTTGTATAATTAAAATGATCTGATGAAAGATAGATAAGAAAATAAAGAGAAATTAGCTTGACCAATGGAAGCACTAAGCCTTGGCTCGGACCCTAACGAAAGTGATGGATTAGTGACGTTTTGTTGATTGAATCCGTGTGGATAATATAAAAAGGGAAATACAGTTTTTTCTGACAGTTCCAGCGTTTTGTGTTTGAGAGATGTGGTAGGACGCACATACCACACTCTCTATTTAAAAAAAAAAAATGAAAAGACTGTGATACCTTGAACCAGCTATTGCCATCTCCAGAACATTATCTTCCAATGGAGGCATCACGGGAATTAAAAGCAGAAACCTGGACTCTTCTACCATGAGCTATGAACTTTACAAATTAACAACAACAACAAAAAAGTAATTAAGAACTTTCGTCATTGTTTTTTTTAAAGATTCAGCTAATTTAAATTTTAAAATGAACTCTTATTTGATTTTCAAATTAATAATTGATTGTTTAAATTTATATAGTTAAGTTTTGCTAAAATCATTTCCATTTTATTATTTTTATTTGTAGTAATATTTATTGTAGAAATTATTAAATGCATTACATTTAAGTTGGGTATAGACGTTGCATAGATTCGTTAGCGGTTGATTATGTTGTGGTTTTCACAGTCGATTAGAATATATAAGTCAACGATGTCACTGCGGTGTCTTATGATGAACACCAAAGGGTCTCCTGTATTCCCTCAGCAATTGACGTTATCGATTGACTTTGTATTTTGATCGGTTGTGTTTAATTTGGAATGTTTTTGACCGTGGAATCTATGCAGCCGATCTATACTCGACATTATAAAACAAATTGTATAAAAATAATCTGTGCGAACGTATTTAAATGTTAAATTTAAGTCGGGCGTGAATGGCTATATAGTTTTGTAAAGTTATATTAAGGGAGGGTAATCTTAGGTTATTCATTTCGTAGTTGAATTGGTTCAATGGATTGGATATATTTGTGTAATTGTAGATGTAGTATGAGATCCGCTATGGGCAGGATTATATATATACGCCACACACCTTCTGTTTGCCTATGGATGGGTTTGTAAGACGGCAAAGGACCGCAGTCCAGTCCTATGGAGTTTTATGTTTATTGTTCTACTCGCCAACAGATGTCGCATTCCTGGTTGGTAGAGAGACAATTTTTTCTCTAATTCTACTTGCTGTTCAGATGTACATTCCTGACAGTATAGTATTTTGTGTTGTCGTATTTTCATGCTACATTGAATACATAAATGTATCAGATGGATTGGCGCCGGTTTGATTGCGAAATTTGTTGCCTAAGGTTAAATCAGGGAAGAATATTTTCTTTTCAAATGCAGATCTATGTAGTCTATTCATACTCGACTCACTAAATAAATATTAAACTCATGGTTGTAATTTACTTAAATGTAAAACTAAAGATTAATAGAAAAATCTAAAATGTTGAATTTATTCCTCAAAATTTAAATATTATTTTATATGTGCGTAAATAAATATTTTTATGTGTTAATTTCTGGCAGTGGCTTTTATTTATTTATATTTAAGATATAAATTAAGATATAGATTTTTATCTCTGTGTCTCCACTGAGCTAGTGACTTGGGCTAACGATCTGAATATTTAAATAAAGTGGAATCTTAACAGCGCATACCTGCCTACTCTATAAATTTTTCTAGGTTTAAATGCCTAGATGGTGCCCTGTAGAGCAGATATCGTAGTTTGCGGTTAGATTCGATCATCACTTTCTTTCTGATCGTTATAATATATATCAACTATAAGTGTCAAGACAATTTTAATTACAATATAGTTTTACATTTTTATTTATTGTGCCAATACTAAAAAGTTAAAAGTAATAGAGATATTTTTTTATATATATTAAATGTTTTTATTTACAATGCACTAAAAAGAAAAATGATAGTTGTTTCTTCAACTACAATTGGGGTTTTTAGATTTAAATTGATGTCCAGATATTAATTAAATCAATCCCTATTCTTTATAACAAGGAAATGACTTAAGTAAATTCTGCACCCTATCCCAGATCGACTTAATTAATTTCTGAACCTCCCCCCCCCCCCCAATGTTTTTATTTCGAGTTAAATGTAAAAATCCCAATTGTGGGTTGAATAAACTTTTTTTCTTTTTAGTGCATTGAAAATAAAAGCATTCAATATGAAAAAACTTTATCTCTATTATATAATTCTTATTCTTCATTTATTTATTTAGAAAGAAACATTAACTTAACAAAAAAAATTAACACACTGGTAGTTCTAAATCATGCCACAGTAATAAATTTACAAAAAATGTTAATTTATATGAATTTAAACAAATATATAAAAAGAAATACAGATTAAAAAAATTAATCATAAATAATCAAATAAATATACATTTTAAGATAAACAAATTAAATCAAAACAATAAAAAGTTATACATTTTTGCAGTAAAGTAAAAAAAAAAAATTAAAAAATTAAAATGGACTTCAGTATTCTTATCAAATTACATTTATAAAAGACATGTTGAAATAAATTGAGATACTGCAGAACCTCACTGCACTCATTAAAATATGTATATATATGACAGCCAATCAAAATGTCATGATAGCCATCTAAACGACAAATCTTTTTTGTGTGTTTAGATTTGATTGTCGTTTAGATGGCTATCATGACATTCTGATTGGCTGTCGTATACGTATTTTAACGAGTGCAGTGAGGTTCTGCAGTATCTCAATTTATTTCAATTTTCAACTATCTGCACTTCATAAATTAAAATATTATTTAAAAGACATGTTGCAAAATTTGTCAAAGAAACTTGCAGTACAATAAAGTTCAAATTTATTTCAATGTTAAATCAGAAACTTAGAATTTAAAAGCTTATGTTAAACTAAACTCACTGATAACATTTAAAAAATGATTTTACATATAACTGAGATGACCTTTTTAAGAATATAAGTAATGTGAATTAAGATCATAGAAAGATCTGTGAATATGGATACATGTGGAAATAAGAAATAATTAAAGGACAAACGTTTGTTTTTATAGATGATAGTAACTTACTGCTTTTAATATTTGTAATTTAATTTTATGAATTAATTCAAGTCATGAATTAAAGAATAAATTAATAAAGTTGAAAGCAATATAAAGAAAGAATGCCTGCCTTACATCATTATATGCCTTAAGAGAATGACATAACTACTTAACAACCTCAAAAAACTGACAAATTTGCAAAAAGAACATACAATTGATGAAACATTTTTCAAAATCAGATAATCATTACATTTTCATGTATTCAGATCATTTTTGCTGAAGATTTGACGATTCAAGAAAAAGCACATTGCAAGCATTTTACATGTAAAGCAGGTGATTCAATTTTCAATGAAGTTTCCAAATTTTTAAAATAATAATGCAGTATAAAAAATAACCAAAAAAAAAAAGAAAAAAAAAGTTAGCAAACATTTTGTGGCCATAAAAAACAAAATGCACCATAATGTATTCCATTACTGAACTTATATTTTTCAGAATTCTTCATAAATAACTCCCATCTCTCTTTTTGTTTTTATAAAAGTTTATTATCTAGAAGTAATAATATTACGTATTGAAAATAAACAATAATATGAATTGTAAAAAATTTTAAAATGTTTTTAAGTTAATAATATATATATAAATATCAAATGAAAAGCAGAATTTTATTAAATAGAATTATAATAACAACTCATTTATTTCTACATTAAATCTCATTTTTATAAATTATAATAAAAATTCACCAACTCCATATCAAATAACTAGATTTTTAAGGTTAATCATATTTTGTAATGACTTTCTAATCTAACAATCTCTAACTTCTGCACTTATTGAAAAATCAAGCATTTTTTTTAATCATTTATACATAAAATCAATTTTATTTTTGGATATGAAGATAAAGATTATTAGTTTATTTATGTATCCATTATTATATATATATACACAAACTTTTTATAGCAGTTTTACAACAAGTATTTTGTGATTTAAAATGGGAAGCTAAAGAAATAAAAATACAAGATTATTTAAGTCATGTAGATTTTTTAGATGATATGACTATTTTTGCAAATAATATTTTAGAGCTTCAGGGAATGTTGTAAGAATTATCAGATAAAATGAAGAAAGTATGACTGAAAATAAATATTAAAAAGATTAAACTAATTTCCAACAATTTTTGACGAAAGAAGAAAATGCAAATTGATATGGACAAGTTAACTCCAAATATCATGTCATATTATTAAAATAGAAGAATATATAGCTATATGTTTGAAAAGGAAAGTTTTTAGTGAATGTGTTTGAATCAAACCATATTGTATGTTGGATATAACAAGTAAAGCTAGAAAGTGAAATAGAGCTTGGCTGGACATACTGTTAGAAGAGATAATAACAGATGCAGGATGATATTTTCAACTAGATCCCAAGAGATATAGTTGGCTAGAGTAATGTGAAAAAAAGAGGCTATAGACCGGAATAATCAGATTAAACTTGGGAGGGGTCTTCATCCTTCAATATCATTAATTGATAATGATCAAAAATTATAACAAGATATATTACACAATGCACTATATAAGTGTGTATTCTTTAATTAAAAATTTTCTCAATAAGTCACATTTTCCATTAATACTTTTAAAAAAAAAAGATTATTAATCATTTTTTATTAGTTTAGATATTGTTATGTTTCGTTTAATTTTTTTCTATTAATGTACTTAGACTTTATGATTTAAAACAGGATTTGAATAACATTGTGTAAATGGAATTTTTTTTATAGTTAGTACAATAGAGATCAAGTTGTTGCTATTTTTTAAAACAACTCTGATCTACCAATTTAAAAAATTTCTCCACAGATATAATTAACTGATATTTCAACAAAGTATTATTAATCATCTTCAGAACTAACATATTCATTTTGTAAAGCATCAAATCAGTTTTCACATTTATATTAATCCTGCGAAAGATATAAGATTTCATCAAAATGTCAGGTGTCCACATTTTTAAAGACTTTTTCTATATTGGTGTAAGACTAGCAATAACTAACAGAACTTTCCATAGTTTATAAAAAAATTTCTCTATAAAAAAACTTCTATACAATGTTTCTCAAAAACTATTTTAAATTCATATTTTTAACAATGAGAAATTTGCTACACATGTAAAGATAACTATGTAATTATTGTGTTTCAGTTACATTTTGTAATATTACTATGAATATGTGATATAAATAATTTCTCTTTAACCAAAGTTAGAAGTTTCTATTCATAGACTATATGTCCAGAAATGTTGTTAGCTAAATTAAATATTTATTTCCTCCAAAATATATGTCGCAATAAAGTCATCTACTTTTTATTCCATATTACCCAATTATTTTTCCAGACCTGATTCATTTCTTTTCTGTTATTATCTTTTAATAATAGCTATTCCATTAGTTCTATTATCCTAATATTATTTTCCCAACTTCATTTTAAATGATCTAAACAAAACAAAAAAATTCATAAAATCTCAGCCTCTTTTATTCCCTTTATCTTATTGCGAATGACAGCACTTACATATTATTTAATATCTCATTATATAATATTATTTAATATAAAATGTGAATTCTGAATTGTAAACTATTAATAATACAAGACTCGCAAAATCAATCTCCCTTTTAATCAGTTGTGTCAAGACTCAGCATAGCTAATTGTAGATAATTATATATGATTTTCTATAACACACAAATACATGAATATGAAAAATAAATATGAATTTGTTAATGATAAGTGTTCGTTAAACATAAATAGAATAAATCATACAATAAAGAGCATATATATTAATAATATAATTAAAATGCACACAAATATTCTAATTAAGATTCACTTATAACTATGTGTGCTAGTTAACTATAAGGGTATCATAAATACAAGTTAATGATAATTCAGATTTGTGTTTGGTAATATTGAGACATGGCACAACTGATGAAAGAGGATCTACTGAAACCAGTCCAGTAAATTTTATATTACCATAATTTCAATCCAGAATTTGGCTATTATATATTAATTAAATAATGAGTTGATAGAGGGTGCTTAAATGATCTCATCCTAATATGTAAATATATAGTGCATACATTTAATAACAGATAGCCACAGTACCACCTTGTGGGTGAGAGGCATCTTATTACAAAGTAAATTTTAGTGCCTCTCCTTCTTATTCTATAAAATATGATTTGTAAATTAAAAGACATTTTTCTCCAGCATTTTCATAAGAAAAACTTGAAAATATGGTTTAGTCATTTAAAATGTTTGCTAAATACCTTATTTGCTTTATTCATTTATTTCTAACTTGTTTTATTCATTTATTTCTATAAAATAAATCCAGAGATTAAAACACATATTAAAATAAAACAAATTAATGTTTAAAAAATAATTTTTGAAACAACAATTAAATAATACCTTAAAACAAAAATATTTATTTAGTAAATATAAAATGTTTAATTCTTTTCTTTCAAAAGTTTTCATATTATTTTTTGGATAATCTTGCAAAATTTCTAGAAGAAATAGAAAATATTTGCAAATAAGATAGTTTTTTAAATATGTGTTCTTATCATATTTAAAAGTTCCACCTCCTCAATACACATACACGCACACAAATATTGTACTGTCCCTCCCCTCAGGTGAGCTGTGATATTATATAAGTAATTAATTCTTTGGAATGTTTTGCCTCTAAGCTGTCCTGCTTAGTGTACTGTTTTTGCCTAATCTACATTTATTAGATGCGAACAGTTGAATGATTAGGTTTGTATATCTGTTAAGAATATATCCATTACCTACCACACCCATGCCTAATCTACATTACTGCAAATAACCATTTAAGCTTTAGCATAAGCATAGTATATTTCCAGGTAATACGGTCCTAATTATAATTAACTAACTCTTATATTCTTGTAAAACTCACCAGCATTTATATGCTGTGATTAGCCTTATCTACCTAAGTCTTAGCGTAAGCAAGGACAATCTGACCTACTTAAAATAGATGTGAACTTTTACTCACATTGTCACCTTTAATAGATTAAATTTATTTTTTAATAGGTGCCAGGATTGTTTAGACATCCCTATTAAATCGTCAATGGAGTGACCCTATCATGTAATATAAATCCCTCTCTCTAACATGAAGAAACAAATAGCCACATACAAATTAAATTTATATCACCTAATTTTAGATGAACTAATGAAAATGTATTACATATATATTTTATACCCAGTGTGTTGGCATCAAACATTGAAATTTTACAAGAAGATCGCTGAGATAATACATTTAAGAGGCTTAAACAAAGACACATTGTAGTTCTCTCTCTTTTTTTTTTTTTGTAGAGCATATTTATTTTAATTCAATAATAAAAAAAAAACATAACATAATAATTATAAAGATTTCTGGGATCCATTAATTCTATTTATAGTTCATTGTGATCCATTAAATTTTTTTCTTATGGTTTATGCAATGCTTGTGTTTTAAGACCTATAGAGGTCCCTACCTTCGTATTTTTCAGATGCTTATTTCTAAGGTTACAGCCTTAGTAAATTATTACTTAATATAATAATGGGCGTTTAATAAAATTTATAATTCAATAAATATACTAAGTTCAAAGTTTAAATTCTTACCAGTAAGATTGTTCAGTAGAATAGTTCTTTGGCAATAAATATAATCCTCAGGCTTTTACTCTGTGATCTGTATGTTAAGTTCTAGCTATGATGTGATGCTTCTATTTCAGGCAGATGATGACTGGATGTCCAAGGGAAAGAAAAACTGGTGATGCTTAGGCATTCTAAATGCCCTCTGCATATCGGCAACTATCATGGAGTAATTCCGTATCATGTGGCATATCCAAAAAAAAGCAAAGAACTCCTTTATTTATGTCCATCCCTTTTATATCCCCCTGAAAACTCATCACGCATGTGTACGTTGGACACCTCCCGAATTTATTCTTCAAACTTTTATCTTTCATTAGATTTTTGTTCTCAAAGTTCTCTTTCTTGTAACTATCACGGCCATATTTAATTACCCATATACTCTTTGTAGAACTTTTATCAATACTTAAAATCAGTAGTTGCTTTTATTATTTAAATTTGCTATTTTTCCTTTTTTTTTTATTTATTGAAAGTAAAAAAAAAAATACAATGTGTATTGCCTCAAGTAAAAAAAATTTTCTAAGTTTATTCAAATAAAAGATTTATTTTATATATCATTTTATATATTTACAAAATTCCCCTAACATATATTTTTCTTTTATATATATATATTCTATTCTCAGCAAAATCTTCAAATTCAACTGCCAACACATCTTGCATGGTTGCAATAGTGAGGAAAAAAGTGTCCAGCTTATCCCCATTATCCTTTCTGAAATACAATAGTTATAAAAGTTTATGTAACTGTCAGACTTCTTTACCAATATTTAGATCAACTTTAACTGGTTTTAGTTTGTTTGAAAACTTATTCAAAATTTCTCATGCATAAACTTATTTACGTTTTCTATTAAGTAAGGTATACTATGTTCATTCAATAATAAAATATTTACACTATTATTTAATTTTTATATGCACATTATTCCACAATTAATACCTTTAATTTATTATGTATATATATATAGTCCGATATTTTAAATTTTCATACTTACATTGTTACATTAATCAAAATATATAAAATGCGCTAACACGCACAAGCACACAAAGCTAAAAACAAATAAAGCAAATATATATTATTTTAATATCTATTCATTAAATGGCTAAGCGCTTTCAAGGTTCAAGCCCTCATAATCATAGCCGTATTACAAAATATAATAAATTGACTTGGAGTGATGCAAATTTATGCAAATGAAATAATTATGCATTCCATTTCTTGGATATTTTGTAGCAAGAGTCTTTTCTATTGATGGCATCGCCATCTCTAGATATAAAGAAAGCTTCTTTTATCTTTCTTTTTAGATCATGCCGCTCTCTGCATACCACCACTGGATTTCCCGGTTGACAATCATGCCCAGCTGAAGCACGGTGCTGCGCAAAAACTGAACTATGAGCAGTGTCCAACAAAGCTTTATTATAAGAATAAGTGTGTTGTGATAGCCTAGTGGAGAGAGAGGCCCTAGTCTCACCATAATATGATGATCTACAAAATTTTTCAGGGCAGGCAATATTATAGACCACTTGAGGTGTCAGCGAGGGTGGGAGGCAGTCTTTGGTATTATTAATTAATTTGTTAGAGTTAGGAGGTGTGTGAAAACATAACTGGTATTTATTATTGAAAATATTATAAAAACATTTATGCATACTAGGCAGGTAAGGGAGTAGGAGTCTTTGCTTGTCAATGTTAGGGACTTTATCATTTATTTTAGCAAAAAACTGTTTTATCCTCCTGTCAATTACATTCACATCAAAACCAACTTTTATTAGGTCGTCCCTATATGATGTGAGGTTAGCTTTTTTATCTGCCTCAAATTTACATAGGTGCATATTTCTAAACAAAAACGAGGTTAAGCCAGAGAGTTTGTGGTTAGTTGGTGAATTGGAAAGAGGGTGGGAGTGTCCTCTAACATCAAGGGGTTTGATTAGCATTTTATAATTAATATGTGTGTGTTCTCGCTGCATATGTAGGTCCAGGTATTTAACTTGTTTATGGGCATTTTCATTCTCCAAGTTAAACGTAAGCCCTGTAGTGTTTTGAAGTTCATTTTTTATTTGTAGAATAATCGGAGAGGGAGCGGCTATGAAGATATCATCAACATATCTAGTGTATATGGATAGCAAGTTAGATTCTTGGTATCTTGGAATTATTTGCTTTTCAAAATAATTTAAAACTACACTTGAGATGATGCCACTCATAGGGAGTCCCATTGGCCAACCGTCTTTCATATGAAACCACTGGTTGTGAAAGAATGCCATAATATTTTTATCAAGCCAAGATAAAAAGTCTATAATAAAGTCAATTAGTGGCTGAGCTAAATTGTGGTTTATAAGCTCTTCTCTTACAATCTGAATAGATTTAGCCCTACAAATGGAGCCGTATAATTCCGAAACATCAATAGTAGCTAATGTAGTGTCTGGGTTCAAAACTAGGTCTTTTATTTTTGCAAATTGAAATGACGAATTTATAGTATATGAACCGAATCCCAAAGCTTGAATGAGCTGTCTGTTAACCCATTTCGCCGTATTGGAATAGTGTACTCCTCCAAAATCTAAAATAAGTCGCAATGGAATATCAGCCTTGTGTATTTTGGCATTGGCAAACATCCTTGGAGGAATGGATGCAGACGGGTAAAGCCTATAATATTCTGCCTTAGAGAAAGCTTTATTACAGTGTGGTCTGAGAATGGAAGAAATAAACTTATCCTTATTTAATTTGTTATTGAAATCGGGAAGCCTTTGAAATTGTAGTTTATTAATTTGCTGATCCAGTTTAGATGTGTAGTCCTGTGTTTTCATAAGCACGAATCTATTGCCCTTATCTTCCAGCATGCATGTGATATTTTTGTCTTTAAAAAATTGTTTGGTTTTTGTTATGTTAGCTTGCCAGATATGTGTGCGTATATATAAAGATTTATGCTGTAGAGCATTAACTACTTGAGTAATGTATTTATCTTTATCTGGATCGTTGAACAAACCTGCTTCAACATCAGCCATAAGCTCCATATTGGGATGTTTCCATCCACCCCCAACATATCGTGGGCCTCTACATAAAATGTCACATATCTCTTGTGGGATTGGTATATCCGTAAGGTTCACAAAGGCCGAGGCTTCAGGGTCTTGGAGGCGGACATTCTGTTGATAAGCCAAAAATGCAAGTTTTTTATTAAATTTGTGCTTAAGAGAAGCACTGAGATTATTACACTTGTGCTGTATAAATGCATTCATTGGGAAGTGGGCTAGAATTCTCCTTCGTCTCTTGATTTGTTTGCATAACGCTTTACGACATCCTTTAATGACTAAATCGAGAAGAAATATTTTCATTTTCTTGACAATGTTGTTGCGGTTATAAATAGCTTGGTTAAGATTAAAGCTGCAGAATTTCGGAAAGACTTTAATCTCTCTGCATTTTATCAAGAACGCAATTCTCTTTTGGAATTTGCATACAGAGAGACAAACCTTAAGAGCTTGCTTATCCATAATAAATCACTCACACAGTTGTTAGAAGTTGAAATAAGCAAATAGTTTATACTTTGTGGCTAATTATGAATCAAAATATATAAAATGCGCTAATATGCACAAGCACACAAAGCTAAAAACAACACACTTATTCTTATAATAAAGCTTTGTTGGACACTGCTCATAGTTCAGTTTTTGCGCAGCACCATGCTTCAGCTGGGCATGATTGTCAACCGGGAAATCCAGTGGTGGTATGCAGAGAGCGGCATGATCTAAAAAGAAAGATAAAAGAAGCTTTCTTTATATCTAGAGATGGCGATGCCATCAATAGAAAAGACTCTTGCTACAAAATATCCAAGAAATGGAATGCATAATTATTTCATTTGCATAAATTTGCATCACTCCAAGTCAATTTATTATATTTTGTAATACGGCTATGATTATGAGGGCTTGAACCTTGAAAGCGCTTAGCCATTTAATGAATAGATATTAAAATAATATATATTTGCTTTATTTGTTTTTAGCTTTGTGTGCTTGTGCGTGTTAGCGCATTTTATATATTTTGATTCATAATTAGCCACAAAGTATAAACTATTTGCTTATTGTTCATTAATGTAACTTTTATATCTCATTAGGACCACCAAATTAAGTCAACTTTAAATAACATGATTGATATGTCTTTCATTCCATTAGCACCAACTTGTTAAAAATAGTTGTTTGTTTTAAAAATCCATTAGTTAATTTTAATTCAGAATCTCTTTACGTTTCCTATTAACAAAAATACTTCTCTTGTTTTTGGTCAATAGTAAACTATTTATACTATTTTATAATGTAATTGTTTTAATGCTTATTAATAACTAAGTTTTATTACGTATACTATACTTTATTATGTAGTTAACAATTGGGAAGTCAGTCAAGATTTATTTAAGAAAAGAAATTTAAAATTTTCATACTTAGATTGTTTATTAAATAAATTTTTAGAAGATATAAAAACACCCTGCACTTTATTTTATTTCTTCGTAGGTGATGTTGTGTATAACTATGAAAAAAAATTATACATTTGGTTTGTTTCACTAGATGCATTTTTAAGATTTTAATATATTTGTAATCATGTAAAGGTATTACAAAAAAGAGAATTGCATTAAATAATATCATTATCACAAAATTTGTTAAAGATTAATTATTTTGACATGCACTAATATCTTTTTAAAAATTATATTTTTTACTCATTTGTTTTCCTTAGATTTGGACCATAGCATGGATTATCAATACCTGAGTCCACATCCAATGAGAAACTGTTTAGTAAAATGTGTAAAAAGATAATATGGCATAAAAAAAGGATGATAATATTATTATTATAAAAAGCTATTTAATATAAAATGTAAAAAAATAATACAGCATAATAAAAAAAAAAAGATAAGATAATATTGTTATTAAAAACATTCTCATATTTGAGTCTCCCATACTACTACCATTACTCTAAATTGAATGAAGACATATGATATTTGCAAAATACCATTGATTACACAGAGAATTACTGTAATTATAAGACAATATTTTTAAAATAAGTTTTATTTTTAATTAAATAAATAATAATAATGAGTTACTTTTTACATAAATTAGAATATTTAAATAAAAGTGATTGGAAAATCTAAATATTTTCATTTACATATAAATTTTATTAATTATAGTGACAAAAGAGCATAGGTTTGGTTTAGTGCAATGGTAGAGTATACATAAAACATATTTCAAGGCTCGAACAATTGTCTCAACAGGTCTAAGTAAAGAAATATTCCTCTTACATTTAAATAAAAAATATTTACAATTAGAGTGTGTTTTTAACAAAAAGTGATTTGAAAATATAAACATTTACGTATAAGTTTTATTAATTATTGTAGCAAAAGAGCATAGACCTGTCTGTTTAGTGAAATGATAAAAATATATATGAAATATAATTCAAAGCTTGAGTAATTGTCACAATAAATCTAAATAAAGAAGTATTCATTTCATATTTAAATAAAAAATATTTACACTCAGAATGTATTTCAAATAAAAAAGTATTTGAAAATGTAAACATTTTCATTTACATATAAATTTTATTAATTATCTTGGCAACCGCTGATAAAGAGCCTTTGTGCTCCACACAACATACACACTTGCACGCAAGGTCCTAGATATACACATATGCATATGAGAAGACGTTCTGAATTTAACAATTTATTTTAACAATGTTATACCTGAAGTACTTGTTTTGTATTTGTTTCCACAATCATATTCACATCCGAGCACTTCAACTTCTACAAAAGGACTAGCAATACCTCGGCCAGATTTTACCAAATGTCTTGCTGCAATTATCTAAATAAATTAAAATATACATAAATTTACTAAAATCAATCTTTATTAAAAAAAAAAACAATATATAAAAAATGACAAGTTATACCAATAGTCTCTTAATTTGCTATATTATTTCATGAATTATAATTTAGTCATATGGTATAGTATTGATTTTACTTAATAAATAGCAAAAAAATATAATTTTTGGTCATTAGAAATTTATTTTAAAATAAGTACTATAAATTATAATGTGTATTGAGATTTCTACCTGAAGATGACAGAATTAACTAATAACAAGATAATTAAACAATAATAGTGATCGAGTGCAATGGCAATTTGCCACTCTAAGATCTCTTTGTTTAGATTTACACCATAAATCTTATAAACTTAAAATAAATGAAATTTACTATAAATGAATAAAACACAAAGTTTTGATCCAGAAAGTATAATGCTGCTTACATACACATATAAGTGTAACAAAATAAAACAAAATAAAATTTAAAAAAAAGTATGTAATATAAATTAATAAAAAAATTTACTAAAAATATATATTAATATATGATTTTTTTTCCTACAGTACAGGCTAATTTACAATTAATTTGTATTTTAATACGATATACTTTTATGAGAGTCCCCCCCACCACACACAATGTTCAATTTATAGATAAGTAATCCCAGTATGAGTTTAGTAGTTTCATGCAGTATTTAAAAGCAGACACTAAAAGAAAAATTGAATGTAGTGTTGACTATATTACTATTCTTTTATAATAATATTTATTAATAAAGTTATCTTAATGATAATTAGATTATTATTGCCAGGCATAATTGCAGAATAATTTTAATGTTTAAATGCAATCTATAAAAATTTGTTTTAATAATAAATGTTTAAAACATTCAAGCAAATGATGAAATGATCTACGTTCTTTTTCACCTAACCATTTAAAATTATCTATGCACATATAAAACACATTGAAAAGTTCCAGTCATATAACTTTGTCAGTTTCAATTAGGTCTGCTGAAACCCTTAAAAGGAGAAAAAAAATTAAAAAAAAAACCACATTTTACATAACAAAAAGATGGTGCTAATCAGTAATAAGATAATGCATAAGTGTTTTATAGAATCAATCAGCATTATTGTAGTAAGTTGCCCTTTGAAAAGAACATATCGTTATACCAATATATTTGCATCATCCTAGCACTAATCATTAATAAGTTATATATAAACCAATTTTATAAAATTAGGTGCTATCATTAGTGACAAAGTATTTATGCTTTTAGTTGATTATCATTTTATTACCACAAGTATATATGTATATGATAATGATTCCATACTCTGCCATTCTAAATACTGATGTAAAATAATATTCATATAGAGTTTAAATATAAATTTAACAATATTTATACTTTCGACATTTTCATATCATATTCATGGTTAGTCATATATATATATATATATATATATGCATACACATGTAAACAAACTAATAAAAGAAGATATTTCCAAGTAATAGAGAAATATGTTGTGAGATTTCCAAATAAGTATGAATTACCAATGACAATCTAGTATTCCATAACAGCTTTTTTGTCTTGGATTTATTTAGAAATAAAAAGAGGTCTCACTTTCATTTTTAATCTAAAGTGTTATATAGATTTAAACCCAGACATATATTTTATAAGATTAGAGTCTTTGAATAATTTCATCTTCTCTTTATATTTTATAAATATTATTTCATCCAGAGAAATATACATTTTAAATTAAAAAATTTTGTGAATTAATTATGATGTAAACAAAAGAATAGGTGAGGATATTTCCATAAAAAAACTAGAGACATATTCACAGGGTAGAGTAAAGATGAAATTCTTCTAAATCCTCATGCTTATAAAATATATGTCTGGATTTAAATCCATATAATGCATCAGGTTAGAAATATAAGAGAAACTTCTATGTGGATAACTACAATAAGTAGTTTGACTTAAAGATTGTTAATGATAATTGATAGTTTTCTAGCAACACTATTGCTAATGTGGTTTTTTTAGTAATTACATGGAAACAATCCCACTCATTCCTTTGACTACATCATAATTAATCCAGGAAAATATTTAATTTAACATATCATAGAAGTAGAAAAAGCACTATTTCAATCTTTAGAAAATCCTTCTTCCAAATGAATAATCAGAAAAACATTTCTATATTTAAAATTAAATGATTTTGTTATTATAGTTATTTATAAAATCTACAACTTGAGATTTGAATCCAGGCCAAGGTTCCAAGCAGGCTTAGAATTTTATTTCAGGTAGATTATCCATAGTCAATTCAACCTATACTAGATGGTGCAGATGCTATTGGATATAACTTTAAGACACAGTAAGCTATTTAATAGTGGTTTTAACTTTTTACATATATGTATAATAAGGGTAATAATGTTCAAGACTAAATGGGTTTGTAAGTAATCATTAAAAATTAATCAACACTTAGATAATCCCAATATCAATAACAATCAACAATTTCAAACTGTTGTCAAGGCAACTTCCTTTTAACAATAAAGGTGGAATCCCACTTTTATTAATGGACTAATATACTTATATAGACATTAAAGATTCTAACTTGACTACAGGGCTTGAAATTATTGATACAAAGAAGTTTAAATAAACCTCTTTAAACAGGTAAATATAACCTATTCTGAATGCAGACTAATAAATAGTCAATTATAACATTACAAACTGCAATTATAAATTTCAAATTGCACCCAAAGTATTATTTAAATAATAAGTAAGCTATTTAATAGTGGTTTTAACTTGTTACATATATGTATAATAAGTGTAATAATGTTCAAGGCTAATTGGGTTTGTAAGTAATCATTAAAAATTAGTCAACACTTAGATAATCCCAATATCAATAACAATCAACAATTTAATTATTTACGTAAAATTTTGGGTGCAATTTGAAATTTATAATTGCAATTTGTAACATTATAATTAACTATTTATATATGTCTGCATTCAGAATAGATATTTATCTGTTTAAAGAGGTTTATTTAAATTTCTTTCTATCAATAATTTCAATCTCTGTGGTCAAGTTGCAATCTTTAATATCTATATAAGCATATTAGACCATTAATAAAGATGGGATTCTATCTTTATTGTTAAAGGTGGTTGCCTTGTCAACAGTTTGAAATTGTTGATTGTTATTGATATTGTCTAAATATTGACTGGTTTTTAATGATTATTTACAAACTCATTTAATCTTGAGCATTATTACACTTATTATTTAAATAATACTTTGAGTACTATATGAAATTTATAATTAGAGTTTGTAATGTTATAATTGACTATTTATTAGTCAATTATAACATTACAAACTCACTCTCATATGTATTAATATAGTAATAACTTATTGTTCAATTATTGCTTTTAATTTTAAACACATTGTTGTTGTTTTTTCAAATCTATTTATGTAGCTATTAATATAAATAATTAATATTAAGTATATTAAGATAAATATTTTAGCTTTAATTTTTATATTAACAAATTTACCTTTATTGAAACTGTCATAGGATCAACAATACCCCGAACAGTACTTGCCTCATGTGGATCAAATGAATCAGATCTTAAAAACTCTGGTTGTAGAACATAGCCACATCTAAAATAAAATTTACATTTATAAAAATGAGAAGATTAATATTTGGCAAAAAAAAAAAAATCAAAATAATTTAAAGATATATATATATATAAGTATAATTTTATCTATTAATATCATCAAGCTTCTTGCATTCATAACTTGGGCAGCATTCACCTTGTACAATTATTTACTAGTTGGAGATTATATAATTCTTAGCTCAAATATATACTTTACAATTAATTAAATATTAATATAACTATTTTTATTATTATTAAATATAACCATACAATATAATTAATCCATCTTCATCCCTCATAATTTCCATGTTTGTTATATTTTTAGATATAATTAAAACATGCTTTCTAAAAAGTATTATATATATATAGCATATACAATTTATGCATTGAAATTATTATTCTATTATATACTATATACAATTTTCGGTACTTGTGACTTTTGACCCATGTGGCCACCAGAGGCGATGGTCAGGATCAACCACAGAAACACTTAGAGTAGGGGCCCCAAGTGCAGCATTGCAAATTCCAGCCGAAAGGTGGCGCTGTTCACAATGCGTGGCGCTGGTCACAGTGCGTAAGCCCATTTAGCTTACATCATCTGCTACCAGAAGATACCAAGAACCTAGGTGGCGCTGATTGCCGTAAACACATCTAGCTCATGTGTTGTCTGCTAACAGCGACTACCAAGATTCTAGCCCACTATGTGGCGCTGTTTCTCCACGATTACACACGGAAAAACTATGCACTGATAGAGTTTATGTACATACTACTTAAAATATGAATGGTGTATAATGTACAGGTGTGAATAATTAAGTAGCTACAACTATTTAAATATTCTTTCAAACTTAATAGTATCACATGCTATTTCACAGTTTTATAAATGGATGTATTTTTAAATTTTTTTTTTTTTTAATTATTTACTCTATGTCAAAATGTTATATATAGGTCGAGCGGTGAAATTTGCTATCATGGCCGCTTGAATGTCATCATAGATTTACACACGAAAGTACGCTAAAATTATCGCTTAGAAATCCTCATAATTACTCATAAAATATTTTATTAATCTATAAGTCAATTCTAAATTTAAAAATCGATCTTTTTTTTTAATTATTTACTCTAAAAGTGGTTTTTTTTTTAAATTAAAAAAAATGTAATTTTTACGACAATCGGTTTTTTTTTTTTTTTTTTTTAAAAAGCTAATTTTTCCCCCCTTCTTTCAAAACTAGAGACATTCCAAAGACAAAATCTAATATATTAATAGGGGCTTTACTAATGAATAGCTATGGTCAATTAGTGAATTGGATTGATTTAATGAGACAGAAACTCATATATGATGAATTTTATATTTATTGACAATTTCATATATACTTGATATAACCTATTACTTAGTGTTGGATAATGCACACAGGCATTTTATTTACTAAACAATATTACTCTAGGCCATTTAGCAAAATAAATTTGTGGCTATTATTTAATTGCGCTAATTTTATGCTATATAATAAATCACTACATTCCACTTATTAGTTATGCCCTTTCATCATCAGTTCGAGTGGCTATTATACATGTAATCAAACCAAGTCTGAAGTGAAGTTTAATAATACATCCAATTATGATAAATTTATATATTAAATATGGGCATATAAAGCCTCACAGATAGCTTTAGATCGAACGGGTTTTCAAGAATGCTTCTGTTCAATTCCAAAGATTGCATATTATGGAGGTAGAGTTGGCTATAAAGATTTTACTAATAAGCTATGCACAATTAAAATATAATAATAAAGTGGCTCCATCTTATATATATATATAAAGCACAACGATAAAATATTGATAAATTTCACATCCGCCAAGCCGAAGTATATTATAAATTAAATACCATACATTAAATGAACATTAGTTTTGTTAGCTTGATTAAAAGAGCCAACTCTTCTGTAGCATGAGAAATACATATATGCTACTGACGGGAATATATATATATATACAAACTTTACTTTATCCCGTTCAATCTCTTAGTTATGTATAATTAATAAACTTTTAAAGGGAGAAAGTATATTTAAGGGACTTACGAATACTTTAATAAGAAAAATATACTTATGATTACACTCCAGGCTAGTTTAATCTTTAGTAACATAATATTTAAAGGTTGAAAGTTTGGATTTATAAGCCACATTTTATATTTACATTAATTATTTACTAAATGACAAAATAATAATGAGCACAAAGGGTCGCCATTATTTATAAATTAGGGGTTCAAAACGAAGCGCTAAATGACGCTATAATTAATACAATACGAAGATGTTAAATAATATCTTCAAAAAATTATATATTTCGTAACTAAATGCGGGCCATTTCGAGACAGGCATAATTAATAATAACTAAAATAAGCAAGAGAGAAATAAATATAACTGCAGTGATTAAGTTATATAGCAAAACAAGAAGTTAATAAAGGAAATTAACAAAAGTATGTCATTTTAGAATTGAAATATTATTGATAAGACAATTTAGAAAGAGTTTACAACATAGTTAGCTAACCTGATTTTGAAGCAATAATGATTATTTTGAATTTTACACAGAGCTCTGCGATTTTAATAATTTTAAAACAGATACTCGAGCTGGAACGAAGGTGAGTTCTTTGGCAGCTTATGGCATCTTCTCTTTAGTTGGGAGACGAGCTTATGGCATCTTCTCTTTAGTCGGGATAGTTGAATTTGAACGAAGGTGAGTTCTTTTAACGGCTTATGGCATCTTCTATTTATTATAAGCTTGTTAAGGCAACGTTGGTTGTTGCTCCAGCCTTGGATGGATTATTAAAATATATAAATTATATAATTTTGATTACGATTTTATTAATTAAATTTCTTTTTAGGTGTTATAAAATGTTATGGCTTAACAGATAGTAACGGTATTATGATTTAATGATAACATCTTTTGTTGAAACAAATTCAATCAGTAAACTAGATTTTACTTTTACTCCAGGTGCGGTCACTAATTGATTTCTTGTTTACACAAAATTCCCATTTTTAATTATAAACCGATGACTTTTATTTTAAGTAGATATAAATAACTTTTAACATATTTTCTTTATATTGTTTATTTTAAAAAAAGCAAATTTGACAGATCTTATAAAAAAATACTTTAGTTTCAGTTATATCTATTAAACTTTAAATCAGAAAACCGTAAATATATTATAAAGAAAACATTTTACATTATTTTTATTTAATCTTAAATATTATATGTACAAATCATTATGCCATAATTTCATGGTTTAAATTATCCATCCACATACGAATATAATACAAATATAAAATTTAGAATTGACTAAAATTCTAAATTTTATATTTGTATTACATTCGTATGTGGATGGATAATTTAAATTTTATATTTGTATTATATTCGTATGTGGATGGATAATTTAAACCATGAAATTATGGCATAATGATTTGTACATATAATATTTAAGATTAAATAAAAATAATGTAAAATGTTTTCTTTATAATATATTTACGGTTTTCTGATTTAAAGTTTAATAGATATAACTGAAACTAAAGTATTTTTTTATAAGATCTGTCAAATTTGCTTTTTTTAAAATAAACAATATAAAGAAAATATGTTAAAAGTTATTTATATCTACTTAAAATAAAAGTCATCGGTTTATAATTAAAAATGGGAATTTTGTGTAAACAAGAAATCAATTAGTGACCACACCTGGAGTAAAAGTAAAATCTAGTTTACTGATTGAATTTGTTTCAACAAAAGATGTTATCATTAAATCATAATACCATTACTATCTGCTAAGCCATAACATTTTATAACACCTAAAAAGAAATTTAATTAATGAAATCGGAATCAAAATTATATAATTTATATATTTTAATAATCCATCCAAGGCCGGAGCAACAACCAACGTTGCCTTAACAAGCTTATAATAAATAGAAGATGCCATAAGCCATTAAAAGAACTCACCTTCGTTCAAATTCAACTACCCCAACTCCAGCTATAGGAATACCATCTTAAATCGTCTCCCAACTAAAGAGAAGATGCCATAAGCCGCCAAAGAACTCACCTTCGTTCCAGCTCGAGTATCTGTTTTAAAATTATTAAAATCGCAGAGCTCTGTGTAAAATTCAAAATAATCATTATTGCTTCAAAATCAGGTTAGCTAACTATATTGTAAACTCTTTCTAAATTGTCTTATCAATAATATTTCAATTCTATAAATGAAATACTTTTGTTAATTTCCTTTATTAACTTCTTGTTTTGCTATATAACTTAATCACTGCAGTTATATTTATTTCTCTCTTGCTTATTTTAGTTATTATTAATTATGCCTGTCTCGAAATGGTCAGCATTTAGTTACGAAATATATACTTTTTGAAGATATTATTTAAAATCTTTGTATTGTATTAATTATAGCAACATTTAGCGCTCCGTTTCGAACCCCTAATTTATAAATAATGGCGACCCTTTGTGCTCGTTATTATTTTGTCATTTAGTAAATAATTAATGTAAATATAAAATGTGGCTTATAAATCCAAACTTTCAACCTTTAAATATTATGTTACTAAAGATTAAACTAGCCTGGAGTGTAATCATAAGTACATTTTTCTTATTAAAGTATTCGTAAGTCCCTTAAATATACTTTCTCCCTTTAAAAGTTTATTAATTATACATAACTAAGAGATTGAACGGGATAAAGTAAAGTTTGTGTATATATATATATTCCCGTCAGTAGCATATATGTATTTCTCATGCTACAGAAGAGTTGGCTCTTTTAATCAAGCTGACAAAACTAGTGTTCATTTAATGTATGGTATTTAATTTATAATATACTTCGGCTTGGCGGATGTGAAATTTATCAATATTTTATCGTTGTGCTGTTTTATATATATATATAAGATGGAGCCACTTTATTATTATATTTTACTTGTGCGTAGCTTATTAGTAAAATCTTTATAGCCAACTCTACCTCCATAATATGCAATCTTCGGCGTTGAACAGAAGCATTCTTGAAAACCCGTTCGATCTAAAGCTATCTGTGAGGCTTTATATGCCCATATTTAATATATAAATTTATCATAATCGGATGTATTATTAAACTTCACTCCAGACTTGGTTTGATTACATGTATAATAGCCACTCGAACTGATGATGAAAGGGCATAACTAATAAGTGGAATGTAGTGATTTATTATATAGCATAAAATTAGCGCAATTAAATAATAGCCACAAATTTATTTTGCTAAATGGCCTAGAGTAATATTGTTTAGTGAATAAAATGCCTGCATGCATTATCCAACGCTAAGTAATGGGTTATATCAAGTATATATGAAATTGTCAATAAATATAATTCATCATATATCTGTTTCTGTCTCATTAAATCAATCCAATTCACTAATTGACCATAGCTATTCATTAGTAAAGCCCCTATTAATATATTAGATTTTGTCTTTGGAATGTCTCTAGTTTTGAAAGAAGGGGGGAAAAATTAGCTTTTTTTTTAAAAAAAAAAAACTGATTGTCGTAAAAATTACATTTTTTTTAATTTAAAAAAAAAAAACAACCACTTTTAGAGTAAATAATTAAAAAAAAAGATCGATTTTTAAATTTAGAATTGACTTATAGATTAATAAAATATTTTATGAATAATTATGAGGATTTCTAAGCGATAATTTTAGCGTACTTTCGTGTGTAAATCTATGATGACATTCAAGCGGCCATGATAGCAAATTTCACCGCTCAACTTATATATAACATTTTGACATAGAGTAAATAATTAAAAAAAAAAGATCGATTTTTAAAAAAAAAAAAATTTAAAAATACATCCATTTATAAAACTGTGAAATAGCATGTGATACTATTAAGTTTGAAAGAATATTTAAATAGTTGTAGCTTCTTAATTATTCACACCTGTACATTATACGCCATTCATATTTTAAGTAGTATGTACATAAACTCTATCAGTGCGTAGTTTTTCCATGTGTAACCGTGGAGAAACAGCGCCACATAGTGGGCTAGAATCTTGGTAGTCGCTGTTAGCAGATGACACATAAGCTAGATGTGTTTACGGCAATCAGCGCCACCTAGGTTCTTGGTATCTGCTGGTAGCAGACGATGTAAGCTAAATGGGCTTACGCACTGCGACCAGCACCACCCAGCGGGCAGCTTTGCTGCCAGCCAGCTGGTGGAATATTCCTGTGCTTACGCATTGTGAACAGTGCCACCTTTCGGCTGGAATTTGCAATGCTGCATTTGGGGCCCCTACTCTAAGCATTTCTGTGGTTGACCCTGACCAGTGCCTCTGGTGGCCACATGGGTCAAAAGTCACAAGTACCCAATTTTCAAAACAAATTTATTACTCAATCACATACAAAATAATTGCTTTATGGTCATTATTTACAAAACATAGATATTAGCACAAAAGTTATTTATTAGTTTATATTTCAGACTTGATTGCAGAAGAGAATAAATTCTAAATTGTCTAAAAAAAAATAGTATATATTGACTATTTTTTGAGGGGGAAAAATAGTTACAATATATTATTAGCTACAATAACAACATATTGCTATGAATGAGTCCAATTATTAATTCACTTAATTTACTTACATATACACACTAAAATCATTGAAGGGTCAGATTGAAACTTTCCATTTTTTAAAAATATATATGTATTATAGAATATGCAGAAACACACTTTTATACTTTTATAACATGGCAAGTACATTGGCTTCACCTCCACATATTATCAAATCACCTATAGAAATCTTTTCTTGGAAAAAAACTATCTATAGATATTACTACAGGCAGAATAAATCCTAGAGTCATAATTCATGTTTGTTTAACTAAGAGATACATAATATCTCTGAGATGTTCAATGTCTTTATACTAGATGACTCAAAGTAAAGTAAAAGCAGCAAGGAATCTTATCACTGAAATCAATTATATATTTTAGTACAAATATAACACTGAGAAAGGTCAATATATTTAAAAGTAACAAGATGATATTATTTTCAATTAAATCTAGCTATCTAATGATAAAATTAGATTTGATTGTTTAAAAAAAAATTATGAAAATGCATTTTTTATTTGATGAAAGTGAATTTTTTTTAGTTGTCAATTACTTCAGCAATTTTGTTGAAATGTAAATATCGAATTGAATAGTTTATACAAATTCATTTTGAAATCTGTACTTGAAATTTACCAGAGAAAGATATGTTACTATTCAAATTTGTATGATTTGAATTACCCAATACTTATTACAAATAAAGTTAATTATTTTCTACTTTTGTTTAAGGTACTATGATTTCTTTCTGTTAACTAAGTTAAAGTGCATCTCAGGTTTTATACTAGAAGCTAAAAAAAGGTCTGTGTATATTCTTTCTGGTTAAAAAAAAAAAAGATATATTCGAAAGACCTTAGAATACTTTCTGCAAGGGAAATCTATAAAATGACAGAAATACATAGGTACTAAACAAATAATTAAATATTTTTTTAAAAATACTAACACAACTAATATATTCCACAGTCAGATATGAAATATATAGGAGAAAAAAATTGAAATTTTTATAAAATAATAATAAGTTAATAAATTTACAAGTTCAGTAGTTGCATAGAATAGACAAAGTGGTCACCAATATAGGTTAAATCCAATAGTTTATTTAACAAAATTGTTTTTTTTTTTTTCACTTTCCTTTTAGTTCAAGTTTATTACTCTTATTATTACATTATACCCAGCAGGATGAAAAAGTATAAATACTGCAAATAAACAATTAATGTAGCAGTAACTTACACAGATTATAAAACAACACTCAAAGCTGTAAAAATGATATCAACTCATATTATACAGAAAACAAATAATAATTTCAAAAAATTTTTAGATGATAATTTTATCTGAGAAAAAGCAATCAAAATTTTTTTATTTTTAAATCCGATAAGTAATTCCAAATGATAGAAGTCAATGTTCAGAAATTTCTATGAATAATGTATTAACACATACCAAATCGGTGGACATGTCTATGTAGTCTCATTTAAATTCACAAGGTAGAGTCAATTTCTATTCATTTTAGTAATCTTGTAAACAAATAACTAAATTTTAAATATGTAAAAATCAAATTACCATTTTTATATCTTTAACTATAATATTCTTAAAATGTCAATTTAATTTTTATTCAATTTTCATTGTTAAGAATATAAACTATCCACATTACTGTAAACAAAATATTAATTTAATGACACAATTACACCAATTCATTATCTAATTCATGATACATACATGTGCTAATCAAACTTAAAATTTGTAAAAAATAAATTTGTTTAATATTAAATTAACATTCACTAAAAGAAAGATATTTTATTAATGAGACTCTGATTTACAAATTTTATAAAAACAAAGTTATTGACTGACATATTTTTTCTTTAAATAATATCTTGAGTAAGATTACATGAAGAGAATATATTTTGAATGATTAACATGATAACCCATTTAATGTAAATATTTAGTTTAATTGGAAATTACATTTTTTATACTAAAAACATGTCTCTTGCATCTGACTTAGTAGCAGAGAACTATTTTATATCATTACCAAGAGGCATCAAATGACAAAGATATTCAGATCTCTAGCTATTGAGTTTTTGCACTGAAAATAACTGGATTGCACAGATCCAACTAAATGATGGAAAATGTTTGTGGGACCAACCTTTTTACTAAGAGAATTCTGGGTACCAGTCAACTTATAAATGGGATAAATACAATATATAGTTGCTGATGTAGTAACAAATTTATATACCAATAAAAAAAGGCTGGCATGGTATTATACATTTAGGCTGTTTAAAATGAAAAGTTATTAGCTTAGAAAATTACAAAAAAAAAAAGGGTGCGACTGCTGAATGAATAAATAGAATCCCTAAATGGCAAAAGCTAGCCTGCAGATATTATCGTCTTTCATTCACTGATTACTCATGCTTATATAGATGGTTCTGGACTAGAATCTGATGCTATTGAATTAAATATTTGCTAGCAATTGAAAAAAATTTTCAATTAAAAGCAAAGAAATAAACATGCCTACTATAACTAAATTTTTTATAATAAATTAAGTAATTGACATTTCAACATTTTGAATATTGGTTAAGAAGAGGTTTTATTGAGTATATATGCGCAGATAATGGCTGAGAGCACTTATCGCTGAAAGTGCACTCACCATTGTCTATGTATATATATATTTTGAATAAAACCTTTTCTTAAACAATGTTTAAAAAAAATCAATTACAATTAGTATAATGATAGAAAAAAAAATATTTGCATAAATTAAGTAATACAATCAAACTTACTTTTTGTTCTGTAAAAACTTTCCTTCATTTAACTGCATTGGCTTATCTAATCAAGAACAATAAAAAAAAGCACATCATATTTTAATATTGTATATTTTTTATAATGAAGCATAAATATTATAAAATTATGTCATGACTAATAAAAACATTCTTAAATTGTTTAAATAAATTATGCTCAAAAATGTAATCCATATTTAACCAAATGTGTGATAGTTAAAAAATAAAAACTAACAAATATCACATAATGGTAATTTATTTCCCAAATACTTTGAAGAGAATTGAGATCATGATAAAGACTGATTAGCAGTACAACAATTAACATAAATACATGATTGTTTTAACCATATTCATTGCATTTTGTTTCATCATACTCCTACATCATCTAAATAAACACTTTTCAAATAAAAGATAGAAGCTTTTGTTTAATACATAGTTCTAATAATATTCGCTGAGCAATTCTTTGAGATAATTTTCTCAATAATCTCATTTATTTTTCAGTGATTATTTTGATAATTAAGATTATAAATAGTTTATTTATTTATAATTTCTATCACTGTTTGCATAAGTTTGGGTGTATATATGATGAAATACTCGTGATTTTTCAAAGTAACAAACAATTAAAAATCAACCACATAGGTTGAAAAAAATAATAAACTGTCAGCATTATAATATAGTCAAAAGAGTTATCTCTTTTAACTATGACTCAGGAAATTAAATGATTACAAAGTGCTACAGTAAGTTTGTACAATAAGAGAAATTTGAAGTGCACTAAATTTCTCCAGTTCTTGTTTTTAATTAAAATGCCCTCTCCCTTCTTCCATCCTTAACGAATCATGTATAATAATTTAATGTTTTAAATACATGTTATAGATGATGAAATATTTAAATGGAGAATCCGTTTTTAATTATAATTAGAATCTGCAATCACAATCTTTCAAAGCAACAACCAATTAAAAATTAAATGCACAGATTGAGAATTGAGTTAACTATTATGCTATAATATAATCAAAAGCATTACTTTATACAAATATATATCATATACAATAATACATAATAAAGCAGAATTGTATGAATTAATTGTACAATTTTCAATATACCAATATATAAATAAATAATAGCTATAGTTAGCTTATAACATGACTGGCATCTCTGGTAGCATTTACAGTTACGCTGTAAACTAGTTACTTTGATTTATCTATTGATATATTTAAAGTTGTAGAATTAATTCAAGTTTGGTATATATATATATATATATATATATATATATATATAAATATATATATATATATATATGCTTATCAAACTATAAGAAATGAATTGCCACAGCATTCATTATCAAGAGAGTAAAAAAAAGATTTACAAAAACTCACCAGAAGTTTGGTAATTGAGAGCCACCATTTGACTACCACAATTCCAAATCCTAACAGGATCATAATTTGATGAATCTATTCGCTGGCCTTTAGGATATACCCTACTGAACTGCAGCCTATGATATGTATTTATATTAAGGTCTGATAACCCAAATGCTACACGGAAAAATCTAAACAACTTACACATATTCATGTATATCATTCATTCATTTAAGTAAATATTATTAAGAAAATATATTTAGTAACTGAAATATAAAGAATAAGTGGTTGATATTAAATAGTAATAAAAAAATTACAATGATATCTATAAGTCGGGGGTGGGGGGGTGTTGAAAAGTGAAATCAAAAATTTGAACTGGTTATAGCTGTCTTGTAGTATTTAAAAATGTCATTAAAATGTAACTTGTCAAGCACTGGTGGTCGAGAGGTCAGTGACAGCTGCTTTACAAGCAGTTGTCCCAGATTAGCGGGTTCACTTCCCGGCTGATGCTATGACACATGGGAAAAAAATGTAACTTATTATCAATAGAAACAATCACAATGAATTGAATTATTTTAACTCTTAAAAAGAATATAAAAATTAAAAATGAGTTTTACTATGATTATACAAGCTAATTCATGAATCGTAAGTGCTTCACATAGGATAATCCTTTGAACATTTTATTAGACACCTTGCGATATTGACTTTTGTAAAATCTCTTCTGTTCTTTTCTTTTTTATTAAAAAGATTTCAAGTTTTATCTAATTGTTGCTTTTTAATGTATTCTATTCTCAGCCATGTTCTTTCAATGGAAACAACTCTTTAGAACATCTTATAATTTTTATAACGAGACACATCTTTTTCATGAAAATCTTATTTAATTTCATTATAAATTATTTTTTTAGAATGTCTGCTACTCTTCACTTCATTCATATTTCCACTACAATGAAGATTAAAAACATACCAACTAATTTTATAATCTTGCTATTGTATATTCAAAACATTAGAGAACATAGAACATTAATAGAAAAACAATTTATTTAAATAAATAAATTATAAACACAACCTTATAACGTTATATATATATATTTTTCTCATGTGTCATAGCATCAGCTGGGAAGCGAACCCACTATCCCAGGACAACTGTTTGTAAAGTAGCTGTCGCTGACCTCTCGACCACCAATGCTTGACATAAACATGTTATATTTAAACTTATTAAATACAGCAACAGCACTTTTGCTAACCATTCAAACCAGAAGTTGCTAAATTTTTTTTTCTATCACTGATTGATAAAGAACCAGTTTTTTTACATAATAATTATTAAACAATTTTCACTGATTGCATTTAAAAAATGAAGAACGCATATAGATAATTGTTTGCAGTAGCAAAAATAGAACAATCATCAATATGATATATTACAACTAGAAATCAAAAAGATAAAGTTGTTGCTCTCATTTCTAATGATTTTATTTTTAAAAAATTTATTAATAATATCTTAATAACATCTTGCTGCTGATTTATAAAGCTGTTGTAAATTGTTTTGTAAAGTCGACTATTATAAAAATGAAAAACAAAGTTGACACTAGTGTGTATATCTATCAGTTCAACAATATTTCAAAAATTTAATTTTCCTTTACCAGTGATACTTCCATTCATACTATCAAGTAGCATCTACATCTATACAAATAAATCGGGCATTTTCACCTTTGCCAGAAATCTTCATTAACTAAAAAAATTATTTGCCCAAATCAATAAAAACTATAAATTAAATATATATTGAGACAGTTATATGTCTTATGGCATAGTGTGAGTACATATATATAAAGTTGAAAGGAAAAGTAGAAATAGACACAAATTATTTTGTAGATATTTTCTATATTATACTAGAATATCAGTTAAGGATTAAATAATTTTGAATTTAAAAAAATTACTATAAACATTTAAAAAGGTCTAATTAATACTTTATTAATTCTGATTTTAAAATTAAAACAAGCATGTTTTTTATGTTATAATAGATATGCTGTAATTATAAAATTCCACTATCTATTTTGATTAAACCCTTTTGTAATTAAAGCCTGTATAACATATTTTGATAAAGGTCTTACAGGGTTGTTTTTGAAGTGTTTATAGGGAAGTCTTGCGTTCAATTACTGTTTGTTTTTTCCATCCTGACTATAAAAAAGTTGAAAAATAAAGATTAGGAGTTTTTTTGAGTTTTAGATTATGACAGCATGACGACTATGCAATTATAATTGAAGGAAACAGTGTATCCAACCACTGCTAGTTCACAATAGTAGGGTAGATTCACATGGAAGCAAGTTCCAGCTTTGTGCTTCAGAGCCCATATATGTGTGTAATAGGTGATATAGAGACTGAAGGCTCACTACAGGCCAACAATTACCAGATGTCTTTCCTGAAGATGACAATAAGCCAGTTTACTATGTAGAAGGGATCAATTTAACCAGTCCATCAGTTTTCTGAAGAATGTTTATATGTATACTATTTTATCTATATGTAGAGCACAGATAAAGATACTGCATCATATATATAAAGTACACCCAATGAGTAATGTTATATATATATTGAATGCTATTATTTAAATAATCCCTTGAAAATGATAATTGTTAAAATCTCCAATTTAAAAATAAGTAAATAATTTTTGCTTGCATTATAAGACTAAAAAACAAAAGATTGATTCATAGAATTTTATTTTGAAAACAAATGTTTACAATTAATTAGAAATAACCTGTTAAAAAAAACTTTTATGAAGGAATGTCAAAGATGTGATATTTTTTTTTTACCATTAAAAATAATGAATAACTTTGATCCATACTATATATTTTTATATGCATACATATGTGCATATTTATGTATTATTAAAAATGAATTGAATTTTTTTATAAGTCTATGACAATTTGAACTCTTAATTTAATTATACAGCATATCTGAGTGCTTATACATAAATGTAAATTTTATATATATTTTTGACAATGAATTAATTTTGTATTGAAAAAATACATGTACACCTGGGTCTCTTTTTACACGGACTTATTTAACACGATTTTGAAGTTACGCGATTCGTGTTTCACTGGAAGTTGAACTCCGATAATGCGCTATTACTTTAAAAAATAAATTTCGCACACTTACGTTATATTGAAAGTAATAGCACATTATTGGAATTCGACTTTCAACTTAGTAATTTCAATATTTTCAGTGCTTTATAATAGTAAGATTTTATGCAATAATGAAATTAAAATCATGACTTCCACATTTTATGTATACACACATTAAATTTTACAAGATTATAATGTAAATTTGTTCAAACATTGAGCGTGTTAATTTTGCATTTTAAATCACATTCTTTTTGCTTTTTAAAAAAGAACATAATCAATTATTAATCATTTAGTGTCCACAAGTTTATTTTTAAAAGGTCAGTAATAGCAGTAGGCACAATTAAATTTGACAATTAAAAATTAAAATCTAATTTTTAATTGTAATTAACAATTTAAAAATTACTTAGGATGACTTGAAATTAATGTGATGTGAAATTTGATTTTTAAACGGAATTGAAAATTAAAGACAAAAATAAGAATTTAATTTTTAGTTGTTAGTTTCATAAACAATTAATAAAATCATAGTCTCAAAGATTAATTACTAATTACGTTGTCACCAGAAAACCATTGACACAACATGAGTGTGAAGTTGGCGCTAGTTGTTTGCAAACGAACGTGTTTTTCGGCAAATAACTATAATAATTAAAACGTGTATAAAAAACGTAAATTACTGTACTGTAAATTATGCATAAAAATATATTATTTTGAATAAAATTAAATATTATAGTTAAAAAAAGTTTGTCTTGTATCAATTTTTTTCAAATTTGAAATTTTTTATTAGTCATATTTTATTTCCTTATTTTTTTTGCACAAATTTTAAAGTAATTTTACGTTGGTGCTTTGCTTTTATGTGAATTTTGAAAAATCACAGACAACATCCCCCCCTTTTCAATATAAGTTATGTCTATTTTTTGCGCGATTTCGTTTGCGCGTGTTTTCTGAGGAACCTATCTATCGCATAAAATGAGACCCAGGTGTATTAGGTTTATTTTTTTTATAAACACCAGTGTGGGCATACATTTCTATACACACACAGACATGTTAAACCAGTCATTTATATAGATTTTATGACAATTCAAATATGTTCATAAATTATTATACACACATCTGTGTGCATAATAAATATGAGTTTTATGTAAACTGATTGAAACATATTTATAAATTACAATAGTGTATTTCTTTTTGTATTAATCAAAATCAGGCTTCATTTATATGTATAACCATATTGTGTAGACCTTAATTTTATTTTTATTGTTATTAATAAATTGATATTTCAGTGTTAAAGTTTTCCGCTGAATTTACTCAATCATAGATAAAATGTTTGTATTATATCTCTGTTCACAATTAGTTATAGCTTTTGTTCACTGAGCTGGATTCATGCATAATGATGTTATATTAAAGTTTATATTTAGTGTTTATGGACATCCAATTAATGATGATCCTGGGTGGTGAAAAGGTAATTATAAAATTCCACTACCTATTTTGATTAAATTCTTTTTTAATTAAAGCTTGTATAACAAATTTTGATAAAGGTCTTACAAGGTTTTTTTTAAAGGATTAAGTAATTAAAAAGTTATTAACTTTTTTCAATCAAGATAAATAAGGCTTGCTTTCAATTACTGTTTTTTCCACCCCTGATTATAGAAAGGTTGAAAAAAGATGAGTTTCTTAAGTTTTACAGATTATAACAGCATGATGGCTATGAAATTATAAATGAAAGCAAGACAGTGTATCCTGCTATTGCTAGTTCACAATAGTAATTGGATTCACATGGAAGCAAAGCCCAGCTTTGTGGTTTATAGCTATATGTGTGTATTAGATATAGACTGAAGGGAAATCACTACAGGCTAACAGTTACTGGATACTTTCCTGAAGATGACACTAAACCAGGCTACTGTTTAAATGGGACAAGCTTAACCAGAGTCCATCATCTTGCTAAAGAATTAGTTATGTATACTGTTTTATCTATATGCAGAGAGGCACAGGTAAAGGTACTGCATCATATATATAAAGTACATCTGGTGAGTAGTATTATATATATTGAGATTATTTTAAATAATTCCTTGAAAATGGTTGTTAAAATCTATAATTTAAAAATAAAACAAGTAAATAATTTTTGCTTGAATCTAAAAATAAAAGATTGATTCATAGAGTTTTATTTTGAAAAATAAAATAAACTATTTTCTTTAAAGATGTTTACAGTTAATTAGAAATAACATGTTAAAAAGAAAACTTTTATGAAGGACTGTCAAAGATGTGATGTCTTTTTTAAAAAAAATATTTTTTTTTTTACCATTAGAAATAATGAATTAATAATTTTGATTCATACTGTCTATATTTTTAAATATAAACACATACATGTGCATTTATGTCTTATTAAAAATGAAGTGAATTTTTTATAAGTCTATGAAAATTCAAACATGTTAATTTAAATTATTATACAGCACATCTGAGTGCTTATATATGTGTGAATTCTATTTATATTTTTGACATTGAATTGTGTATTAAGAAAATATGTTTATTAGATTTCTTGATAAATGCCAGTGTACAACTATATATGTTAAATCAATTATTAATTATGTATTATAAAAATGAATTTCATTGATAGGTTTATGACAATTCTAATACATTCATAAATTATTATACTGCATGTCTGTGTACTTTTTATATATTTTATGTAAAATGTAATAGCGGATTTCTTTTTGTATTAATCAAAACCAAAGGCTATTTATAAGTACATCTGTATTCTGCAGACCTTAATTTCATTTTTGTTTTTAATAAATTGTTATTTCATTATTAGTTATTCCAGTGAAATTATTCAACCATAGAATAGATTTAAAATATATATTTGTATTATATCTCTTGTTCCAGTAACAGTTATAGAGCTTTTGTTCACTGAGCTGGATTCATGCATAATGTTATATTAAAAGAGTTTATATTTAGTGTTTATGGATATCCAGTTGGTAACCCTGGGTGGCACAAAGAAAACATTCTTTAAAATCCATGTACTACATTTCATTTTAATTATTTATTTAAAAATTAAGTTTATAGTTGGCCAATATATTAAAGGAACTAAGTGGCCAGAGCATTAATGATGATCAGCAAGTTTTAGTATGCCAGCATTATTTTTTGTTGTATTCTTATGGATTAGCACTTAAGTTTGTGCATCCAAATTATTATGCTGTATTGCTGCCCTATGTTTGGCAAGGGCTAAATAATTAGCCTGGTCTATAGTGGATCAATTTCAAAGCCAGTCACAACATTGACTTTTGATTTATTTTTATTGTTGATCTCTCATGCTCATGCCCTTTGTAAATTTAAATTAATTTATTAACTGGCATTGATAAGGATAGTTTTTCCATTACCCAGGTTCAAAACCAAAGACATTGTACCATTTTGTATTGACTTGGGATTGATGATGATATTTTTCATAAGACCAGGTTTAACTCACTTTCGCATAACAATATATATAAATCATATTGTTGTTTCTTTCCTAATAATAAAAATTCTACCTATAATACTTCTTAATCTTAAAATTATACCAAGCCTCTAATAATCATTATGGTATGACCAATAGCATCCAATTATATAAAATCATCATAAGCTCTTTCATTGTAGTGATTAATTGTCTAATTTTTATAAATTATGACAATAAAAGAAATCTTAAGAACCATGATGTTAACTTTCCATTTTTAAGATCTTAAAGGGTTATTTAAATTCAAGAAATTGGACATCTGTCAATATCTAAATGAGTCAAAAGAATAGATATATCAGTAATTATATTCATTTGAATTCTTGTATAATTATTTAAAGTACAATATTCCCCTCGATATAATCAAATAAAAGAATGTTATTTATTAAAGTGATAGGATTATGCTATCATTTTTCAAGCCATTATGTCATTTTCATTGCAATAAAAAATAATCATAAAAGGCCTTAAATAGCAAATGATTGTATCTCCTTTTGCGTTTTATTTCATTAATCATTTTTCAATTACTGAACTTATGCCTTTAGGTTCATATTTGATTAGAAAACTCCACATTCATTTTATTATTCAGCTAAGCAGAGAAGACAACATATTTTAAAAATGGTCACTAAGTACAATTGACATCAGAAAAATGCTTATGATTTTGTATTTTTTGTATAAAAAATTATGTTTAAAAAATAGCAAAAATTAATGAGCTCATTCTTACATGTTTTTGTTTCCCTTATTGTTAGTTCATTATTGCTTTTAACTAATTGATTTCTTTTATAATATTCTGCATATTAATACCACTGTTCATAATATTCTTTCCAAAACAAATCCTTTGGACTGAATTCATTAGAAGTTTGGCAGTTATTTCAATTTTATATGAGTGTGCAGATGTTTAAAGACTCTTCAATATTAAGTATGC